>CM050323.1:137669104-137845580 GCA_027475135.1 Bactrocera correcta | reverse complement strand
GAGTGTTATACTATATGGTTCTGTCAACAGAAAATTCGTTCTTTATTAGAATCTAAGTGATTCAACTTTCTACAAACTAAATTCCTCTGTATTGACAGCGCTTACGGGTTTTACTTCAGTTAGCCTCAAATGGTAGCACAAAATAACTTCCTTATTATATTTTGTCAAAAAGAACGTAACCTGATTGGTAATATGACCTCATAATCTCTTCCACTTTTCGAGTTGTATATTTCAATACCTCTTTAATATGCCCAGCACCCAACCATTTTATTTCAGAAAGCCTAAATGGGCAACACGTATTAATTTCCTTATCGAATTTTGACGAATAGAACGTCACCAAATGGGTAGTATATTTTCTTAGTTTCATAACTTCTTTTTACTTCTCGATATGTATACCAAAATATCTCCACAAAGTTCGAAGCGTCTATACGTTTCATTTCCGTAAGACTTATATGGCAGTTCGAAGTCTCCTTTTTACTATGTACATTTTGGCGAATAGAACATCATAAAATAAGTAGAATAATCTCTTAGTTTCATAACACCTTCTACTTCTCAAGTTCTATATCCAAGTATCTCCTCAATATATACTGGGAACTCAAAATAATTCCTTAGCCGATTATGGATATTTGTTCTTTTCGACTGTTTGCAAAAAAGTGGTGTTAACTCGGGGCCTCATGTACTCCCAAACATCTCCTCAACATTTTCGGAAACCTTAAATATTGGTTCATTGTGGCTAATTTATCATTCACGTAAAAGAAATAGGATCTATTAGTCTTACAACACTTTCCTTTTGTCGAGTTGTTTCCCCAAATATCTCCCCAATACTCACAGCGTTCTATCGTTTTATTTCAGTAATCCTCAAATAGAAGTTCGTAGTGACTTTTTCATTACATTTCGATGAATGGGACGTTACCTTCTGGGTAGCATGATCAATAGGTCTCATAATCTCTTCCGATTGTCGAGATTTTTCCTAATTTTTTAACGGCTTTTTGGACTTTCTATTATTGGACCACGTACCACCATGTTATATACCTCAAGAGCAGTTCTTTGTTCGCTGGAGATTTTGTATCAAGAAGAGATAGTTTATAGGCAGTAAAGTATTGACCTTACTTACTCTTCCAAACAATTAAGGTCGTATTGATTAATAATATTATACAAGCTGAGAGTTTAGATTTCTTGAGTCCATTTTTTATATATCTTAACTGGAGTTTTCTCAGATGAAACCAACATCCTTATACTCTTCTTTAACTCAGTATCAATTTCGCAAATACTAAAATAGTCCACTTTGATTAAAAATTAATAACTTGTAGTGTGTGGCGCTCTACTCAGCTAATTACCTACCAACTCGCTAAATTCATACTCGTACAAAGCAATTTGATGTTTACAATGGCTGTAGCCGGCAATTCGCCGCAGCTTAAGTGCAATTCAGTGTTTTGTACGCTACAACGCCTGACAGCAGGCTACTATTTCACTTTTAATTACAGCAATATATATGTAATAGCACTACATAGTAGGCGCATATTAACAAAGCCAAAATACAAATGCAAGCATGCATTGCTAATGATAGCACTTGGCGAGCTGGGCGCACGTCTGCTGACCAAGCCAACTGATTGTGCACTCAAAACGCTAATAAAAGTGAAATTCTGTGTTCAACTTGACCTTTTGTGGGAAAATCATAAGGTATTAATTGGCGAGCACGATGTGAGATAATGTTGGAACTATTATGTTAGTGTGGGAAAGTTGAAATGTAAAGTGACGGTATGTGGAGCGAGGGAGGCTATAGTTTGAGTCTGATTTTCTTGACAACTGTGGTTAAGGAAAATAATATTCGTTTTATCCGTACTAATTTGTCAAATCCTTGATCTCGATGGTTTTTGCCAATCTTTGAATTAATATTTTTGGATATACAGCCCTAAGCATCGTCCATGATCAATTATGAACGCTTCCTACCTTAGTTGTTTGGATATGATGTAGTCACATTTATTTTCCATGATTCGATATGACCTCATCCATTCTGATCTGATGTGATCTCATCTATTCTTGTCGGATTCGGCCTCATACGATGTCTTCTTACCAGTGTATTCTGCTTCTTTACTATTTTATCCGATCTATGAATCAAACTTCATATATCTGTTGGAATTAATGTGATCTCACGCCCTTTACTACGACAGTCTCATATTATCAAATATCTTCGGCATCTATATTATTTTTTGCTTTATTTGTGATTTAATCTAGATACGAGTATAGCTGGAACGATTCTACTTGTATATGATCTCATTGATTCTGATCTGACCTGATTTGATCTTAGATGATATTTTCTTATCGCATCTGTTCTGTTTCTATATCTATATTCTGAAATAATTTCGTTCTTCAATGAAATATCTGACATGTCCGGTAAAATACTTTTTTCTGTTTCTACCTTAGAAGATACCTTCTTCATCATATCAAATATAATATTATGAAAACAAGTTTTGTTATATAAAAATATTTAGTAAAATTGAGGTAATACCGAATCGTAGTCTAAATCTAAACAGATCATCGTAGCTGTCATAGATTGCATCCGATTAGACAAAGTACGATAAGATGAATAGCTGAGAATTGCACCAGGACCTTAGGTATATTATGCTCTTATCAAGATCCCCTGGTCATGCTTTAAAATCAGTATTTTTTAACGAAATGTGGAACAAATATTTTTTTAAGTTGAAGGGAATCGATCATTGCTGATCTAGTTTCATTGATCATTGCTCAAGATCAGTAACTTTCAACTTACCGGAATTTATTGAATTTATCGGATATCGTTGCTGATTATTTATTTTCATTGAATATTTCTAGTTTTATTGCATGAGATCTCTTCTTCAACAATAATCTAATTTCAACGATATTCTAAAATCACCAGAGCTATTCCGAGGAACAATATTTTTAGGAAATATGCATAAGTTCTTTATTTTAAACAAGAATATTTGTTTGTTGTTGATGAGGCTTTAATTCGAAACTTTTTAGCACAAGCTAGTCAGAAGAAACCATATGTCTTAAATCCATCGCTGATATTGAGTTTAAGGACAAATGTTTGCTACTTGGGTTAATAATATGAAATATTTTGGTAGATTTCTAACCTTAACAGGCATAATATTGGTTTCTAAAATCATACTACTGGCCACCGATTTCAAATCGCTTATTTACTCAATAATATTCACTGCGCTGTCATTCAACGCAAATACTGTCCAGATTTCAATGTGACCGTGACTGCTTACCAATGACCTTACATTCTTAATTTAATATGAAAGTTACATCAACTGAGTGCCACTGCCACTTCGCAGCTACATGTGTGTACACAAAAACAATGACAAACAAAGCGAGTGCTTGCAACATCATTAAATCGCTTTTAATTATTTAAAGTATTTACTTAAAAGTCACGCAATAAGCGCTGACATTACGATGATCCGCTTATATGCTGAGGAGTGGTTGTTGTTGTTGTTGTCTGTATTTGCATGGCAAATTCCTGTAGGTCTGCGTCATACACTTTACAGCCGAGATTAACATAGTCTGATACCCTAAGGGGCGTGACTAAAAGGATGACCGGTTGAGTGACAACGCGACGGGAGTCAGCGCAGTGTTGCTTTGACTGGCCGTAGCCGGTAATTGGCATGTGCGTGTAGTGTCCGACGTGTTGTGGCATTATAGGCAGCGCGCGGATTTTCACAGTAAGCGCCTAAAATGTGACAATATGTACAGATATTTTTGCGTGACAACGTAATTACGAAAGCTACCCGGAAATTGCAGTAGCAAAACCGCAAAAGTGTCTGCTGCTGTTTTTGTTGTTGTACACTATTTGCTGTTGTTGTTTTTACTGTTTCTTCTTCTGGTCTACTGCATTGTTGACCCAAGTGACAGCGCATTCAATTGAAAGCTTCGACTTCTGCGAATTGTAGTGCATACTTTTTGGCGTTGCAGCCAGTCAAAGTGGAGCTGCAGCCACGGTGGTCATTTAGTGTATTGACACATATATAAGCTGCCATTCAGCCGCATTGCATGTTCGCTATTATGCTGCTTTGTAGTGCCTACGTTTGTGCTGCTTGTCTACTTTTAGGCGCGCTTTTGTTAATTGAAAGTACTCATTTGGATTACATGTGTACTTTGCTGTATACAAACAACAAGTTGCGCTGATGCGACACGTATACAAACATAAATAAAGAAGCCGCACATACACACATATTCTTAGTTATTCACATACACGCACACATATACGAAAATGTCACACACAGTCAAGCAAAACGACACAGTTATACACATCTTGCCTCGAAATTCTTAGATTTTAAAAATATTTAGCCGCCTTTGTCTAAAAGCTAAATTTAAGAATTATCGTTGCATAATTATTGGCGCTGGCGCAGTTGCTTGTCTCTTCCAGCGTTCGTTAGCACAATTTGAAATCAATTGTTGCAAATGAGATGCTTATTCACGTTGCAATGCGTGCAGCCAACCGCAGTGACATGAAAGCAACAACAACAACAACCATATAACAGTCATTCGGCGTGTTTTTGTCTGTTTGCTCGATTAATTTTCTGTGCGTTTGTCAGCTTGTAAGCGTGATTATGGCCTACACAATGGAAATTAATTTTCACTGCTGCATTGTGGCATTTACAATTTACACGCTGTTGTTGCAACAATCAAACGTAATGCGCCTAAAAGCACCACTTGACATGCAATCGTAATGTTTTGTTAAGCCTTTGAGTGCCATGCAGACGCTGTTAGTATAGAATGCAGTCACTTACATTTAGACAAAAGAGTGTTAGAGGCTCAGCTGGTGGCGAAGAGGCTGAGAGTGTGGTAGAAAGTGAGGGAAAGAAGAATGGCTATGGAGGTGACATAGCGAGTTGTGTTGTTTTGGCTGTTGGTATGTTGTATTTGTGATTTTATCTTTTTCGCTTTTTTTGTTGGAATTTTTATTGTTGTTTACACTTTCTCTATACTTTTGCTTTTTTTTTGGTTTTAAGCTTATCTGATTTTGTTTTGTTTTCGCTTACCCGTTATTTTTGTTGTCACTAGAATTTCTTCACATCTTTGGACAGAACTGATTGCACACAATTAATTTTTTAACCTATCCTTTTTGTTTCTCACTTTCAGCAGCAGCTTTGGTTGTTTGGCGTAAATGGAAGGCACTGAAGCGTTAGGCCACAAACTGCGGTTTTTAGGTCATTATTAAGCCATTTTGCTCTCAAAAAGCTTTATCCAGTATACCAGCGGATTTGAAAAAATAATAGTTTTGAAAAATTTTTTTCCACCCCAGCTGTCCAGGGTGCTGTGAGAGATATTTTGTATTTATAAGCTGAAGGCAGGATGTACGCAACGATAACATTCCAGCGTCTCACATCCTACGAGCGAGATCTGCATTCCGCCAAATCCACTTTTGCATTCTTCGGAAGGTATGATCTTAAGCGTAAGAACTATGTAATGAACCCAACAATGTCAATAAGGTCCCTTTTGCCTAAAAGTAGCAGCTTTCTGGTCTTGATATCATCAACACTACCCGAAAATGTTTATGTGGTATACCCAGTTTTGCTAGTGTTTCATAACCTGTGGTGTTTCTCCAGAAGGCATTGCTTCTAGCAACTCTTTAAGAAGTTGACTGATCTAGGCAGCTTGGTGGAATAAGAACTGGATACTCATATGATTTTTATTCAGTTTCCCTCTGAGATTATAGTTATTGCCTCCTTGCATAACCGAACTTAGTAAGAATGGTTTTTTACCAAGTCAATACACTGTGTACAAGTCTGAGAAAACGTTGGCAGAAATCCTTGAATTGGGCTTCGTATTACTTCCACATCAACCGTGCTTTTTAGATCTAGCCCCCGGCGAGTATTTCCTGCTCTCGGATCTCAAAAGATTGAACGCTAGGAAAAAATCTTCATCGAATCAAGAGATATTCGCCGAAACGGAGGCCAATTGTGAAGCATAGAACAAACCTGCTACAAAAACGATATCAAAAAATCCACCAGTCCATGCTGGCTTCTTCCCTTTTCAATGTCGCAAATTTGGCTGAAACACATTTATTTGTTTGCCCGAATTTTGTTGTTTGTTTAGCTTCTCTGCTGTCTTTGCTTTGGTAATTCTTGTAGCAATTCATGGCACTTGCGGCAATCTGAGAAATATTTTCTTGCAAAATTCATTACATATTTCATTTGAGCATAAAAATATGCAATGAATTCTGTGCGTGCTGGCAGCATACATTCTATAAGCAGTTCGAGTACAAAGCGCTGTGACTAGCGGCAATACGGTTGGCTTCTGTTGGTGAAAACTTTAAAGTTACAGCAGTTTATGCGTAAGCTTTTTGGTAAAACATGCTTTGGGAAATACTCTTGTAAGTTGTGTTGACTTAAAATGTCACTTAGGTACCTGAAAGTATGCATGTATATTTTTAGATATTGCTTAGAGCACTTTGAAGTGCACACGTGATTACAAAAGTGCGTGAATGTGTAAGTTCTCGCATTAATAACGCTTTTCGTTTGGGTGTTACACTTAAGAAATCTTAAACTAGCTGACTTTAAGTTATGAATATGTTTTCCATTTTATTTTTCATTTTTGACAAAAGTAAATAAATAATACTTACACAATAATAACATGTAATATTACTCTTATGAGTAAAATTGTAGTAACTACAATATTCATTGATTAATTAATATAATTATTGCGATAATCAACTAATTTATAATAATAATTACTATTACCATTATTACTACAATTAGTCATTATAATAATATAATGCCCATTTTTCTATTAATAATTAATGTAATCATAAGAATAATCATAGTCATAATCATAATGTAATTATAATGTAATCGTAATCATATGTAATTATAATGTAATTGGTGAATAAAATAATTAGTATTTGCAACTTAAACTTTCCAATATAATTACAACTTAAAATTACTTGCTACGCAAGAGTAATCCTTAATTTGTCTGTTAAAGAATTAATTTTCTATTAACAGGTGTTACTATCTTGCAAATTAGTAATGGTTTACTCTAGTGTAATGAAAATTAATTCCACATTACTAATTCTTTTTTGAATTTATTTTTAATTGTCAACAAGTAATTCAGTACAAAGTGTAATTATCATTGTAAAATGAAAACCATCAAGTAAAATCTTATGAAATATTTAAAATTTATAAAATAATAAATATATAATTCCAATCGTATCAATGGCGATACTATTTACCAACGGTGTTATTCTTGAAAAAATCTACTAAAATTTTAACTTGATATTCCCGCTTAACATATAAAATATTTTAAATCGAAAGCATTTCAAAACTCTTTGCCATTACTCCTACCTTTACAAACATGATTACATATACTATCAGCATTACCAATATCTTTCTAAGTACCATCAAAATATTATATTATCAGTATTAATCATTACCATTACCACCTAATTATCAAAATATATTTGCGATACCAATATCTTATCTTTCCAAGCATCACCAGCAATGCAATTATAATATCTATTATCAGTATTAGTCATTACCATTACCAGCTTTTAATTATCAAAAAGCTTTGTCATTATTTCACCAATATTTTAACTTACAAAAAACTTATTTTACAAGCATCGCTACTCTTAAGATTATTATATGTAATTACTCATTTAATCATGGTTATAATCGTAATGAGAAGGTTATAATTTCCCTTCTCATTACGATTACAACCATTATTAAATGAGTAGTTAGCAATAATTACCAATATCTTTCTAAATATCACCTGCATTACAATTTTAGTTTCATTTATCAATATTAATCACTTCCATTACCACATAAAGTATCAAATAATAATTGAAAGTATTTGGCTTTTTAATTGTGACAAAGCTTTGTTATTACTTTATTACATTCCCAATATTTAGATTTACAATAGAACTTATTTGGGTATGGGAAGCATTATTATCTTTATTGTTTACAATATTAAATCATAATTTCTCTTGTCATTACTATCACCAGTACAACCACAACTACATTGGTAATTACCAATACCATTATTATCACTTTTATCAGTGTTAATTACTTTCCTAATTATCAACTAATGACTACAGGTACTTAGCTTTTAGTTATGACAAAGCTTTATGACTACTTCCGTCACCATAATTTTGATTTACATTAGGACTTTTTTACCACTGCCAACACCACTATTAATACCGTTAACATTATTATGATATATATTGATTGTAATTACTTTTACCATTACAAACATGATTACATTAATAATTACCAATACCATTACCATTATTTCTGACTTCAATTTGTTTTTCTTGCCATTACATGATTACATCAATAATTACCAATACCATTACCAAGTATTTCTCACTTTAATTTGTTTTTCTTGTCATTACCACTACCAATACAAATATGATTACAATAATAATTACCAATACCATTACCTAGTATTTTTAAGTACCATTTGCAAACTTCACCCCATGAGTGCACTTCGGTGACTCATTCGAGCAATTCGACTGCTAACTGGCGAATAACACGCCTGATGTTTTGCTTCAAGACCTGAACCGAACCGGATTGTCCGCATTAACTTAAGACATTACATATCCCCACAGGAAATTGTCCATCTTTGTGATATCACACGATCTTGGTAGCCAATCGACTGACAAAGACGTGAAATTATCTTCTCGGTGAAGCGCTATCTCAATAAATTCATTGATTGGTGCGATGTGTGGGAATTGGCGTCGTTTTGTTGAAATAAAATGTCGCCGATATTACGAGCATCAAATGATCGGTTATCATGGCATAATCACGATTGCCATTGACGGCTACGTTCTCAGCGGCAACATTTTTGAAGAAATATGGTTTAATGATTCCACTGGCCCATAAACCACACCAAAGCGTCCTTTTCTCTGTATGAAATAATAGCACTTGAATCTCTTCAAGTTGCTCTTCGTCCGAAATAAGGCAAGTTTGCTTGTGTATATACCATATGAGCCAGAAATGGGCCTCATCGCTGAACAAATTTTGGATCGAAAGCGTCGGATCATCTTGCAACTTTTCAAGAGTCCTTAGAGCGAAGTAATATTGCTTGGGAAGGTCGAGCGGCTTCAGTTCTTGTACAAGCTGTATTTTGTATGCTTTCAATTTTAGATCTCGCATTGTGATCTGTCAAAAAAGGCTATTAAAAAATACATCTTCTGGGAAGACCCGTTATTTAAAGAAATCTCTACTTGAATAAATATCATATGGTACTTCCCACAGCGCCTTTACCACCGATACTTCAATAAAGAACTTGAAAAATAACATAAAAATTACCATTTCAAATACTAATACCAGTAACATTCCGAATATCATTACCAATAACATTGTTAATACAATAACCATAGCCTAAATAATTTTATCGATATTATCATTGTCAACCTATCATATTGCTTGTAATCAAGATTATCAATGACATTGTGTTTATCTGAACCATTACTTTAGTCAATGAGCGTAAAATCATTGATTTTATGGCTTACAGCATACGAATTTGCATGTGCGATTTTCAAAATTGCACAAATGCTCAGATTGGCTACCAAAATTGTATATACGTTCTAAATGGTGATGAGAGTTTTTACATGAAACAAAGAAACCTATAAGACTCTATAAACATAAGCGTAAACTGCCTAACTCCACTGACCTTCGCTGGTGGCGAGTCCTTAGGTTGAGTGTCAAAGAAAAATCCCAAATGACAACTGAAATCTAACACCACGAAAAAACTAAACACGAGTAAATCGTAAAAATTAACATTATCATGCATACACCACATACTTTGTTACCGCTCACGAGCGCGGCTCAAATGAAGCCCACATACACAGCACCACTAACACATAAACGCTTATCGATATCGCCGTCGTCCCCTATGTAAACGTAGAAAACCATTACGGTTATTGAGTTTATCAAAACGTTCATATTTACTTATGGGACTTGGGCTGCGAAGTTGTATGGATTGCGAAAATAACAAAAAATCACTAAATATACTATAGCATGCGCCTGAAAGTATGCTTTGTTCATTTTGTATGCCCGCACTCAACATACCAACCGGCGCTATTGTCTGTTGATATCATTACCGCTGCTGTGTTGTAATGCAAACAAAATTCTAGCTGCACAACTAATGAACATAACAAAGGTCTATGATTTCCAATGCCTACAACGTCAGCCCCACACGCCACTCATGCGTTCCGTTGCGTCAAGGCATGCGTGCGGCTCATACACTTCTGTGTTATGCGAACTGATTACGTTTATGCGTGTATTGAATGCTGCCACTTCTATTTATAAGAGATTTTTGTTTTCCATTTTTTGGGGCACGCGGTGGCGATCTGCCAAATGAGTGTACCCCCGGGAGCGATTCGGCTACGAAAAAAATTAATGTTTGTAGCTGCTTATGCCAAACAATCCGAAAATGCGTAGAGATAAACAGTTATATGGGCACGAAAACGAAATAGCACGTATACATGCGCACTTACTTAAATCTGTTGGAGAGTATGTGTGTGCGTTTGTGTGTGTAGTCAATATGTTTCATGGCGAATTAGGTAGAAATGCTTACTTCATAAATAGTTTGTAGGTAGAAGCGTAAAAAAAGAAAGAGGGGGCTGCCCCCTTTTATTTCTTTGAATAAATGCCCTTACTTTAATAACATGACAAAAAATTGCTCCTCTAATGTGTGAGAGATAAAAAATAATCTCAAAGAGCTGCTTAAATAGCGTTTTGCATGTGACTAGTAACTGTTTATCTGCGTTATATAGTATTTACTCCATCTTTCATACAACTTAATAGATTTACAGAGTTTATCATGAAGTAAAAATAATTTTTCGACTAAACAGAAATTTCATCTTGAACCTTAACCCAATTTAACACCTAACTGCTTCTATCTTGAAATGTCTACTCACAGAGGCGCTATTTAGGTAACTTTGCCACTTATGTAGGATATAAAGACTGCTTAAGTGGGACATCTTCCTCTCACTTTCTTAAATAAATTTCTTAAGAATTATTAACAGGGAGGACAGAGGAAGCGATCGTTTAATTGATTTTCATTTCAATATCTTTTATCTGCTTAGTTATTAAGTTAAGTGGTCATATCCACTTGCAACTCAGAAAAAATGTGATTTTTTGAGGGATTTTCTTGAAGAGATTGACATTTGAAGAATCAAATGTACTCTTATAATCGGCGAAATGTTTTGATGAAGTTTGATTTATCTTGACGCTGTAGTCGATCTCCAGATACATGGGCTGCTATATATATTTCTGGCCTAGGCAACACTAAGTGTTGCCAGGTGCAATCTGACATTTCCATTGGAAAGTTTGACATTTTTTAGCATAACATCACTCAGAACGTTTTGTCATTTAATTGTGAATTTTTTTATTTACAGGGAATTAAAAAATTCATCTCGGCCAAAAAATGGAATTAACTCGTGAACATTTTCCTGCGATCATTTTTCACAACTTTCGACGTGGAGTATCATGACAAGAGAGCATCGGTGAACTAAAATTTTGTATGGCTATGAAGCACCATCCTATAGCACTGTGAAAAACTGGTACCACGAATTCAATCCTGGCCGACTTTCGCTCAAAGACGAATTCCGTGAAGGTCGTCCAAAAACAGCCGTTGTGCCAGAAAACATCGATGCCGTACATGAACTAATAATGCACGACCATCATGTAACATACCTTCAGATGGAGGCATGCCTATACATTTCTCCCACCAGCACACATTCGATATTGCGTGAACACCTGGCCGTAAAAAAGGTTTATTCTCGTTGGATCCGTGTGGATTGGTGTAAAGACATGCTGAAAAAATACGATCGCGGTACTTCAAAAGACGTTTATAAGATCGTCACAGGTGACGAATCATGGATATATGCATATGAGCCCGAAACAAAACAGCAATCGACCGTGTGGGTCTTCCAAGACGAGCCAAATCCAACGAAAGTTGTTTGTGGAAGAAGCAAATGGTCGCCTGTTTCTTCGGCAAAACTGGTCATGTGGCGACTGTTCCGCTCGAGCAACGTAGGACGGTCAATTCTGAGTGGTACACCACCATTTGTTTGCCTGAAGTCTTCGCAGAAATTCGAAAAACGAACAAGAGAAGACGAATCATTGTGCACCTTGAGGGCTAACTCTCACACATCGGCTCAAACCAGCGCCTTTTTGACCGGCCAAAACGTCGATTTGATGGGTCATCCGCCGTACAGCGCTGACTTGGCACTTAATGACTTCTTTTTATTCCCTCACATCAAGAAAATAATGCGTGGTCAACGATTTTCGTCGGCAGAAGATGCTGTTGAAGCATTCAAAAACCATGTTTTGGAGGTGTCTCAATCGGAATAGAAAAAGTGCTTCGAAAATTGGTTTGAGTGCAGGCAAAAGTGTATAAATCTTGATGGAGAATATTTTGAAAAACAATAAAACCATTTTCGTTGATAAATATTCCAATTTTCATTATTAGGCCAGAAATATATATAGCAGCCTCGTAGACCTCGAATGGTTCGAAATGGTCGAAAAATGATTTCTGACGGAGGGCAAGATTTTTCTGCTTAAAACTCCTAAAACCCCAAAAACCCAAAAAAAAAAAAAAAATAATTAATATTACTATTCAGTAAATAGATGTTTGCATTTGAATCCAAATATTTGTGAAATTAAAAGTTGGAAAGTATTGCCGAAAATAGAAAGTTATCAGACAAACACATATACTTGTATCTAAGTGAATTAATAGTCGGTCGGATCAGCCGTTTGAGAAAAATATTTCTCCAACCCTTTGAAAACAGCGCTTTAAGGAATATAGATATTTTATATGTATATATACAATATATATCTTCTCAACCGAAAGACAATAGCAAATATCTAATAGGAATTTCGTAGCACTATTATAACTAGAATGTGCTGAGGGAGCAGGAGCTGGAGCCAGACTTATATCGAAAAATCTTTCGCAATAAATTGACAATAATGAGGTTTTTGATATTTTTCTCTAGAAAAGAGTTATTTTTCATTTCACTACAACTAATTTTTGAAAAAACATTTTTATTGCTTTTGAAACTTCTATGATGGCGAACTTTTTGTTGGACAAAGAAGAAAATATATAATTGCTTATATATATTACAAAAATTATTGCCACTGAAGTCACAATTTTTTCAGCTCTGTTAAAGCCCAAATAGGAAGAGTAGTAATACGTATAAATTATAAGTGTAATAAGCAAATATATTTTAGTATCAAATTTGCTGTTAGAGTCTGACAGTTTGCTAGCATATTTTGCAAAATTTCTTTATTATTTTTTACTTAATGGTTACCTTGACTATCAACATAAAACTTTTCCACGGTTTACATCTCATAACAGCCATAGCTTTGATAAAATCTGTTTCTTTTATTATTTGCGGTATTTTAGGAAATTCTTTATCTGTCTGTAGTACTAGTTTCAAGTACAAGAAAATTCATCAAGGTACTTGGCTTTCTCCGGATCGAAAATTTCGAAAGCAGATCGATCAACCACATAGGAAAGATACGAGGTCGAGAAGCTCACAACCGTTAGCGGAGCACCTTTTTATATTCAACTTGCACTCTTGTTCTCTGAGATCACTCATTAGCAACTTGGTTTAAGGGAACGGCGGGACGACATTTTCTTACGTACAGCGAAATTATTGGTTTTCGTAAAGATGGAAAGAACATTAGGTAGAAACTGTCGGGATGTAGTGGAGAGAAAGCGTATGTTATGATTGACCACAACAAGGAGTTTGGTGGGAAAGATACCCAGGTTTGAAGAGGAAAGCGAGAGGTATATGTAGACAAAAACAGAAAGAAGGTAAAACTGAAAAAAAAAATGAGTCTGTAGAGCTTGAGAAACTGGCCGAGAGGGGTAATGCTTCAAAATTTCATTTAAAGTTTCAGCGACTAACACAAGGTTTCAAGACCGTGTATACTATTTTAGAGTCATCCGAAGTGATTTTGTGACTGATATGTAGAGCATCCTGAAGTCATTGAGAGAATACTTCGACAGCCTGCTGAACGTTAGTGAAAGTGTGACGGCTAGAGATGGCGCATCCGATTCCTCAATCGATGACGGTGGAAGGATGTCGCGATAACCATTAAATAACAAATAAGTGAAGAAGAGCTGGACCAGAATTAACACCAACAACAAGATCAGCCTTGAAATCTAATCCAGAATCACTCTTGTCAACAGGCGCTACTTCGGACTGAGTTGGCAATTAAAACGGAAAGTTCTGGCTCGCCGAACAAAGTCCAATCTCTGCAAGTTCCTCAGCTTTCAAAAAATTTTTGTTTTTGTACAGCTCTATTCTTCCTCGAATCTTTGTAAAATTTGCAGAAAGCTCTACCTGAAATACCCTTAAATTATAGTATATAAACTTGAGAGTCATTTACCAACTCCAAAAAGAAGTACTTTAGCCCCATATACACTGCTGTATAGTTGCGAATTGCAATGAGAGATACCTTCTTAGAAGACCACACAACGGTTCTCTAGTGAATTTGATTATCTAGATTATTACCTAAAAGTCGGTAATGTATTTTTTATGCTTAAGCTTCACTATGATCGTAGTTTTACACTGTTAGGAGAGAATTATAATGAAATCTCTTTAGTATATTTATAAGAGAAGGCTTCATTTTTTTTTGTTCTGAAGTTCCAATCATAACTTTTCAGTGATTTAAAAATCATTAAAAACAAAACTTTCAAAAATATCTCTTCATACTTGTATACAACTTGTTTGCATAAGCCTTGAAATCACATATAAAAACAAAGTAACATACATTAAAACTATAAACTTCACTATGACATTACTCTTGTCGAGTGCGCCTTAAAGTACTATACGAAGTATATTTTATTATTGCGTTGAATGCACGCTAGAGCTCATCCGACTACATACTTTTACGCGCCATATACTTAAGCTTAATAAAGTGAATTCGTAAGTTGTGAATTATGTAGTAAACAAACTGCTTAAATTGGTGTCGTAAAAAACGGTGGAGAAATAAAAAAATTTCCACTCGCTTAAGCGCATAAAAATATGCAATGAAGGGGCATATATATAACCATTTTTTATGCCGAAATTCATTTGTAAGCAAATTTTATTTGGGTTGTTATACTGCTATGGTTGTTAAAAAGTAGAAGAGAGAGGAAAAAATATTTGAAATAAGAAAGATATTAAATGATTTTTGGCACAGGTAGATTCCTTAGAGCGACTATATGAGTCAATATCAATAAATCTGAAAGTGTAACCCACCAACGGCTGGTATTCAATTCAAAATGTTTTGATAGTTCCTTCTAGCCTCTACCAAAATTTTATTGCCTCGGTCTGTTTGCATGGCAGCTATATGCAAGAATGATCCGTCCTGTTCTTTTGTAGATTGCACCATTACTGTAGGCAATATTCTGTACCGAATTTCCATATAAGCACTTGATTTCGATCGTTCCGTTTGTATGGCAGTTAAAGAGATCCGATATCGGCGGTTCTGTCAAATGTGTAGTTTTTTGGGAGATCAGTCAGAGTCTGATCAAAATGTCAGATCGACATCACGTAAACTGAAAGACTAGACTAGACTTCCCGACAAACAGACATTCAGACAAATATGGATAAATTGGCTGTGATGGGAATTTTATAGGGCCTCCGATGCGCTATTCTTACTGTTACAAAATTCGTAAAAACTTAGAATGCTTTGTTTAGGGTAGGGGATATTTTCATTCAAAGGTTTATCGCAGAATTTCTTCCCTTCTCCCTCTTCCCGTTTATATTCAGCATATCATTTGCTTCGAGCTCTATTTATTTCAGCTTCTTTATTGCAACCGAACACAACATCACAGCATATTAGGTGCTTGTCCCAACTAAAGAAGGTGCATGACATGGATAAGTACAGCAATTTTTACACTTATAAAACTCGTTTTTTTTATAATTTTGTGTTTCCAATAGAATCTCGGCCACGAAAACATAAAAAATGTCGAATAAGTATTTTGAGGAATCTATTCTATTACAAAAACAAGTATCTAAATGGCGCAAAGCATTGAGCGAAGGTCATGAGTTCTTTGAAAATTGTCTCAGGCGAATCACTCATCTACCTCTATTAATGACGACGACATCAAGAAGAAGTAAAAGAAAGAGTGTTTAGAAATAAAAGTGCTAACATCAGAGAAAGGTATCAGAGTATATCGATATGTTTATTGGATTGACATTTTCATTGCAAAACTGACGTCGAGTAGAGATCTGAAAAAAGACCATGGACAATAAAGCTGAAAACTCTTCATTCATCAAAAGCGTCATTACTGCTGATTAGACGTAGGTTTATGAATACATAATATCTGTATAAAGTTGAAACAGTCCAGCGAAGGGTCATCCCAACCGATGCTTACAACAAGTGTATGAAAAATTGAAGATAGTATTTTGTAGATAAATATAATGATTTCTAGTAAACTATATGAACATTTATTTCTTATTGTCAGTCCGGGTCATTTTTGATCACGTGATATTCTGCGCTGGGGCATTTTATTCAAGGTCATTGAATGTCGTAATATGAAAAGTGAAACTCCTTCATGCTGGAAAAAATATTTTGAACATTTTTGGAGCATAAAATATTTTTTAAGTGCGTCACCATATTCGCGATCAAATACTTCGTCGATTACGTTAGCAGTTTTATCCAAGAAGCCTTATGGTATATGCGACTGTCGTCCACCTAAGTGATTTGTAGGAACTCTTCTAAGTTCTTGAGTTTATTATTATGCACAGTTGACTAAACCAGAGTCTCACGTGTTGGAAGAAATTAGAACTCAAAGAACCTATTTCAGAGACTAGTTAAGCCAAGAATTCGCCACTACTGACTGACAAGCGCCGTACACGGAGAGAGCTTTAACCCTGACTTTAATTGTTTAAAATGAAAGTGAAATTAAGGTCGTCTCTTACCTTCAGGGCATAATTCTAAATAATACTTAAGCATTTTCCAAGAACATTCATAACATAAATAACCGCAAAGTCTCTTCTTGCGTCCGCCAACGTTTAACTCTCTTTTTCGCTCTTTTGTTGTTGCAACAATTTAATAGTCCAAGCAACTCAATGGCAAGCTTAGTTGAATTAATAACAGAGAATAAAATGTGCGGAAAATGATGAATAGCCTGAGCACTTTCGCTCAGTAGTAGTTTCTTAAGGATGCAACGCGCCGCTGCTGCAAGTTCTATGCTACGCTGCGTTGGCAATTGCCGCAAGGTTGTTTGGCGCGCGGCGCTATAAATTTGTGGTGAATGCAGAAATACAAACAAAGATTTGCAAAGAATGCGTTGCAATAAAAATAAGAACAACAACAACAACAATGGTAACAAAAAACAAGTGGAAGGTACTTGTGCAACAATCAACAATCAGCGCATCCTGCGGCACATAAATAAATAAATAAATGAAGGAATATTGTATGTATGTGTCTATGTATGTGTATGTATGTGCATGTAAGTGTTTGTATGCGTATATATATAGTAAGTGGCAAAGTGGAAAGCATGCACTGCCGCAAAACGCAAACATTATTTTCGATTATGCTGCTTAACGGCCATGCGGAGCAAAAGTTGCAGGGAAGCTGAGGTGAAAAAGATGGAGAAACAGGACTACTTTGGTAACACTATAGCGACAACACCCTTTACATGTGCATTTTTGATAGCATAAATAGGTACAAAAGCTCTTTGTCTTGATTTTGATTGGTCAGTTTGTATGGCAGTTATATGCTATAGTTGTCCGATCTGAACAGTTTCTTGGGAGATTGCGTCATTGCTTTAGAAAATAGCTCTTGCCAAGTTTCGTGAAGATATCTTCTAAAGTAAACAAGTTTCCCATACAAAAACTTAATTTTGATCGGTCAGTTTGTATGACAGCTATATGCTACAGTGGTCTGATTAAATAATTTTTATTCGAAGCTTATAGTTCTGTCTTGGATAAAAATACCTGCCAAATTTTATAAAGATATTTTAACATATAAAAAAGTTTTCCATACGAGGACTTGAGCAGATTCACGAGAAGAAAAGGAAATGTACGAAATTTCAGACAACATGGAGGGGCAGACTTTTATCTGATGTAATTCCTGACAGGCCATGGCTGTTTCAGGGAGTACCTCCACAGATTCGGCCAAGATGAAGACACAAATCGAAACAAAAATAAACCTGTTCAGGGTATAAAAAATAAAGCAAAGAAATGAAGAAAGAGAGAGAGAGAGAGCGTCTGTGAAAGCCGTCTTTAAAGATGAGGCGGCCAACAGGTATGCAGCATGCTAACGGACGAGACAATGATTGCATGTTGCAGCTGCGATTGCCAAGTTTGTGCGAGACACATACACTCACACAAAAAAATCTTATATAGGCTAGAGTAAAAGCCACCTTGTTGGAAGTATGCTGGCGTGGCACGTAGAAAATTGCGAAATTGCATTCGAAAATAAACGAAAAAGAAGCTGGCAACTTGCAACACACAAAAGAGTTACTCACTCAGCAGTGCAAATGAGAACAGGTAAAGCTGCTGCGGCAGCAATGAGGCGGAAGCCAACTAGACGCTGCAAACGATGAAGAATGAGCGCTGTAAAACGCCTTGTAGAGGAAGCTTAAAGGCTCGCTCCGCAGCACGGTTGCAACAGCGGCAACGCATTGTCATTTGTTGCACGGCAAACAATTGAGTGGTGAGCGCGCAGCAACAACAACGGAATCGCAAGAACAACAACAACGAAAATAATATGAGAAAAAGTGCTAACAGCAAAAATAGCTAGAACAACAACAGCAAGTCAGCGCCAAACTAAGCAAAGCTGGCGTGCAAACGGGATCTTTAGCGCGCTGTGATAATATTTGCCGCCAGCCGCCAGGGCAATGCGAGTCAACGTAGCGCGCAGCGCGTATTAACTATATAAAACACACACAAATATGTAGCATACATTTAGGAGCAGCATCTGCAGCTCGTTTGGCAGTTGGTTGCACTGCAGCGCCAACATATTTCCGTTTTATTTCCGCATTGTTGCATTCTCGCATTCATTGTTTGCTTATATATCGACAATTTACTGCAATACTTTGCCGTGCAGCCGGCAAAAATATACAAGAAATAAATCTACTACTATTTTTCCTACGAAAATACTTTTTTTATATATTTTTTTCTAGTTTCCTTTGCTGCAAACTCTTTTTCGTGTCCTCGAGCATTTGTTGCCGCCCGTTGAATTGATTGTTGCACAACAGCAAACACACGCACACATATTTTGAAATTGTAGCAGGCAAAAAAAATAGATAAATAACATAATCTCACTTCCGTTATGCTCGTGTAAATAGCAGCAATAGCCAAATAATACTTTTACTTTTGTCTCCTTGCTTCATGTTTGTTGGACTGCCAACAATAAAGTAAGAGTTATTAGACAAAACAGTTCCGATGAAAAAAGAGCCAAAACTAGTTTTATGGTCGCAGCTTTTAATATTTCTGGATAAAAAAAAACAACAAAAAGGTATATATATATATAGCATGTATATGGAGCATTTTATATATATATATATATATATAAAGCTATTTTGATTCAAGACCCTTGGGTGAACAAGTGCGTCCACGCATCCATTGGAAGGACCTAGTGCATAGAGACCTAGGCATGACTTCGGAGAAGATAAAAGCAGTTGATCAAACTCTATGTCCTCGGCTCAGAACGATCCACGGTTGTAGTGCTGAGAAGATAAAGAAGATTGCGGATATGCAAGTTAAAGTGAAACCCAGCTCAATTACCGTCATTTAGGCTAAGAAAGTCTAGGGTTGATCCCAGAAGACTAAAGCTATCGAGAACCTTGAGGATTCTATTTTAGATGCAGTAATGGTCTTGGATTCTAAATTGAGAGTAACGCTACTTCTCGTGTTATTTTACCTTTGCATCGGACTTATCAAATAAAAGTCCATTTCCCAAGAAGCGCAATGCAGTTCCTTCGAAACCTTTGGACTCCGGTTTCTATATAAAACAATAATTCCATCAGTACAATTTCTGAAATATTCTCCTACCGGGTTGCCGTACAGCTGTTCTCTATACTAGTTCACCAGCATGTTCATCGTAACACGCGTGTGCTTTGTGCACTTCTCCACAAGTACATAGCGCATACGGATCCGGATGTGGATTGAACAAACATGCCATGGCAAGCGAAGATATGTTTCTGTTTGTGCAGCAAATAATGGAAGCGCATGATGGAGAAGATGAGCTTTGTAAATGTTTTACAATTGAAAATATTCTAGGAAGTACAAAGAAAAGGATAATGAGCAAAAATAACAAGTTAAATCGTTGTAAAAGCATATAGGCGCCTACTTGTATGCTGCAAAGCACTAACTGATTGTATGGTTTTGCACTGAAGATAATGATTTTATACGCGTTGAGAGAATTGAACGTAGAAGTAGTGGTACTTTAAGTTGTAGGAAATGAGGATTATACGTAAGGAGATTTATCATGAAGTTTAGAGAAATATGCAATTTCAAATTTTTAGGATTGAAAGTGTTCTTTTCCAAAAAATTTTCTATTTTCATTGTCCTCGTAGTAATGTTGTGGACTATTTTATTGCAGACTAACTGTATTCCGGACTTGAGTTTGATTTTGATTTTTAACTATAATTTTCCAAGAAATATAATTGCGGCAAAGGCGTCGAATTCTATCGCCTTCTTCGTCTCCTATTATTAAAGGTAACAAATTCTTCTATATTACATATCTCTCAATCTCTATCCGTACGTTAAGTCTATCTTCCTCTATCTTTCATTATCAAATTATATATTTATACTCCTTTTCCGTTATGTAAGCCTTGACATCTTTCCCTCATTTTTTACATTAAGTCTACCTTTATCCTTCATTATCAAATTTAATTCCTATCTCCGTCCCCCTTTATCAAATATTTTATATAACTCTCTCTAAGTCTACATCCATTTCTCTGGTTTCGTGTGATCATTTTATCTTCGTCTTTCTCTCTCACAATATGTAAATTTTCAGTTCCCACTTTATGCCTCTCATTTTGTCTACTCCTCTCTCTTACTCTCTCTCTCTCATTACATCATAAATATATTGTAAACTTCGAAAAAACTTGTTTGACTCTAGCGAGGTTTAGATTCCGTGGATTTGATAGTTCAACAGAACTCGACAAATATATGCACCGTCTTATCCAATCGGGATTGCTTATGTTATTTGTTGGGACTTCCTAGGTAACACTGAACTAGCCATTCTCTCTAGAATTGTAGAAAATAAGTGGTCTCTTTGAGGTTAGTAGGGGAGATGGCTGCTAACAGATGAAGCGATGGTAACTGCTTTACAAATATTAAAGACTTTCGAAAATGGACTTCATTTTGGTAATATTTTACAAGAGAATTATTGCAGTTAGTAAAACGGTACAAAATTCGAAAAGTTGCTTTCTAGCATTTAAGCTGACCCGGTTTGGGAAAATTAACTGTCAATTTCCGCTTTAGCTAATATGTATTTCTTTAGAAAACCGTACGCATATCGAGTTCTTGGAAATCGTAGCCTAGTTTAATTTTTTACTTTCTTCCTTTATTCCCTTCTTTACATTCTTCTTGAATCGTGCTTCCTTCAACTGCTTTTCTTGCTTTGACATACTTCCGTTTCCTATAATATTTCTTTCTTGCCTCAGTACTGTCTTACTTTTACATAGTTTTCCCCCATTACAAATAGTGACTTTCTATGCTTACAGTTCTCCTTGTTTTGCTTTTTCTGTGTTATCTTTCCAAGTCTTTCGTGAGGTTCAGAATTATCAGACAAAGCAAGGCATTCTTGTCCACTTGCTTTGTTTGTTAAGTTTCATATTCGTTACAGACTTCCTGCCTTTGTTTGTTTGGTTAAATTTTCAACGCATACTTTTAGGTGGGTAAGCTGAAAAACTGGAAATGTTTTATAAATTTAATTTCTGGTTATTTGCTTGGCTGTTTTTGTGTGTTTAACAAAGAAAGCATTGTGGTTTTCGACTTAACGAAAGCAAGAAGTTTTCTGTGGACTTTAGTTAAATATTTGTTGAAAAGAATGAGTGAAAATTTAATGTTAGGTATTATTTAACATCTGTTAACGCGAACTCCAATAAAACTGCAATTCAGCATTGAAATCACTGAAAATAGTGTAACAATTCTCAAAAAAGATTCATAATTTACATATATATACGCACTCTTTTGTAAAATTTTTCTATGACTTTCTTCATAAATGCGACTGAATTTCAATGATCCTACGTTGAATCTCTTTCTTTAAAATATGCGTTGTTAGGGACTTGTGGCAATAAAAAAGTGGTTTTAAATAACTCCATAAAAATAGATCGAATAATCTTAAATCACATAACCTAGATAGCCAAGCCTGACCATTAAACGAGGGAGTACATGACTTTGAAATGTCTCACGCAGTTATTGAAGTCTGTCTTATTATTGAAACCACATAGTGACCACATCAACATCATCCAATTTTTGCAAAAAGAACTGGATCATTATGTCGCGACATTGAGTATCATTAACAGCTGCTGCTTGCTCAGACTCATTTTCAAAAAAGTATGATTCAATTATGGCTCTACTCCAAAATCTCAGTACCAAACAGTGGCAAATTGTGGATGAATTTCTTTTCGCCAATGACAAGTGGTTTCACAGACTCCAAACCCGGCAAATTTTGCTGTTAACAAATCTATGGTATTAATGGTGAAAATACTCTTCTTCGCTTAGGATGTTTTCTTGCTTTGCAAACTCAACCATTTATTGATGAAATTTTAAAAATGCAAAAAAATCGGCTTAGTACTACCCATGGCCACCATACACCCAAAATAAGGATTTTCAAACGGCCTCGTGACTTTATACCGTACTCATTGTGACAAAAAAGTACCCGAAAATTGTCCTTAAATTTCGTCGGTAAATGATATTTCAGAAGGATGTATTTTGCTTGGTTGGAAGGACTGTTCTTTGTTTGTTTAAAATATCGGACAAAGAGTTTTTCTCAAATTTTTTATTCCTATACAAATTACATTCGCGGAATCGTTGCGAATGTTGGAAAAAGCTTACGGTGATTCAAAAACCCAAGCCTGCGGGTGATAAAAAGCCTTCAAAGACGATTGAGAGATCTTTGAAGACTTGTCTCGTTCTGGACGACCGTCGACTTCTTAAACTGATGAAAATACTAAAAAATTATTATTACCATATCGTTCGGTGCTTGAAAAACTCTCAGGCAAAAGCTCGACATCTCTCGTGAGTCCATTCGAATGATTTTGGTGGACATTTTGGGTAAGAAACGCGTTCTTGCTAGAGTCCGGTTCGATAAAGCTTATTATTTTCACCAAAAGTACCAGGCCTCTTTGGACATGCTTGTTCATGTTCGCTGAAGCAGCTGAAGGCCAACACAAAACTGCTTATGAAGTAGTACTGGAAACATCTTTACCATAAGTGTATTTTATCTGGTGGGAATTACTTTGAAGGCGAAAAAATCAATATTAATGAATAGTTAATTATTTTGCGTTGACAATTTCTGTGTTTTTTTTTTCACAGTTTATATTGGCTAATTTGTGAAATATCTTCACGAAACTGAGAGCAGCATATTTCTGCTAATGGTATATAGCAATGTAAAAACTAGTTGAAATCTGGTCAATATAACTCCTAGCTCCCATATGCTTTATATAAAACTTGCATCTTTCTAGTTTTCTTTTCACCGTATATAACAAATGGGTCGATGTGTAAAATACTTGTGGCGGAGCCGTGCTGTGCGTTGTACTTCTCTAAATCGCAGTTTGGAGTTTCAGAGCTTGAATTCTTGGGACATTCAATCACGAAAGATGGGATCCGCTCACTACGTAACCATATATGTAGAAGCCTTAACGAAGATCCCATTTTCGAATGTGGCCAAGGATTTTTTTTGCTCTGCTATGCTGAATTTTTATCGTCTTTTATCGTCGATACTTGCCAAACGTATTCGAACATCACTTATCGCCGTGATCTCTGGTAACAAAAAAACGACAATGACACTCTTTATTGGACCGAAACAACTAAAAGAAACTTCAAAATCTGCAAATCTCAGTTAGAAAACGCTAACTGAGGTTGCAGCTAGCGCTATGCTAGCTCATCCGCTGCCCAATTGTAAGACGCTTTCGACGTCGCAGCCGGTACTGTTCTCGATCAAATCGTCGACAGTTCTCCTCAGTGCTGGGTTTTTTCCACGCAAACTTTGAACTGCAGAAGTTCGCTACAACAGTTATGATCGAGAGCACTGTTCAGTGTCGATCACTTACACATCCACATAATAGACCCGTTACTGTTTTCGGAAGGCAATAGGTATTGACTTACGGTAGTTGGTAGATTCACCCTATGCCCAGAGGCTTTACCAATACCAAACATGACAATGGCTCGATTGATCGTTTTGGCATTCCCTTCGACATCACGTCTGATCTTGACCGTAAATTTAAGAATGCGTTATACCAGCCACAGTTCAACTGTCACGGTATTTCACATTTACGAACAACACTGCACCACCCGAAATGCAATAGCTTAATTGAGCGATGACACCACATATTAAAATTTTCAATTCTGTGTTACAATGCAGACCAGTGGACGTACTATTTACCGATTATTTTATTGGGGTTACGTGCAATCTTTAAGGAGGACATGGAGTGTAAGCCTACGGAGCTTGCTGGCAGCACAACGCTTCGGCTTGCTTCGGATTTCATGGTCGTATGCTACGGCAGACCGAACGAATTAGAGATAGGAAAAGTGAAATTAGTGGAACTTCTTAGTTTTGACAGAAAGTGTTTTGGTATACAAACTGCGTGAAAGGGATTCATATATTAGTCAAACAAATAAAAGTATTTTTCCAAAAAATTTTTAAATATTATTTTTTGATATTTTTTCTTTAATAATCTATATACTATTTAATTTATTTTTATTTTTATATTTATTCTTAATATTTTTAAAAATATTTTTGAAATTCATTTTGGTTTTTTTTTTTTTGCATAAAGTTCGATTTGTATTGCCTTCCAACGCATGTGCGTAAATAATTCGCATAAAATATTAATTTCAATTTAATAACCTTATATTTAAGCGCATAGAGTCTACTTTTAGGCGCTGCTATTAGATTAACCTTAAACAATTTATCGAAAAACGATTATAGCTGCCGTGAAATTGTGTAAAATTGCGCTACAGCTTTTACACACCTTTTTCACCATTATGCATAGTTAATGCAAATTTATAACCGCGGAAAAAAGGGCAGCTTAAAATCCATCATCATCAGCAACAACGTCAATGTGCGCCTAAAATTATGCAATAAATTTAAGCACCGATTTATTTTCACATTAATGCCACTGCTACTGGCCCGACCTGGCTTGCTGCTGTAGCACGAAAATTTATTTATTAATAAATTCTCGTTCGTTTACAAAATCGCTTTATAAACGACGCGATGTCGCCTATAACTATGCAGCGTAAAATAACTACACACACAAGCGTCAAACGCAAGTAAGTTTCGTTCATTCGTCTTTATAGATGTGTGCGTTAGTGTGTGGATATTGGCAAAAACGCAATCACCTCATTGGCATTTTTTTATTTTATTTTTTTACTTTAATTTTTTGTCGCATATTTGCCACCATTTTCGCTCACTCGCTCGTCACCACGTTTTGCCGCTGCATCGTTTATTACTTCGTGCCAGCGTTGCGTGTCGAACTAAATGAAAATTTATGTAGTTTTCAATTTATTTTCGCAATGCGTTGGCTGTTTCGCTTGATTGCGACGCTATGCGGTTGCCAATTGAGATTGTTTGTGGGGTCTAGTGAGCGGTGGCTCATCATCGCCGCATATATGTATGCATGGGAAGTATGAAGTTTAATACGAATTTTTGCTTATATAATATATTGCATTTTCGCTTTAGTTGCGACTGTATGCGCGCATTTAAATGGTAAAATGCTTGTCATATGCTTATGACAGCTGTCATATAAACGCTTGTGTGCCGAAGAAAAAGCGAACAGCAGCAGAAATGTTCCATACAGTTATGCATTTCCAATTAAGGAGAATTTTTTACTGTAGTTTTTGATAATTTTTTCCGCTTAATGTGGAAATACAAGTGCAGAACTGAACCTTATAGTTGGAATATGACAATTGGGTATCCCAAGAAGGGCTTTGGTCATAAAAATGTTGAAAGTAGCCATATGATAAAGTATTTCACTCGCAATCGTTTGTGCTAATTTTCAAGAATATACTTTATTTTATATTTCAGTGAACTTCAATTCAGTATTTGACGGTTTATTGTCGAACTAAGACTATCCAGAATTTCTGTGCTTGATATGCTTTTCTCCGATAAGGTTAATTATTTAACATTAGAGCACACAAGCGCTCAAAGCATTAGCAATATATTCATTCCTTCCTCGTAACTCACATAAAGAAATTCCTGGTTATGCAGTTATTCACTGCATACTCAGCCTTTGACAGCTATCAACACTTCTTCCGCGACTGCAGTTATATATAATAAAATAGATTTAAGCTAGCATCTTAGGGATGGATCCAAACTAGATAACCCATTGGTAGGTGGCTTTTTACGAAAATTATATACCAGAGTTGCATTCTAGTTACCAAAACACTGCAATATTTTCTAAGTGGAGATCATGGCAACTGAGGTTAGGTTAAGTTAATTTGATTAACCAATGAGTCAAGCATAGACCAATTTTGGTCTTTTGCGATACCAGATAGAGTTCAGCTACTAGGTCCATGTGGAGTAACCATCCTTTAGAATGCCTGCTTTTGACGGGAATTTTAACAGACTCTGCGGCTTCGTTGACTATACCTCTTCCAGCGTATCATGCCGTGGAGACCCCAGTTGCTTACAGTTATAAATACATAATTTTCTTGTCATAAATACATAATTGAGTGTCTAACTTGCTCTTGCAGAGTAGACATGAGGATGAATGAATATGGACAGCATGTGTCTACTAGAGTTTAAAAGGAATGGCATAGGAACTCTAGCAGGAGGGCTAAAAAATCACTGTCTAATTAGAAAACATAGTAGTGGATTGGGCACACGGTACCATGACTATTGTAGAAACAGTCGGGAGGTAGTACAAGAGGAGACTAAAATACATCTTTTATTTGAATGTAAAGATTTTAATAGCAACAGAGTTTCAACCCCCGGACGAGGGATTCTTGCCAAAGTTTCGAATGTTGCACAAATAAAACTTTTCATAGTGATGAAATCACTATGACGCACGGAGTGGTTCTGAGAGTGCATAATAGAGTTAGGGGATTTTAGTCCCAGTGCTTTCACAATGTGTCTCCTTATGTCTTAAGTGCGTTGTCAGACATTCCCTCTACCTATCTACCAAGCATTTGATACTAGCTTAGGAGCGGCAAAAGCTCTAAAGAACACCTAAAATCTCTTATATTGAACTTTGCTGTTCAAATACTGATTAAGTATTTGCTTAAGAATTTTGTCATTACTATTACTTCTTTTCGAGTAAAGAGGAACCACACTCTAAGCAAAACGGTCGAGTATAAACCATTAGCTATTGAGAAAACATCAACTCAAACTGAGATTTGAGAAATGCCATCTAAATGTTTCGGAAGGTATGCATATTCTGTTATGTGGCGAACGACTCGCATAAAGTGTAGTTTTTTTTTTATTCCTATAAACTTTGGAATTCACAAGGTATTAAGATTCATTAAGATGTGTTTGATAACTCTTTTAACTACAGCGCAGTCATATCTCTTACCGTAGTTTCAATGTACATTTATTTAGTATTAATCACCTTAATTTTGGAATTTCAGATTAAAAAAACTACTAAAGTGTTGCCTACACTTAGGTGTTATATAGCAAAGACATAAACCTAAATGCACATAAATAGGATCTTCCAACTCTTACAAATATTTGTTTGAGCTTTTTGACAAATTTTGCGTTCGTTAAAACTAAAATTTCCTTCGAATGGCAAGAAAAAATTTTTAGGAATACCTTATTAAAAGAAATAAATAAGAATATTTCACGTTGCCTTGAATGGTTAAAGCGTTTGAGGTATAAATAAATTATATATTTTGAATTCACAATAAATCTTTTGTTGGGTAAGCGCTATACGATTCAAATGATTGTTATAAAAATTAACTAATGACATAATAAAAAAAAAAAAACATAAAAAAATCCTTACTTTTGAGAAGAGCTTAGCAAAGATACTAACCCACCAATAGAGTTACTAAGAGCTTAACCGAAATTAATTTTAATTATTAAAAAAGAAACACATACTATAGCTAAATTACACTTGTTTCGACTCCAGAATTCAGTTGCTACCATAATTACCTCTGGCTACTGAAAACTATAGACGTGGAGTACAAGTATTCAGGCACATTTTGGTGTAGACATATACTTTTTACACACAAAATTTATTTACAAATTTTCCCAGTATTAAATTTTTTCATTTTTATATTATTATTTTTTTTATCCTTCACTTTTAACTATTCCAATTTCTAATCCTCAAAGTTCATCTCTAACAAATAACAAACCACTTGAGATTCAAATACTCTTAGGAATTCCACGTGCCTCTAACTGCACTAATCGCTTCATAAATCAATTTGAAGAGACAATTTCTCAAACGAGCGAACAAGCGAAAAGGCATAAACATCGAAAAACATCTGTTTACAAGCCTAATAATAGACGTAGTGCTCATATAAAAAATCCATAAAAACTTACTTTCGCATTCCAAGTGCGCACAACCTGCCGTCCAGCGAGCCATAATCCTTTCCACATGTAATTAGTTGCCTTAAAGTTCAAAATTATTGATCCCTTTTATTGTAGGGTCATTTGAACAAGCCTATTAAATTTTATGATGCTGTTTGCTTGACCCTGCTTCGGTGTTGGTCGAGCGGCTAAGAGGCGCGTACAGCAGACATCATGCGCCATATTTCTTGGCAGCGTTGCGTGTAACAAAATCTACAGGAGAATGTATGTACAGCACATGTGCGATTGAGAGGATTTATAGTTGAAATAGGTCTGTAGGGAAGCTTGGTAGTTAAAGAGAGACTTTGTAGAATTGCCGTTTTTCTGAATTTTGTGGTTATTTCTTGAGAGGACTAGGTAACTTGAGGAGTTTAAGTTTAAGTTTAAGTTTAAGTTTAAGTTTAAGTTTAAGTTTAAGTTTAAGTTTAAGTTTAAGTTTAAGTTTAAGTTTAAGTTTAAGTTTAAGTTTAAGTTTAAGTTTAAGTTTAAGTTTAAGTTAAATTAAGTTAAGTTTAGTTATGTTAAGTTAAGTTAAGTTAAATTAAGTCAAGTTAAGTTAAGTTAAGTTAAGTTAAGTTAAGTTAAGTTAAGTTAAGTTAAGTTAAGTTAAGTTAAGTTAAGTTAAGTTAAGTTAAGTTAAGTTAAGTTAAGTTAAGTTAAGTTAAGTTAAGTTAAGTTAAGTTAAGTTAAGTTAAGTTAAGTTAAGTTAAGTTAAGTTAAGTTAAGTTAATTTAAAAGTTAAGTTAAGCTAAGGTAAGAGTTAAGTTAAGTTAAGTTAAGTTAAGTTAAGTTAAGGTAAGTTAAGTAAAGTTAAGCTAAGTTAATGTAAGAGTTAAGTTAAGTTATGTTAAGTTAAGTTATGTTAATTTAATTTAATTTAAGTTAAGTTAAGTTAAATTAAGTTAAGTTAAGTTAATTTAAGTTAAGTTAGGTTAAGTTGAGTTAAGTTACGTTACGTTAAGTTAAGTTAAGTTAATTTAAGATAAGTTTAGATAAATTTAGTTAAGTTTTAAGATCCACTGAGTTAAAAAAAGCCTATATTTCCTAGGTTCTAATTATTGTGTACTTCCTAGAGTCAAAATTTTCATTAAAATGAGCATGAAGCTAATCTATCTTGAACTCGCTGGAGTTAACAAAATGAGTGCTTTTCATTAAAATTATTGAATATAATCAGCATCTTTTTCCTCGCAAGGAATTCGAACATTGTTTTTACATAGACTTCCTTATAATATACAGATTAATACTCTGGCTCAAAAGTCTCACCGGGTGCACACTTCCAATCCGATTCACTGGTGCATGTCGGACATCTTCGACATGTCGTCGCAATTCGAAACTCATATAAAATTTAATATGGGTCACTTTTGCTGACATTTTCATGCCATTTTACAGCGCCAACCATCACCGCGGCGACCGCCAACAGAATCAGAAGGACAACCGTCAATTTTCGGTTCGGCTACTCAAGGCTGTCAAGAGCAGAAATAGTACACACACGCTTCAATGAGCGAGCGAACATACGAGCGCTGTCAGTGCTGTGGGGTTGAGTGGGAGTCTGGGTTTGTGTATGGTTGCGTGTGTATCGTGGGATATAACTATGAAATGTGTTTGTTGCAAGAATATTGCTACATAAAGGCGCACTCATAAAGGTCGCTGATGGGTTGGTGTGGGGAAAAGGGTAAGAAACTCCTTCTTGGGACCGTGTAGGCAGCTAATTCACTTTGCGAAATTTAACGTATTTAAGCAAGTGGCAGGCTGTGTTGATGGACATTTATGTTTTCGTCCACTTGGTTGGCTGGTCAATTGAGTGCGCCGCATATACTTGGAAGACTAAAAATATTTTTTTAATATTTTGATTTTTGTTTTCGAGTGAAATTTTGTTTGCCATATTACAATAAAAAATTGTTGTTTAAGAGGGACTGTTTTTTTCTGAAAATATTTATTTAGCTTCAAGTTACCGAGGATAAGTATTTTTTCCTTCTATTCATCGTCAAGTCTACCATTCTCCTTTTACTGATATAGTTTCTCGAAGGTTATAATAGTGTTAATTATTAATATTTTTTCCTTCTTCTACCTGTTTGTCTACAGAAACATTAAAAATTGCCTAAAGAAGTAATAAACATAGTTTTATATATTGAGTGTTTTTTGTATTTCTAACCAAACTTCTACTTATTTTTTATATTTATAATAATAAATAATTAAACAAATATGTACGATTTTGGTAGAATACTCTTTGCCATTTCTCTGCTTTACACATTATTCCATCAGTGTAAGACTTTCATAAGTGTAAATTGAAATTTCGAAATTTCCAGAACGGAAGCGAGTGAACCATTGTTGTGCTACACGAACTGATACCACATCGTCTCCGTAAAGTTCACAAATTTCCTTGGTGTCTCGCGTAGCATTCTTCCTTTTTTTCAAAAATTTTTAAATATAACGAATTTCTCCATTATTTTCACTAAGTTTTGAACGAATTTCCCCGAATTTAATTTTTTTGGGTTAAATGAAGCTTAAAATCCCACCTTTTCAATACTTTATGGTATTACACAATGTAATTGTTAGCATTAGAGATGTTCGACTGCAACGACATCTATTGACAAAATACGAAAAGACTTTTTCGATTATCCAATATTTTAACTTGATGTTGTAATTAGAATTAAATTTTTAGGAGTTGATTGATTTATTTTCTTTTTTATAATTTCAAATTTTATTCGGACTTTTTCGTATTTGAATAAACATAATTTTAATGATCTTCAAGAAAAGCTTCTTTTAGACGTAGATGACCAAAACATAAATAAAAAAGATTGAGATGACCTATGTGACATGTCGAGATTATTTGCTATACATACAAATGTCTGGTGCTATGACCATGGTATTCAAGTAAGACTATCACTATTTGGCAGATTGGTTGTAGTAGGCAATTGGACCAACTTCAGTTGGCTCTTGTACTGGGTGCAATCTTAGAAGAAAAATATCTCAAACCTTGCTTTATTTGACTATTTTTTTTCTACTTCTGTACTGATTGTAGAAGAGTTGATAGTCTTTACTTTAGGAGCCTATTTTACAACTTGAAAAACACGTCACATACAAGCAGAAAGAAGTTAAATTAGTTGAAGTGCTTACATATACTGCAACCGGCATAGAGTGCTTATGAAATAAAATGAACCTCTAGAAGACAAAAATATTATTTTTGCCGTAGTTTTTACTAGCAGGACTAAATAGAATGACCTTTTCTTTGTGTAATCAAAGCAAAAACATATTGGATCTCTCCCTTCAGCCACTATGCGAGCATGAAGTCATAGATAAATCTTTGGGCAGAATCCAATAGAGTTCTAAATAGCGTATAGCCTTTGTTCTATAATCAGCCACACGTGAGCATAGCACATGATCCACTTAGAATGATCAAATGCTTTAACTAACCGGTGTTACTTTTAAAAACAACGCTTTATCCCTCTCTAACTATTTATTTTCTCCTTTTAAGTTTTTTTTTTTCTCTGCTCCTTCTGTCCATCTCTTTCTGTTCTCGATTATATATTATCGATTTTATATTATTAAAATATTGTTTCCTCTGTTTCTTGTTTCTTATTTCGTTTCTCTCTGACTTTATAAAATAGAATGAGCCCTTGGTAGGACAAAAATCTGACATTTTGCCTTAGTTTTTCTGGAGAAATCATTTTGGAGCTCACCTCTTCAGACATTGAGTGAACATACATTTCTAGAACCTTACTTAAGCTTACCGTGGGTAGAATCCAATACATGTGGAAATACATACATATGTAGTATTCAGCCTCTGTTTTATAATCATATGGTGTTAGAAATAGCAGCCACACATGAGGATAGTAAAAGTTCAACTTAGAGGTATTAAAATGTAATTATTAACTGGAGCTTCGTTTTAAAAATAACGCTTTATCCTTGTCTAACTCTTTGTATTCTCCATAAAATTTATTTTTTCTCGTTTCTTGTATTTACCTCTTTATTTTCTCGGTCCCTGTTTGACTATATCTCGCTCTATCTCTGTCATTTTCAATACTTAAAATGTGTTTTGCTCCTTTTCTTCTTTCCTTTTTACTCCTTCTCTCTCTTCGTTTTCTCCATCTCTCGATCTATATTTTAAGCTATTCAACTGGTATCTGCGCTTATCTTTTCCGCCATTCACTTTTCCTAGTTCCTAATATCTCTCTCTCACTCTCTCACTCACTATCTGTCTTCCTCTCTCTCTAACCCATACCTTTCTCTCATGAACACAAACAATTTTATTGCGTCCTCATGAGAATATTTTCATTACACTTTTCTTTCTTAGATTAGGTCTACCAGTATCTCTCCTCAATGAACCCCTTTCTCCAACACCCTATCAATGCCCATAAATCAGTTTCATTTAATGCGATGTCATAAAAGCCAAAGTTCACGCAGCTCTTGGTTATTATTGCTGTTGCTCCGCCAGCATTTAACTGTACGTACTCAAGACTTCTTATCTCTGCGGCAACTTACTGTTATTGTTGTGTGCAGCCAATTCAAAGTATGATTGAGTGTTTTGTATTTTTAACTTCTTTTTATGATTATTACACAAAGATCGCGCTGGTGACGTCCACCATAACTGAAAGCAAGCAGCTGAAGGGAATTCTTAAGCAGAGCAATTGCTCTCAGAGAGTGGTGGCTATTAGGAGTGAAGTGGGCGTAGTAGTATAACACCTAAAAAGCACAGCTGTTGTTGTTTTTTGTTGATATTATATTTTTTGTTGATTTTTTAGGACGTTTGCTAAGCTTTTACGATTACACTCGTTCACCCGAGCGGCCGTATGTGATTTGTTGAATTCATGTGAGCGTCTGCTGCGGTGTTGTCGGACGGGTTCAGTTGACACCGAGCGCTGTTTGACGTTAATAAAATGTCAAATAACAGTGTTTCGTTAAACTTTTAATCCTTTCGCAGGCAAAGCAACACTTGTTTTTTTGTTTCGTTCGGACCGATGTTTGGCCATAAAGCGTTGCAAAGTCATTAAATTAATCTAATTTATTTCTGCTTTTATTTATTTTCTTTGCTTTCTCTTCGACAAATTCGATTTAAGGTCGAAAAGTTTAAGTCTCTATCTGCCCCGGCATCTGTATGAAAGTGTTCGTGTATGTGTGTGTGTGGAGCTCTTAACTGTGAACTTCACTTGTAAAACAATTTCAGCAATGACAAAATGACCCCGGAAGCATTTGTCTGCCGGGAATTTGCGCGTGCTTGACGCTTAGCGATTTGCGGTTAAGTTTGTTTTGGTGAAATGAGAAAATAATATATAAATATAAATAAAGTTTTCAAATCTGGCTAGAAGATGACATAATACAAATATATAAATCATTTACACAAGAGAGTGGGGAGAGGAGGTGCTTAAGGGGTCTTTGGCAGAAAGCTATTTGAGTGTATAATGAAATAAGAATTGTTTCATACTAAATTTATTCGCCACTTGGGAGTTAGAACTACAAACCGTTGTTGTTTTGATGGTTAAGTCCGAGGAACTGCTGGTTTCTTAATACAGTAAAGTATTTTTCATTAGACTGCTGAGCAACACCGTGGAATATCGTGTTATCGATGGCAACATCGACTGGAAGGAAACTACCCTAGAACGACAGGCTATAACTATGCAGTCAGGCGATATTGAGCTAGGAATATTTAATATATGCATCCCCCTAGTTTAATGTTGCCCTGTAAGTGCGCTACTTCGTAGTGAAAACCGTTTGGTACTAGGCAACTTTAACAGGCATTTGACACTCTTGCCTATGAAACTAACGTATTGGAATGGCGCTGCCGGAACATATAGATGATTCGACAATCTGTACAAGCCCCTATCAGAATTATGGACATGGGTAAAGCTCACCCAAAGTTAACATTTCTGATAAATAGCATAACCTGGCGACCATATGCTAACTCTCCCATCAAAGCATCTCCCAAATTTATCTCGATCGTGAAACCTCCCGACTTTATTTCTGTGAACAACCACTTTAGTGAAGCTAACTGGGTTGGCGTCACAGAATTTACCAAAAGCACCTTCACCGCACTAACCATTTCTACGGATTGAATCTTTAATGGACGTCAATTCCGCAAAGTGATCGCAGCTGCTACTTCATTTTATTTCGGCTGGAAGATTTGCCGAAATCCGGCCTAATTCCCAACCGAAGCAACTGTCTTAGCTAATAAGGGCAACACCTCACAGCATTTCGATCCCTGTGATCCGCGAATAAGGGATCTCAATTTGGAGATTCAAGAAATGGTAAATAAATACAAAAGGAAAAAATGGATACAGCACCTGAAGTCCTGCAACCTATTCATCGGCTTGAATAAGCTTTGGACTACTGTCAAGGCTTTGTCTAGTCCGAAATGACATGATGACTGAGGTGAAATTTAATTCAATGGCCATGCCACTTCGGACCCGAAGAAGTGCGTGAGCTATTTTAGCCGGCAATTTACCAACAAATCATCTGATAAGTCTCTTATCTCAAGTAGTGAAGACACTTAAGGTTATGGTTCCCCTCATAAGCCATCACATGTATTACTGCCCAAATTCATTCTAAATTAAAACACTTTCCAAGTTTGTGGGGCATATAAATGTTTGATGATCGCCCGAAAATAAATAGTTGCTACAAAAGGTTACGTATACGCAACTTACAACCATAGGGTGGCTCAAATTTTCGACCGGCATCACTCACCTATGCGAAATCCCTGCACGTGTGGTAACAAATGACCAAAGCTTTATTATTTTCAAATACTTTAGAAACAAAAAGGCAATCGTTGGTTGCTTAAATGGCAGCTACTTAAATAGCAGTAAATATACCAAACAAGAGAGTCTAAAATAGAGCGTTCAAGCAAAGAAAGGTTAGGCGCATAATTCTGCTACTTTACTACTGAAATATAACTACAAGCCCTGGCTGTTGACCAGCTGGATGCTTGCTGTATTGTGGCGTCGTGACTGTCAATTTGCGAAGGTCCTTCGATGAGCCGTCGTACACTTCTTGCATGCAAATATTACTCCAGCTCAGAGCTCTGCCTCTAAGGGTCAACGAAAAACTATTAGAAAAAAATTAATTGAAATATTGCCAATGGTTCGAAGGCAGTGGCAGTATTGCCAAGTTTGGTTTTTGTGGCAAAACAGCAGGCAAGTGATTTTAGCAAAAGGATACGCACACTAAGTGTGGAGGCTGTGGTAAAGTAGTGCTTTACTCCTACCATTTTGTCCATAAATTTGTGTGTCTTTTCTGCTTTGCATCTTATTTCGTTTACATGTACTAATTTTCCAGAGTTCAGCTGCCGCTCTCACTCAGCGGAAATGCTTGTGAATTTGTAAATGACCTCTTGACAGCACTATTTATTAAGTTGATAGTTTTTTTTTCAGTTAAATAGCTACTTTCTATGGCTTATTGGCGTCGCTATGGCTGAACGTAAATGCCAAAATTAACTGCTTTTTTAATGTGTAAGTGGTTAGTGGTAATTTATTGAATAATATATGGGGTTATGGTCTACTTTTAGGTTACTGGTCAATTTTATCTTTCACAAAATAAAATGAATGTGGCGTCTGGTGTCTCCTGGATACATAAGTGTTAAAATTTACGGCTCTTTGGATCTGCGTGTGGTTTTTAGACTGTTTTTATGGGACCTACTTTCAAGTAGGCTGCACAATTATAAAATATTTAAGAAATATAGTTCGTGTCAGCCCATTTCTATAGATAGTGATTTTAATCTTGATAATATGTTTCTCTAGAAATACAAGTGAATCTCAGTAAACGCCATTTTATCAGAAGTTTTCGAGAAAATTCCAATTTCACTTTGAAAAATATATATAAAAAAATACCACAGTACAGGAAATATATGTATATATTTTCGTATTTCTTAAATCCCCAGTTGTGTAGGGAGTTTTACGTATAAGAACTCACAGTCGTCAGCTGAGCAGCTTCGACAGGGTTTACGAGATTTTTTGTAAGCTCTCATCTTCAATAGTTCGCAAATTCATTATCTCTCTTTCTGAGTTTGAAATACTGACTTCCCCTCAGATCTGAATCTCATCGATTATCAACAAGCATAGAGAGCAGCCGTGTGCGTAAGATCAGATCGAAATTTCCTGTACACGATTTTTCACTTACATATGTAAGTACTGTCACTAAATAGGCACAGTTTCAAAAGGAGTACGTCCGCGGCGACACTTTCAAGGGCACATCATACATATTGCAAAAGTAGGTCAGCAAGAAGTTTGAAGGGGGATATTCCTCGATATCGAGATTCCATTCAACTACGTATTGTCGGAAGAGGTTATTAGAGCTTTAAATGGGTATGGGGCTGAATCGAAACTTAAGAAATGGGGACTCTCACTCTCTCTCTCACTCTCACAAAAAGTAGTGCTTTCGCTCTATGAAATGATAGTTAAACCCATAATGTTCTACGGAAATTTTGCTTGGTGAAAGGGCATAGAACTTGGAGAGTATTCTGTAGACTGCTCTATTTAGTATTCATGGTGCACAAAGACTCTCCTACTATAGTATTAAACGCCTTCCTGCTTGTCACAACGGTGAATATAATCGTAACGTGTATAACAGCGAAAGCTGCCCACATAGTCGGATAATCTGGGCACTTAGATCACAGCGAGCCTAGGCACTCTAAAATCATCGCAGACTTTGATTTCCACCTAAAATTTTACGAGGTGACTGATCCTTGCCAGGGCTAGTCTATTATCTGCTCACATGCTTTCGAGTGAGGCATATAAGGGAAAGATTCGTTGAAGAGTTCGGAGAGTGGTGGTGAGCATATTTTTATGGATGAACCAAAGTTGGCATGGAATTGGTGGAGGTGTAAGTTTTCATCTGTGTCAAAACTTCCTAGACTCCTTTTCTCTATTACCTAGGTTTATTTTCTGATTAGACTGTCTTCAGTACCTTTTCACAACGGCATTGCAGGAAAGTTTAAGTATAGTGAGCTTGCTATGACTGGTAATCCAATCCTTATAACTGCTTAATGGGAAAGGCTAAGAGTTCCTTTGGCTTCATGTAATTCACTATAAAACTATGGGGCGGGCAACTACCAGCAGCTGTTGATTCAAAAAGCAAAGAGACTTTTTGCTCTCAGAAAGGTTCCTTTGCAATGATTGTAGGAGTTCTAACTGTACACAGTTAAATCGGGATTCAAGTAAGATTGAACATCGAGGTAAAATAACGGAACTAGAAATAAACTACTTAAGCCGATTCGTGATAGGTTCAGGGCGTATTTGCCGATAGATATCTGATGTCTAACTACAGGATTTCAGAAAGAACTGTGAATAACAGTTTATGTGGGAGATCACATTCTCCCTGTCGGGTCATCAGTCAATTCACCTAACCTAACGTACAATCTCGTCCAACTGGATTATTATATTTTCCCTTTTGATGTAGTTCAATAAGTCAACATTTTCATAGTTTTTCACTATATTTCAGTGTACAAGTTGTTGGTACTTTATTTCTGTTACAATGTAAAGCGGAAATTAATTCAACAGATGGCGCTGTGCCGGCCCGTTAACAAATAATAACTCCTCGGGACATATGCACAATATACGCGGCTTCTAAGGTAAAATATATTGCCCTAAACTTCAAAGTCTATTTATTTGGGAACCAAAAATAGCACCTGAATATCTCTAAGTTTACTCAAAACCAAATAAATAGTGACTGAACCCTTAAAATATGCTGCTCCTCAGCAGCAGCAACACTTAATCAATGTTCGAATTCAACGTAGGTTTTCCGTTTGCCAATGCGCCGCACGCGTGTAAACGAAATCAGCGGCAATAAGGCGTGTATCCTTCCTGATTGTCCCTGTCCGTATGTATCTTTCACTATTTACTTTATTACCACCCACCCTAGCCGACCGACGTTCGACCAATTTCTTGTTTGTAGCCTGCGACGGCGAATCGCTCTATCTAAAGTGTTAAATCACCTGATGCCGTCAGCATGATTTTAGGCGCATTAATCTATAGCTGAAAAGTTGTGCGAGTCGCCCCATGTGCCACATACAAACAAGACTTCGGGCAATTGTAGAACGCTTGTGCTTATCAGTGATTGAAAGTGAATAAATGAAAATGCATAGGCAGCCAGTTTAAAGGGACGAAAGAACAGTAGGGGAAGTAAGAAAGTTTGCAAATAGAAGTGTATAAATATGTCGCGTCTTTTGAGTTTTCTCGTTGCCTTTTGAGACACGAAAAAGGTCGCTTGGCTATATTTTGGGTTCGCGTAAAAGCTGACGCTGATAAATTTTACAACTTTCAATCAGTGACGTATGTTTGCACCATTTATTGGTGGATTCTACTTCTAGGCGCGCATGTGATTGCACGCGCCTTCTATTGGCGTATTAAATGCTTCAATTACTTTTGCGCCTCAAAGAAGTCTTCAAAATTGCGCTATCACTGCTGATGAGCGTGCGGAAAAGTTGCAATTTTAGTGTTATCAGGTGACACTGGCAAATAACTTACTGTTATTATAAATTCTGAAGTGTTTTTTAGAAAGTCAGCACACGTTGGTGGCAATTATTAGCGAAAAATTTGTGGTTTTACTTTTTTAAAATTTTTCTTTTGAAATATTCTCTTTGTTTATTTAAGAAATTAAAGTCAATTTAGAGCTTGAATAGTCTATTGAATCAGAGGAAGCAGCAAATAGTAAATATGTTTCCAAGATGCTTCCTGAAATACTTATTTTATTAGTAACTTACTCCAAAGAAGCTTTGTAAGCAACTATCTACATTTTGGACCAGGTTAGGTCCACGAATGTGTACTCATGTTACTTAAGTAAGAAACAAGGCAATACTTTGTAGCAATTAATCCCCAACAGATATTCTGAATACTCATTTTTATGTGGTTTTTAAATTATAATATTTGAACCTGACAGTAAAGTTATCACAGCCTTTATGTATTGTATTGGATTTTTGGCAATATGATTGCTGTTGTGGAGTTGGTGAGTCTCGAAAATCTTCAAATTCTGATCTAATTCTCTCAGTATGGAGGACATATAGTTTTCGATATAAGGACTGAAATTTCTTTGAAACCTAAGCAAGTTTTCTATTTTATTATACACGATATAGTATATTATTGGACTTCAGGAAACTAGGTCACCTAACTCTAAAACGGATTCCTATTTAGTCGTGAATTGTTTTGAAAAAATATGATCTAACAAGATGTTAGTAATAGATACTTGAATTAAGCTGCAAACTGATCAGACTTTTCAAGGGAAAACATATATCAAAATCTGATTTGAGGAAACGTGGTCACATAACTCTAAAACGGATGCCTAGTCGGTCTACAATTGCTTAAATAATATGCTCTAATAAGATGTTAGTAATAGATATTTGAAAACATACATCAAAATCTGATTTGAGGAAACATGATCACATATCTCTAAAACGGATTCTTAGTATGTCTCCAATTGCTTCCAAACAATATGCTCTGATAAGACACTTGTAAGAAACAGTTGAATCAATATGCACACTGAACACACTTTTGTAGCGAAAGCAAACAAGAAAATCTGATTTCAAGAAACTTGGTCACATAAATTTAAAACGGATGCCTGGTCAGTATCAAATTATTTAAAAAAAATATACTCTTATAAGATGTTGGTAAAAGGCAATTGAATTAAGCTGCAAACTGATCAGACTGTTTTAGGAAAAGCAAAGAGAAAATCTGATATGATGAAATTTGGTCCCATAATTCTATAACGGATGCCTAGTCAGTATCCAATTGTTTCAAAATAATATGCTCGGATGAGGTTAAAGCAAAAAACAGTTGCCACTAGTTTCAAACTCATCAGAGATTTTTAGAAAGAGCAAAGAAGAAAACATAAAAATTTCACTACACCACAACAATCGTCTAATAAATAATCGGCTCTGAAAACTTATGAATTACAGAAACTGTTCTTCTTTTAGCAGTTGCTTTAGTTACTTACATTTGCCTGCCACAATATTTAGTTCAAGAATTCAACATACTTTTCTTGAAGGAACCTTGCTCACTACGCTCGCATTCCTTCGATGCCAGCCTAATATGCATATACCATTATAACACACATTTATTGTTATGAGTAAATGTTGAAAAAATCTCCATGTCATTTAATTTTCACTCACATTGCTGTTGCACACAATTTTCCACAAAATATGCTAAGCGCATTTTCGCCGACATGCTCAGGAATATGAAAACTAATAACATGCGAGGAATATTTTTATTGTTAGGTGATGTGGCACACACACACACACATGCAGAGCTGTGCGCTGAAAAGTATGACAAATTTTTACGTTGCCTCAAAATACATGTTGAGGATACTTACTTTATTCACATACGCTTACCAAAGCCGGCCAGAGCGCAGCCAGCGCGACCCAAATGCCGATTTAGTTGCTCTAGAATATGTAACCACTCACTTACATACACCTGCGGGCAATGTATAACGGTGTCATGTACACCGTCATCTGCGCGCGTATCAAATTTATCCATGTGACCTTTAGCTGACTAGCGAATTTTTGTTTGACATTTTTCGTTAGTTTGGTGAAATATTAATGCACCACAGCTGACCTTGTCGCAGTCGGCAGGCTGGAGGGATTGAAGTTTTGCATATTGTAAGTTGTTTCTATTGGCTACTTGAGACTCAATATGTATTTAAAACTCAAGCTTAAGCAAACATTTTAGCTTAATCACAAGCTCTAGGGAGTTATGTTAGTCCACAGCGCTTGAAGGATAGGGATTTTTATAATTTATTTTTTTAATAATTTTAAAAAATTTAAGAAAACTTCTTTGTTCAGTAACTAGATAATGTTCACAGATGAGTGCAAATTTTTAAAAAAATCGCTTAAAAAACATACAAGTTATCGTATGCACCGACTTAAAAATTGTGTTTTCAGATAAATTATTCATTATGCTGATGGGCGGAACTTTCAAAGTGTCTGTCATTCAGAATTTTACTCGGACCGATTAGAAATTTAAGGACATTACTTTACACATATTTAATCAGTTGAATATTATTCAATTGAAAAAAAATAAAAGAAAATACTACTATGAAAAGCTGAGAACCGTCTCGAAGGTATCGAAAATATTCCTCGAAATTTTCAAGTATTTCTGATAATTTGAAATAATATTTTTGTACACTTGCAACATGATGCTAGAGAGTATTATAGTTTTGTTCACCTAACAGTTGTATGATCACCGATAACTAATCGAGATAAATATGGCGTTATATATACAGCTGTGTTCATTGAAATAGCAGTGCAAGAGGAGCTAAGATATATAACGGTTTTTTTAGCATATTCCTTTTTGTTACTTGATCTCTTTCACATTGCTTTATAAAATGGAATTCAGAGAATAAAAAAAAACTAAAAACCCTGTTAGATTTGATGTTTTTGGTGCATTGTTTGATATTTTTGCGAACATTCACAACTTTTTAATTTTCTTTTTTTTTATTTTTCTCAACGAAAAGTTTAAATATAAAAATATAGATTCCATTATGTTTATTAATGTTTTTTAAATGACAATACACTACGACAATGAAAAAATTTAAACTTTAGTTGGTAAAGGACCTCACTGCTGCAAGGACGAAAGGCTTTTGATTTTTGAGCTTGAAAAGGAGGGGAAAACTTAAAAAAAAGTACAAAATCGTTTAAAATGTTCTGCCAAGATGGTATACAATGCCAGAAATTATAAATTTAATCCTGAAAAACGTGGTGCCCTACCCAAAACTATAAATTTAGAGAATCGACGCATAGTGCGCTGCAGTAAAAACAATCCTTTGGCATTCTCTAGGGAAATAAAAGCGGAGCTGAAGTTGGGGATCAGCGACGTAACCAATTGACGACGACTGATGAATGAAAATTTGAATGAGCGAGGCCCACAAAAGGTGTCTTTACTTAGTCAAAGGCATATCAAAGCTCGGGTTTAGTTTGCCAAAAGCCATTTAAACTGGTCGATATCAAAATGGCGCAATATTCTTTGAACAGATGAGTCAAAAATGGTCTTATTTTGTGGAGCAGGCTCTAGACAGTATATCCGTCGACCCCCAAACACAGAATATATATTCCAAATTATCCGTCAAAACATTAAGAACGGTGGCTTTAAAATTTTAAAACATGTGATCGATGGGATCATGGATCAAAATATGTACGTGGAGATATTAAGGAACTTTATGCTGTCATAGCCAGTTAGAATATGCCCTTAAAATAGGCATATCAGCAGGCTAACTATCGAAAAAAACACCAGCAAGCTGGTTAAAATTTATCTCAGCCAAGAAAAAATCGATTTGATGCCATGGCCAGCACAATTTCCGCATGTCAACCCCACAAAAAATTTATGAGGAAATGTCAAAACTTTGTTTCAAAACAATTCCCGTTTTCTAAGCTGCAGCTTTGGCTGGTTGTTCAAGAGTCATGGGCGCAGATTCCCCTCAAGCGTTGCCAGGACATGGTCCACTCCATGCCACGCTTGTGAGAGGCTGTAATAACTAATAAAGGATACACTACAAAGTATTAGAACAAAACCAAAATATTATTCAGTATAATAAGGCTAAGTAATGAGTTATGTTGATTTTATGAATATTTTTTGTTAACACTGCTAATTCACTGAACAGCAGAAATTAGCGCTTTTTTTTTATTATTCATTCAAACGTAAAAAATATAGAATCATTAACTCAAAAGAGTTTCTAAGTCGTGTAAAACTAAATAGTTTATCAATTCTAAAACATTTTTTATCTCATATTGGTCTTTACAACAGAATTTGTCCATCTAAAACATACAGGTCATCTGCACTGCTATTTCAATGAACACTGCTGTATATAAATGATCAGGATGATGAGAAAAGTTACAGGAACCAAATTTATCCAGCTCAGATGTAATAAGAATTCTTAACAACAGTTTGAAATTTGTGTGATTGTTTGTTCAAAATAAGTTTTTATGTACCGAATATGTGGACCTCAATATCTGTAGTTGATTTTTGTCCGAAAATAACGGTGAATATATAGGGTATATAATTGAAATTCAGAAAAAATTCTCTCCTGATAATAGTTTCTTCTGTGTATCAAAACAAAGGTGAATAGTGTCAATACTTCCCAGAGCTCCCATATTCTATTCCTAGTATGAAAATTTTCAAACTTCCGTGTGACTGTACATTGCATATATCGGCCAACATTTGTGCTATCTCTTTGAAAATGAGAGAGCGTGTTTTACTCATAACAGTATATCGCTGTGTTCAAAATGTTTTAAATTGGGCAAAAACTTGACCAAGCCTTCACTTAATTTTTACCATGAATTTCAAACATTAGGCTAACTTCATAAAATTGGTGATTGTATGTGAGGTACCTTAATTATTCATATCGGTCAGTGTATGAGTTATATATGCAAGTAGTATATAGTATGTATATCTAAAATTGTTTAGATTCCGATACTCTGTTTGCCGTTTTACACTTTAAGGTATTTCACTGACTTTGATTCCTGCAAGTTGCAAGAGCATATTCAGTTGCACCCGAATTTAGTCCTATCTTACTTATTAAATTAATATTTTATCTCCCTCTTCTTTAAAGTTCATTAAATTCTGTTAATTATTTTAATTTATTTGTTAAAATTATTTAAAATCCCTCTTAAAAAAGAAATTTCATGACAAAAAAAATCCATTTTTTATTGTCTTATTAAATTCTACAACACTTCTAGAAAATTGTCCTAATTTTTTTTTAAGTTAATCTTAGTAATAGTAATTCATAAAAAAATATTTTCTTTGAATTAAGGTAACAATAAAGACTTTTTTCTACAACAAACTTTAATAATAGTTAATTAAGAAATTAACATTAAAAATAATTGGTTAATGAAATAAACAAGAAAATTACGTTGCTGTCACATGTCAGTTTTGCTCGAATTAGTTATCAAAAGTAAACCCAAAATTGAAGGCCAATATCAGATGACCACCTTAATAATTATTTCATTCTTTTGACGTAAGAATTGGTTCACTTACTTAGTCACAAAAAACTAAGTTCTGGGAACAAAGGCTATATTGTCTTTAGTTGAAATTGAGTTGTTGTAAAATAAACTCAAGATGAGAAATGTAAGCTCAAAATGTAAAAAGTTGAAAGCATCCAGTTAAAACTTAAAATATGTATTTTCTAAGAACTTACATACATATATACCTGTAGTTATATTTTACAAATAATTGTCTCTTTAGTCAATAAATATGCACACTTCAATGGAAGCCAAAAGCTTTAAAAAAAATTTGCTTTTAAATTTTTTTAACTTCGTTGTCTCATCAGACTGGAGCTCATGTCTCGACATTCGTTTAGGCTTAAATCAATTTTTGCCTAATATATGCATGAACTTTGAGGCCTTTAGCCGCAAATTAACCTAAGCATATAAGCGCTCCACAATATGTTACTGTGATTATATTAAGCGTTGTTGTAGCAAATTTTCAGACTGTCAATATAATATATTCATATAACATAATATTAACGCCATTAACACACACGCTTGGCGTCAGTACAGTGAATAGAGGCGTTCAACATATTATGTATTCTTTTTCATTTCTTCACGTACGAGCCACGCGATCCAATTCTATGCCTAGCAAAACAAGGACTTCAAATATAACCTTCACCATCTATGTCGCCACAATAAACGTTTAACAATATTATTAACCAACATAAAAGCACACAAATCATCGTTAATTTAGCGTGAGCGCCTAGAAGCACGCTACACACCAAAATTAACTGCGTTTACACAAAGCTTAAGTCTGTTGTGTGTACTCATTTATGAGAGTGCACGTAAGTATAAAGTTATGCCTTCAAATACTATGCGAAAAATAGTGCGTATGAACCAGCAAGGGCAAGAGGGGGCGTAGCTTGTAATTCTAAAGAAAGCAAGTGTCGAAGATTACAAAAATGAAAGCAGCAAGCGTATAAAATATGGCGCGTACGCACACAAGAATGACGCATAAAAATGCGACTCATCAAATTGAGTACACATTGTTGTAGGTTATTAAATTTGGCGGCTACGCGCCTAAAGCTATGCAACATGTTTTAAATGCTAATAATTTTTGCAATCTAGTATGGCGTGTAGATTATGAAGCCCGTTTTATACTTAAACTGCGTAAATTTGTAGCCTGACGTCAGCTACGATAATATTTTGCTTAATGTTGCCTACTTTAAGGCGCTTAGGTGCTTACGCAGCATAACGATACGACCTCAATTAGCGCTAAACTCATTAATTGTTTTAATGAGCCCGTACATTACGTTAGTCATGCTTACTGGCGAAAGCATAAAGTTCAACAAATCAGCAAACTAAATTTCGGCAACGCTCAGTTGGTGGGCGAGCTAGCGGGGATAACGAGTTTGGCTGGTAATTGTGTTAAGTAAAGTTTGTGTTACGTTTTTTTCTATTCAATTTATGTGTTTTGATTTGTTTAGCGTGCTCAAATACACCTACGCAAATGGCAATCGATTTCCGAATTGGCACAATGCGCCTAATGGTATGCTACAAAAGTGCGTTGAGTGGCATGAAGTAGCCTTAATTTGTAAATAAAACAGGAATGGTAAAATAAAAGTGGACGAAATATAAAAAAGCAGACAGTTTGCACCACTGCAACACACTCACCAGCTCATTTGTCAGCATGACAAGCAGCTGTCAATAAGTTGAACATGACCAAATGTAAATAAATAAGCAGTACACAATCTGGTGCTGGCAGTCGTACCTTGCAAACATACCATTTTGTCCACTGCCTTGTCCTATCAATTCTCATCACTCATGACAGAGACTCGTCTGCTTGCCACCCAAATTTGCTTGCGTCACTTTTTTTCACTTCTTTCTCTCGCCCTCTTTGTCTCTGCATTTGCTTTTGTCGTCTAGGCGTAAAGTGCGTACGCCAGCAGAAGTGATTTACAAATAAGGAAATTATTAATGACTGCCTCAGTCTCTGGCCCCTTGAATGGCACGGGAAGTCAGTCGTTGAATGATGGACATTGAAATGTCAATTCGTCGCTTTGCTTTTCCTTTGCATTTCCTTTATATCCTGCATGTCCACGCATTGTCTGTATGTATTTGTGTATTTATTTGGATTTTTCTTCATTTCATGATTGTTTACATAAGAGTATTGTGCAATTTTTGCCACTAGTAAGCTTAATCCAGGCAGTAATTTGGATGAGTTACAAATTCGTAAGTATTAGTGCTTGGTAGTAGTTTGGCCCGAATGTCTGGCTCTTCTATTAAGGTGGTGATTTGCGAAGCAATATTAACAGTTAGAGATTAGTTACAGTTAGTTATTAGGGATTAGTAATGAGTACTTATGGGAGATATAAGGATGTACTTTTTCTGCTACTCTTTTCTGCCCCTAGAAATGTATATTTAATAACTATGATTTTGAATATACGAAATAAATTTTCAAAACATTCTTACTCTTCATAATCTCTCTAACCTCAAATTTGTGCCTCGAAACGGCTATGAAAATGTTTAAAATATTTTAAGATAACTGTTTTCATTCGCGGTTCACCTGGGGGGTTAGGGGAAAGACCTCATGGGTTTTTTCGGATATATATGATATTTGGAACCATCAGTCACTGCAATCTAGAGTTAACTGCGATGTACGTCAAGTACTTACTGTTAGCTAGTTTGAATGACTTATCAGTTCCACAAAGTCCTGGATGGACACCATATACCCAGACCACCTTGAGCTTTCTAGTAGAGTCATATTGGGTAGTCGAAAAAGTCTTTCCGCATTTATAATCAATTTTAAACTTATTTTTTTGTATTTGTATGTAAAACTTTTCTGGTTTCTCGATGAAAAACTGCGACAAGTAATTTTCACAGGCTTCAATCTCATCAGTTGGTAACAGCAAAATGTTGAAATGTATCAATCATTCGGAGGAGCTTTTCATGGTGGATGGTTCCTTTACAATTCCACCAAACACTCAGCATAATCTTTCGAGGCGTCATTTCTGGATTCGCATTCATTTGTTGAGATTTACCACCCTTGGACCATTGTTTTTTCGCACATTATTGTCGTGGTTGATAAAATTTTGTCTCTTGTTACCATTTGATTCAGAAATGGTTTGATATCATTTCGGTTGTGGAAAGAATCGCAGATGTTAATTCGGTCCATTAAATTTCTCGCAGACAATTCATGTGGTTCCCAAACAACGAGCTTCTTTTTTTAGCCAACCTTTTTTAAATGGTTCAAAATATAAAAGCCCTTGCTTCAATAATCCGACAATAAACTGATTAAATCACCTCATTACTACTTTGATATTTTCCCTCTCCGTAGCTTGGGTAAATAACAGAACTATTAACTTATATCTCGATGACTTCACTGTTGATCGTTTTTTGGTATTTGGTAAAAAAGCAAACGTTCATTCTTATTTGGGTACTGCGATCTTATACACGTCTTTTGCTGAGGTAATTCTAACTCTTAGCCCGTTTTCAAGAACCAAAGTTATGGTCTAATAAAATGGAGACCTAGATCCAGAAAATATGTAAAATATAATTTATAAACTTTTTTTGCATTTATACAAGTTTTAATGAATGAATTAATATGAAGATGTTCTGATAATGTTATATTCATACTTTGTACGCAAGCTTATCGATATCTACTATATGTCTGGTGCCATGTAACTGTCACAACAATCTGCTTCATTCTGGTTTTTCATTCTTTTTCTTCCCATTCTTCTTTCTGCATATTACAGATATTAGTAAAATGCATTAATTATAGTAGCACAGAGAATAATTAACAAAGAAGCATTACGAAGTCAAAAACAGAAAAAACCTTAATTTCAATGCATGTAAGAAAACTGTGTCAAATCTGACAAGCAGCATGCACCTAAACTGATAGCCGAAGTGAAACTAATGCTTATCAAATTGAGTCAAGTCAACACGCTGTGTCAAGGTTAAGCTGGTAGCGTGACTTTATCCACTCCCACCACAAAGTCTATATAGTTTCAGAAACTGTGTGTCTTGTTCAACTCAGCGAAGGCGGCTGTCAAATGAAGACTGATAAGTCGGTTATATAAAGCATTGATTTGTATTAGTAGAAACAGTTTTTTCCTACTACCAAATACAAGCGTTCCTTTGTTGATGAACTGTATGGAAAACAGCTTCTTTTAAAGTAGTTCAAGGTGGTTAGAGACTCAAGCCTAACTGGAATGTTGGAAATTATTTAAAACAAGAACTAATTTTATGGAAATTTATTTTATATATTGATTATGCGTTTTAAGATGTCAACAGTCTTACTTCAGTCAGTAGCATGTTAGTCATATACCAGTTCAAAACTTATAAAAAAACCCTGTTTATTGAGAATAAAATCTTCCTTAGTTATATTGAAGCTTTGATTGAATAAATTGTAAAAATTGAGTTTTTATTTGGAAATTGGTTTAAGCTGGTATTTTAGGAACTAAATCTTTTCTTTCAGGGAAATTGGTTCACAACTAGTTATTTTAAGAGCAGTTTTCAAATAAATTTTTCTTGAAATTGGTTATGCACCATGGCCTTTAGAGATTAATTAATTTCTTTGCGATAAACTTATCCCAAACTAGTCATTTTAGAACTATTCTAACTAATTTATTTGCGATAAATTGAGATTATATTGAAGCTTTGATTGATTAAACTTTTAAAATAAATTTTCTTTATAAATATGTACACAGCTGGTATTTTAAGAATTCGATCCTTTTGTCCTGGGAAACTGGTGCACTACTAGTTATTTTGGACCCACTTTTTCAACAAAGTTTTATTGAAATTGGCGCATAGCAGGAATTTTAGGGGCTAATTAATTTTGTTACGATCTCGACTAGTTATTTCAGGACCAGTTTGCTATAAGTATGGTATTATACTAATTGATACATATATATGTAGCTTAATTTTTAACAACCATTTCAATACTGTCCAAAAACTAGACACCAACTAGTTAATTTAGGGTTAGTTAGTTTCCAACAAGGAACGGTTGCTTTGAACTAGCATTTTTTGCTACTAGTTGTGTCTGTGTATTTCGTCTTCGGTAATCCATCCATGTAGATAATCTGCGTTTATTACTTTTATTTTCATTATTGTAATGCTTCGTTGACTCAATTGGCAATTACGAGATAAGGAAGCAATAGATACGAGGAAATGTGACACCTATACTTAGACACATACATATATACTCACATAGTCATATATGACTATTTGAGAATATGTGGTCTTTTAAGTACCAAGAACGAGGATGTTGTTGGAGTGAGAAATTTCTTTTGTATCCTGCATTGATAAACGAAGGAAGTGCGAAGATGAGGTGAAATGGCATCTAGAGAATAATAATCTGCATTAAGAATGTGAAATACTTTAAGATAAAGGTTTGTTGGAACGCCTGCAAGACAATATAAAGATGAACATATTAACTTTTTGGTAGTTTACTTAGGGACCATTTTAGGTAGATCGAAGCGATTTCTGCAGCGGTTTAAAAAAAACTGGAATTAAATAGAATTCTATCTCATACATTCCTTGAGCTTCTTAAGTATATTTACACTGAAAAACATAAGTGTATTTGCATTGAAAAACTTGAAACATTTATATCTGCATTGCAAATTTTCAGAAGAGAAGATATTAAAGTAAAAGTGGAAAAAATTAAACGAACTTCCTTGAGGAGCTGCAGCCTAACAGGAGCAACGAAAAAGCAATCTAACTTTCATAGAACTTATCCCTGGTTACACTAAAATGTGGTGGAAGTACAAGATATCAATACTATCCATTATCCAAACGCGATTCCTGATATTTCCAGCTATTCAAGCAAGACTCATCGTGTTTGTAGCTCTTATCTCCAGTAGAAAATCTGTCAGAAGCAGCTATCGAAAGCTATGATCTTCACTGAAATCAACAGATATACCCTAAATCGGAACATATGTATGTATATATGTTAAATGCATTGACATATACAATAAAACACAAAACTATGAGCTGAACATCCCAACTGAAATCGAAACTGGAATCACTAAAACAGTCTGGCTGAACAAGCTAATCGGAGAAAAAAACATACTTTTCTTTATTTGTAAGACAAATAAATCTCTTTAGACTAAAGGGACAGGAGAGAAAGAAGAGTATAATTGAGAGAGGAGAGTATATAGACAATATGAGTCCAACTGATCCAAATATTAATCAGGCATCGATACTTCAGAGGCTTAAACTTCCCCTCTCCGGCCCTATGTGAGTATTTATGAAAAAGGGGAGGGCACAATAGACCACTCACAATGGCTACTTCATGAAACATTTTATTCTATTCTAAGGATAGCTTTGAAGAATATATCAAAATGAGATGAGATAAAAGCAATAAAGAAAGTCAGCTGCGAGGTCTAAAGATGTCTATCCAGAGCTAAAGGCCTGTAGAAGTTCAGAAGTCAATTCTATCTCTAACAGATATCACAACAAGAATTCGGATTGGTCTTATTCTCTTTCACCGTCTATCAAATTTTGATCCCTTAACCCTTCTGGGACCAAATCAATTTAAGTTTTTCTTAATTTTGAACAGTTACCTGGCCTAATTCTATGTAGAACTGACCTAAAATCCGGACAGACCGGAGACTTAATTCTGCAACCACGGAGGGCGCTTGAACTTGATCGTACGGCACAGCGTTTCGGTGGTCGTAGTTGTGGTTTAATACGCGAATAAGAGCTTACCTTTTGACAGTTCAATGTGAAGTGGGTGCTGAGCCTAAAAAATGCCGCAGGTTTTAGAAGAGCCTCGACAGTCAATTTCATTCTTTCTTGGTAAGATTCGATTCATACAACTACCACCGACGGTCTTTGGTCTTTGAAGAATAAAAATTAAAGCAAATTCAAAAATTTATTTCACTAATTCAACTATTTATATTAAATTCCTAATAAGATTAAGATAATAGATTACTTTAAAGCTAAAACCATTAACACCTTCAGTTGCTTCTCTAGCTATCTTCAATTCATTCCTTGGAATTTCCTTTTGAATTATGCATAATCAACTTAATATCCTTTCTGTCAAAAACTTAATTACTCGCACCACTCTTGCATTAAACTACACTACTACATACAAGCAATCACAATAAACAATAGAACAATTACTTGAAGCGCATGCTTCGCGGCACACGCTCGCATAAAGTGGAGGCAAAAAATAGCGACGACTTCACAGCGAATGCGCAACACTTGTCCATACTATAAATCTCAAGTCGGCGATTAGCTGCACATTGCTCGGTATCTAATGTCATTAATCAGGCGTTAAAACCATTGACAAGTCAGCGGTGAATATCGAGATATATCTAATAGTGTGTACATATGTGTATTTCTATATACTCAGTGGGGTAGCGAAGTGTGACAGACGGTGGTTGGCTGTGTGTTAACGCACAAGTAGAGTGGACTAATGTCTAGGCTAAATATCACTTGAGCGATAAAATCAGTTATTTGGAACTATATAAGCGACACTAAATAATCATCATTCATCTTAGGGGGGATTACGTAGGTAATACGTGTGTCAGCTCTGGCGACACATAGCCGATGTATGTGGTTTAAATTACCACGCAGTAAATTTCGCTTTCGATATCTAATCGAAAGTCCTGTGGCTATTGATACCGCATTTGTGTGCTAAATTTGGAGAGGTCATATAATATATTGTATATATGTATATGTTTGTTTGAGCGCCTGAATAGACTTAATATCGCCAGAAGCTAAAACTATGAAATTATGAACCAATAGAAGCTAAAATTATTAGATTTTAATACCTAAGAAAAAGAAAAAGTTTCGAATCTCTGACTGGTAACAAGATATTCAAGAGACAAAGATTTTTGGTCTAGGAAACTTATTGTACATTTCAAAGTAAGACATCATAAGATTTAGTTAATATTCTTTGAAAAACGGAGGTTTTAGAATTACAATTTCATAAATTCAGAAATTGTTGAGCTCTTCCTTCCATTTTCTGGGATTATTTCCGCAAAGAAAATCTGTTAATAGCAACTTTTGACAACTTGTAAGCCAACTGAACCTTGATAAATTAGTGAGCAGCATAATCTTTCAATATAGGGTTTGTCCGAAAAGTGATAGGACTATTTTCTTCCGCCGCGACTCTACTTTGGGGTGTACGCGCACCGATTGGCCTCGGTAGAGGACGTTCCTAGCTTTTGAACGAGCGGCTCGTCAGCGTTCCTTGGAGCAGAGATACGCGATTAAATTCTGTGTGAAACTCGGTAAATCTGCGATAAAGACTTTTGGTATGATCGAATCAGCTTACCCAGATCTTGTTTTAGTATGCAGTGGTGTGTTCCGATAGCACTAGGCCTTTTTGGAGAGCCGGGAAGAGGGCGCTAATGAAGACCGAAAGAATGAGCAAATCCAACAACATGTAAACAATGCTCATTGTCTTTTTTGATATAAAAGGCATCGTCCAAAATGAATTTGTTTCTCCTGGAAAAAACGTCAATGCCAAGTTTTACGTGGAAGTCCTTAAGAGACTCAAACGAAGTGTCAATCGGATCCGACAAGACATCCCAGCCGATTGGAAGTTGCACAACGACTCCTAATCACACCGCCTTTCTTGTGAACAGATACCTAACAGAGACCGGCATCCCAACGTTTCCGCAGCTATCCTACTACTCAGATATGGCCGCCGCACATTTTTTGTTTCCTTGCCTGAAAAACACGATGAACGAGAATTTAAGCAGCATGCACCTCGGCTCTCAAATCTTGGAAATCTTGGAAATCGCGCTTGCATCGCTGCATCGACGCTGAAGTTTTTAAAGAATTGTAACGATTGGTTCAATCAATTTTTTTTAAATTAACTCAGTCCTATTACTTTCCGGTCAAACCCTGTATACTATTTTTGCAAGGAATTAGCTATGTGACTTCACGACATTAAATTCCTCTGTTTTGCAGTCTCGTCTGTTTGGGAATATCCTGTAAAACCTCCTAGTGCAGGGATCTTTAATGTCTCATGCTATGACAGAAGGATCTCGCAGTCGCACAGGAGCAAGTTGTTGATCAACATTTGCTAAGCTTATGCGAATTTCAGAGGTCCAGCGCAAAACACAAGAAGACAACGGAGACCCAACTCGCTCCCAAACCGATTAATCAGAACAAAAGTGACCTCTTATGCGAGGTTGTAATGATCAGAGATTCCGCAATGAGCAGAAGACACACAGACGAGTCTGGTAATAAAGTAGCTTGGTTCAATGATACTTTTGACCAATATTGGGCGAACAGTGACTGGGCGTAAAGTATTGTCACTCTACTCTCGGACTGAATGCTCACCTTCTTGCAAGAAGCTGCAACTAACTTAATTGTGGATACCACTGTCCGAAAACGTTAGAATGACTCGGAACCCATAAATATTATTAAAGAGAGCTCCTTTTCCAACCTTTCTGAAAAAGCTCATCTCACGTGTCCTCCAAAAGCTTCACTTCTTTTGCGTACTTCTCATCGGTATGTGAACAAAACAAAAAGTTATCAGGAGGGGACTCTGCGTTGCATTTATCAATGATTTTAGGGACGCAGTCGAAGAATAAGAGAATTTCCATTTTGGGACCTGTCATTTTCCATTTCCATTTTCCTTTTCTTTCAAAAAATCAGTATATTTAGCCACTTATTCTATCCCAACCTACGTTATATGGAGATAGCTTAATGAAATATAAAATATAATGCGGTGTTTGTTTCCTACCCTTTGGTTCCTTATCTTTATCCTTTGTCTTTATCTTTATCTTTATCTTTATCTTTATCTTTATCTTTATCTTTATCTTTATCTTTATCTTTATCTTTATCTTTATCTTTATCTTTATCTTTATCTTTATCTTTATCTTTATCTTTATCTTTATCTTTATCTTTATCTTTATCTTTATCTTTATCTTTATCTTTATCTTTATCTTTATCTTTATCTTTATCTTTATCTTTATCTTTATCTTTATCTTTATCTTTATCTTTATCTTTATCTTTATCTTTATCTTTATCTTTATCTTTATCTTTATCTTTATCTTTATCTTTATCTTTATCTTTATCTTTATCTTTATCTTTATCTTTATCTTTATCTTTATCTTTATCTTTATCTTTATCTTTATCTTTATCTTTATCTTTATCTTTATCTTTATATTTATCTTTATCTTTATTTTTATCTTTATCTTTATCTGTATCTTTATCTGTATCTTTATCTTTATCTTTATCTTTATCTTTATCTTTATCTTTATCTTTATCTTTATCTTTATCTTTATCTTTATCTTTATCTTTATCTTTATCTTTATCTTTATCTTTATCTTTATCTTTATCTTTATCTTTATCTTTATCTTTATCTTTATCTTTATCTTTATCTTTATCTTTATCTTTATCTTTATCTTTATCTTTATCTTTATCTTTATCTTTATCTTTATCTTTATCTTTATCTTTATCTTTATCTTTATCTTTATCTTTATCTTTATCTTTATCTTTATCTTTATCTTTATCTTTATCTTTATCTTTATCTTTATCTTTATCTTTATCTTTATCTTTATCTTTATCTTTATTTTTATCTTTATCTTTATCTTTATCTTTATCTTCATTTTTATCTTTATCTTTATCTTTATCTTTATCTTTATCTTTATCTTTATCTATATCTTTATCTTTATCTTTATCTTTATCCTTATGCCTATATCTATCTAAGTCTATATCCAAAACACCATAACCCTGTAAACCACTCGGAGAAGTGGACGATAGTCCATTTTCTCTTCCCCGACAAACAAAAACTGTAATTGCAACCACTTGTTGCCCCTAGCAGCTGCCTTGCAGTCCATCATCTATTGTAAAAGCAAACATGGCGTCACTGCTATTATTTTTTGTCAATTGGCCATGCAGCATGCTGTCATTCTGTCATTAATTCGTTGAACGTTCGCAGCTCTCTCGTCATTTCACCAGTTTCGAGTATCATTCAAAGCAATTCAATTGAATTAATTTATCACTTACTTAACTTTACTTGTGCACCACTCATGCCTGACTAATTACCCACTTAGTATTTTGTTTTTGCATTGTTTGACAACAACAAAAGGACACAAGTAGCCGCCGACGCCGCCGTTGACGCTGTGTCAACAAGCCAATTTGAAAATTTATTTGTGCCTCGTGAATTGGACAGTTGCAGCGCGTGGCGTCGTGATGTCGGGTGCGCCGTTAAACAGCGGCACTTAAGCAACGCTTAACGGCAAATCAAAGTGGGAGTAAGCAAGGGAAAATGTGCTTGTTTTGCTAAGCATAAATGTTGAGAACTTTTTTCACAAAAAAATTTCAATAAAAATTTTGGTTTTAACTTTTGCACTTCTTCCGCCCGCCATTTGTGTGTCAGCGCCACGCGCTTCGGTGCTAATGTGTGGGTAATGACAGCGCGCGTCGTTCACTTGATTTGCTGTGTGTCTCTTTGATTTTTTCCTGCCGACCACATGCTTCATACCTCTCCACCGGTTTTCCATCGCTCGCCCTTTTGTTCTGGCTGATTGCCTGCTTTGCTCGCTTTACTATTACCGTTATTTGCCGTGGCTGCTGGTGCGTGCCGCTTAAACGGTTGCTGTGTGTTTTATGCTTTGCGGTTGCGTTGTCGCGTCGTTTCTTCGGCTTGTTTAGCGGACAAATCACTCACGAATGTCAGTCACGAATTGCGGTGGCTTTGTGTATCTAAGAGATTTTTTCTTGTTTGCTCTGAAAATTGCTAGTCTTTCTTTTAACTGAGTGCTTCTGCTTTAGTTGGACTGTTGTCAACCTCAACAAAAAGTATTACAAGCATATTGAAAACTCGAGAACATCGTTGGACTGAGGAATAGAGATGAATTCCTAATTTTGATGTGAGTTATGGGAAATCTGTTAATAATTATTTTATTGAATTTATTATTATTCGTACCATTATCCAACATAAATTTAAGCACTTTTCTTTCATTTGTTTGTTCTGTTTCCATTTCATTGTGTTTCCTTTTCACGTGTTCCTCAACTTTCGTTTTGTATAGAATTCAGAAGGTAGCTCTTATTAACAATTCGGTCTTTTTTTAAACTTCGAATTTCGTGTGCTTGATTTTGTTCCATTTTTACTGTTCCATTTTGTTTCAACAATGTTTCTTTATCATATTCATCATCTTTTTTTTTTAATTTAATATGTATAATTTAAAAACTATATATTCCGTTTCTATTTCATTGTGTTCCCTTTCCATGTGTTCCTCAATTTTCGTTTTGTGTGGAATTTATTAGCGAGGTCATATAAATAATAAAGTTCGGTTTTTCAGCTAATAATTTCGGATGTTTCACTTTTTGCACTTTTATTCATTTGCGTATGCCATCATTATCACCATTTTCTTTTGAGCTTTTTCTTAACTTTTTGTTTTCATTTAGACTCTATATCTAAATTTGTTTATTCTAACTCCATATTTTGTTCCATTTCCATGTTTTCCCCAACGTTTCGCTCGTTTTGTATGGTATTCGTACCTTAGCTCATATTAATATTTATGTTTTAAGCGTAGAACGTCCTTGCTTACTTTTGGCCGTTTTCTCAGTTGACTGTTTTTTATTTTAGGGTGCAAAAAATTTATTTAAGTTTCATTCCATTTCCTTGCAATTCCAGTTCCATTTCATTTCATTTCGTTCCAATTCCATTTATTAATTCAGAAAACTCGTTTTGAATATATTTAAAGTTGTATACCAACCTAAGTTAAACACCGTTCGAAGTCAATTCCATTCCGATTTCATGTCAATCATCTCAACACAACCTTTTCTTATTATATCTTTTAATGCTCCATAGATTTATATTATTAATTTTATGTTTCACTATTTTTCTTTTAACCATTCTATTTCGTTTTGTTTCATGCAAGTCCAAATTGCTTTTTCATATCTGTATTCATTTCCGATTTCCACTTTATAATTTCATAATTTTTTGTTTCATTCCATTTCATTCGATACACTTGTTTGACTTTTCATAATGCGTTGCGTTTCATGTTAATTTGTTGCCTTTCTTTTCATAATATTTTTTTTATATTATATCTGTAAGATTCCCACAAATTCTTAATTCTCATTCAATTCTGTTCCCGACTTTGATGCCTGCAGTTTCTCATGTTTCGTCCTTGAGTATTGCTTACTCCTTTGAGTTTCACTCCACTTTGTTCCTCTTATTTTATTATTTCTCTACTTAAATTACTTCCTTCGCATCAGAAAATATGATCTTTTATCATTCAAATGTTTTTCCTGTGGTAATATTCCAACATATTTCAATCGATTCCGTTTCATTTCGTTTCGTTTCGATCGGACTTCGTTACTTCATTTTCATAATTAGCAAATTTCCGTTCTTAGTTTTTCGCTTTACTAATACTTTTATTTAGATTTTGCCTTTTGTTATAATTTCATCGTTTCGTACCATTCCAATTCGTTCCTACTGACTCACAAGGTATTTTTTAGTAAAATGTTTCGTAGTATTATCTTTTTTATTAAAATATTGTAATAGTGTTTCATTCCAATTTGTTCCGTTCCATTCCATTTTGTTCCATATAATTATTTTTTTTATTGTGGAGAAACTAACCTATCCCATTTGATCATACTCTGTGTTTTTCACTAAATTATCTCTGATTATTATTTTAAATAAAAATAGTAGTCTTCATTCATATTTTTTATTATGAAAGTTAACATAAGTACAATTAAAAATTCTGCATTCCAATTCTCACTCAGTACTTTTCAGTAAATCTTTTGGGATTTGTTTTACTGTCAATATATTCGATTCGTGTTTCACTGCTTTTTAATTCATAGTATTATATTCCATATTTTCTTCCAAATTTTCGAGAAGCTTAAGTACAATTAAAAATTGTCCCATCACATTTGGTTCTAATAAGTCTGTTTTTGGTAACACTTTTCTAAATTTTCTGAAAAATTAAAATACTAGAGCCGTGTTTTATTCCACTTTGTTCCATTCCATACCATTCCGTTCCATATTTGTATGTATATATATATATATATATTTTTTATTTTGCTAAAATTAATTTTACTTTCTACCTACATGTAGTATTTGAGAAAAATTTTCTGATTTTTGTTTAAGTACAATCGAAAATTACACCATTTCATTACGTTCCTCTTGGTAGAAATAAGAGATACTACTACTATTACATTAAAATCACTGCTTTGTACCATATAATTTGTTATTAACCCCTAAAATTAAAATATTAGAGTCGTATTTCGTTTCACCTTATTGCGTTCCAAACCATTTCGTTCCATATAATTTTTCTCCATATAATATGCTATTTATCACTTACATTATAATATTAGTGTGTTGTGTTCCATTTCATTTTGTTCCGTTCCGTTCGAAAAAAATTAAGCATAACAATAAATTGTGTTAATATTTCCTCTCTTTTTTTGATATTTCTGTTTTTTGTTTGCTCTCCACAGTCCTCACCACCTTCCTCAATCCCTGCACTTAATATCCTTTAATTGTTTTGCTTTTAAATCTGCTCAACGCTGAAAATGCCAGCACATTGTCTCATTCACTAACGACAGGACACACGTCTTCATTTATGTGTATCATGGGACACAAATGACTGTTTTATAAATTTTTTACGCTTCTTGCTTGGCATCTAACTGTCAGCATTCGCTATTCCATGCTCCGTTGCTTCGCTGCTTATTTTACTATTTTGCTAAGCAATTTTTTGTCAATTTTGTTTTCCTTGCCGTGGGCTACTTGTCATTTGTCTCACGTTTCTTAATTAGTGTCGGTCTATGTAGCTGGCCAACAACTGCTGCCAAAACACCCACACATACACGTTCTGCTCTCCGCGCTGCGCTTGAGCGGTGTGCGCTCATATTTCTGCGATACGTTTTTGTTGTTTTCATTTCGTATTATTTTTATTTTCTAACTACCTTTGCCATGCTGCGCTGCAGCGCTGCCACCTATCTGCCCTAGACGGATGACACGTGTCATAATTATTGTTGTCCTCAACTTGCTTGCGCTCGCAGTTCGCTGCAAAACATCAGTCATTTGAGAGAAAGAGAAAAAAAAAATAGAAAAAATACCGTTAAGTCGCGCACGTTGCATGGTGAAATTTTCTCATTAATTTTTACGCATAATTGCAAAGTAATTGAGGCAAAGAATTTAATGCCAACTAAAAATGCTGCAATGGGACTTAGGTGCTGCTGCGCATATTATAAATACATATTTGAAGCGCGCTAGGACGGGCAGTATCCAGTTCGTATTAAGTTACTTACAAGTGGGTGTGTATATTATAGCTACGCAGCTGTATGTAAATGTACTTTTTCAACTTAAAAAAAATATTGGATTTATATCGGATTTCTGAGCCTTTGTGCTTGCAATTTTGCGCTTAAATCGCACAATTTAATTTCTTGCATATTTGTTGGCGTTCCAAGAAGGCTGCACGTACATGCAGCAAGCTGATATATTTGATATATTCCAAACAAAATTATATATTTATAAATATATGCATAAAATAAAATATTGCCAAGGCTGGAGCACGCGGCCGACGTGGTGTATACGTAACCTATACTGATTGAATGCTGATTGAATGACATGTGGCAGATTAAAGTCTCAGCGCAGGTAGGCAGGACGGCTAGCAAAGTAGGCATGTAGTGATACGTAGAAGAGCATAAGAAAGAAGAAGAAGACGAAAAAAGTTTGGAAAGCGGCAAAAAATAAAGAAAATGAGCGGAAAGAAGGCCAGTTAATAATATATTATAATATTGTTGTTGTTTTGTTGGTGTTTTTGTTGTGAGCTTTTAAGTTTGGTTTGTTGTACGTGTTTGTGGTTGTTGTCGGCCTTTCGTTGTTGTTGTTGTACGCGTTTGTGGTTGTTGTATATTTTTGCGTTTATAGTTGTTGTACATTTTGTGGTGGTTGTACGCTTTTATGTTTGTTGTTGTTGTATGCTTTTGTATTTGTTGTTGTTGCTGCTATATTCCTATACATATAACTATAATATGCGCAATCTGCTGTGCATGTAGCTGTGCGCGCTTGTGGGTGTTGCGGTAATAAATCCTTTCGCTGGCAACACGCTTACACGCTTACACGCATACACCCAAACACACACACAAACAAATATAGGCGTAGCCATACATAAGTATTTATCTCAACAGGTAATCTTATTAAATGCGCCTTTAGTACGCCGCTGTTGCTGCTGGCCGCCATGCACGTGCGGCACTCTATACACATACAGATATATAAGTTTGTATGTGTATGTGTGTGTGCCTGAAAAGCTTTTAAGTCAGCTATTGGCTTTCGTAAGTGCAATTTGATATGTTGTGGCATGGCCGCTGTACTTTTCTTCAGAAAATCACATAATATATATATTTGTAAATAAATGAAATTGGTAGGCGCGCAGACATACATATAACACATATACATATGTATGTATTTAAATTAAATGCTGGTTTTAAGCGAAAACTCGCCCAATTTACATACAAATAAGAAAAAAGTAGAATTCGTCTACATCCAAGCTATAATACCCTATACAGGTGGATTTATTATAGCAGAAAATAGTATCAAAAGGGTTAGATGGGTTAGTTTGTATGTCAGCTATATGCTATAGTTGTCCGATCTGAACCATTTTTTTCGAAGATTGTATTAACAGCCTTGAGCTATAAAAGATACTAAATTTCATGAAGTTATCTTGTCAAATAAAGAACTTTTTCCTACAAGAACTTGATTTTGATCGGTCAGTTTGTATGACAGTTATAGGCTATAGTGGTCCGATATCAGCGATTCCATCAAACAAGCAATTTCTTTGGAAGAAAAAGAAGTGTGCAAAAATTCAGACCGATGTATGAAAAACTACGTGATTAATTTGCATATATACTATGCTAGAAGGGCAAGACTAAATCGACTCAGCTTATCATGCTGATCACTTATATATATATTTATATTTAAAAAGCCTTCGGCGTTTCCTTCCAAGCAATGAAATCAGCCTGGAAATTTAATATACCTCGTTCAGGGTATAACAAGCATCGGCAGGCTTGTAGAGAATCAAAAAAAAAAAAAATTGTATTAAAATCAGCGCATCAGCAGAAGATGAATGGACGCAAGCCATGTAAACAGGTACGCACAGGATTCTCAGTGGAATTGCCTTGCAGTGTGTATGCTTTGAAGATGTTCGCATTGGATAGCAACCATGGCTATGGCTTATATTGGTAACGTAATGCATATACGCTGGTGAGCTGGCGGCTCAGTAGTCTGCTGAAATTGAAACGCTGCGGATATTGGCCGTTCGCTGATGCATCATATGAGGCTGAAGCAGCGCTGATTTATTGAAGTACATACACTATATACATATGTAAACGAGTTTCTGAATTTACCGCTGAAAGAGAGTATACATAATTCAACTGAATTGCGTTTGCAGTTTATTGAATATCAGTTTTTATGCCAATAAATCTCATTTTCTTCCAAGAAATTTTATTTTCTTATTAGCATATATTGGAACTTAATTTCTTTAAGCATTGTTCGTTTCATTCTGTTTCATTGCACTTCAGCTTATTTTATTGTTTTTTCAAACAAACACTCTTTTGTGTCTCTTTTGAGTCTGCATTATTTTAAGTGTCATACGAAGAAGAGTTGTAATGAGTTTTGTTTTTTTAGGTTTAGCTTAGGTTTCCTTTCTGGAGCTCTCCAAAACAACAATACTTTTAGTCTACAATATCATTGCTGAGTCTTTCTAACGGTGGTGGCCGTCATTAAGGTAACAGTAGGTGTACTGCTCTGTCGTGTAGCTCTCTTCAAAGAGGTGTACAGTCACTCTGATATCAGAGCGGCAGTGTTGGTCTTCAAGTCGCCTACAGCGCTTTAAACTAGCCGAAAATGATTAACCTTTTGATCAGTAGTATTAAGCTACTTAAATAGTTTACCGATTTTTTTCTGGATGCTCGGGCGCAGTGAAATCGCCAGAAGATGCAACGCCGTTGAGCTCCTTTGAGAGAGTATCCTTCCCCAATTTCATCAAGTAGACTTAATCGTTAATCAGCTGTCGTCTGGATCGCAATGGATCGCATGCGCTAAGGCTACATACATAAATTGTCGAATCCAAATTGTCAAATCTCTAAGATAAGGCAAGATAAAATCATGTCGGACTAATTATCTATATTTGGCCAGACAGAGAACACGGTGGACACTATATATCATAAGCGAATTTGGTGAAGTGGCTGAAATTGATATTAGCCGCCTAAGCAAAATTGTGTGAATCATGTAGCGTCAGTGTTTACAGCCGTGAAGATGGGATTTTGCGTCACCTCTAGTGGATTGATTGGCCCAACGACTTAACCTAACCTAACTTATACACAAAATTTGATTATTTCTATTTTTTTTTTTTTGAATTTATATTAATTAGAAAACCATATAATAAATTTTGTGTTATTATGCTTCGTTCCTCTTTATACTTTATACTTAAAAATATCGGTATCTATCATTTTAATTGTTTCAGTTCCATTTTGTTCCATAACTATTAATTCGTATTCTTTTCCAACAACCCTATTATTTCAATTGCATATTTTATTTAGTTTCCATATATTCCAGTTCCACTTTGTTTCGTTTAATTGTGTTTCCTTTTCGTTTTAGTTAGTTCTTAAGATTCCTATTAAGTTTTTAAATTCGAATATTTTATTATTTTATACTTAAAAGTATCAGTATTTTATCATTTTAATTTTGTTTCATTTCCATTTTGTTCCATAACTTATAATTCGAATTTTTTTCCAAAAATTATACTGAAATAATTTTTATTAAACCTATGTTCCAATTCCATTTCGTTTCGTTTAAATGTGTTTCCTTTTCGTTGTAGTTAGCACTTGATATTCGAACAGGTTCTAATAAATTTAATTATACTGTGTTTCATTAACCTCCTCATTCTTAAATACATATTTGTCATTATCTTCATTGAATGGTTTCAATTCCATTTTGGTCCACACCATTTATTTGCATATTCCATTGCCTTTCTGTCAACACAATTGCGTTCAATTTGTTGAAATTAATTTATATACAACTTTTTCGGAAATCGGAAATGAAATAAAATGGAATACTCGTATGACTGAAAAAAATTTGAATGCTGGTTAAAACTCGTTTATATCTAAGCGCAAAACCTGAAAATGTTGAAGATTATTAATATTATGTATGTAATTTGAAGTAATGAAGCGTAATCAATAAGACACTCAATTTCGAATTTTTGATGATACTTTATTTTGCATTTCAGGTGAAGATATGTAGTATATATAGTACATTTATTAATTTTTAATTCAATCTGTTCAAATTCCATTTTTTCACATAATTTAATGCCGCCGAGAATATTCTATTTGGTTTCCGTATGTTCCAATTCCATATGTTTCGTTTTAGTCCATTTCAGTTCCGTTCTGTTCGACTGAAACCACATACATCCAAGTTAATTAAAGCTCGTGTTTATTTTGTCAGCTAAATTTGTATTTGTTTCTATTCCATCTTGTTCTATACTACTTATTTCCTAATTTTTTACAGACGATAGGTTTTTCTTGAAAATATTGAAATTAATATGCGGAGCACCGATGACTCATCCACCAATCTTCCCCCCATGTTTTGACCCATCCGTGAAAAAGCTCACTGCCCCTCTCCACCAACGGCTTCTTCCTTCCGTGTTCTCTCAGGAACCCAGCCTCTCTGAGTCCAATAGCCGCTTTCTCAGCCTTCCGGCGATATCCACGGGTATAGGATGGTTCGGGTGAACCTTAGTGCAACACACATATTGATGAGCGCCGTCCGCTGAACCCCCTCGAGTTTGCAAAAGTGGTCTTTTCTAGAAAACATAATGGGCCTCACTAAGTTGTCTTAAAGTCAGAGGACCACCTTCGGTGAGAGGCTCTACCTTTTGCCAATGACACCTCTACAGCAGTACAAGTCAATCTATGCCTTTTTGTCTCTCTCCTCGATATTCAGCTGGCATGTAAGCTTCCTATCCAGAATGAATACTTCACCGTATCCGCCGTCTGCAGACGGATATCTTCCATTTGCGGCAGCGGTTCCACTGTGATCTTCTATCTTCTGGTAAATAAAACCATCTCCGTTTTATTTGGGCTGATGGCGAGGCCGTTTTTGACTGCCCCAGTTTTTACGAAGCCGAGGTAATTGAACGTCAACACAAGAGGATATAGTAGTAATGCTTTAATGGTCAATAATACATTCTTAGCCTCTGACTATAGTTTGCCAAGGCATTCTCAATTAAGACAGAAGTCTCTTTGAACCTTCTCAACTACATTTCCGAAAATTTTACCAAATTTAAGATGAAGATTTTATGCTTTAAGAAAGTCTATGTTCAAAAAACATATGCAATATATATGCAATAGAATTAGGTTATCTCAAATAACTACGAATAATTCGATGTTTTTCGAACAAATTGCATATTTTCTATAATTTTTCGCACAACACGAAACTATCATTCTCTCTCAATTCACTGTTCTCATGTGACGCGCAAGCGCTTATAAAATTCGAAATTAGTTGCGCTGCCGCTCACATGTTTCCGATTTCATAACAAGCACTCTCTCGCTCGCTCTCATTTTCGATACACTTTTCTTAACGTTCATACAAACATACAAATCTGTACTTCGAATCAGGACTAGGACAACAATTTTCACGCGAATCAACCGCACAAAAACACACAAACAACTGAAGTGAATTTTCGAATTGTGCCAACAATGCGCATTTTTCCAAGCATTGACGAGCACAAGCTGGGAGGCTCGACGCCACTTCGTTTTCGAGCCTCGTTTGTACTAAAAAACACAGCGCACAGCACAGGGCAGCAAATAAAATACGATTGCGCCAGCAGCCGAAGTGCATCGAAATTTACGTTTGTCGCATAAAATGCGACAATTGTCGTAGGGCAATTTCAGTATACGAAAGTTATTTGCTGCTATCGCACTCACGTCGTTGGTGGTGGCGATTTTGGTGTGTTTGGAGGTCGCGTACGCGTCGTTGTCGTCGTCGTCGGTGCAAAACCATGTGTGAGCACGTGTGTGTGTATTATGACAGCAAAGTGGTTGTGGTGCGGCGATGTGACAAAAACATACGATAAAATATTGAATGCCAGTTAAGTATTGTAGTATACGCTTGATGTAATAACGGTACGGAGTGTTTTTTGCTAAGAAAGGAAAGTGTTTAATAATATTACTGGTGGATAAAGTGTTAAAGGAATGTGTTTTAAGCTCAATGCAAGAATGTTGTACATTTTGGGCTCTGAAAAAATTGCATAAAAAAATCCTTTGATTGAAAATTGTATTGAAAAAGTAACAAAAAGTAAAAAGTACAAGGAAAGTAGTTGCTGAAAGTAAAAAGTGAAATTACAGAAAGTAAAAAAAAAAAATAATAAAAAAATTTTTTGAAAAATTCGAATAAAAATACACAAAAAGTAATAACAGCAAAGTTGTGTCCACAAAACAACAACAACAACCAAATTTAGCGAAAATATTTGCGCTCACGTTCTGGTTCTCGGAAATCTCAGCAATCAATACCAGCCAAAGTGCATTTGAAAGTTTCAGCAATAATTGATTTCCCTACTCAATAAACAAAAACAAAGTCAACCAAAAAATATTTTTCACTTGAAAAACTCACCAGCAATCATAGCTGACCGCCGAATTGCTTGATTGATTGCTTAATTGATTGAATGCTTGTTTTTATGATTTTTGCTGCATTCACATACAATAACATGCATGTTACAGCACTAAAGTATAACGCGAGAAGTGAAGATGTAAACATCAACTGCACACGCTCATCCATAACAGCAAAAGCAGTAAAGTGAATAGTTTAGCGTGGCAATAATGCCCCAGTTAGCCGGCATAAACTTTGGTGCAAGTTGTGTGTGTGAACAAGTGCTTAGTGTTCATTGAATTGGAAGTTGTGGGAGTAAACAAAAATATTTTGTGGCAAAGCAGTGAAGCTGTGCGGCGCTTAGCAGTGGCAGAGAAGTAAGCAAAGTTTTTGAATTTATTAAGTCTTTATTAAGTGAATAAGTTGGCAGCTAAAATATGAGAGAAGAACATGGAATAAAAAGAAATATTTTTTTTCGTAAAGTGTATTCTCTTTTTTTAAATAATTATAAGCTCATACTGCAAAAACTTTAAAGTGAGGAGAATTTTAATACGTGTTGCATACTTACATATAAGATTGATTTTTAATTTTTTGTTAATACACCAAAAAAAGTTATATTCCATTTTATCGCAATATTCCAATATTAAAAAAACTAACAAAATCATAATTGTCGCAATAAAGATTGGCTTCTTAGTGACTGTCAAAAGAAATTTTTTTGCTAAATGAAAGCTATTTTTATTTCATAAAAACTCATACGAAAAAGTGTGTTCTAGCGCAAAGCAAAAATGTTTCAATATACGTAGAGTCATTAATCTTAATAAGAATATTTTAGACTTCAATAATTTTAACAAAAAAATAGACCTTGAACACTCTCAAACATTAGAGACAACTGCAAAGGCAATATCTTCAAAAACCATAGCATACCTATAGGCAGACACTGAAAATTTTTTTAACTTCTTAGTTTTTTCGAATGTTATATCTATTGCCAGGGACTTTACGCATTCACAGAAATTTTAATCAAAATAAAATGGTGTCTTTCAAAATTTATTTACTTTAAACGTATATAAAAATTCTTCTTTTTCAAAAATTATTACATACCTTTAGGCATACAATAGAAAATGTCTTCACTCTTTCGTTTTTCGATCGAAATTGCCGGTGACTTAACGCATTCATTGCAACTTACACTTTGATGTATTTCAAAAAATATTCCTTAATCTTGATCTTGAATACTTCGATAAAAATTCCATTTCAATTCCATATGTGTTAATGGTTATATTGGATATGGTGCGAAATCAGGAAAACACCATTCCTTAGTAATTACTTAAAATATAATAAATAAATAGCCGACAATCGCGGTAGGCGACCGCTGCACTTCCTCTCTTCACAATGAGACATTAGCATTTCGAGAAATTATAAATTTGTGCAAATCACCAGCGAAGGCTTTCAGTTTCTACTCAGAAATACAAAGTCAATGATTTTATTTATTTATCCTTAATAAAAGTGTATCTTTTTCATTTTCTACTTCAACCTGGAACTATAGAAAGAGAAAATAAAAGTTTCGAAGAAAATATTTTTACAAATTATAGCATACGTTTAGGATGTCTTAAAATTTTTTTTTACCTCTATTTTTTCGACTTATATCTCTACAGTGTGTGATTTTGGAACTTCCTTATGATAGTTTGGAAAAAAATGTTTTCACAATTTATAGCATACCTTTAGGATATCCTCAAATTTTCATATGTTTTTTTGTTTTCGAAGACTCTCAGTTTCTCTTCAGTAGTACCAAGTCGATAATTTTACTCATTTATCGTTAATGAAAAATGGGTTCTTCTTTAACCTTGCACTTTAGGAAAAGAATTGTTTCCAAGAAAATATTTTGACAAATTATAGCCTATTATTATTTTTCTCTTTTTGTTTTCGAATTATAAGTCTTTTCTTTGGATTTTGGAGATTTCTAAGGTTAGTATCAAAGAAAATGTTTTAAAAAGTTATGACATATGTACATTTAGGATATCTTAAAATTTTTTACTATTTTTAATTTCGCATTTTATCTCTATCGTTGGTGATTTTGGAGATTCCTTAGAATAGTTTCGAAAAAAAAAAATGTTTTTAAAAACTATAAATTACATTTAGGGTGTCCTAAAAATTTTTTTCTTTTCATTCTCGAATTATATCTTTATTGTGTGTGATTTTGGAAGTTTCCAACAATGAATCAGCAGTGGATGTTTTGAACATCAAATTGTAATTTCAAAAGAAGTGCTTTACAATTAGGATGTCTTTGATAAAAGAATTCATTTACCACTTCGTGTTTTCCATTATGTACTCGTTGTGAGTGATTCTACGTACTCATGGCAATTTTATTCAAAGTTTTGATATAATAGTATAAGTTCCCCAAATAAAAAAAGGACTTACAACTTTCCTTAATATAAAATATTTATACATTATCAAATTGATCAAATAGAATTTTCGAAATAGATATTCATTATGGTTGATTTTACGTATTTATAGTAATTTTATTCAAAATTATAGTAGAGCAATGTTCTCAAAGAAATAAGAGAAAAGGCGTTATTCATTCTCGTTAAGAAAATTTTATGGATTTTACAATTTTTTTTACTCAGTCAGTTTCAATTCCATTCGAATGGACTTTGCCTCCTGTCACCAGTGTAATAATTTTTAAGGCGCTATGCTCCACCAGATCCTATATCAAAATATAATATATGTATATATGTATCCATAGAGAATTTGATAAATTACCTGATTTTTATTTTTCAAGTTTTATCTTCGCAGTAATACTTATTTTCACTTGTCATAATGCCTTAGCTCATATTTATTTTATTTGAACTAAGTTACGGAATCTTATAAGCACAATTAATTTTTTTAAGACTCAAAGCTACTTTTCCTCTTTGTCTGGGATAAATGTTGGACACAAAATTCGCCTAGAAATATATTTTAGCAAAGAATACAGTAATTCCGACAGCTAAGTTGGCAGAAGGTTAGGAGCAGTACCCTTTCATATTGAAATTTAATAAGCAAATACTCGTATGTTTATAAATACTCTTATTCATGTGAGCTTAGTAGTCCTATTAAGGGTTTATGTGAGTTTGTTTGTAGTCAGGCCCACCTTCACCTACCTTTTTATCCTTTAATATTAGTTCTTATAATATTTTCACTAAAATCAACGCCAAGTAGTTCATATACATTTTTTAATTTCTTTTATTTTTTAACAATGGCGCCGAAATGTAGGCAACATTGCTTAATTAATTTGGGAATAGTAAACATAGGTGAGAGCTGAGGTGAGCAAGTGATTTCAAAGCAGTGTTAAGGTCAAAATTTTATTGTTCAAAACCTTCTAAGTACATAGCTGTTGTTGAAAATGATTTTGTAGGCGCCGAAGTGTAGGCAACATTGTCTGTTTTAAAGAATGTAAACATGAGTAAGAGCTGATAGATAAAAACAAGTGAGTTTGAAATAATTTTAATGTCAGAATTTTATTATTTAAAAACTTCTAAGTACTTACCTGTTGTTAAAAACGATTTTAGAGATTTTGATTTTATACAAAAATATGCTTGAGTGATTAGTAATCAAAGTGTACACAAAAGCGGTTTAACTTTGTTTAATTAAATTATTGATTCCTGTTTCTAGCTGCTTGACTCCTAAGCGAACTGCTTTTGCGTTGAGTTATAACATTTGTTCCACAAGCTCGTGGTAAAGTGTGACATTTGTTCCGCAAGTTCATCATAATCGTATAAACCGTTCAAATATAAGCATATGTTCATAATTTTCTTCTTTTTTATCAACTCTGTCGAGCTCAAACTCTAGATTAATTACCTTTATATAGTCTTTAAATATTTGTTACCGATACTACCCGGAAATTTACCTTAAACTGAAAGTCCGGCTTATACCTTCTAACCATTTCTATATATTATTTGTTGTGTGTGAAGCGTAAAGACAATCTCTACAATTTTATTAACATAGAAATAGCAATTTAATATGTTTTTAATCCACATCCTGGAATAAAGAAACTACTGTAACCCTCTAGCCATCAATTTTGTTAATCCCTCACATCTTGAACACTTTTACTGCACTTCCCGATATTACATTTCTGCCGGCTTTTATCCACTCTCATCACTTTTAACCCCGACTAAGACGATTTGTGCGCATATTTCTGCTTAGACGTACATATTTTCGCGCAGTTATTTGAACTTTATGCTCCGAAGCAGGCAAAGTTTTCACGCCAGTAAACCGAAAAACTTTAAAATACAAAATAAGTTCACTCGCCGCACTCTTACATCGGCTACACTTACATACAGTTATATGCGCTCAACGACTTTCACTACTCGAGCTCTGACAGTGAGTTGTGCGTTCCCACGCTTGCCACTACATGTGTATCTATGTATGTGTGTCTGCTCTTAGATTTTGTGCCCAAAGTTTTTAAATAAATACTCCACAACTCTTGCCGGCTTGGCTTGCTTACTTTCACTGCTGCAGCACCACCAGCGCCGCCACCATCTTCATTAAAGTATGCCACAACGCCTGTGGTTATGCTAAGTTTTATACATATTTTTTCTTTGTTATTGTATTTACAACTGTTGGCATGTTGTTATTGTTGTAGGTGCAACTTAACGTTGTTAAGCGAACTTCTGGCATTTCAATGTGTGTGTGCGTGGGTATGTGTGGAGTGTGTTGTGGTAGTCTCTTCAAGTGTTTCGGTTGGTTGTGGCATAGATCTATGTATGTATGTGTGGTAGTATGTTATTTTTCCGGGTGTTGCTGCTGACTTTGACTTACACAGCTGACTTGACTTGCCAGTAGGTGTGTTTCGTAAACTTTGTTAGTGGTTTCTAGTAATTAAAGTGCTTGAGTGCAACCCGATGTTTACGTAATGTAAAGGTGTTGTGGGAAAAATTATACAAATAATAACTGAAGTAATTTCAGTTGACTTGTCTGGAGGGTGTAGTGTAATTCTAGGTGTTCTAAAGCGTGTGGAAATTGATTTAGGTGTTTGCATATTGATTTTTTATATTAAACTTGGGTTTTTATAAACAAAAAAGATTTTAACTTTCATTCAGCTCTTCTTCTCTTAATGTGTACTATTGTGGACTAAGATAATTTCAAATATTTGATTCCAATACTAGTGAATAACTGATACAGGGTTTTCGAGTAAAAGTGGTATGATTTCCTTTCAAAATTATACTGATTTTTAAGAAAATTCAAATGTTTTTTTTTTTATTTAATGTGAAGCATAATTTATTCAATTAAGTTCTGAATATAATATCATTTAAATGACCGCCACGCCTTCTCTTGCGGAAACGAATTCGATGAACCCAATTTTCAAGTACTCTTTCCAGTAAATCAGGTCATGAAAAACACATTTAATATTGACTTCAAAAGCTGGAAGAGAGTTTGGCTTATTGTCAAAGGCCAATGACTTCAAATAACCCCACAAGAAGCAGTCTAATTCCCGTATATCACAACTTCTTGGAGGCCATTTAATGTTATAATTTCTTGAAATAATCTAGCCTCTAAACTTTTTTCGTAATAATTCGGTTGCTGCACGTGCCGTGTGGCACATAACCACGTCTTGTTGTAACCTGATGACAGTCAAGATCAACTTTTTCCAATTGCGATCATGAAAAATTGGTTATCATTCATCTATACCGCTCTCCAGTGCAAGTAATAGTGTAACCAGCTTCATTTCGAAAGCATTATGAGCCGATGATTCCACCAGACCATAAGCCCCACCAAGCTGTCAATTTAGCTGACTCTAATGATTGTCTATGAATAATTTGTCGATCTTTTTCGCAGCAGAATGAACAGTTTTGTTTATTTACGCTAGCACTCAGACGAAAGTGAGTTTAACCGAATACGATCTATGTTTTTCGAATATTGTAAATATTTTTCAAAGGCCTGTCACTACAAAATAATTTTTTTACTGTAAAAAACAGCTTTCTGTCCAAAACTTTTCCGCCCCTTCACATTTAAGTACTTTTCTAATTATTTTTATGCCTTAAATCAACTAAGTGAACCACAATGCCATAAAATATCCATTGTAAAAATTTCAAGGCACTACTGATGTGTACCGACTTAAGCAGTTGCTGTCAACAAACTGCTTGATCGCGCTAAAATTTGGCATAGTAATAAAGGACAGAATAATTTTTTTTTGAAATATCATTTATTGGGAAATTTACTGCCTCTGTGCTTTCTATAGACCTTGCAATCAAGAATCAGAAAAATTTGTCACCTTATTGACTAATAGCCAAGTTCTTAGCCTAAAAAATGTTGTTGGCGAAAAGTTTTTTACTGGTTTAAAGGCCTCTCTAGCAGCTAAAACTAAACTAGATAAACATAGAGTTTATAAGCCTTTATACCGGGTCATTTGAGAAGTCCCCGGCCTACTATAATAAAAGCATTTTTATGGGAAAACTCGTTTTTTTATTCAACATAGTTCCCTTTAAGGGTAATACATTGATTATAGCGACCTTCAAACATTTTGACACTATTTCTGTAGTACGATTTGTCCTTTGCTTCGAAATAGGCTCCGTTTCGGCGATTACCCCTTCATTAAAAAAAAAAATTTTCTTATAAGTAAGCATTATTTTGCGGCGTGAGAACAGAAAATAGTCATTGGGCGTCATCTCTGGAGAAGCAATTCGAAATCCAAGTCACAGAATTATGGCATCGTTTTTACAGATTTGTGACACGGGGAAATCCCTTTGTGAAACCGCGCTTTCATGTTCATCAAACGCGGCAGTTTTCCGCCGATTTCACACAAAATGGTGTAATTCTCCATCAAATGTTGCGACAGCTGTCAAAATAATAGTCAATGTCGACTGTCTTTTCCTTTTCAAGATAGCCAATAAAATTATTCCATGCGCATCCCAAATTACAGACGGCATAACTTTGACAGCCGAGTAATGTTTTTTTCCATGCTTTTGAGTGGGTTCATCGTATGCAGTGTACTCGGATGACAACAGATTAGACTTCAGAGTAAACTGATTAAGCCATAGAGGAAGCTCTCGTGGAAACCCAATATCGAGGAGAAAGCAAGAAAGATTATTCTATACTGCTCCAGGAGTGACAAAGGCAAGATATTGGGACCATAGATAGTTCTTTGGCTTTATGTATCTATAGCATAAAGCTCTAAGGAATTTTTATTTGGTGGATGGCGATCTCGGCAAAAATCCGTGATCTCATTAATATTTGTGCTGCCTTACTAGCCACATTTCTTTTGTTGAAAATACTCTCGCAAAGTGTACAGTCGCCGAAGCAGTTCTTACACTCAGTACATTTGGATACTTAAGTGACTGCGAGCCTGAGACACTTTGATTTCTTTCCAAAATACTTGTATTACCAGGTCGCTGAACCACGCCCTACCCGTCTCTTCTCCGATTTTATACCTTCGAGGGAGGCATGGTAGGAAAGCACGCGTTAGAGGAGGGGTGTGGTGAGCTTTTTTATGGATGGATCTCAGCTTGCTTGGAGGACCGGTGGAGGAGAACACTCTCGGCAGCTTTTCATCAGATCCAGTTTTAGGAAGCATGCATTGTCTAACAAGCTGAGGTGGCTGTTATAAAGGTACCAGTAGAACTACAGCTCCGAAGCGCAGCCTCCCTTATAGTGGTGAATATCCATTTCGCTGTATTAGGCTGTATTAGCTTTGAGTCCCGACTGTGCGCTCAAAACTAGTGAATGGATGTCCTATAATAGTTTGGGTGAAGATATACATATACATGGAAGAATTAATTTCCCTTGTACCAAGAGATCTATTCGGGGGCAAATCGGGTAGTTAAAGGATACTAGCAAATCAATCAAAGCAGCGCTATGCCTTCAGATCCCTTAAGGCGAGCTGTGCGCGCAGAACAGCTTTAAAATTTAAACAGATTAGAAGCCTTAGTCATTATTTTCCCACAAAAGCGCTTCAAAATGCCGCAAAAAAAAAAAAAAATAACCAACTGCCAGCAAAACTACAATTTCCTGCAAATTTCCTAATCAAAACTAACAAACAGCAGTTGCATTGTGACAGCAAGTCATTGCACTGTGTAAATGCTTCCGCAAACTCGCAACCTTTGCCTCGTACATACTTCACGAGCTCAACCATGCACATCCAGCCGAACACAAACAAAGCTGAGCAACTGCATGGCCTCAACTTTATCTGACAGAATCTGCAGTCAACCATGACATACAAACAGCGGCACATACAAGAACAGCAACAACAACAGAAATCTGCATATCTTCCGCACTCCTCTCCCTCCGACGCTCAGCTAATGCCAGCCACGTACTTATGAGCCCGTGTAATTTGTAATGTGATGCAATTAAAATGTATATTAGACAGTGTTGAAAATCATGTGGGGCATGGCGAGGGCAAGGGGTGGTGCTGTGTGGCAATTCATGCGCAAATCATACTTTTTGCGCCGCCGACACCATTGTTTGTTGTTGGCGCGCCAGGCTGCGAAGGCAACACTGCACTGCCTACTTAAATGAACTCATATATTATCAAATGTTTGTTTGTATGTATGTGTGAGTGTGTGTCTACATGCAGCACTGAGTGGCACATAAATACAGTCACACACCTACTCACATTCACGCTTGTGTGGCAGACATTTGCAAATGTGAAGCTTCCATACCGGAAGTGTGCCAAGTTGCCGCTATTCAACAGCAGTAACAACAACAACAAAAATTGCGGTGAATGCAGCTGCAGCGAACGCCAGGTGGCAGACATGAAAAAGGCGTACACAATCGTTTTGCCGGCAACAAAGCCGTGAATACCAAAAACAATGACAATAAAGCACGAAAGAAAGCGAGGTAAATTGAATATTCTCTGTGAGGGCCCATAGTCTAGTATTTGGTTATGTGAATGTGTGAGAAAGTAGCGCAAAACAAAAACAATGCGAAGCTCAAGCGTGTCGCCACTTAAGTGCAGCGTCTTATGTCTTATCTTTGCTACTGCTGCTTTTGTTGTTGCTGTTACTTTTGCTGCTAAACAATAGACCACTTAAGTGTGTAGCACACAGGTGAGTGTGGGTGTGTGTGCGTGCGATAGCAAGTAGTTATGAAGTAGTCAGAGGATATGTATTGGTAGTGGAAGATTTCGTGCGATTTTGTGTTTGCTCATTTGTTTTGGTTGGCGCCTTTTGACTCTCCTTTGTACTAGGGTTGCCATGTTTGAATATTTCTTAACGTCTTATTCTGAAGTTTCAAACTTAGGGGGTCAGTAGAGCAATATTTTTTCAAAAAAAAATTTTTTTTTTTGCATATTTCCCTTGTACTCTTAGAATTATGTAATATAGAAACCCACTTTACCATTAGAAGGTTTCGAAAAGGCCCAAAACTTATAATACCGCTCGACGTTCGGAGCGCTCGGAGTGCCTCATCTCAAACTTTAAACATCTTTCTCAAAACACACTTTTTTAAACTGGCGGACATGATTCCCGTAGAACTACTGAACCAATTTGTTTATTTTTAAATTATGGCAAAATTTATGTAAAAAAGCATGCGGAAAAATTGAAACAAAAAACGTTAATTACTTTTTAATTTATTACCATTTTTTCATGATTCTAGTAGGCACGATAACCATTTACGTACTTTTTAAGAATAAATTGGATTTTTGTGTTTCAGATGATACAAACTTGAAAAATCGTGTCCGCCAGTGAAAAAACGCATCACATTCACCCAGTCATTTCTCCAACAGATGCCATAAAAACATTCCGAAAAAATTTGTTCATACACTCCACAATATACCTCATAACATGTGAAAAAAGTTATCTTGTAGAAAAAAAATTTCTATAAAAAATACGTCATAAATACAGGTCAGATTACCCTACTGAGCCCTTCAGTAATATTTGCATTAACTATTATTTTAATAAGATTCTCCTAAGTTAATATTTTCAAATAAAGTTGTTATTCAAAAATTGTAAAATTTTTTTAAGATTAAAAACAAATTTTTTCATGTCAAAAAAGTATATTAAGCATCTTGTAAATACGAGAAATGTTTGGCCTTGAAATCTTTATAATTTTATTGAAGGCAGCCAAACGATGAAAGGTGAGCCGAACACCTTGATGTTGGCTCTACACTCGTTAGTATCAATGCACACAAGGAGAATAGAAACTGAAGGGCAAATGGGTCCTTCTTGGAAAACTTGCCTTGAGTTAATGCGAAAGTGGTCTCGGAACAGAGGGTAGAAGAAGAAAGTGTTTTAGTGGGTAGACCACTCACCTAAAATGACGTTCCCTATGTTGAGCGAAAGCATTTTAACTCGTAATTACGTCTTAAAACAAAAAATAATTGAATAAAAAATATTATTAAATAGTAATGTAGAAACATTTTTTGCTGTCATTTAAAATTTACATCCATTCTACAGATTTTTAGTTTTTTCAATGTTGACAAATATTTCTTTTTATCGAACTTTTAATAATTTTATTACTTAAACAAATCAAAATTATTTTGATACTGCCTAAACAAAATCACCAAAATGTCCTTTTTCCACTTTTTATTTCAAATTATTTCAATCTCATTTTTTTTAATGCTTTGTTATCAGACTGTATACATAATTTTAGTATCAGGTTGTTTTTATCACTTTCTGCATTTAATTTATCCACTCATATGACATTTTTTCCTTTCACTTATACAGGGTGAGCCATTTCTAGGTTAGCTAAATCTTTGAAGAAAAAACATAGAAACTTCAAATTTAATGTGGAGTATTTATTAGTATTCGCAGGAATATTCTTTAGCATTTATTTTTTTTTAATTATTATCTTTTTAAATGTTGGCTGCGGTCTGAATAAAAGCTGTGTTGGCCCCATAGACCGTAGACTTTACATATCCCCACAGCAGAAAGTCGCACTGAAATTATCTGCTCACCGAAGTGTTCTCTCAATAAAACCATTGATTGATGCGATGTGTGGAAAGCGGCGCCGTCTTGTTGAAACCAAATATTGCCGAAATCAAGAGCTTCAATTTTGGGCATTAAACAGTCGGTTATTATAGATTACTTTCGGTCGGCATTAACGGTTACGTTCTCACTAACGTCATTCTTGATGATATATGTAAGAACCGATGATTCCACCGTGCCAAAAAGCACACCAGATCCATGTTTTTTCTGTAAGCAAAAGCATTTCTCTGGGTTTCACTTTGTACCAAATTTAGCAAGTTTAGTTGTTTACATACCCATTGAGCTAGAAATGAGCCTCATCGCTAACAAAATTTAGCTCAAAAGCGTTGGATCTTCGTGGAACTTTTCAAGAATTACTAGAGTGAAGCGATGTCGCTTGGGAAGGTCGAGCGGCTTCAGTTCTTGCACCAACCGTAGTTTGTACGCTTTCCATTTAAGATCTCGACGTGAAAGAAAATATTAAAAGCTATAAAAAAATATAAAATTTTTAAGATATATTTCAGCCAATTTTCTCTCAAACAATGAAATGGAAGAAATTTGGAATTAAAAACAAAAACTTCTGCTACCATTTTCAGAAAAATACGAAAACTTAGCTTCCAGTCTAGAAACTTGAATTTCAGGTAGTTTTTTAAAATGTTGTAAAAATTAATTAACATTTTTACTAATAATTTTTTATTAGTCACTAAATTAATAAATATAAAATTTTCTAGAATACAGGAAAAATTCAAAACCAAAAACTGTAAAAATTGAAAAAAAAAAATTAGCAGCTGATGCAATGGGGTCTCAAAAGATTTACACTTGAACAAAATCACACTCAGCAACCTGAAACCATATAAATACAAAATGTTAGTGTTATCTAGAAGTATGTAGCAACATCTGACTCCATGGAAAGGTAATAAAAGTTTTTTTTTCACGAAATGGCGACCGGTAGTCACTTTTGTTTGACGTTTTCGAACTTCTATAAAACTACTAAAAAATTTGAAAATGTACTAGAAATTCAGGAATACGAGTATGTCTAAGTGCAGTTATAAGCTTATCTACAAGCAGACTTAATTATGATTTCAGTTAGATTGGTCCAGTAGAATCTAAGCAATCATTTGTAGCGTTTTGAACAAGAAATTTTCGAGAAAAACGCGTTTAAAACTATGGGTAAACTTTAAGGCAGTCTAAGTAAGCTAGTCCCCCTATCTGAGAAAATAATTTGAATTTTTTAAATTTTTCTTATAGGAAGTATTCTTGAATAGTTAAACTTTTAAAAATAAAAAAAATATATATTATTTTATTTCTTTATTACAACTATGTATTTTATTTAAGTTAAGAATATTTTTGTGTGTTTATAATAAATTTATTGACGAATATTTCTTATCTTTTATTAAATTTTTTCTAGCAAAGTTTTTTGTTTAATACTTTCTTACATTTAATGCGACATTTTTTAAGTCTTTAAATGTTGTATTTAGCATTGTAAGGCACTTCCCAATGTAAAAGGTACAACGTGAAGTGTTTCAATGTGGCCAGACCATCATACTTAGCTTACCTAAGCTGATGACTTTCAAATGTTTGTATGAGGACTAGCCTTTTATAGTCACGAGTGCTTTTAAATGAGTATAATAGACTTTAGACAAGAACTATAATAAAAAAGACAAGAATTCTGAAAATCTGATTTATTTAAAGAGTATGTAGGGTACTTTAGACGCGGTGCAATGCTCTTTAGGAAGTACGGAAGCGAATTTTTATGAAAGCTTTCTAAAAATCGGCATTCTCAGTAATTGTCATACGAACAAAAATACAAATTCTATGAAACGGAAGCTCCCATAGCCGAAACCCTAAAATAGTTCGAAAGATTTGATAATAAATCGCCTGATTTTTCAATGTCACTAAATTTCAGAGCGGGGTATTATGCACGTTGGTAGTGATTTATTGATTTTTGGTTTTGCTTTCTCCACTTTTCTTTTACTAAGAATTACTTTAAAAACCAATCAAAGTGGTTATGTTCTCACATATAATATGTATAATGACTATGAAGCAAAAGTTTATTTAACTATCACAAAAAATATGTATATAATTGCGTCAAGCCTTAGTCATACCAAATGGTGACCCTAGTAGCGCAATCTTCCATGAACTTAACTTAAGCGAACATAAGATAATTTTCTTTAAGAAGCGGCCGAAGAAGCAAACAGAAATCAAAAACAAGGCGTAGCACACGTGCGAGGTGTAAACAACAGGCTCTAGCACTAACCCAGTTAACGGTATTGCATGCAGCCTGTCGCACGATTGTCTGGAAACAAACACAAGCACACAAACTCTGCTAAAAAAAATAAGCATATAAACATGGCAAAGCAAATATGGGCAAGTTCGTGATACAAAAGGAAAGGACATAACAACGGACTATGGAAAAATAAGTGACTTGCTGACTACAACGACGTCTGGGCATTGCCCTTTGTACCTTGGTGACTGCTTTGTAATACGTTTTTGGGATTTGTGAAGCATGCTATAGCGCCTTAGTGTTTTGGTTCTTTCAGTAAAAGCTCTCAAGGTGGATTTTTAGTTGACAATAATATTGTTGAAATTATGATTTCTGAGAGACTTTGACGTTTTGTTATAGAAAAATTTCGGACTTCCTTTTACTTTAAACTCGACATCTGTGGTAGTGTAGTTAATAATAAACTCTTGTGTGAACTTGACTTATATTGCTGGCCTACCTTTAGGCGTCTATATTATAATCTCTTTTAAAACTGTGATGGTCAACTTATAGGAGCAGAAAGTTTTCACATTAAAATCTGCAGAAAAATTTTTTCTAAAAATAAAATTGGAATGTAAAACTGAAAATAACTATTTTAAAGTGAGGCATACATTTAGGGGCATAGTAAGCCTTAATTTTATTATGCCCTGTTTCGTAAAAATTTCAGTTTTTTGGTTGTCTTAATAGAAAATTTTACTAAATTTTCCTACAGAATAGAAATTTCAAATGAAAAAAATTTAGATTTTTTTTTGTCAAATTTTTAATTTGTTCGAGAGTGTCAATTGTATGTTATTCCGCATATTGTGGTACTCTGCATATTTTGATAAATGATTTTTTTATATTCTGAGATTTCTAATACTATATCTTTGAAGTTCTAACTCTACAACTATCTGAAATGATTAAACAGTTAGATCAATGTATCTGCGGCACTTCTTTTTTAAATACATAATATGTTTCAATCTGTGACAGTCAACTTCGTTAGAATACCAACTATAAGCTCAGTATTAAGAAACGTTGCCTACGTCTAGGAGCTCTATTTAAATATATTTTCTTTATAAAATGGCTATGATACGTAATCCTGTATAATGTGCTCCGTTTTATTGAAGTATCATGTGACGAGTATCCTAAAAATTAAGAAATGTTGCCTACCTTAAGGCGCAAAATTATAAAAATCTGTTATAATCGGCATAATGTGCTCAGTTTAAGAAAATGTTGTCTACTTTAAGGGCAAAATTTAGTTTTATCAAAAGAATACGAACTATAAGCTCAGTAATGAGATAACGATTATTACGTTGCCTACATCTAGGAGCACGATTCAGATATTCTGCTCTTTATAAAATAGTCAATACGTGTAACTCTGAATAATACGTTCCATTTTATAAAAGTATCATTAGACGAATTTCCTCCAAATTAAAAGGTGTTGCCTACCCTAAGGGGCATTATTATAAAAATCTATTTTAATCGTCCTAATGCACTTAATTTAGCGTACAAATTGGTTTTATTAAAAGAAATTCTCACATTTAATAATTTGAAGTGCAGCAATAAAGATTATATGAAACAGAAAAATTCTCACCTTTTAACCATTTAAGTCTAAAATGAATTTTGGTGAATGCTTGGAAAATTTGCTTTTAATTTTCTACGTGTAAATGGCAACTCTAACATTATTTGAAACAGAAAAATTCACTCCTTTTAACCATTTAAGTCTAAAGTGAATTTTGGTGAATGCTTGGAAAATTTGCTTTTAATTTTCTTCGCATTGCACTTAGTTTACTTGTACATATTCCTCAAAAAGGTGTTTTACTGCGTTTGTCTGATAAGGTGTGTTGCCGCTATTTATAAAAGTATCTTCATATATCTCCGTGTAGTGTTTCACTTTGCGCTGTTGTACATTCTGCATTAAAATTTAAGGAAAATTTTCAAGTAAGACTTCTTTCTCTACCCGCAAACCCAAGTTTCTACCTAAATGTAGCCATGGTTTTATACGGTATGTTACGTTTGTGCCGGTCTCTTGGTTTTGTTTTTGTCGAAATTACCGCTAACAAGAAGCGGACAACACGAAAATAAACAAAAATGCAAAATGTTATTGTTGGCACGAAAATCTAAAGGCACCAGCGACAACAAAAGCGTATAATAGAAATATATTTGCTCATGTCTGTGTATATAAACATATGTATAGTATAGTACATACACCTATCTGCTCACTTTCTTTAATATTTCCATACCTTTTGACTCGCTTTCTTCTGACATAGCATACATTGAGGCGCACTTAAGCGTTTATAAATTACAATGAAATTTGCATGCAAACCAAAACTTTGCGTGTCCACTGGTCATACTTTCGTCGTCTATGTCGAGTAGGTGAAGCTAATGACATTTGCGCAGAAAACTGAGAAGCCATGTAAAAAGTAAATTAAGATTTTACAAGCAGAAATATGGCGCGTGTGGGTGTGTTGCAGCGGCCACCGCATACATTATTTGTTTTGTTTGCTCACCGCGTGCACGCCACGCCTCAACTCCCCATGTTCGTCTGGAGTCGCAGGCTCAACGCGGTGGTTTGATGGTTAGCAGCTGTGAAGTTATGTTGCCTGCTGTAATAGTATGTGTCTCAATTAGAGGGTAAAGTGAGAAAAAATTACATGGCCACAAATAAGGTCGGCCTGGGAAGCTAACAGAAATTTGAATTTTGATTTCAACGCATGGAATGTTGGAGCTGAGGAATGTGTAGCGGAAGTGCTGTGTAAAATTAGTGACGGATGGTGTGCTTTAATGGCTCACAGGAACGAGTATCCTGGTGGGGATTTGATGGACAACCCGCAATTAATGCCACAAGAAAAACTGCTGTAGATGAAAACCTTCCTTCGATGGGATGTAATGCTCGAGTTTAATTTTTTAGAGAAAAAGGGATGAAATGTGTTTATGTTATTGTTTGTTTTATTAATTCTCTGGTCTTTAAGCGCTTCCTCTTGCGTTTTGATTTTAGGCGACAAATTTAGGAAAGGTTTACTTTATATAAAGGATTAGCTGAAGCCCATTTTATTTAAAACTCTGGAATCTGAAATCTGAAGCTTGTTTGGTATGTTACAAGTGGTTTTGTAAAATTAAACATATTTCAAAACAATATCTTATTAAATATTTAAAAAATAAAAATAAAACATTTGGGCTTGCGAAAGGTCTGAGCACGGTTTGTTCCGCACAAATTGACTAACGACCAAAATTTGCTCAGAATCCATCTCATAGAACGACGCTTGCGATTGATTATTTGACCAAAAATCACATTTAACCATTAACCACTCCCATTGTTTACCTGATGTGGTCTTTCTTTTGGGAAAAATGAATTTGCCCATGAAAGGAAAGCGTTATACAGACGTAGGGGCCATTCAAAAGGCTTGCACCGACATACTGGCGGCCATACCGGCCAACGAGCTAAAACACTCATTTGGAATGCTTTTGGAATAAAATAAATTGATTTTGCCTAAACAAACATTTGTTCTGATTTTTTTTAAGACCTGGTTTCTTTCTGTTTGTAGAAAACTGGTTCAAAGAAAGCTTGATTGAAATTGTTCAAAAATATCTTTATCCCCTATACAAACCATTTTACATTCTGTCTGTTTATGCCAGTCGTCCTCAGCTCTCGCGTCGAATTTGTTTTGATGTCTTCTATTAGAAGGCAGACAGGTACTATTAGAAGACTATCACAGACTGACCGATATGGAATTTACAATGGAAATTAAAAGCATAATTCTATTACGATGTTGCTTTTCTGTTTCTGTTTTATTTCTGTTTCTGCGAAGTAAACTTTTTTCTAAAGATGGGCTGAGCAACGACCGATACCCAATTTTGATATCAGCTCTCTTCTATCATACTCTTAATGTATGAGGAGCGATATCAAACTTAATGCTTTTATATATTTAATCGCCCTTTAGTAATTTTTAACATAATTTTTATTTGAGGTGTGTTCAAAAAGTATCGCGAATTTTGTATTTTTTCAATTTTGTCCCCTTCAAAGTAAACCCCATGAGATATTATACACTTGTGTACTTGTGCCAACGGTTTTTCCAATCTTCGAAGCACTTCAAAAAAATTATTTTTTTTTTTAATCTTCTTCAGCTCCTCCTTTATCTCGTCAAGAGAAGCGTAACGTCGTCCTTTCATGGGCCTCTTCAGTTTAGAGAACAAGAAAAAGTCACAGGGGGCCAGATCTGGGGAATACGGTGGGTGTGTTGTTTTTGGCCAAAAAGTCGCGCACAAGCAACGATGTGTGTGAGCAGGGACGTTATCGTGGTGCAAAAGCCAATTTATGTTCTTCCACAACTCCGGGCGTTTCTGACGGATTGCTTCGCGCAAATTGCGCACAACTTGCAGGTAATATTCCTTACTGACCGTTCTTCCCTGTGGCAAGAACTCATGATGATGATGTCCGATATCTTTATTTTTTTCTTGACATAGTATTTTTCATTTGTATTAACTCTAATTTAGGGCAAAGCACGCCCACTTTTTAAAAAACCATCAACAGCCAAATAAAAACGCTTTATCACCGAATCACTTCGGTTTGATTGAAATTTACAAAGAGATATTTTCCAAAGATACTTTTATATACTCTTGTTCGATTTATTATGACAAATCAATTCTATAGCAACTATAGCTATAAAATCCCCGCTCATTACACTATCTTATTTTTCCGATAATTAAATTCAATCGCCTCTCACGAAGCACTTTCAATTTTATGCACACAGCAGTTCTAAGAATATGCACAATTCTCCCAAAATTCACAGCAAACCTCTCAATTTTATTTCATTTCACTGCTGCCTCCCTTTGCTCCGCAAAAAACCAACTCGCGTACTTTCGGCAATATAATAAGCCGACGTGGTGGTAATTTCGCATGAGTGCCACTTTATTGCCGCTACTCGAATTGCAATTGCCAATTTACGAATTCCGCACTCAATTTCAGCTTGTAAAATGTGAGCCGCACACGAGAGCATACAGCAAGACAGCGGTGGAGAAGTGGTAAGCGCGGCGGCATGTATTGTTGTTATGCCGCCCAATAAATCAAAACCAATGTTAGGAAGTGAATTTCAAGGGCTGACCTGCGAAGTCACTCACTTTTTTATGCGACACTGTTGCCGAAAATGAAATGGCAACTACACACACATACACCGCGTAATCCTTTGTATGCATAGGTATTTTGATATTTTGGTGTGAGTGTATGCGTGCATGTGTATGTTTCTGTTTATAGCCTTTACGTGGCATGCAGTGTCGCGATTTTTCACGACCTTTCCTTCTGTGTTTTACCGCTTTATCGTTTTTGTTTTTGTTCTTTTTTTTGTGGATTTTAGGATTTTCGGTGTTGTCACAGCGCAAGGTAGGCGAGGTGGAGTTTTGCTCGGCAAATTTGCATAAATTATTTAGTCGGCTGAAGCAAGTGGTTTTACAATGTTTGTATGCATTGTAAAGAATGTGTGCTTAAAAAAGTAAGGTCCAGCTATTAGAGAGGTTGAGGACCCTCGAACACTCAGATTCGTATATTCGATATAATTTTGTTGTCGTATGTTTGATATATCAAAATATGGAAATGTAATTCTTAAATAATTTTAAGTATTTAAAAAAAATATATAATTTACGAATTTGGTTGTGGATGCTTAAAATTTCACATTAACAAAATATATCACTGGAATGTTAGAAGAATATATTACATTTGGAATATTTTTCTAACAGAATTGCCACGCGTCTGACCACTCGAAAATCCTCACTCACTTACCTTTATTTCATATCGGATCATTTGGATCATGGAGTCGCCAAACCGAACTCTGGCGGCTCCACGTGCCGCCTAGGAAGTTGTGGGTGGGTAAAAGCCGTTAAAGGAAAGGGGCAGTCAGCTTCTTTATGGATGGATCAGAGCTTGGGGGAAGGTTGGTGGAAGAGTTGCTGTCAGAAGGTCTCTATCAACTCTAGCCTGATATTGTAGTCACTAAGCTGAAGTGCACCCTTCTTCAATGAACTGACCATCCACTCAGATAGCAGAGCGGCGATACTAGCCTTGAACTCATTAACAGTGCGTTTAGAGTTGGTCAAAGAGTGTCTAACGTCGCTATCAATAGCATCGAATGTATTTATGATAAGATTGGTATGGGAACCAGGCCACAGTGGAATCGCGTGAAACTGTAAAGATGATAAGCTGGCAAGAAAATGCACCCCAGAATCACTATCGGTAGAATTGCAGCAGGTCGGTGCTCTCGTATCCATTTGTGCTTTGCTACTAGATAGCTGGGCTTCGCGGAAGCTTTGCCATAGCTGGGCCACCATTGGTACAGGCTCTGTCGCAAACATTTTTTAGCTCAAGATCGACCACAACAGATATAGTAGGAGTATGTTCCTGGTTTTGGAGCTTTAAACAGGTATTTGACCTATTGGCGTCCACGGAGTTAGGTTCGGAATACTACCAGACGCCATTTGCAGTAGCTTTATGGAAGAAGATGAGGTGGAAACAACACAACACTTCCTTAACCGCGTTACTCCTTCCACCAAACATCAAATTACAATAATCAAAAACCAATATTAGCTTTGAGGTTACCGTGGGCCATTAATAAAAAAAGTTTGTGTGTTTGAAGAATTTAAAGAAAATATATATTTGAATACCGCAAAGTTTACAATTTATTTTAGGAGAATTTCAGAAGTTGAGATGGAGGGAAGTAAATAATATGGGAAAGAGTGAACACTCCACGTACACAATACTATAACTTATTGTAAAAGCTGCGATAACGTATAAAGGGGAAAAGGCTTAGCCAGAGGATTATACAGAAGGGTTGGACGGAACACCAATGCCTCGAAGACGACCATCGTCCCGTTTACGAGACGCAGATCACTACCTGATCTTAGGAATCTAATTCTTGGGGGTAGAGAGATAGAGATGACTAATATGGTGAAATACCATGGTCTGACGCTGGATGCCACTCTGTGTTGAAAGCAGCATGTTGATCTAACCTTGGTCAACGTTTCTAAATCACTTTTGGTGTGCAATCGTCTAGCTGGTAAATACTGGGGCTGAATGCCAAAACTAAAATTTGGTAAAACATTATCGTGCAACCGATTTTCACATATGGAGCTGTGACTTAGCACTCGAAAGCAGACTTCAGTAGGAATTCAACTGTCGAAGCTGCAACGACTCGCCTGCATATGTGTGTCGGGTGCTATGCGCATATGTCCGACGGTGACACTTGAAGATATGCAAGATCTCACACCATTTCACCTAGTATCGGTCGGGATGCCAAAACATACACTGTTCCAAATGATAGCAGAAGAGTTTGGCAGATGTAAAGTACGTCTTTTTAGCACATGAAGGACTTAAGTGGCGAAATACCACTGTCCATAATCCTAAGGGACAGCGTTAACAAAAGTGTAAGTTTCATTAAGAAATTCAAGTTTATCTTCAGCAGAAGTCTGAATTGAAATTTTCGCTCTCGAGCAACTGCTTAGGGATAATACAATCAAATTGTACACCGACAGCTCGAAAACTTTGTAGAGAATTTACGCAAGAGTCGCAGTAACACTCGCCAAACATTTCCATACCTATGAGAGGTTTTGCGAGCATATTCCAACCAGAGGTCTTTGCTATAGGTCGATGCATAGAGATTAACATCCTTCGCAACTATCGCATTGAACGCTAAATTATAATCAGCGAGAGTCAAGCGGCCCTAGAACCGATCTCTGCATACGACATCAAATTGCTATTGATGCCGGAATGTATAGAACGGCTGAACAGTCTATCAGATCGTAACCAAGTGTATCTTAACTGCGTGCCCGGTCACAAAGGAAGGAAAGTGTATGGACGGGTATTGGCAGCACCCTTAAGGCATGAACCATGCCAAGTTGCTAATGGGTAGTTACAACCTTAAACGGCGTAAATATGTACTATAATTAACCTTCCAAAGGACATACTCAGGACTTGTCGTCTTCTAGCTAGCTCTAGAAGCACCTTTATAACATGTTCCTTGCTTCTTGTGTGAATTGCCGGTTTTGCGGAATGGACCCCGAAACTCTAGAACAGCTGCTAATTGGTACCGTGCTACTTCATTATACTTCAACAAAAATTTCTTTTGTTCACCCATCCATACGGACATACATATTTAAAAAACTTTTTAATTCTCTCGCACCTTTTAATTAAAATTTTCTATCATACAAAGCATGTTATTATTTTTACATAATACTTATTATACATACATATATGCATTTGCACATACCTGTACGAGTATGTCCCCATACCCAAAGTACATCTGTGCCGGCCAGAAATTGGGTACATTTCCACTTTACCATTTGTCATGCTAATTGCTTCCTCTTATGGCCTGCTTAAAGGCGCAAAAAAAGCAAGGCGCACACCAAGCGAAGCGAGTCGCAACGCTGAACTGACTAACACAGTACTCACGCTCGGCCACACGCAGTGAGCTAACCTTTTTCGGCCTCTAACCAGCAATGTGGCTAATTAAATATTTACGAATTGTTATAGCCGAAACGTGAAAGCATGCCAGACGAGCGCTGTGACTTTTGTTAAACAAAGGTAAGTGTGTATGTGTGTGTCTGTGATTGTGGAAATGTTTATTTGTGTACGTGGGGGCGTAAAAATAAGCAAACAAACATATGTTGGCATGCAAACCAAATTAAAGGTCAAACAGGAAGCTATACACACATATATACATACAAGTTTGACTCTTAAAATGAAACGCAGGCAACGCCAACTGCTCTTTTCCGTTGGCAGGCACTAAAAAATTTCCTGTTTTCTACCTGCGTGTTACTCATTTCGTGATTTTTATTTAAATTTCCACTGGCACATTGTTTTTTTTTATTGTTGCCGTTGTTATTAATTTATGTGCATAGTTACCCAGCGGAAGTGCGTTAGCTTACCAAAAATAACGCAAGTTTGTTTTACGGTCGCCCGAAAGAATTCTTAATTTACGCAGAAACGTGCCCAAAAATAAAGGTGGGTATTAAAAAAGCACAACAAAATGAAAACAAAGCAAGTAATGAATGCGGCCACATAACTGTCGCGACGTGCTGTACTTGTTATATGCCGCGTTTTTATGGCCTACAGTAGCACAGTGCTGACTTTGAGTGCCTTTTGACCTTTAAAAGCTGGCTTTAAAGACAATTCTTCAAAAAAGATAAGCAAGTATACATAATAAAGCGACAACTACGTGTTAACAGTTATACGAGCTGTGCTGCATGTACTTTTCCTAAAAGTAAGACAGTGACAGACATACAAACATGTCAATAAAAACAAATAAAGTGCAAGTGCATTAAAAGTGTAGTAAACTTTTGGTTCTTGCGTAAAATTGTCTAAACAAAAACAAATAAAAAATTAACTTCGGCTGCAACGAAGCGACAATATCTTTCACAAGTGCACTTCTCATAGCATAAAAGGGCATAAAATGTCGTTTCTCTTGATTTTGAGGTGTCAGCTTGTATGGCAGCTATAGCATATAGTGGTCTGATCTGAATAATTTCTTTGGAGATTGTACCACTGCTAGAGATAATAATCCATACCAAATTTCGTGAAGATAGCTTGAAAACTAAAAAGGTTTTCTAAATAAGGACTCGATTTTGATCGGTCAGTTTGTATGGCAGCTATAGCATATAGTGGTCTGAACTCAATAATTTCTTGAGAGATTATACTACTGTCTAAAGCAATAACCCTTGTCGAATTTCGTAAAGATATCGTTCAAACTAAAAAAGTTTTTCATACAAGAACTTGATTTTGATCCTTGAGTTTGTATGACAGCTATAGTGTATAGCGGTCTGATCTAAACAATTTCTTCGGAGATTGTCCGACGTTCTTAAATAACAATCCATGCCAAATTTCTTGAAGATATCTTGTAAAATAAAAAGGTTTTCCAAGCAAGGACTTGATTTTGATGGATCAGTTTGTATGACAACTATAGCATATAGTGATCTGATCTAAATAATTTCTTAGGATATTATACTACTGCCTAAAATAGTAACCGATGCCCAATTTCTTGAAGATATCTTGTAAAATATAAAATTTTTGCATAGAAGGACTTCATTTTGATCGGTCAGCTTGTATGGCAGCTACACCTTATAGTTGTGCAATATCGACAGTTTCGACAGATAAGCAGCAACTTTATGAGAAAAGAATATAAGGAATATTTGGAATCATTATCTGATAAACTGAGTGACTAATTCGCATATATAGAAACAGACGGACACAGCTAAATCGACTCAGCGCGTCGCATTTATCGTTTATATTACGTTTCCGACTGAATAAAACTAAAAATTTCCAAGAAAAAATTTCCTGACCAACTTCAAGTACCCTGTTTAGGGTATAATAAACAATAATAAACAGAAACAAATAAAGAAAGCATTGTCCTACCAAGCAACAAAAAAAAAAAGCTGCGACCCAATCGTAAGCATTTTATCATTTATTTCCGCATAAATTTTCGCACATTTAACAGTTCATAAAATGTTGCGCACTATGTTGATTAATTGAAGCACGCGTGTATATGTTCGCATACGCGTGTATATAAACATTTACAGTTTTTGCTCTTAATTATAGGATTTTTACTATCAGTGCTGCTAAGAAGCACATGAGCGATTGAAGCATTTAACGATACTACTATGTCGTTGTTGTTGCTTTTAGTAGGAATTGTAGTTACTTTCTGCTATAAGCATTTGAAAGCAGTAAAAACTATATATTTGTTGTAAATGGTGTTCATAAAAAGCTAGCTTAAGCGGTTTAGGTGACGAGAGAGTCTCTTGGGACGACGCTGCGTATGAACAACATTTTATGCATGCAAATGCTTTACATGAAAAATCATAAAATTTAATAAGTATTTGTGTGCAGATGTATAAACACGCATATAGTGATGCGATGCGTGTGGGTGATTTTTATATATATATTTTTAAATATATTTTTTATTTAAAATTTTTGAGAAGACAAAATATTTTTTTTCCTTATTTTTGAAACAACAATTTGTTATGAGAGATCGCAGTTATTGCTTACATTTTGTTTGTAAAAAAATAAAGTGAAAATGGCAACGCTGCTTAAATTTTTTTATTTATATTTAAAATTATTATTATATTTAAAATTAAATTATATTATATACATATATCAAAGTGAATTAGAAATTATTTTTAACAGACAATTTTTTTTAATCAGGTATCAACTACTGAAATGGTTTTTGTTTTAATTAAACTTGAGATGTATGTAGGAATGTAACTTTTAAATTTTTATTTTTTTGGTGTTTTTCAAAACAGAATGGCAACCCTTGAATTATTTTTTTTTTTGATTTAATGGAATTTAAAATATTTTTACGCATGCTAATTGCTCAAATTTTTAGTTTTTTTAGGGCTTTTCAAAATCGGGTGGCAACCCTCGAAATTTTTTTTTTATAAAATAATAAGGTTCAATTTAAATATATGTGAAATCAACCTAGCAATTAGCACAACTTAATTCGAAACAAAGTTAAATTTTTTAATTAAATTTAGAATTATGTAGGAAATCTCTGAATTTATTTAAATTTGGTTTTTATCTGGGTAGGCAGAACTCAAAGACAAGTTAATACTAAATATTTGATGACAAGTTTTAGTTTAATTTAAATAAAGTGGCAACCATTGTAAAATATAATATTTTGCATACATTTGCTATAATATGTTTTCAGAGTAAAGCTGATAATAATCATAATGAAATTATTGCCGATTTTAATTCTTTTTTTATTAATGAATGAAAAATTATATTAAATTCAGGTGGCAGCCCTTGAAAATTGTTTTAATATAATTAAGCTCAAAATCGAAGGATAAACATTTCATAGAAAATTCAAGACTAATATTCGAATTTATAATAACTACAAGCTTTTTTATTATAAACCAGGTGGCAACTGCAGATTTTTTATGTAAATTAGGCTTGTTGAAATATTTATTTAACACCTGCGTACTTACACAAAGGTTCCATTTTATTGTTATGATTCCTTTGTATTTAGCTAGCTATCAAATAGCAAAGCTTGTTTGCTTCTAAAACAGGTATCATCTCTAGCTCTTTTTCCTTGTCGAACTTTATTTAAATGAGATGGCAACTCTAAAAAATTATTTTATTATAATTAAACCAAAAAACCGAGAACAAGCATTTCATTGAGAATTTAAGACCAATTTCTAGATATTTATGAATTTTATTTTAAATCAGGTGGCAACTCCTGACTTTTCTATAAATTAGACTTGTTGATATATTTTCTGCTATCTGCGTAATAGCAAAAATTTATTTTTTGTTGTTAATATTTTTATGTACCGGGGGTAAAAGTTTTTAAAAACAGGTGGCAACACCAAATTACTTTTATTTTGCGATAAAACATACCAGAAAATTTTTTTAAAACTTACTAAGTTACACATAAGTTAATTATTTTTTTTATGTAAAAATTTTTATGTACTTATGGTAACCTTTTTTATAATCAGGTAGAAACTTCGAATTTTTTTTTTCAATAAAAAGTACTCAATTTCTATTTTATTGCTTACTTAGCTGCATAGAGTTTTTATTTTTATTATTCTAATTTCTGTTTAAGGAACAGTGGCAACCATTTTACTACAATCAGGTGGCAACACCACTTTATTTATCTTTTTTTACTTCCATGAAACATGTTAAAATAATTTTTTTATTGTTAAAATTTCTAATTAAGTTGCTGTGGCAACCATTTTTTGCAAATCAGGTGGCAACTCCAATTAATTTTGATTCCATAAAGCATGTTGAAATAATGTTTTGAAAATGCATACTTAGTCACACAAATTTTTTACGTTGTTATAATTTCTAATTAAGTACCTGTGGCAACCTTTTTGATTTCTTAGCTGTGTTCTACGATCTAAGTGAAATCGTTCTGTTGTGTATAATTGTGTACTTTACTTAAAAGCTCCATTTTCAAAACTCAACTATAAGCTTTTCATATTGTATCGAGTTTTGATTAAAAAAAATAGGGATTATGCATTTTATGTCTCTTTTAAGTACTCATAACTGTATTTTCTATATTTTCTGAATTTTTTTGTAAGCAAACTTCCATGATTTTCATAAACTTTAAGCTCCTTAAAGAGCTTATTTCGAAGTAAATTAGCATTTTCGACAACTTTATTTGATTTTTTGAAAATTTTGCTTCATCACACATTTTTTCAAATAATCTCTCCGTAAATCTCGAATTACTTTACTAATTTCCAACAAAAATATATTTCTATTTAAAATTCTGAACGAAAATATTTATTAATTAAATAACTGCCAACCGTTAAGACACAAATTCGTATTGATTTTGTCAAGTGCACACACATATTCATAGTACACCAATGTGTGTTAGCACAATAAACACGCTCGTTGTCAGCTTTTCCAGTAGTTGCCATGTCATTGACCAAATAAATAAATAAATGAACAAAATGCTATTAAATGCTAACAATGGCTGCACAAATGCGTCAAAAGCCCAAGTAAAAGTAGGAAAATAATAAATAAATATACTTCGACAGCAAACAACAAAAACGTTAACAATGAAAGTAAGACAACAACGACACATGCAAATAAATAAAAGCAACGATGATGCAATCAAATAGAAACAATAAAGTTCGAAGAAAAGTCGTTAGCAACTTTTATGCTTGCCAACAAAAAATAAATGCATAAATTGTAAACAATACACACACATATACATGCACTTACAAATAGGCTTACGCGCGTCAGATCAGACGCGTACATACATATACATAGATATTTATATATGTTTAGACATAGCTCTACTTAAAGCAAGAGTGAAAGTGCAAATATTACCGTTATGATTGATTTTTAATTACTATTTGCTTAAGTGTCACACGACCACTTGTCAGCGGCTGGAGGTGAAAGGCGTTTGTAAGCCAATATTGTTAGTTAGCAACTTTTATATGACAGTCTTGTTGGCAAATTGATTTCTTGATATTTGATGACGCATTTTCAGGCGGAGTGTGTATGTGTGTTTGTGCAATAATTTATTTGCGTCAAATAAATACCAAAGTGATGTGTCGAAAAGCCTTCAATCAACATATTTCATTAGTATTCGAAGAAGTGTCAAATCACATGAAGCATGGATACGAATTCATTTACAAGAAATGGTTGATTGTCTTTTCGAAGGCCGTATTGAGACAAATTTTTTGTCAAATTATCACTTTGTATTTTTTATTTTCTCGGAAGGGGTATTGTCGAAAACTAGCCTTAATTAGTTCTGTAAAGAATGTAAGGAAGGGTAATCTGATGTCGGTTGTCTGTGACCTGAGATTTATACCAATGGCTATACGCTCATATAGCCGCTAGAATACAATATATATATTTTTGGTATATATTATATACCTATAATATTTTGCAAACGTAGTCCAAGCAATCGCAGCTTCAAATGCTCACATGCACATGTAAATTTTTAATGCAAGCGCTTACTACCGTGTAAATAAAATTTTTAATAATTAATTTATTTTTAAAAATATTTTTTATTAAAACTACTGTGGCAGCGCTTATCAACAAAATCTACTTCGATATCCTAGTAATCTTCGAGTCACGGTCAGTATTACGCATCAGCGCTCAGTTATATAAAATGTATTAATCCACTGACAAATATAACCTATCAAATGAGTGGAAAGTAATCTGATATCTGACCCATTCAATTGTTTTTAGAATACTATTTAATTTTACTTCCTGTGAGTTTTTGAAAACTATACCATTTAAGTTTCATATGTGTCTAAAGATTTTCTAAACTACTACTCTCTGATTAGTTGGAAAAAATGATTTACAGTTCATCAAGTTATAAATATACATGATATTACTATGAGCAAAATATATAAAAAAATATCAAAAAATAGTAAGGCTTCATCATTTTAAAATTCTTAGTTTATTTTTGAAAATTTATGGCTTTCCTCTCAAAGTAATCATATTTGTCTCTAATACTTATGTCAACGATTTTTCCAATTATGAATTTTACGAACAGATTAGGGCAAGCGGAGTCTAATATTAAATTAGTATTCCTTGTTGGCGAAGGAATCCGGAGTACACCACAATTCGATAATCGAAGAAAAATATGAACATAAACTTGATTTTGGATATAAACATCAGTGATTTTGGAACCAATCGTTTTCTTACATTCCTTAGGCCCAAATTATATTTCAATGGTTTTCACTGATCTTGCCGATACTCTTACAATACCAGTAAGATTTCTGACTGTTAACCGTTGATTTTCAAGCATCAATTCCTTTATTTTACTGATATGTTGCTTATCAGTTGATGTTGATAGCCGTCCTGGACGCGATTCATCGTGAACGCGTTTTTGACCATCTTTGGATAATTTGTACCAATCAAAAACGCTTGCTCAGGACAAAAAATTATCACCGAAGGTCTTTTTCGATATTCTGAACGAAATTCTATTCCTCAAAGAATATTTGATGGATATTCATTGTTGAGTTTTTTCACTCATCGTTAAAATCGCCGGATGAACTTTCTGTACTTCAGAAAGACAAGCGTATACTAAACACTAATGGCTTGGCACATTCATATGTACATCACAGACAATCATACTAACGTTGAAAAAAAATAATGCAACGAATGGGTTTTAAGGGTCAGAGTGGTAATCTTTTTTAAATTTCTTTTTTTTTGCCTTTTCTGTTCCCCTACATTTATCATTAATATTAATGTAGAAACCCACTTTACCATTGGATGGTTTCCAAAAAGGCCCAAAAATAATAAAGCGCTTGACGTTCGGAGCGCTTGGAGTGTACACCTCAAACTTTAAACGCGTTTTTCTCAAAACACACGTTTACAAACTGGCAGATATGATTTCCGTCAAACTACTCAACCGATTTGATTATTTTTTTTTTAAATGTTCACAAAACGCCTGGCTATCGTCCCTATATTTTTTTTAATTTACTGGCAATGTTATGACAAAATGTATATAAAAAAACATGGGGAAAAATTACAAAAAAAAAGTTAATTACTTTTTTTTATCAAAATTTTTCCATAATTCTAGTAGGAACGATAACCAGTCACGTAATTTTTAAGAATAAATTTGGTTTTTGTCTCTCAGATGATCCAAACATGAGCAATCATGTCCGCCAGTGAAAAACCTCATTTTATACACCCAGCCATTTCTCCGACAGATGTCATCAAAAAATTCCGAAAAAATTGTTTATATACTCCACAATATCCCTCATGATATGTAAAAAAAAAGTTTTATCGTAGAATACATTTTTCTATGAAAAAAAAAAAAAAAAACACGCCAGATTACCCTACTGACACTTTAAATTAAAAATTCTTCCTAGTTTTTGCCAAAAGTAGTATATATAGTACATGGTGGTCGAGCTTTCCATATGGTTCTACATACAGCAGCAATGAATAATAAACTGTTTACAAAATGTTTCAAGAAACCAGGTCATGCTATAATAGCCCTCTCTCACTCTAAATATAATCCTTAAAATACTGTTACTTTAAAAGTTCCATTTAGCCGAAAAAAACATCACTATCTATGAAGTACCAAAGTCCAAACGAGCATAATGGAGATGTATATAAATATAGAGAGAAAAATGGAGAGAACAGTTTTGTTGAATTTTTTTATTTTGAGAAGCAGGTAGCTTTCTCGAACGCAGTGAAGTAGGACTGGAATATATTTAGAATAACCGAACTTAGAACACAAAGAATGAGGGCTGAAGGCACTTAGTCATTCTCATCAATAAACAACTGTTAATATTTATACAATTCGCCTTTAAGTTGCTTAATGCGAATTCGAAAGTTGGCTATTGAGACTATTGAGAGATTACAAATGTGTATGTGTTTATTTATCTTTCCAGAGTTGTAAGTATTAAATAGGTTAGACTCATTTGTACCCCAGACGGTATTTTATCTAATTTGGGTATAGATAATAATGAAATCATTCTAAGATTATACAGATTTTCCCTTACTAAGCTCAAAACTATAAGAAGATAACTTATGTACTTACTTTTATGTTCTTATTCTCTTTACCTTTCACTTTAAGATATCTAAATGTCTCTATTATCTAAATATTTGTTAGTATTATGTGCAAATCGTCAGACAAAATGTGTAAAGCCAAGGCAATATAGAAATTTGAAAGTCACTGTATTATCTCTAATGCTTACCCATTATTAGTTATTCTGCTCTCGGAACCAGATTATAGTACTTTTGCTATAATTAAACTAACTAAATGATAACCGGAAATGGTAGAAATCGGACTATACTATACGTTTTCAATACCTTAGATATGCAGCGCGTGGTCTTCACTGACCTTGACAGACTTTTCACCGAAAATATTGCTAAATCTGCTATCTTAATGAAGTTCTGAGAGCATCTTAATGAAATTCTGAAAGCATTTTCTCCTGGTAACAAATTGTCCTGCTGCCTGAAAGTCATTTCAGTTTTTTCAGTGTAAAATGATATATGTGATTTTTGAAATAGTATGTTCGTTTTCTTCAGCAAAATGTGGTTAGCTCTGAATATGAAACCGGTATTCCTTTATAAGTTATAATGGAAAAAAAAAATATCCTCACCTTCAGTTTATTTCTCCAGCTCAACTCATTAAGCTACACTATGCGCATTTGGTCAAGTTTATATCTGAAAATCTTAATTGAAGGATTTATAATTAAATCAAGCGAGAATATTTTATGTACTTTTTTGTCAGTGGTCTTCTAAAATATGGATATAGGTGTGTGCCACCTTCCGACACCAATAATATCATGAATATAGTGATGAGTGTAACAAAGAATTATAATAGAGTTTTTTCTAATTTTAAAAAAATTTGTATTTAATATTTTACATATTTTATATTATCTTTTTTATTATAAATTTCACATTTTATGTGCCTATATATTGCTTTTACCGCCATTATCAGTTGAAACCAAAAAAGCGCCACACCATTTAAGCCAATAAATTATGCGTGATTATCAGTGCACTTAACTAATATCTGGTAAATAGGCTTAAATTGCGGAAAAAAATCAATAATTATTTTCAACAGGCCACAAAAACGATTAAAATATACATGTCATAAGCATAAGCGGCGCGGCGCCGCGCTGTGTCGTCATTTGAACTCGATTGACCCACCACTAACAAGCTTATGGCGGTTGCGCGAACCGTGACGTGTGTATAAATCGACAAACAAACAGAGGATATTGCAAACAATGTAGAGGTGGATATTATGTTGTGGCTATTTAAACGCGTATAATTGTGGTTGCATGAAAGTTTTTTGCCAGGAAATTTGAAATTTTAATAATTAGTTGTAGGTAAACGTGTGTTAATTTACTTAGATATATTAAGGAGGTAGAAAACCAGGAATATTTTTTTGCTTGGTCAGAAAATAGGCTTTTAGACGACCCAAATGTGGTCTTTCTAGGTATGAACTCTTAGTTGTTACAGAAAGGTTCTCCATCTTTCTTGCAAAAAGAGAGAAAAATTTAAATGTCGCTTGAAACTACCTAAACAAGTATTTCGTTTCATAAATATGTATTTTAGAAAATATCTACAAGTTTTTCGTAGACCTAACAGTTTAAGAGATATTAACGGTTGCAGTTGAATATTTTTGAGGCAAATGTTTGGCTCTCTTATGAACAGTGTAACTTACTTAGTAAGAAAACATCATTATAAATCGGATATAGATTTCAAATTTTAAAACTTATTGTTAGGCTTAAAAAAAATCAGATTCAATAAAAAAAATAATTTTGAAAAAAAAAAAAATTATAAATCGGAAAACTCATAGCTTTGTAGGAAATTAGCCTTCCTCTTACAACTAAGAGATTGTAATGGGAGAAACTTTCTTAGAGGTGTCAGAGTACCAACCGAATGATAAATCTTTTTTTTTAAGTATAATGTGTAAATATTAGGGTGGGTCAAAAAAAAATAATTAATTATTTTCACTTTATACACCGAAGAAGTATTTACTTCCAAGTATGGACTTTTAACAACGGCTGATCCAAGTAGTTGGAGGTAGTTTTTCCAATACTAGGGTGGTTCAAAAAGAAAGTATTAATATTAATATTGCCCTACGTCTTTAAGATTACTATTGTTTCCTCTTTATTGGCAAAAAATGCTTATCCCAGTACTTACCATTTGGAAAAAAAACAGATCGTCAATTGTATTTGCAAAAAAAATTGTTTTTAAAAGTGGTGTTCAAAAACTTTTTTCGTAAAATTCACCGTTATAACGTTGTCCAGTGTTAAAGTCTAATTATCCTAAGCCATATTTCGGGTTTTCCTTGAGTTTTATTATTCGGTAACAAAAATTTTACTTTACTTACATCCATATTTCCTTCTTTTATAATATTAAAGGAAACCATGGGTTGGAGAGAATATTTTGGAGCTGTCTACCAGCCAACACTTCAGGATGTAAAGTGAAAAAAAAAAAAAAAAATATTATAGAAAATCTGCTCCACCCCAGTATATGTATGCGTGTTGATGTATATGTATTTAATGGAAGAACCAATACATGTAAATACATAATTTAGTGCTTTTTATTTGTTTGTGTGTCTCTGCGCACTTTTTATAACACTTTGTATGTATGCGTGCGTGCTTTATTGCATATATGATCGATTAGTTGTATGTATGTGTGTTTGGAAATGTTTTTGGATTTATTTACGTATGTACCGTAGTTTCTAACATTCGCATATAATTATTTCTAATGCCATATAATTAATTTTTAATACCATTTAACCCCATTTCTTTAATTTCATATACACATACACGTACACATACACATACCTATTAATTTACTAAATTTTTACCTAATTTATATGCCATATTGCATTTGAAGCGCATCTAATTAATATTATCGGCCATTAATTGCATAATTTATACGAATTTGCAAAGCTGATGATGCAACAGATTTACTATTGTTGCACTTGCAACACATAAACATAGATACATGCACATATGTATATATATGCAATTAATATTAATAATAATTAATTACAATTAATATTAATAATAATTAAAATAAAATTAAAATTAATATTAATTAATATTAATAACAAATGATAGCAGCGCAATGGATGGTAAACGAAAAGTTAGCAAATAATATATTTAAAAATTAACAACAACAACAAAAACGTTAGGTATGTTTGCACTGAAGCTATTAATAATACCCCTCACAAGTACAAACTTTTCCATAGAAGAATTTTATGCTGATCGGTCTTTTTGTATGTCACCTATATGCTACAGTGAGTCGATCCTGAATAATATATTTAGAGAATATCTTTGAGAGAAAACGACGTGTGCCAGATTTTACTAAATCACCATATAGTGCTGGAAAGGTGAGATTTTTAACTTCATTAAAAAAAAAAAGAAATTCGGGGAAGTTGAAAAAACGTTACAGCTGATCAAAAATATATAAAAAGAATGGAAAAATTTTTATTTTTGAAATTTTTGTATAAAAAAGGGAAGAATGCAAGCCACCAATGAAATTTACAAAGTTTACGGAGACGATACTGTATTATTAGCAAAACAATGGTTCGCACGCTTGCGTTTTTTATATTCCGATGTGAAAAATCCCCTTCGTTCTGGTCGACCTATCATTGAAAAACTCGATAAAATTGTGGAAAATATTAATCAGGACCATTACAAAAGCAACCATGACATCGCTAAGGAACTTAACATTCATCATCAAACGGTTTTGAACCATTTAAAGAAGGCTGGCTACCATATGAATTGTGTGTGAAAAATTTAATGGACCGAAATTGCCATTCTTTGGTGAAAACAAATGAAATTAAACCATTTTCGGAGACGGAAAGTAGATCAACTACGACAATAATATATGAAAAAGATCATGGTCGAGGCGTGGTGAAGCTCAACAAATAATCGCAAAGCCAGGATTGACGCCTCGAATGGTTATGCTGAGTGTTTGGTGGGATTGGAAAGGAATCATCCACCATGAGCTGCTGAGCGATTGAGCCTACATTTGTTGTCAACAACTGATGAAATTGAAGCAAGAAATCAAAAAAACGGTCAAAACTGATTAATAGAAAGGGCGTCGTCTTCCATCAGGACAACGCTAGACCACACTCATCATTGATGATTCGGCAAAAATTGGGAGAGCTTGGCTGGGAAGTTTTAATCCATCCACCATATAGCCCTGACCTTGCACCATCGGACTACCATTTGTTTCGGTCAATGCAGAATTCCATTAAAGGAGTAAAGTTGGCTTCAAGAGAAGCCTGTGAAAATTTCTTCTCGCCGAGAAAACCAGAAAAGTTTTGCATTGATGGAATAATGTCTCCAACGAAAAATGGCAAAAAGTGATCGACCAAAATGGTACAAATTTTGTTTATTAAAGTTCATTATAAATAAAAAAAAATAAGTTGATGTTTAATTAGAAATGTGAAAATACTTTTTCGAATACCCAATATTTATACAAATTTTATTTGGTCTCTGACAGACTGCTCAGGACAAACTTATTATACCCTGCTCAGGGTATAAATATACTATAATACGCAAAAACTTATTCATGTATACATAAAAACCTTTAAACCTGTGCATGTGGCTAATAACAATGCTTTTTGTTTTTTTGTTGTGTTGTTGTAAATAATAAATGTGTAAGCAAAGATTTGTAGCGCATAATTTAAACTTTAATGTCATGATAGCCACGCATACAAACACATACTCATAAACGCGCCACGCTTAATTACACATTTCGCGCTTGTTTGTGTGTTTTTGTTTTGTTTTTATTTTCGCCAAAATCTCATTTACATTTGTGATTATCGCTAGCATACTGACAGGCGCATCGCCCAGCTTATTTATCGCTAACAATTAATATGAATTACAAACAATTTAATAGTTTTATAAGCACGCACACACACTTATATATATGTATATAAAAACTTTTTGTGCATTTGTAGTTGCCACCTGTAGTTTTTTCTGCTTTTAATTAATGTAACACTATTGCTTTTTATTAGTTTTCCTCCCGCCGCACTCAACTTTGTTTGACGATCTCATTATTAGCTGAGCTGCGTTAATTAAAAGGCGGATGTTGCCAACAACTTCTGAACATTTTTTTTTTCAGTGTGCTCTTGAGTGTGTGTGTGTTTGTAAGCGTTTGCTTGTTGACACTGCATAAATAAGCGTTTAATTAAATTTTAAAATTTTCAGCTTAGGCGCAAAAACAATTTTTTAGAATGCGCTTTTTTGCTTGAAATGGTTATTTACTCGCTTGTTGTTGGCACACGCCATATGCTCTTTATCTATAGTGTCAAATGCGCTTGCCAGGAATACGGAATGCAGTTACCAACTCACGTGCTTAGCTACGCAATTAAGTTAAATAAATATGCTATTTGCTATTGGCGTTAGTTAAGGATATTAATATTATGCGGTCTTTTTAGTGTTTTTTGTATTTCTAAAATCATTGTTTTTTTGTGGATTCTTTCGCATGCCGAATTGGTTCAAGGTAAATAAAGCATAATGCTTAGAGATCAATAATTTTTATAACGGAATATAAAAATCTATTTTAGTGTTATGCATCATTATACTTACTTTCAGAAAGGTTGCCATCTGTATTAAACTTGAAAATTTAAATTCATAACTTCAAGAGCTTATTTCAATACAACAATTATTTTAATATATTTATTAAATTTTTATAAAAAAGTTTTATTACAAGGAGTTGCCACCTAATTTATTTTTTTTTAGTTTGAAGAAATAACAAACTTTGAATATTTCTATCCAAATAAACCTTTTTATATATTTAGTAAAATTGTATTCAAAAATTTTATTATAAGTAGTTGCCACCTAAATCTATTTTTTTTATTTTGTAAATAAAATTTTTCTACATTATATGTATGCATTATAACAATATAAAAAATTTTAAATACTTTTAAATAGAGTCCATATTAAAATGAAGTTGCCACCTTTAAAACAAATTGTACTTAATAACAAAAGTTGTTCTCAACTTTCAAAAATATTCCCTTCTAACTTAGTATAGATATATATTTAGCAATATGTATTACCAAATATTATTGGAAGGAGTTGCCACATAATTTACATTTTTTAGTTTGAAAAAAAAACCTTTTTATATTTCTATCCAATTGAACTTTTTAATGTATAGTATCAGTAAAATTTTTTATTATAAAAAGTTGCCATCTATCTTAATTTTTTTAGTTCGAAGAAATAACAAACTTTGAATATTTCTAACCAAATAAACATTTTTATATATTTAGTAAATTTTTTTTTAAATTTTATTATAAGTATATGCATTAAAACAATTTAAAAATTTTAAATACTTTTAAATCGAGTCCATATTAAAATGAAGTTGCCACCTTAAAAAAAAATTGTATTTAATAACAAAAGTTGTTCTCAACTTTCAAAAATATTCCCTTCTAACTTAGTATAGATATATATTTACCAATATTTATTACAATATTATTAGAAGGAGTTGCCACCTAACTTTTTTTTTTCACTTTTGAAATAGATATAGGATAGAGTGTTATATACATTTATATATTGTACAGGCTCCCAGTGTTTTTGAATTACCTAAAATTTAAATTGAAGTTGCCACCTTTTTAATAACTTTTGTAAGTGAAATAGTTCTTTTGTTTACGAAAAACGTAGAAAAATACTATTAAAGAAGTAAAGGTTCCCAACTAACTTAATTTTTTAATAATTAAAAGACTTAGAGTTAATGTTAGAGTTAGAGTTAAAGTTAGAGTTAGGATTAAATTTAGAGTTTCAGACCGATGAGACAGTGAGTCAACAATCTGTTGTAGTAATAATATTTTTTATTTTTAATAAAAATATATATTTCTTTTATGAAATATATATAATTTTGCTGACAAAAAATATGGGTATAAAACTAAACAAAAGTTGCAACTGCATAATGCCTGAATATTATATGCCATCAATAACACACTTCTTTCTCTTTCTTTACAGCAACTCCGAAACATAGACACATGACTCAAACAACCACCTAACGGTCTGCACGTGCACTCACACGTGCATATTACTACTCATATGTTTGCGGGCTATCGCAAATGCGAGCGCTCATAAAAATAACTCATAAATATTATGTTTGGAAAATAATGAGCAACTGCAACAAGAAAGAACAATAAACGACAGCCACAAACACCAACAACTCGAACAGCTATCAAAGGTGAAAAAGCCAATAAAATGCCAAATTATCGCTGCTACGAATACCAAATGCAGAGCCGTTATATTTTGTGGCGGCCGTAAATTCAATAGGCAATATTTTTACGCTGTACTCTTTGATAAAAATTTATCGGTCTACTTTTACTGCCGTGGCTGCATGAGCAGCGTCATTTAGCCACCCACAAGCACGCACAAGTGCCAATAAACAAGGAATTTCAATTGAAAGCCAATACTCGGCGAAATAACGATGCTAAAAATACGAAATGTGCGCATAAATTTAGATTGAGTGGACTTGTCGATATATTGAGACATAATTACGGCAACTCGAGTGCAAACAATTGACCAGCGGCTAATAAGTGTTTTAGGAAAATATGCTCGATGAAACTTGTAATTGAAGTTAGTTAGACACATTTCATGCGAAAAAAGTGGCAAGCACATAAGCCAAAATAAAATAAATGAAGCTAAAGTTATTTTTAATGTATTTTGGGTTAAATTACGTGAAGTGATAAGCGGCAGTGTTCACAAATCGTTTAATTTAAGTGCAAAATAATTAAAAATCTATTTAGTGCATAAATAGTGTTTGGGAAAAAATAGTGTAAATATCAATGCGGACATTCGGAACAGTTTGGTTCAGCATCACACATGCGCATTTGCAACGTTATGGAGGCGTGTTTGGTGGCTAATCATTTAATGTGAGTATTTTAACTGTAACTAAAAGTTTTTTATTATTAAAATATAAATAATATATATAGAAAACTTACAAGACAGCGGTCATAACAGTTAATTAACATAAAGTAAACTTTAAGCTTCCTAAATTTAGTTTAAAATATTATGTATACTATGTAAACCAAATTAGTTTACTTGAGTTGATCAGTTAAATGGAAGAAAAAGCTCAATGTGACGTTGCATTCAAATTGAGTGTTATTTCTAATTATTAAGACATGTTCAGTTTAAATTTCGGATCTGCTGAGATTTGAAATAAAAACTTCCTTAATGTTAGGATTTCGGTTTGACTCTGCGTTTGTGTAAGTTTTTTAATGCAGCTCCTAATTATTGCCTGTGTTTGAGTGTGGTTTTGAAGGTGTACAATAATTGAGTATTTCTTTAGTATGAGACTCAGTTTGACTTAAATTTAAAACTTTTGCACTTAAGTTCAATTTAAACTCAAAATACGAATTTAACTCAAACATAACCAATTCTAAATTCGTTCTCCGTTTGTATGAGTGAGTTAAATTCGTATTTTGAGTTAAAATTCAAACTAAGAAGCAAAAAAATTGACTTTTACTTCTTAAACTCCTTGAGCTAAAATCGTATTTGGAGTTAAACTTGAGATTTGAGTAAATTTTTTTTTTTGCATTTTAATTTAAATTGAAGTTTTATTTTTAGGTTGGTTTTTACGTTTCAGTTGACCTTGGGTTTAATTTAAGACTTCTATAATAATGTTTTGACTAAGATTTTAAGTTTGTGTTTAAATATGAGTTGGAGTTGAAATTTGAATTTAATATTAACCTGACAGAGTCTTTCTACATTTCAGCGATTTTCCATAAGTTTATTACTAATACTACTTCATAAAGTTTTAATAGAATATTATAGTTTTGCTTAGAATTTAACTGAAAAAGTCTTCAAATTCGCAAAAATTAAGTCTGAAACCAGATATTTGAAAATGTAAAATCGTAAACGTCCAAGCCAAATCCTCTGATAGGAAATTGCTGTTATTGTCATTAATTAGTTGATATATTTACATACAATGGGACAATGGGAAATTTATGTATGAAATATTGGTGTGTTAAACGTTGAGGGCAATCAGCGTTATTTTTCGTCAGATCACCAATTACTGCAGATGAAGGAAGAGTTTATCTGGATAATGTAGTTTTCCAATACGTTCGCACAATAGGTCGCCAGAATAACAAAGCGCCAAGTCTACAAGCTATTTGTCGACAGTTTGAGATTCCAAGTGTAGCCAGATCCTTCTCCTCCTGGTCTTTCCAAGGGAGTGGAGGTATTTCTCTTTCTCAGCTTCCACCGGTGGCTACTGAATCGACTCTTAGAGCTAAAGGGCTTTCATCATTTCGAATAACATGACCAAGCCAGCACAGCCGCTGTCTCTTTATTCGCTGAAATATGTATGTCAATCGTCAATGTTTCTGTAGCATGTAGGTGGACGGAAGTGATGAGTGACTTTTAGAATTTTGTCTTTGTTCGTCCAAAGAGTACTAATTCTGCACTTTTCTCTGATATACGTCCAAAATTTAAGCTAATAGTTGATCTACAGGGTAGGCCATTTAAAGTTGACCCATCTGGCAACGCTGTAACTTTTAACAGCGCTGACAAATCGGCTAATGTCATACCGCGTTAGAAGCGTCATTCGAAGACAATTTATACCATGGAACAGTACACTCCAAAAGAACGCGCTGAAATTGTTCAGCTTTATATTCAAAATAACTTTTCAATTGTGTTAACTCAACGTGCGTTTCGCAAAAAAAATAAAGTGAAAAGTGCTCCAGTTAAGAACACAATTAAGTCTTTATACGCAAAATTTGTGAACACCGGTAATCTCAGTAATGCCAGTCATGCATCCAGACAACGCACAAGACGTTCTGATGAAAATATCGAAGCTGTACGAGCCAGTATTGAGGAGACTCCATCGACATCGAGTTATCGCCGCTCTCAGGAATTAGACATCTCTCGCACCACTCTCCGACGCATAATTCATAAAGATTTGAAGATGTTTCCATATAAAATTCAAATGGCACAAAAACTAAGCCCAGCTGATTATCCGCGACGCCTTAATTTTGGTAAACAAACAAATGGGTCAACTTTAAATGGCCTACCCTGTATTTGATCGAGTACACCTATATTATAATTATGCTTTACAAATAGTCTGGATAATTCACTTTTCTTTGGAATATTACACATTCCTCGCATTTTTTGTAAGGGCTTTATATGTATAATGAAAATTTATTCCCATTGTCACCACACTATTGTCTTTCCAACGTATGATTATAATATTGTTACTTTTGTCAAAATGTTAGTCATATGCTGCTCAAGAACTTATTTTCCTCATTTCGTTTTTTGATTTAAGTAGACACCCTTTATTCTAAAACTAACTCCATAACCCAATGGCATTAGTACGCATACATAGCAGTTGGTAGTTGGTAAAGAAATTATCAAAATGAACACTAGGATCCATTAGTATGGCAATTTTGCTGGTCAGGACTTGAGAAGCAAAATGTACACTTTGTTCCGTCAGTGCGGTAATATTATTAGCAAGCACTTGACTACTCATTCCGCAAGCGGTTCTTTGGTCATCTCTACAAGCTTAGCACAATATTCCTCATTGGCACTTGTTGCTGCCCAATTCCGAGTAAGAAAACTAACTGATTTTCCCATTGTGAACTGCTTTAATGATTGTCGGTTAAAGTATTTGATCATGGGCTCATCAACTGAAAGAATTTCGTGAACAACTCGCTATTGGCTAGAACTTTTTTGGATGATATTAAATATAGGTCTTGCCTTAAACAAACCGTCAATTAAAGAAGTGGCTAAAGTTTTATTTTTTTTATTTTCAAGAACATTTTTCATACAATAAGTCGAAAAAGGTTCTAAGAAATAAAAGAAGAACTATTGGAACACGAAGATCGTCATATATATGTACATTAATAAGCCCACTCTGTCGAAAGTTGGTGTTAACGGATAAGAACAAAAAGTCTAAAAACCCTTTTATTTTTTCGCTTTTTAGGGTAAAATTAAGTATTTTGATTCGATTGGCGTAGATGACGCTATGAATTTGAACAATCCCAATAATTTTCCCAAACAAAACCGTGGCGACCCAATCGTTTATTATATTTAAAAAGCTATCTAGTCGTTCTGGAACCAAATTGTGCAATATTTCATGCTTCACTTAGATGAAATCCGTCTCTAATCTGGTTCGCCAAAATTACCTTTATCGACTCTTTTATATTAAGCAAATCTTTCTTCATCACTTGTATTACAATCAGAGTCGTCTTAACGACGTGAAATTGCCTCTATTGTCGTTATCTGAGATACAGGTAATGTAATTTGAAGTTGTACCCTCGTTTGAGTACCGTGGGCGGTTATGGATTAAAGTCAGTTTAGTTACTCATAGCCCCTGTCATGAAATTTTAGATATTCAATGTTGACTATAATGAGGTAATGTCATCATTAATTCATTAATTTTCTTACTTCCTCATTTATAGCTTGAGCTTTACATTTTTTTTTGGGGATACAAATTTTAAATTTCTAATAACGTATTAAATATCTTGAGGCTCAAAAGTAGGCAACACATACTGTTATGGCAAATTTTCTTTGCCCAAAAGCATGCACTAAATACCAGCACAAATCAATTTGACATAAATGCTAATAATTAAAAAGTTCTACGTGATTTTAATAGCGTGCTGCTTAAGCCAAACATTGAAAACAAGGCTAACTACGCTGCAATCCACCAAAACACGTTTCAGCTGCGCCTGTGGTTAGGCAGTCAAATTATGGTAATCAAAATTTTTTACCTAGAGAGGAATTTTTATTTTCACTTACACTTTTCGCCAGTGCAATGATTGCTGAAAAATACGTATGTATGTCAAAATATTTATAATTTCGTTTTTCGTAACCTACATTTAGGCGTAAAAGCGCGTGTTAACTTCTAATTGCCACGACGCAGTTACAGTTGCATTCGTCTCGTGTGCGCACAAGTAGTTTGAGTAACGGCACATTTTTCGTTGCGGTAATAACGGTAAGAAAATAACGGCATAACATGCAATATGCCACACACAAACACGCATACTTTTAGTGCGCCTTAAAATATGCATTGTTTGCGTTGAGTGCGGGTTCAATATATCACAAGTGGAATTTACAAATCATTAATAAGCGTTGCAGGGCTCGCAACATTCCGGGCGCGCCATGTGCAGTGCACAGTCTTCAACCTCCTCTACCGTTTTGTAGTTGTTCTGTCTTGTGCTAAAGCAATTTTGTTGCGGTAAATGGTTTGCGAAGCTTGTTTTGTTCGGCGACTGGTCGTTTAACTAAATCGATGTGCGTGATTTATTGAAATTCACTTAGCAGGCAATGCGCCAAAAAGTATGACAATAAAACTTTTACCCTTAAGCGGTGAAAGTTTTCACAACAAAATATTGCCAAATCGATTTTGGCAGCAGCAACAATAAACGTGGCTGTGCGAAGCAGGGGAAGTGCGAGACAAATGAAAATAAAAAATTGTGCCAACATTTGTCTAGAAGCCATGTCCGTCGGGTAGAGGCGAATATGAAAAAGTAATAACAAGTCGTCTGTTGCATGTCTGTAGCAGGCGCGTGGAACCGTTAAACATGACGAAGCCTGTCACGCGCTAGCACACACACAGGCGCACGCTGCCATTCTGTGCAGGTGTGTGTGTATATATAAATTGATTTGTGTCTGTAACTTTAAAATGTATTAAAAATAATCAAAAATTTTCGTTGTATCATTACAATTTTTTTCCCTCATACAGTTTGTTTGCGTAACAGATTTATTCCACGTCACATACTTTCAGGCACAGTCACTTTTTAAGATGTTTTGCATGTTTTCCATTTTACTGTGACGTGGAATTAATTCAAATCGTAGAAGTTGCCCGTACTTTAATACGAGTTTAGAAACATTGGTATGAAAATGATGAGTTTTTTACGAAGAACGCTGAACTCGGCAAAGAAGCTTAAGCAGCATTAGCGACGCTTTGTTCTAATTCGATATATTCCTTGTTTCTGATATCCAAATACTAGAGGTCTACATTCCGTATATCTTTAAGTGTTTAGTTATTCTAAAGACACTCTTCGTTTTTACCGTTAGAAAAGTTTCTCGGTGTTTCTGTGGTGAAATATCTTAAGCTTTGAAAAAATACTAAGTTAAGGTGAAAAATTATTTTAAAAATGATTTTTGGCAAGTGGGGTAGCTTAAGAAAATGAAACAAGACGTTATTTAGTTCTTTTTCTCGTTTTCGGAATGTTAAAAACACTCTCGACGAGGTATAGTTTTAGGAGATAATATCTTTGAACAGATGTTGGGGAGCAGCGGTCGTTTTGAAAATCGTATTTATTGTATGTGTATTGAAATGACAAGTAAGTATCGGGATCCCGAAAATATCAATCCCGAAATTCGTCAATGAAGATATTCTGAATAATTTTTTATGCTATAGATTATGCTTAGTTAATAATATCATTCTGAGTGCCATATAAACACATTTAATATCGAAATGACGATAATACTGCATTGAAATCCCGAACTCAGCTAACTGAATATGAATTAAAAAATTTATTATTTTTCTAGTTTTAATACTGAAATAGTATTATACAATATACAGAAAACTGCCTGATAGTCGGATTCCCGAAAGTATGCAATTTCAAATCCAATTCAACTCGGATGGTATATTTTAAAATTGATTAATTAGCATACTAAAATTAATTGTATTTTACTTAGTCATATACATTTAGTATTTTTTACAATCGGTTCCGCCATAGTGAATTGAAATCCCGAGCTCAACTAATGGTCATAGAATGTAAATTATATATATCCTTACTTATTTTCATACAACTTATATTGAATAAACACAAAATTACCCAAATTCGGGATTTCGAAATTTTAAAATTTTAAATCCGAATTTTTTTTCTGTATTTTTACTTGTTTTCATGCTCGTTATAATAAATGCACTCAAAATTAACTAAAATTCAAAATACGGGATCCCGAAATCTTAAAATTTTAATCCCGAAAAAAATTTGAAAAAAAAAATTAGTGAAAAACTCGCACAGATATTAGAAACCGAATAATAGTGTGAACTTGCTAATATTGCATATTTATCAAAAATTGGGCTAACGGTATCTCCTTACTGTAATTCAGAGAAAAAATCTACTTGGTACCAAAAATATATGATTGTTGTAAAAATCGGGACCTGGAAACTTATCCCGAAATGCTGAATTTTAAAATGTAAACGAATGATAATAAAAAAAAAATAAATAAAATTTAATAAGTATTAAAAATATAAAAATGTGCCCCAGATTCGTAACGAAAAACGGGATCCCGTAAATTATCCCGAAATTTCGATTTTTTTAATAATATTTTTTATTATAATAAATCCGTCTTTTAAATTGTTGTGCGAAATTGTAACCAAAAAATCGGGATCCCGAAGTTGGAAAGGATCAGGATCCCGTAAATTATCCCAAAATCATGAGTTGATTTTTTTTTTATTTTTTATTATAAAAAATATATCAATTAAATTGTTGGGAAGAATTATAGACTAAAATCCCGAAGTTGGCAAGTAAAAACCCCGAAATCCCGAAAAGAAATACTATTCGAAATACTTAAAATTTGATATTTATTTGCTTTAAGCATTTTTTCGAGCGCTTCCAACTTTAAGAAGTACATTAGAATATACAATCATACATACATACAAATGTATATGACAATGTGCGTGTAAGGCTTAGCAAACAGAATGCATATTCCTTAAAACAACAATAACGTTTTCCTCGAAAATAATAATGCGAGCTGTAAAGTCTAAGAAAAGTTTTCGCTCGTTTATCCTTTCGTTGTCTTCTGTAGTTAGCCATTTGCAGTCCTACTACGGCTACAGGCGCTATGCCTTGGTGAATTAACTCACAATGTAAAGCTGGCGTTGCGACATTTAAAGAGCGGAAATTGAATTAAATTATCTGTCACTGTAGTGGACTTTAGTTTGCTGCCAACTGCTCCGCCGCTACTCCGCAGCGCTCTGCCTAGAGGCTTGCTGCGCTCACTCCCCTCTAATTGTTGTCAGGCAAATTGGCATTGCGGGCACGTCTTCGCCACCGCTGTTGCTAACCGCCCATTTATAGCGCCTCCGCTCTGCTGGCTTTAAAAGTTTCCTTGTAGCCTTGTGCAGGCCGCGGTGCTTGGCCAATGTCTTCTTCCTTGTTATTATACTCATTATTTTGATTGTTGACAGTGTCCAAATGTTTGTAAGTTTGTAGTTTTTGTAGTTTTTTGTGTTCTTTTCGCCGTTTTGCTCTTTCTGCCATCAACTGCTTTTTGTTTTAAGCCAACCTTTTGTGGTTGTCGTTGCTGTTGCTGTTTGTTATGACAACAATGGGATTACTAAATGAAATTAAGTGAAATTAGGCAGTTGTACACGTGGCCACGAGTTTTATTAATTTTTTGGCGCTTCCTCAATCCGCTATTGTCTTCGAATGCGTTCTATACAGTGTTTTTAATGCATTTCTGTAAGAGTTTCTTAAATGAAATTTATAAAAAAAATTTAAAACACAGATTTTTCCTTAGAATACCAAAAATATTTCTTCATAAAAAGTATTTAATAGTTCTTTTGCGCCTAAAATTACTCTTTCAAACTTTTTTTCAAAAATATTAATTCTTTGAATTTTAATTTAAAATAAATATCTCAGACGTCTTAAAGAGCTACACTAATGCACTTTTTAAGCCCAATAATTGTTTACAAAAATTATCACAAACTATTTTTTCACTATTACTGAAATATATAATAATTCGAACAAAAATAAATTTATAAATAAATATTCAAACGCCTTATCTAAATTTTAAATATTAAATTTTTTTCTTTGGAAAAATATTAAATTATCACAATACAATAAATAAAATCACGACATGTGTGCAAATGTCATTAAGCCAATTTTAATACCAAACAAAATGGTTTTTGTGCTAAAAAGAGCAGACACAGCAACGCAACGGGAGCTGAAAGCAAAAAAGGCTGTTAAACTGTGAACAATGGGCGGTAAATTAGATTATGGATAGCTTTGAACGACATATCAACAAAAAGTGGACAGATAAATCTATCGAGATTTAATAAATAAACAGTTTTAAAAAATAGATTTATAAATAAATGGTTTCAGTGGAAAAAACTGGAAAAGGCATTAAAATTTTTTAAGTAATACGTGTGTAAAGGAATTGAGTAGTATTAGGGAAAATATCATTGTTTTTTTTTAAGCCGATCGAAAAAATTTTTTAGGAGATTATATCCCGGTTTTGGAAAATAATTAACGCCAACTTTGGTGAATATTCATAAACTGTAAAAAAATATCTCCATATTAGAACTTGATTTGGATGCTTTCTTCCATATCCAACTTTCACACCTTGGAACATTTGCCATGTAGGATAGGTTAGGTTATTGGTAGACCAAAAAGCCACACAAATCCTAGTTTTGGACCTTTGCGATACCAGATGCTGTTCAGTTGCTAGGTTCAAGAGAAGTAGTCCTCCTTTAGATGCGGTTGACGCGAGTTTTAACATACTCCGTGGTCTCGCTATCGATACTTCCTACAGCGTATCATACCTTGCCAATGCAGGACAAGTGCACAAGAGATGCTCCATTGTTTCCTTGGTGCCTTGCTCTAGACATTTCCTACAGTCTTCTCGATCTATCAGCTCCATTCTGAGGGCGTGTGTCGCCATTTGTGATATAAGTTGGACCGAAAACTGTTTTTGGCCATTTATATGCGACGAAAATCAAGATTTAGATCTGATGCCTAAAGTTTTACTCTTTTAGAACTGTTAATAGTGAGGTTTTCAGTGAACGCAACTTGGAAATTTAAAGAAATATTCCGATATTTTAATCTAACTTCAAAAATCGGAGAATTAGAAAACGGCTTTAAATATCAAATTCTTTATAATATTTATTATTTATTTGTTACGGTGATTCAACATAATTTTTTTTTTTTCGTTTGGTACTCGGAAAAATAGGTTTCTAAATACCTCTAAGAAAGCCTGTCCAAAAACCTATGAGTTTCATCATTCATAATGATTTTTTTCATTGAGTTATAAAATTCATAAGAAATAAAAAATTTTCCCAAAAATAATCAAACTTCAACCGTTAATATCTTTTAAATGGTTGGGTTTACGAAAAAATCATACAAGACCTTTTTTGCGGAGCATTCAATTTCGTACAAAATCCAAGGGACAAGATAATTTTTCAAGTAGTTGGAAGCGAGATGTAAATTTTTCTATCTGATAATAAAAAAACTAGAAAACTGTATGTAGGAGGACCTTCCCGTTACAATTGAGAACTGATGCTTGGAGAGGCTTTTTTCGAGGTGTTTAAGAACCTATTTTTCCGAGTACCAAACGAAAAAAAAATTTTTTTTTGAATCATAATATATATATATATAATGGACAACGCTTCAGTCACGGAGGAGCAGAAAACTTAATAAAAATATCTCAACCGAAAGTTTTTTTTTCCAAAAGTAGCAGAGATATCGTTATCCTATAAGATGGGAAAGCTTTATCATATGTTCACAGGTAGAGAATTGGTTTATTGTAATTCTTCTTAGGAAGTGTTTCATAAGTTTATAATTTGTTTCTTAGAGTTGCTACCTGCGCATATAAAAAATAGTCAGAAAACAGTTATAACTAATACGGAAAATAATCTTGGTTTTAAAGGTTTCTAAAATGTCTATTAAAATTTATGAATTTTATTCTTATTTTATTATTATTTTATGAAATATTCTAAACAGGTTGCCAGATATATTTATTATGAGAAATTAGTATCATCTAGATTTTCAATAATGTGCCCAACCCAATTATATTCGTATTAATCTATATGTAGCATAAATAGCAAAAGATTAGAAAACAATAATAATAAATTTTGCAAAATAATATTGATTTTAAAGCATTAAATATGTACCAAAATTTGTAATTAAATTTTTAGTACTGAGAAATTCCAAAAAGGTTGCCAGATGTACATAAATATTCAAACTAACTAGTATCGTCTAAATTTGCAAGTAAATACAGTGATATGCCCAACCTTATTATATTCACATTAAATCATAATGTTTTTATTTTTTTATAGTTGCCACTGGCAATTATTTAAAACAAATTTACTTAAGTTAATAATCTGCAAAACAATTTGTTTTTAAAACAATAATTTTAGTCTAATAATTTTTAAAATTGCTGAAAAAAGTAATGAAAACGTTGCCATATATTTTCAGTCGTGATGTTTTTAATTTCAAAATTTTACAAATTTATTTGAATTTTATTCAAATTTCCAGCCTGTGTATCTTCCAACTTTTCATAAATATCCTCTACATGATTTCTTTCGCAGAGTTGCCACATTGCCTTAATTCCAAATGGTTAGAAAAAAATTCAAAAGCACGATATTTGCATTTTTTTTTTGTGAACTGAGTTGCCACATGGACTTTTCCAGAAAAGATTACAAAAAAAATACAAAATTATGATGGTTGCAAATTATTTTTTTTTTAAAACGGAAATTGTTCAAATTTTATTCTGTTTAAAAAAAGTTTTGTAGAAGTTGCCATATGGTTTTAAAATAAACTTTTTTAGAAAAGATAATGACTTTGTATTTACTCAAATTGAAATTTTTATTTGTATATCTTACGGTCAGTATTATTTTTACTATTATTTGTAATACTATTATTATTATTATATTGTATTATGTTCTACATAATGCATAGAGTTGCCACATAGGTTTTATTGTACCTTGGTGAAAATATTTGCAAAGTTTTTGAATTTATTTTAAACGCACAATCAGGTGTCTAACTAAAAATTTAAATTTAATAAGGTTGCCACCTTTAATAATTATTTTAAGCATTTTTATTATTTTATTTTAAATTTATACACAAAATTTTAAACACACATTCAGAAGTTTCAACTATACAATTAATTTTGTATAGGCTTGCCATCTATAATAATTATTTTAAGCATTTACAGAATTTTTTATATAAATTTTATTTCTTATTTTATTTTACAAATTTGTAAACTAGTAATATAGTTTTGTTTGAAAAAGTCCTAAACAGGTGGCCAGATATTTTCAAAATAAGTATTTTTGAGAAGAAGAATTAGTTCATATTTATTCATATTTCGAACATTTGTATCTTAAATATATTACTTAATACATATAATTTATTTTATAGAGATGCCACTTAGTTTTTTTAGTAAATGGTAAACAAAAATTAAAAAATATTGCTTATTTCGCAAGCGCATTTAACACTACTTTAGAACAATTTTTGAAGAACTTTAAAATGTAATTGAAATAGCGTTGTCACCTTACTTTTTGAGCAACTTTGAATCATATGTAATCACATTATTTTAATTTATAAATATTAAAGTAATAATGTAGTTTGTTCAAAGATACTAAAACTTAAAAATCTTGTAATTTCGTTGTATGTTTTTTTTCTATAATACTCACTGAAATATCAATTGTTCTGTTTAAGTGACTATTTTAACTTGTAAATCTAAAAAACTGCATGTTTTGCAATTTTTCTTTTTATCGAATTTAAATTATTTGCTTTAATAACTGGCGATTAAATTTGAAAAAACAAAGAAGGCCACCACTGAAAGAAGCCCTTTGACGTTGAGGAAAAACTTCACCTCAGAGTGGCTTAAAAACTCAAAATAACAAATATACATATCTAGAAAGCTCATGTGGAAATATCAAGTCGATCAAATAACCATTTCTGAAAACACAGTTTCGACAAAAATACGTTCAAAGTTTTGGGAGCCGAAGACACTCAGTTTAAATCCTCTTTCAAATACCAATTTCAGCCATATTATACTGTTTAACACATCCATTATCTTCTAAAGTGCTTTAAATATTGCGCCACTGCACCTTTTGTCTACCTGTCGCACATAAATTTGGGTTGATAATATTGAAAAATAGTGACATTTTAAGCAAATTGTTGTTGGAGCTAAAGCATGCCTTTGTATAGGACAGCACACACAAAAACACCACACATTAAGCATAGGTGAGCCCACATGCGGTTCACGTGCACCACAAAATTTCTATTTTCATGTTTGTTGTTGCTATTGTGTAGCAGTGTTGGGTGCCGCTAGTCACACTCAACTGAACCACAAGCGAATGAACGAAACGTTTAGCTTTGCTTTGCGCGCCTTTGTTTATCTATGTAAGCTCGAAAGCTTATATGTATATAAATATATATGTATATGTACGATAATATATGTTGATATGCCGTTAGACCAGATTATTTGTAATATTATGCTTGCTATTGCAATAACTCTTGTGTGACATACACAAACATGCACACACATTTTTATATGCGAGTGGCAAAACAAGCGTAATGTAAATGCACATTTTACGCTTTCGCGCTGCCGGCGTACAAAAAACAACAACAATGCCACGCAAAACCTTGCTAACCCATAAATTCGACAGCTCTTTGCCACAAAACACCGTTGCCAATGGTGCCACTAATAGGTGTCTACTTACATGTGTTCACACATACACACACACTTACATGTATTCACCTAGCCGTACGTTTTGCCTCCTTTTCAAACAATTTCCACCTCTATTCCATCTCTGGTCCTCCTAACTCACCTCTCTTTGCGGTTAAACTTTAATGCATTAATGTAGTTGCCGAAGAATTTATGTGAGGCACATCTACACTCATGCCACATGCCACTTGTTTCGGTGTGTGAGTGTGTTGTACCATTTGTGTAGCCCGCTTGCCATTTGTATTACCACTAACTCCCTTGGAAACAATTGTTATGCGTCTCTTTATTTGTTTTATCCTTTAATTTTCGTAATTCGACCAATCTACAATTATTTGGCTTTAATTGGATTACATTGTTGCATATTGTTGTCCACCCCAATGCACAGTTATTTTTGGCATGACAATTGAATAGTCGGCATTAGGCTGAATATACCTTCATTTGTGTAGGCAAATTTAATACAATGAATGTGGTAAATTTGTATAGCTACTTTCAGTTATTCGACTATACAACAGTTTTCGGCTTCATAGTCGCCATTACTTGGTTCATAGTGAGCACTAGCGCTGATGCTTTGCTTGTAAAACTCCTTTTAAAAATATTTTATTCGGCTGCTATTTTAAATTTCGATACAAGGAACTTTATAATTGCCAACTAAACGTGTATTAAGAATAAATAATATTACTACGAATTGCACACCAAGCCAATTGACAATTTGGACAAAGTCTGACATATGGGCCTATTATTCAAATGAAAGGAAAAACCACCGATGCCTTATTATTTGTTGCTGAAATCTTACTTGAAGAATCGGACCTTCATGTTATGTTAAAGGCAGTGTACTTGCCCTTGTGTTCTACATTATTTATACAGCAGACATTCCAGTGGTCAACTCTTCCACAGTGACGGCAAACTATGCTGAAGATACTGCACTGCTAGCATCATGTAGCAACCCTTATACTGCTTCCAGAAAACTGCAGATGTAACTGAATGCTCAATACCAAAAATTCCGCACAAGTGGTATATACTCTCAAACACAATACTTTCTCTCAAATGGCTTTATATGGTCAGTTGTTACCAATAAACCTATAATGAAAACAATCGAAGAATTTAGTGGACGTTAGCTCTTCCGTTTGAAGAGTCATGAAAATATAGTAGCGTTTCAACTTCTGAATATTTGGGGATGACAATTGATAAGAAGCGCACTTGGAAAGTTCATATAAAAATAAAAAAAACGCAGCTAAGTTTAAAGTTGGCGCAGCTATACTGGCTCCTTAGGCCAAGATCCCTCCTCAGTCTGAAGAATAATTTGCTAATTTGTAAGGCAATTTTTAGACCGATCTGGACGTGTGATATTCAAATCTGCCTTAGTGCATTGACTTCAAATTTAAAAGTAAATCCATTTCTTCAAAAAAAAAAAGTTCTACATAGAATAATGGGGGCTCCTTTCTACGGGAGAAAGGATGTTCTCCACCGCGATCGAAACTTGTTTACTATAAAGAATTTAGTAGACGTTGTCTCTTTCGTTTGGAGAGTCATGAAAATATAGTAGCGTTTCAACTGCTGAACAATAGCCTTCAAAGTAAAAAATTTAAAAGATACCACTTTCTTTCTTAATGTTTAAAATTGTATTTTATTTGTTTGTATTTGTTTGTATCTGTTTTTTATCTACTTAATTTTATACTAACATAATTCGTTCTCATTACAGTTTCTAAATATCTTGATATTTTCAACAACAACAAAAAAAGTCACATAAAGTATTGAGTTTATAAATAAAAAGAAGAATTTGCTTTTAAATTTTCATCTCAATGAGTTACATAGATAATTGTGCTGACTTTTAGCAAGAACATTTTGTTAAAAACGTGAAACATCCTCAGTCACTTTTATATACATATTTTCTCTAAACAAGACTATATAATGATTTATATTTCTCTAACAGAGAATTGAATAAAGTTCATGCCAAAAAAATTACTTTGAATAAAAAGTTCTGTTACATTATTATTATTTTACTATTCAAAATCGCTATTTTTTTATTTTAGTACAGGTTGTGGGTTTGACCACATAACGGTCATAAAATGTTATGTTATTTAAGTATATTAAACCACGCTTAAGGCGAAAGGGAATAGGAAACTTAATAAAATTACAATACAAATGTTTTATAATTGAAAATTGCAAGGATAATGCTATAAGTTAGATCGACAAACAAGCCTTTAAGATGGTGTTCCGCAAGTTAAGTGACGTATCAGCATATCTCTCTGTTCTCTGGTTTGGGTATACTTAATAGGAGAAAACTCTCTTATCTTGGTAATGGAGTTAGTTTTGTCGCAGTGGGCAAACAATTTTTAAAAAGTGGGTGCGGTCCCGCGAGAGTTATCTTAATAAAATTGAAATTGCTTTTCTTATGGTTATAATGGTACGTGTCTCTGTTTCGGATGAATAGAATTGGGTGAAAATTCGTCTTAGACCAATAAAACTAACAAATATTGCATAAATCAAACATCATAAGCCAAAATTCATTGAATATTGCGCTTGCAGCTTCAATTTTTTACAAACTTCCCACAAAGTAATATTATTTGCTCAAAAGCGGAAAATGGTATAAATAGTTTGATATAAATTGACTTAAATACCATTTAAAAATAGGGTGTTATTAAATCTTTGCCAACAAATATTGAATGAAGACAAGGTGATTTTTTTTTGTGTTTCGTGACAGCTCTTTTTAAATATGGGAGTTTCCTCCATTTTTTCTATTATAGTAAATATATGTATATACATTTGTATCCCGAATAGGGTATATGAAATTTTGCCAAGGAGTTTTTAAGGGGCTATACAACTGTGTGACGCATGAAAAATTAGGCGATTTTCGTGAATTTTTTTTAAAGAAAATACTAGATTGCTTATTTCGACGTTCTATGGACGTAATAAAGTATATTTTTAGATATATTAAATTTTTTTTTTTTACAAAAATATTGAAAAATAACGGAGTTTTGTGCTGTCCGCGGAAGTGCCGAAAAAAAATTGCCTCAACTGCTGGCATGATTCCGGTCGAATGAGTAGCTGAAACAAAAAATTCAAAATGTTTATTAAACTTAAATATATTTCCTATACACTGAACTACGATCTTTGAAAAATATCAAAAATTAAGGAAATGGCATAAATTTGAAAAAAATCGTTTTTTTTTTACAAAAAAATGACAATTTTAAACCAATCAAAAAGATCGTAGTCCATTGTATAGCAACTGTATTCAACTATACCCAGTTTTAATTGGAAGTCGACAGGTCAATTTCTCGTTGAGTTATGATGTGAGCAATTTTGAAATATGTCGTTTCGAGAAAAACGCGTTTAAAATTTCACTTATATATGTTTGCACCTCTGAGCGGTCGCTGTTTAGGACGCTGCCATTCAAAAACTATTCAAGATACGACCTTGCCGTTTTCACACGATATTTTTGAATATATGAGCTATCGAAAAAGCAGATTTTTTTTTTTAAACTGTCACACTGGTATAACCCCTTAACACTCAGAAGTAACGTGAGATACAAAGTGTACAAATAAGTTACCAACGAGAATACCTGAGTCGAGTTATATTCCTCTGTTCATCTATATATATCCTGCATTTCCTTCCATTTTTGGGACACTAATCAGAAGTTTTGTTCACGAACTTTTCTCTCGAAGAAGCTACTCATCCGCAGCAATCGTCAATATCGGTTAATTCTATCATATGCCATAGCTGCCATACAAACTGCTGGTTACTTGTTACGAAAATATGTAAAAATATAAAAACGCATTGAAATTCTCATACGAAGGTTACAAATAAAGGTTTTCTAATACTTTTGTGTGAATATTGTCTGTGGGTCCTATATGTTGATTTTCTTTATTTTGGTTTATATATTGCTAGAATATACAAACATATGTATTATGTATATATTGTGCATAAGCGCATTCATCTACTCCTGCATATCAATTTCTGTAATCGCTTTTGGCTGCCAAACTCTTTTATGAATTTCTCTTTTTCTACTTTTTATTTACATTTGCTATAATCGTTTTCCTCGCACCCACACCGTTTGCAAGATAAGCCCGCTGTGAAATATTTTTTTTCTACATTATCATTTGCTGTCCTTTTTTTGGGTTTTTGTGTGTCATTCATCATGCCACTGCTGCCGCCTTCGGCCGTCCACTGTCTGCCGACGCAAGGACAGCCGGTCTTTCGGTAGAAATACTTTCGCATTTAGTTGCGTGTACAAATTTTCGGTTAGCTTTATACAGTTATATAATGAATTTAAATTTGATTGTGTTGTCCAAATGTAATGGACCTTCTTCACTTTCAACAACAAAAACACAAATATATTTATTGGTGTGCTGTCTTCGACCGCATTTCATATGGGCAATTCTCACATTTCTATTGCTAGGTTGCTGTGTGTTATGTAAAGTTGTGCTATGCTAAGATATTTTATACTATGTTTTTTTTATGCTATGTTATGTTGTGCCTTACAAGGACATGCCAGTTTATGCTATGCCATGCTATGTTATATATTGCGTTTGTGTGTGTATCTTTAATGCGATTACCGGATGAGTTATGGCTTTAGGGTTGCAACACACAGGATAAATGTGTGAGCCTCCGCATATGTGTGTGCGATTTTTTTCGATATATCTGTGTTTTGTCACACAAATTCTGCCACAGTGTAGTGCAAAAACGTGCAGCCATGTAGTAAATTACATTAATAGCATGTGTTGACGTTTTTACTTTTGCATAAAAAAATCGTGTGTCACGCTTTACAGACACTCTGCGTACCAAAAAAATAAATAACGAAGATAAATACGAAAATAACCCTTTGGTAATTTATTTTTTCCCAACTCTCGCATTTAAGCGCATTTAATCTAATAAATAAATTTGCGCTAAACACCGATAAGTGCAGCCAATTGGAAATATTTTCGGGTTTGCCGCATTCGCTTTAGTTAAAAAATGTTGCTCATACTTCATGCTGGTCGTGGATGAGTAATATATATTCACGACTTATCATACATTCAACGTACTTTCACTAGCTCTGCTTTCAACTCGTATATACATACTTTCCTAACGCACAAATATTTTTTTTTTTTTTAATAAAAAAACTCCCCTCTGTGGCTTTGCTAATTTCACAAAAATTTGTTTGCCTCATTAGCTGTGCAATTTGCAAAAATTAGTTGTAACTATTTCCGTATAATTTGTGCTAATTTTTGCTGATTTTCAAATCAATTATTTTCTATTAGTTTGTATTTGGAAAATCAATACATTTTGCTGTTGTGTTGGTGTTGTTAACTTGCCTGCATGTAAATCGCTCATACGCCATGCTAAATGGCATGCTGTAGAACGCTCGCCTCAAATTGTTTGTGATTACACTCCTGAGTATAGTCTATTGAGCTTTAAATACTGTTTATGGTTTACAATTTATGAGCTAATTTTATGTGGATATTTTAGGAGTGTGGAGTATTGTATTGGGAATAAGACTTTTAGTAGAAATTAGTTTGGTGTGAGAAGAACAACAGCGATATCATTGTACAAAACATGGAAATTCCTACAATATTAAGAGATAACATGCAACCTTTTAATATCGTGTGAATTTAATAAAACGTGCTGTAACCTGGTCCTTATAACAAAATAAGTTTGCATTGAATCAATAACATAAGAGGTTGAAAGCTCTGCTTATAATGGACTATTATTTTGTTTAAGTTTTATCCGTAAAAACTACAGTTGCGATTAATTTCAAATAAAAATAAGCTTCTCTCCATCGGCAACCTATTTTAATCTATTGTACGGTTAAGGTCTAGATTTAAAATATTAATATATGAGCCTCACTTCATCGATAATCCCAACAATGTCTAGATTAAGCCCATGTGTTACCCATATACCTTGATAAATGGTGAACTGAAAAAAAACTGGCTAAAATCACATAAACTGACAGAGTTCATACCACTTTCATGCATATACATGTTATCTGGTATTGTGTTCAACTTCAAAACTTTGATACTGATTAAAGTTTTTGAGAAAGGAGTAGCCTGATTATTTGGTGAGTGAAGATTAAGGAAAGAATAAATTACAGTAAACTGTAAAAATCCTCAACCATAAAAACTGCTGACAAAATTAGAACACTAAACTGGAAAATGCGCTAAGAGCAGAGCAAATAATTTCACAAACATTCACAGAACAAAAAATCGGCACTAACGTATTTAAAAATTCTTCATAGACCATCCATAATGAAACGATGTTAATGAGTAAACTAAAAATTTAAAACTTCCATAAATGTTTCTGTAAGGAAAAATACTTCTAAGGTGCAAAAGAACTCGACCGTAAAACTAAAAAAAAATTATTAGAGTACATAGATTTTTCGGCTCTTATCGCGAAAAATTCAAATCCACTCAATACAAGAAGAATCACATATTAAAAGCGAATGGGAAAATTGAGATTTCGGATAAAAATTAAAAGGAAACCTGAATCCATTCGAGGGTGGAGGCACAAACATGAAGTTGAATTGAGAAAGTCCCTTACACAGCGGTTTTAGAACAATGTAATATAACACTCAATTTTGTACCAAGCCAAATTAAGAGTAATACATGCAGATCATGGTTCCCGAATTCATACTTCCATAGAATGCACCTGATTGTGAATTTAATTAGCAGCGAAATTACAATCAAAGTAGGCCGGAGAGAAGATTATGAGAAGAAATTTGTATGAGCGTAAACTGGAATTATATCAAATGATCGAATTTGACCCCAACTGATAATTAAAAGACATTTTCAGGTGTTTTCAGCCATATCTTTATTATCAACTTTAGCGTTTTTTCGGATCGTTTTGGGAGCACCGTTCGCTAGATTGGTGAACAAATTTTCACGTCACAGTTGTAAATAACGTATTCTCCCTATTAATGACTTGTTTATTTTAAACAAAAATAAATCTTGCATAAATTAAAAGAATCGTTAACAAAGGTGGATGAGCGATGCTGTATAAATCACTATGCACAGTCTTACTCATATATTGGATAGTCAAAAAAGTATTTTCGTATTTTTAATCAAACTTCACCTTATGGTATGATTATGATTATAGCATTGGAGATACACGACTGCAACAATGGACAAAATACAAAAAACCAATTTTTTTTTTAATTATTTTAGCAGTTTATACTGAGGTAAACTGTATTAAAAATAATACGAACTATTCTATGCGCCTAATTTTGTAATACTTTTTTATTGAATATGGGCCATTTTGCAATTACGGAATGCTTGAGCACGCCAATCAAACTATTTATTAGACCACCGATTTTATTCACGTTTTTATATTGAACAATTTGCGATTAATTAAATTCCAGAAAATAACTTTAAGCTCGTTAAATATTGAATATCTATACGTCTATCTAATTTTTTTTAGGGTTTTTTCAATATAGGCGCCTAAATGTATGTTTTGTTTTCCAATTTTTTAATTTCATTGAATTTAATATTGAATTCTTCTAATTTATGCAAGATTTATTTTGGTTTGAAATATTAAAAATATATTATATAAATTAGAAGTATTAAATTTTGCGCAATTTTCTCCGTTTTTGTGAGAAATATTAAATTTTAGGCATTTTCTCCTAAAAGTATGCTTTGTTTTTCAATTTATTAAGCTTTAATATTTTTGTTAACATAACAAAAGTTTAATTGCATTCTTTTAATTTATGCAAGATTTATTTTTGTGTAAAATATTAAATTTTTGCCATTTTTTCCAATATGTGCCCCTAAAGGTATGCTATATTATTTTCAGTTCGTTAATATGATGCAATTTAATAATGAATTCTTTTAATTTATGCAATATTGTTTTATTTTTGCTTGAAAAAATAAGTTCTTTTTAATTTTTTCAACACAAACTTTTATTAAAAATTATAAAAAAATACTTCAGCGCATTTGAAACAAATTTTTGCGTGTATTTATCATTTTCCCAGCAAATCAAAGCAATAAATGCATTTAAAGTGCGCATAAATGATTTAATTTTCAATAATTTATGCACAAATAAGTTGCTTTGCTTGCGCGACCACAATTTTTTCACTAGTCACCCAATTGATTGAGCTATAAAAAGCCAACACACATAATTAAACACATAAAACCATACAAATATAGCTGTGTTTAAACATTTATGTCCAGCTTAATTAAGCGTATAAATTTAACACTTACGTTCCCGAATATAAACAAGGCAATCAAATGTGTATTTAAAGGTGATTCGGGAGCCACAAAATAATTGTAATACATATAAAAAAAAATTATGGTTTATAAATAACAACAAAGCTATGAATAGTAGAACAGTCAATATTGGCGTGGTAATTAAGGCGCTATATACGGTTTACTTCAGTTGACGTAATGCTAGAAATTAACACGTCTTTACTACTATATAAAGGAATAGACTCACACATGCAAATACACACGCACGTAACCTACCATACCCAAACTTAAACCCTTTCAATTTGACGCGCGTTCGACCCTAACTACGAAATTGTCCCCCAATTAAGTCTGCACAACAACTACTAACACATTTTGCCTTTACTTAGCGCTATTTGTAGGTGTTCTGTGTCTTTAGCTTTTGATTTGCCGCACCGTCAACTTGATTACAAGCCTGACGCCTTCAGTTGTTACGCTCGTCGATTTATGACGGTAATTTGAAACGATTTTCTTGTTGATTTCTAGTAATTTATTGGCGTGCCCATAATAACTATAAATATTAAATAATCTTACAAATTACTTTTCTATCAAAAAAAACTAAAAAATAATAATACTTATCATAGAATATCTGGTGAAATTACTGATATTTTGTAAACGAATCGTATTCAGAGAGAAAAACTGTGGTGGAGGAGAAGGGTTTGCTTTGAAATTTGTGTTGTCTCACTTTAGCTCGCCTTCAATCCAAAGTTTTTTGGCTTCCCAGAGATAATTGATGTTAGATCGGAAGTCTTGAGCTGCTTGAGCCATATGTAAAAGAATCGGCTCTGGCCACTTTCAAGTGAATAATACTCCGAGAACTTTCCTCACTTACGCTAACTTCTGAACATGGCATTAATATTCACTAAATTTAAAAATGTAATCATCGAACTGTTTGTTTACAATACAAAAATTCGCCAGTTCCTTCTAGTCGCGTTGTTTGATATAAAGAACAATCTTTTGTAAAGGCTTTTTTCTTGAGTGAACAGTTTGTATGTCAGCTATTTGCTATAGTCGATCAATCTGAAAGTTTGTTTGGAGTTTTTACTCGCAGCTTTCTATTGAGCAGTAATCGAAGTCAAAATTCATGAAGTTATTTTGGCAATTGAAAACGTTTTCAATGCAGAAACCCAATGCTGACCGTACATGCAATACCTGTATGGTCCAACAAACTAGCAGCTTCTTGATGATGCAAGGACGTAAGCAAAATTTCGTATCGATAACTCAAAGACTGAGGGAATAGTTTGCATCTATTCAGACAGCTAGTTTTACGTGAAGGAAATGAACCCTGGTATATACCTAGTTTCTGTAACAGCTGATTTTATGTGAAGGAAATGGTCCAGAGCCAAGGCTTGTCAACGTAATAGCACTTTTATGTACGAAATAGGAGTATTGATGTAAGAGAATAATTTCAGTCACAATAGCTACTAAACTCGTCCTAGAAGATCGCTGAGCACAAATAAACATAAACATTGGAATCATATCATAAAATCCAGTTTAAAACATAACGAAAATCGCAGTTGTAATAGATTTTCTTCGGTTTAGAGGAAAAACCAATTCGGTCAAAAGAGGACCCCAAACACCTAGCTAATGCACTGGTGATCTCATTTCATTATGTTTCAGTTTTATTATGCTAAATTTAAAGTATATGAATGTGTTATAAAAACAATGAATCCAATATCTTAAAGAAGGTGCTTGTTACATTTATAGCTCTCTTGAAATAAAAGGCTGGTGTAGAAAACGTTTCCTGAAATCAAAGATATATATCATGGAATAGATAGCTTGGCATGCATCTAATATCTTGATTAGATAAATAAATGAGGGTTGCATCACGACCTAAAGTCTACTAAACATTGGAGTGGAAGGTTATAGTTTCAAATCATGAACAAGATTGAGTATAGTTGCAGAAACAATTCAAATGTGTAGTTGACTCCAATCGTTGTAGGAGATGTGACGAAAGTTATCATTATTGGAAAATAAGAGATTGTTAGCGATTATATAGGTTACTGTCCCTGTGATATATGCCAGATAGCAGATATTGCACGGTAGAAGAGGCAAAATACTGATGACACTTTTTGACAGAAAATTAACATACATATATGTATGGTAATTAAAAAAAATGTTCAAAGTTGCTAACGGGTTTCGAATATTAAAATCTAAAACGAACGTTGTTGACAAAAAGAATATGTGACCAAATTGATGGAGATCATAGATTCATAGCAAATATGATGAACAATATAAAAAATTACAAATAATAATTGGCAAAATACAGATTAAAAAATTAAGGAGATAAATTAGAGCATCTTATATGTGATGATAGAACAAGAAGAAAAAAAGAAAAGGTGCTGGAAAATTTACAATACAGGTTAGTCAAACATCATAGATAATAGATGCTAGATGACAGATGAGAGAAGACAAGACATGTTCATTCACAGTTCCCGACGCTTCAGACTGATGTTCTCACGCAAACTCCTCAATACGGCCAAATAGAACTCCTTTTTGATCCTTTGGTCCTATGGAACAAACTCGTAATGAACCAAACTTCGAATATCGAAAATAACTGTGAGCAGCACCTTGAGTTTTGGATAATTTTGGCGTGGGTTTTTGTTTTCGGCCCGTTTTTTCCTCCATCACGATGACTGCTGACTTATTTGCATGTCAAACTCAAAACCCATGTCTCATCGGCAATTATTATGCTCTCCGTGAACGTAAGAACTTCATTCGCACCATAAAGCATGTCCAAAGGGACTTGTTCACGGTATTCTTTTAGAAAAAATTGTGCTTTATTCAGATGAGTCGAGCAAGAACGTGTTTCATATCCACCAAAATCTTTCAAACGGAATCGCGAGAGATGTTGAGCTGTCTTGTTATTTTTCTGACTCTTGCACCACGTGCTTCACTTTTTTAATATTTTCATCAGTTGAAGAGGTCGAAGGTCGTCCAGAACGAGGCGTATCTTCAACGATCCCTCGACCTGTTTCGAAAGTTTTGTGCCACTCGTTGGTTTACGTTTTTCACAAAACTGAATCACCGTAAGCCTGTTCCAAAACGACAATGCCGCACACGAAATTCTGTTAGAAGTACAAAATGTTAGAGAAATCTTTTCCATTGTAAAAATTGCAACGCACTACTGAGGTGTACCTACTCAAGCAGCTGCTGTGTACAATCTGATCGACAACGTCCGGTGTGTTTAACGTGGGTACCTGCTGACGACAGCCTTACTCCACGGCGCTCAAAAGTACAGCGGATCAAATCAATGCGTTGATCAGCGCCCTGAGAATGCTAAGCATTTTTAGTACAAATTGGCAGTGTGGAATGGACACACTAACCACCTTGGTCGGGTTCGAGGCCCATCTAAAACCTCTGCCGTGCTTTGGGTCCGGCACCCGGTTGCAATGCAACTCCACATTCAACTGACAAAGTCAGTTCTTCCCGCGATTTGGGTTTCAACCACAATCACCACGATACTAAACTGATCGGCAGATCGCGTTCATATTTGCGGCAGTGTATGTGCGTTGGTGAATGGTCCTTTGGCTCAAAGTGGATTGCAAGAGATTTAGTTAACTCGCTGCAGTAAGGTTAGCTTCAGCCTAGTTGCAGGAGTTCTATTTCATCATAAACCTGTAGGTGTTTCCTCGGTTAGGTCATTAATCTCTTCAGATATCTTCTGTAGAAAATATTAGGCAGAATGTCTAAGCAATTTCTGATACAAAAATGCAAGAATGACTAAAGAATGCCGTAAATTAAGTATTTATGGGAAAAATTTTGACTTTCTTTTAATATGTATATATGGCTATTTTTAACATTCGAGAACTGGTGCTTAGAACCGAACAAAATTTTTTATTTATAGTAACATTAACTACAGTAAATTATATATTATATGCAATTCGAAAAATATTTTGTTACAATTTTGGTACAGAAACTATTATTTATTTAATGTTGGCTTAGAATTTCGCTTTCTTCGTCTCAACATATTCTCCATTTGCTTGTAAGCGCATTTATTCTTGCATATGTAAGATAATCCCATTTATTTATTCTAAAATTCTAACATATGCAAAGCGGCAAAAGCCGGCAAATGAAAAAGAATTATGCAAACAAAAATGTGTCCTTTCCATAATTTCAATTATGTTAGGCACCCATTTCGTTTGCTGGAAAAGTACTAAACGAAGATGAAAATGAAAAAGAGAAATAAAATATATGAACGAAAGCTGAATTCGAAAAAGGATGACATATAAAAACGGAAAGCCTTTAATGCGGACGCGTGCATAATTTAGTAAGCAAACAGGACATTCAGCAAATATATGTGGGTGGCAAGAAAAATTAAGTTTACACAGTAGTGGGCGTAATACTAAGTGTGTATGTGAAAAAAAATTATAATAAAGAGTTTGTGGCAAATTATTGGGTAAGAACGTAAAATAAAATTTATGCCGTTTTGAAAAGCCAAAAGTGTGCAGGCTATGCTTACATACACAGTTTTGTTCAAAATAATATGAATAAGCTATTAAAAGTGGCTTCATTTCTTAATTTTTTATAGTTTTGTGAAGAAAGGTGGAATATAATTGAACTCAAAAATAATATTTATTGCTTAAGAAAAATATTTGACAATTCTGATAAAAAGTCTAAGTTTGGTTTTACAGTTTTGTGTAAAATATTAGATACACTTTTCAAGTTGATGAAAATAATGATTGGGTAATCGAAATATACAAGTATGCATTTCAAATGGTCCACTTTTCGGTTTTACACCTTCGTTCAAAATAATAAATACGTACGGAAAAATTAAAAAAAGCAATGAAAACTTAAAAATTGTACAATAAATTGTAAATTTGTTTCTAATAATATAGTAATTGGCGAAAAAATAAGTGCGTTTGTTAAAAAAAAATAAAAATGTACAGTTTTTGACAAATTAATGGATATGATTTTAAAATTAAGTATGTACAGTTTTGTTAAAAATAATAGGTACACATACGTTAACATAATTTAAAAGCTGTACAACTTAGTGCAAATTAATAGCGCATAGGTGCAGTGTTTCCAATAAGTTGCCCTCAAGTGCAATTTTTTTATGTAAAATATTTCCAACATGTTTCATGTGAAATTCAAATTTATAAGCACATTTGTAAAAATTCAAAAGAGGAGTGGAAATTTTTTAAAATTGTACGTCAATTATTTTTGAGTTTATAGTAATTTGCACATTGGTGTATTAGTTTCTTCATTTTTTATTGTCAATACATATCACGTAAATACTTTAATATTAATACGTATTAAAATTTTATTACAAACTCTGAAAATTGTTTTGGTGTATCTAATAATTTGACCGTGTGTGTATTTCCCTTAATTTACTTTTAATGCTAATATTTTTCTTTGGGTTTGCGTACTAATTTAAAAAAAATAGAACGTTTTTTGTAATTTTCTTTTATGTGTTCCCAATAATTTAGCCACAGGTATATTTTTTTGAGTTTTTTTTTAATGTACAATATTGCCACCATTTTGCATAGTTTTAAATACAAATATTATTACAAACTGTGTGGGTTTCTTATGTGTGTCCAATAATATGTCCATAAGTATGCATGTATTTTTATGTATTTGTTTTAACTTTTTTTTGGTATTATTTATTAAGGTGTTTGCAAAACTTTTGTTAAAAATTACAACATACTTTGTTTATTATCCGTAACTGTTTCCAATAATTTAACCACAGGTATATTTTTTTATTACAATATTGCCAGTATTTTGAATAATTTTAAAAACATATTTTCAAATATTAATACAAACAATGAAGGTCCCTCATATGTGTCCAGTAAATTTCTTTCTTTATATGTTTCTAATAATTTTCCCATAGGTATATTTTTTTAATGTATAATATTTTCGATATTTGGCATAATTTTAAATATTTATATTTCAATATTATTACAAACTGTGTAAATTTCTTAGATGTGTCCAATAATATGTCCTTTGGGGTATACTTCTTTGTTTTAAAATATTTACAACATTTTGCATAATTTTGAATTTCCTCGCTTGTCAACGCCTTTCCGAATTCGACTTATACATCTGCATCCTTTCAAACGCCAAACAGCCTTTCCCGCCTCGTTGACTTGCAGAAACACTCAAAGTGTGGGCAAATGAAGGAAGCAAACAAACAAGCGCGAACATATGCAATCATGAACAGTTATTGAATTTAACGAAAAGATTATTACGCCTACCAGCAACAACAACAAGACATATATAAATATAAATTATATAATATTTGTAAATAAAAAGAAACATGCGTCCTATAGATTCATGTGTCTCGCAATCAGATTTGACATGGGAATTGGCACGTCCTTCGCCGCGGAATGAAGGCGACAAAATTGGCTTCGGTTGAAACAGCAACAACGTAAGTAAGTAAGAAGAAAATGTGTTATGTATTGGTAAAAGCATAGAACACGCTGTTTCAATGCAAAAAACTGTTCGCTATAAATGAGGTGGTGTGTGTGTGCGCGCGCTGAAAGCAAACCGAATTTATTTTGCATTTATGAAAAGCAGTGGGCGAATTGTATTAGCAGTGTAAACAAGCAAGAGAAAGTGCTGAAAAGAAAACATGAAAATATCACAGGCAAACATGTAAGCATTGCTGTCGACGCAATATTTAGTGGCTTCAGTGACACACTTTCGTTACAACTAAATAAATGCGTATGTAACTGGCTTCTTCTCACACCAACATTTTGTGCAAAAAGGATTATTTGTGAGGCTCGCGTGCTGAAAATGCAAAATAGCATGTTATTTAAGATTTTGCAACCTCTTCAAAGGCTTCTATGTGTGTTTTACTGGTGGACAAGTCATACTATAACAAGCATATAGGGTACTTTTTGGGAGATTCGGTGAATTGCTCAGAGCTTTCTGTAGAGTTATCTGCCTTAGAAGAGTTTAAAGACTCCATTATTCTCCCTTTTTAATCAGATTTTATAAAAGCCATCATTATATTTTTAAGAGGAAATTCTGATTTCTATAAAACAAGTGATTTTTGTTTCAAATCTGGTTAATTTTCATTTTAAGAAAAGATTAACACTCTCACACGTTTTTTCTTAAACTCATAGCCTAAAGATAAGGAAAAACAAGGCTCCAGAGCGACAGAAAGAAATCAGTCACAGAGAGAAAATTAGAAATTTGAAAAGCGAGAGATAAACAGCGGCAAATAGAGAGACAAAGAACGCAGCATATAATGGGAAGGGGCCCATGTCAAAAAGAGATGCGAAAACGTTGGTAGAAGGACCAATGGAGTCACAAGTAGAAAGAGAGAGAAAGGCATTTCTGCGAGAACTTCCGTTAATTTTCTGATTTTATATTATTTTCGTCGAATCTTCCAGCGAATTTCAATCCTAACTCTCAGTAGAAATCCTCTGACAATTAGTTAGCTTTTTTTCATTTCATGACGGAGTTTCGCTAACTTTCTTTTGATATTATTTAATTGCCTTTGTCGGTTCAAATCCTTTCAAGTACAACTTATACTCGTAGAAGCCAGTTAAGCACGGACGGCCTCTGTTTGTAATACCATTTTTTTCCAACTAAAAGCTTTTAAGATCAAAATTTACTGTTACCTCTATTTAAGTCGTTTAAATAAACTTACCTCAAGTTAGGATATATCCATGTCCTCAAAAAGATTTTTAACAGTATTTGTATAAACTCAGGTTCATTTCACGTTTTCTCAACGATTTTAGGTTAAGCTTTCACTTATGCTTTCACAAGAGAAAGCTTGCCTTTGATTAATTCGTTTATCGGTTTCTCAATGAAGACGGCTTAAGATTTCTCTTAAGTTTTCATGTGATTTACCACTTTAGCAGTTAAATGAGTTTTCTCGTAAACTTTCAAAAGTGCTTTAAGTTACTTAGGGACATTATTTTTTATGTCAGCAGATAGCCTTTGTCTTCCTACAGTGAAATTTAATTGTATTTGAATAAATTCAAGTTTATTTATCGTTTTCTCAAAGATTTCGTATTAAACTTTCACTTAAGCTTTCATAAGAGATTTCATAAAAGCCTTCAATTAAGATTTCACTTGCCTTAAGCTTTTCCATGACCCAAAGCTTTCGCTGAAGATTTCACTTGAGCTTTAACAAGAGCTTTCACTTGAGTTGAGTTAGAAAGATTTCTGAAACACTTTTCGTTACTTTTAATGATCTTCTAAAACCCTTCTATACTTTTAAGCTAAAAAGAAAGGAGAATGATTGCCTCAGAAAAACTAAACTTAAATTACATTTTCAAAGATTTTGCCTCAAATGGAGCAATTTTACTATTTGTATGAGAGAGATTTAAGCTTTCTCTTGAGCTTTTATCAAAGCTTTCACTTAAGATTTTCCTTTAGTCTTGATATGAGTTTTCACTTGATCTCTCACTTGTGTCACTTGATGATCTCTCACGTTACAAGTAGAATGATTTCTGAAATAATTTTTTTTTAGAAAAGCTCTTCTAAAGCCGCACCGTATTTGAAAGCTTAAAAAAAATAAGTCCCAAAATCGCAAAATCTGAAAATTGCACACTTTAAAAGCTTATTCATGTTATAAGCGCATGAAAGCATACGTATTATTTGCTTATTCAACATTTCACAAAGGCTTGAGTGGACTTTACGCTACAACAAGGCATTTGTACCTCTTTTAAATGCTCGCCAATTTGCCAGAAAGAAAATAAGTAACACAATTTATGCTAGACTTTCACCGTGTTTTGCTTTGCTTTAAAAATGCGAAGTGCAAAAGAACTTTCCCTTCAGGATTACTAAGCCAGTGGGTACATGTTGACAGTCAGCAGCTTGCAACATAAGCTATGCCCGCTCGCCATTGAAGCTGGCCTCATAATTTTGCTGTATTTACATTTTAAATTTGCAATGCAAAGTGCGTCGAGCGGGTGGAGGTACTTAAGAAAAAAGAGTAAGCTGTAGGTATATAGTGAAAATGGGTTATATGTATGTATACAATGTGAGTACTTATATAGGTATGTATGGGTGTGCGTGCTCTTTAAGCATGTACTTGTAGCGCAGCAAAAAGTTTGCCCTAAAATTTAGCATATTTGAGTAAAATATCTCATTTGGAAAAATTGGTCAATTTGCTGTGCAGTAAATGATGCCAGTGGCGCTTTGACGAAGAAAAAACATAAACCCTTTTCAGGCAGCTCTCATATTTTGTAATTTTTTTGCACATTCACAATTGCTACACTTCTTGCTGTTAAATGCAACTTTTTCTTGACTAAAACTGCTTTTTGCTCAGTTGTTTTTAACCTTACTCTCCTACCACTTGCTAGAAAAAGGGTTGCCTCATATTTATTGCTGCGACTGTAAACTTATGATTGGGCTTTCCTGTAGTGGTTTCGGACAATTTTTTTATTTGCTTGCCTTCTTCCCCAAATTTCGCCCTGAGATGTAACTGAGCAACGGTAAAAGCATGGCATTCACACACACATATATATATTTATGTATTGTTTTTGCACAGCAAGTTATTTAATAAACACAGCAAAAACAAATTTGACGCATAAAAGGGTTCACTTTTCCGGCGTGTTTATTTATTTGCTTTTCAGCTGCCAAATTGGCTAACATGTTCAACTAAATTAGGTTGTTTGTTGAGAGTAAATATGTTTGACCAGTTGACAGCCGTTATTGAAACTTATTTGGAAAAAGCAAATCAATAAGAAAAATGACTGAAACCCAGAAAAGCCCGAAATATTTTATTTACTGAGTTTCGCCAATAGCCGCACCACACAAAAGTGTTTGAAAGCAGAAAAAGTTATGTTTGCGGAACAACTTGTTATTTTTAATTCTAACATATTTCACTTTATATAAATATTTTTGTAATAATATTTTATTTATAAAGGTTTTCCTTGTACGTTTTTTCCATTCATATTTGTATATACTTGCTACAGAGTATAATAGTTTGGTTCACCTAACGCTTGTTTATTATCACATAAAACTAATCCAGTAAGACATAAGAAAACTGCCGAACAGTACTGTTTCTCTTCCAGATATTTTAGTAGAGTTTTAACGAGTCTGTGGAGGTATTCTAGTCTAAAAATCAAATATTGGGGAGTTTTTTGAATTTTATTTAAAAAAAACCAAAAAATATTTTTACTATCAATTTTTTTGTGGTGTTTGTTTTGATATTTTTTTTCGATTTCATTAAAAAAAATGTAAAAAAAAATATTAAAAATTAAAATAATTAGAGGGGGAGGGGGAGGGACAGGTGTAAAAAAAATGGCGCATCCTAGTGACATTGATCCCGATTCTCCTGGTGGTCTGAAAAAAAAATCCAAAGAAATTCTCAATCATTAAGGATGCTGTTATAGTCCGGGAGCACGAAATTTTTTTTTTTATTTGAAAATATGGTGACTGTCTGAAAATAAAAATCATTTTTTACGATTTTTTTTTGAAATTTCTGAATTTTTTTTTTAAATTTTAAACAAAAATTTTGACACGATGCTGGTAGGAACGATAAAGTATTATATAAGGAAGGTTCACACAAAATTTCATGTAAATCGGTTGTATAGAACTTTAGATAATGCCGCTACCGTGTGGAAAAAAGTAGTTTCGAGAAAAACGCGTTTAAAGTTTTACATTAAACGATATTCGCTCAACCGGTCTAGTTGCCACGTCACTAAAATGGCTATAACTTTGAAAATAATTTGAGTTTTGAAAAATCCTTTTAGGGAGATATTTTTGAATATGAAAACTATCGAACTATGAAAAATATTCTATTTTTTAGCGAAATCTTATTGTTTAAGTTTTTAATTTTTTTCGCGATTTTGTCGAAAGATTTTCCTTAAAAAGTTTTACTCCCTTCTTAGAAAGAACAGGTAATTTGATTTAATAATTTTTAATATAAATAAAGCCCCAGACTTAGAGTAGATATTATTTGCTCATAGTTTGTATTGCTTGATCGCTTCAAATAAGCTTAAAAAAATATATAGAATTACATATGTATTTACAGTATTTTATGCCACAATGCTATCTTTCAAGTGACTGAAAACGCGTCGATTATAAACCGCATTGGCGCGCAATTAGCGGCGTTACATCAGCCACAAGCGCCACAGCTGAACAATCGCCAATACAAGCGGAAAATTGTAGGAAAAATAAAAGACAGAGAAAACACAAAAAGAAAGCTGCACAGCAGTAGCTGCCCTCACTTGAGAAATTAAAATTCTTGTACGCATTTGGGGGCGTGCGACCGCACAAACACACACGAGCGCACACAGTTATTCATAGCACACACATAAGTCTGTGTTCTTCTGTGTACGTGTGTACAACCGATAACCGCATCAACTGGATGCAATTCCAAGCCATGACCACAAAAGCAAGCGAGTTGAGAGCAGCACATAGCCGCAGCCCCAACAGCACCAGCAGCCACACTGGCCCCAACAACAACAAAAACAGCAACATCGGCCACAACAATTGAATTGGAGCGCGCGGCGAAGCGGCAGCGGCATACTGAGTCAATCATCACTGTTAGCCCGCACGCCAACGCGCTGTGCCACAGAGAAAAAACACGAGAAAAAAAAGCAAAGTCGAGATAAACAAAAAGTGTGCTACATTCTCTTGTGGTTATAAAAAATTAACACGCCTTTTGTTTTCGCGGCGAATTGAATGCGGCAGCGCAGACAATGTGCTCATCGGCCAGAACAATAGGAATGCGCCAAAGTCTATAGCTGGGTGGCGGTGTGTGTTGTGCGCTTTCAAAAGGCTGCGCTGATGTTGCCTGCCACAAAAGTGGGTGGTGGTCAGTGGGCGGTTGGTTGTGCAGAGCACATTATCGCCATTGTTTCGGCGTTCGGGATTAAGTGCATTTAAACACTTGCAACCGCCTGCGTGCACGTACGGACATGCAGATAGTTGTGTGTGCATAAGTGGCGCAAGCAGATGCAAAACGAACAAAATATTTATAAAAGTTGAAAGAAAAGTTGCACAGTTCATGCACTTAACCGCAAATGTAGTCGAAGTTGTTGTGCTGATGCTTTTTTCGGAACACCGCAGCTGGGATTTGAACATGAAGAGGAAATGAAATACAAAATACAAGATGCAAAAGTTTCGTAATGCTTTTAAAACTGTACATAACTATATGTGTGCGCTTGCTATATGGTTTGCACAAAAGCACATCTTCAGAATTATGAGACATTAAAGCATTTATTGAAATTTTTGTTATTTGAACTGAAAACCAAGCGAAAAATAAATTTTTCATACAAATTATTCTAATCTTTTAATATAAATATTTTAGTACTGTCGGTGGTTGAAGGTTAAATGGTTTTAGACTATCTTTACGCATGAAAAATTAGGCGATTTTCGTGATTTTTTTTAAAAGAAAGTGCGTGATTGAATATTTCGAACTTCTTTGTTTCTAATAAGATATATTTTAAGCTATATTTTTAGATTTTTTTATTTAGAAAAATTTTGTAAAGTAACAGAGTTATGGGCTGTCTTCGGAGGTGCAAAAAAAAAGTACTTCAACTGCTGGCATGGTTCCGGCCGAATAAGTAGCTGAAACAAAAAAATTAAAAAGTTTATTAAACATAAAAATATTGCCCATACAATGACCTAAGAAAGAGCAAATAAAAAAAATTGTTTTTTGAAAGTATCACACTGGTATAACTTTTTAAAACTACCTATGCCAGTCAGAAAACAGGTATTTTTTGTTCGAGGCTGTTGCTTGTCTGTATCTTATTCTCATATTTAATAAAAAAATTTTAAAAATTCTAGATACTGATGAAGAATAATTACTACTTGACTGCCTGTTCAAAATTGTAAATAAACAACTTCAATATAAAGTCCGTGTTGCTAATACGACATGGTGTACTTTATGAAGTTATCCTTTTGTAGAGCGCAAGGTTTAGTATTCGCTTATAATTTGTTTTACTAGTTGCAATTTTCTGATTAGATAGATAGATGACGAATGCATCGCTAACTTAGGTCTATTGTGTTCTCTCCTAAATCACAAAGACTCACCTGGCACCGCCATATTAATAAAATATTAATAAAGTGCAATATATTGCTAGATGCTAGCAAAGCGATGTGATCCCTATTTAGAAACAAATTTTCTTATTAAGGTGCGATTTAAATTCATAACTAGAAAAAAAAGCTCAAAAACGCGGCACCGAAATTATATACCCTTACCGATTTAAATTTGGTTACCGTATTTTTATCGGCGGCTATAAGATCTTGTTATCCGATCTGAACAATTTTTTCGGAAATTGTACAGCTGCTTTGTACTAAACCTTGCCGAATTTCGCGAAGATATCTTTGTCATATTACAATTATATGGTGTGATTATCATATCATAACAATTTCTTCAGAGATTAAACCGTTGTTGGCGTTTATAGTCTTTTTGCGGAAGTTTCAGTTGCTAATCAGTCCTTTTCGGTTTCAATTCAGTTTAGTTCTATTTTCGGCTGTAAAGTATTTATTTTGGAAACTGTAGTTCCAAATAAGTTTTGCAATTTCAAAGTTCTAGTCTGTAGCTCTAGTCTGTTTTTTTTTTACTATTTTTAATATTTTCCAATATTTTTCGGTTTAGTTTTTGGCGTTTAAGCACATAGTACTAATGGTTACTATTCTTTTACGGACTACTAGTAAGCCTCCCCATCGTATATATATACACCATTCAAACCAGGAATTATTGGCACACCCTAAAACTACTCACCATACCCCGGAACGCTCAAAGGATCTCATCACTCACAAAGATACCAGGGAGCAAAGCACAATGTGATACACCACACTTCGAATCAACAAAAGAGGAATGGATCATCGCTCCACTTCTCTTGTTTTATACATTTTGATACGACGGATTCGCCACACATCAATTCTGAGTCCTATGCCATTTGTGTTAATAATTTAATTGCACTCCTCGTCAACTCAACTTTTTTCATCACGATATACTCGAATCGGACACTGTATTTCGTGCAGCCATCCGTTTTGGTTTCGGTCCTGCCCGTCTACTCTTTATTAAATTCGAATTTTGTTTAAAACTAACTAAACTTTGTGTAAAATTTTGTATTTTTACCCAAATTTTGAAAGCAAAGTCATTGCAAATGTTGGAAATGGCTTACAGTGATTCAATTTTTGCTAAAAACCCACACCAAAGCACTTAAAAATCAAGGTGATTTTTTTTTCGATATTCGTGGTTTGGTCCTTAATCAATTTGGTATTTACAGGTATTGTGTGAACTACCATCAATCAACCACCGTGTTCACCAGATTTGGCTTAAATATTGATGAATAATTTAATATTTAGCGTTTGATTTATAAATCCTGGGTACTTTTTTGTCGCAGTATATTTAATAAGTAATTTCATATTTCTTTTAAAACTAAAGAAAGTGTGTAAAAGATTTTAATATTACCTGTGTATCTACATATATACTTGTAGGTTTGCCCCACAGTATTCCCGGACATTTACTAGCCTTGTTAAAGTATGCCATAGTAGGATCCTAAACAAAATTTAGATGAATTTACCAGAAGAATATTACTATATTCTAAAATCATTTTCGGACACTTTTTCTGAATTAAACATAAATATATGTACTCTGATTTAATAGAAATAATAGCTAGTGTTCCCCAGGATAGTGTGTTAGGACCCATACTTTACCTACTCTTTACATGCGATCTACCACACGAAGATAATTGTATTACTGCACACTCAATTTGCCTTGGTATACTGGCAATCACTGAATTGACTCGGTTGCCGCAACAATCAACAGGTATGCAAAGTTTCATTTAAAAAGACTTTCTGACTACGTGAACACTGAAGCCGTATACTTGTATGTAATAATATCCCTTACACCTTAATCGGCCTTAAAATTATCCAAGCTAACTTGCGTTATATCAAAATATCTGATATCTGTTTGAAGTTACTAAGAAGCTTCATTTTGTTACATATTGCCTAGTTTCACTGATTCTTAATCACTTGTTTTGAGTTTCCTAATTCAAAGTTTAGAAAATTAAAAAAAGTAAACAACTCATTCATTACATAAAAATTGTGAAGATCGCCCATTGTTTATATATTGGGCTTTTCTTATAACTGTTCCCAGTTAGGGTCATATTTTGCTATTCTTATAATGTTCTTTTGAAACAAGAAACATGCTAATATTTTCAAGAATTACCATTCAAATTTGAAACCTTCTTAAGTATAATTATTTTCATGAAATTAGTATATGTATGCCTTCTAGTTTTTTATGACCAGCTACACGAAGTACATTATTAGATCCTTTCCCACTATTTTGTCGAGCTTGACTTTTCATTAAAAGAAATCATGTCGCCATGACTTTGGCAGACTAAGGAATTATAACTGGAAGTTTACGTTCCAATCAGGGTCAACAAGCTATTTTACAACCTTATTTATAAATTAGTATAATAGGGAAAACACTTAATTAAATTTATGCAATAAGATATGTATTTTATGAAGAATTGTATGACATGACGTATGAGTAACATTCTAGTACTGAAAAAAATGTTTTTTTATTAAGAGCTTTAATATTTCTCTACCCACTATACTCAAAATTATAATCATATCATATTAATTAATGTTTTTAAACACATTTTTGCTATAAAAGGTGTATGTAGTATTTCCATGGCAATATTAATTGTCACTCATACGCCACGTATACACCTTTTTATTATGTCTATGAAATTTTGCTTAAAAAGTGCCGACAAAATTTTAACGAAAAATCGCTGACATCAACAAAACTGTATATTTTGTCCTTGGTTTTACGAATTTCGCCTCATTTCTTTAATGTGTTTCAAGCCCACTTTTCGTCGTTCTTTCAGCCATGAGGATTAGATGATTGATAAAATTCGCAGATATATTAAATAAATGAAAAATGGTTACAAGCACAACAAGTCACCTTGATATTATCGGTGCTCTGTTGCACCTTTATAAATTTTTGCCATAAAAAAATGCGCATCAACGAAGGCTTATGTCTGACTTGTAACGCCAAACTGCTGATGCTGCCGTGCGACTTTACTCTCTTTTTTCTTCCTTTTTTGCGCTCGTTTCGGAAAATAAAGCGCTTAAGCTTAATTTCGTAAGCGTGCAAAGCAGACGAAGCAGCGAAAAATCAAATGCAAGGCCATCTATTTGGGTAATGAATGAGCTGCTTGTAGCGACGCCAACAACAATAACATTATATTATATTAAGGGCAACAATTCGCTTGGTTAAGGCTTTTTTTTGCCACAGCCACAGTCGCGACAATAACAACAAGTACTTAATCTTGAAAATTTTCAAGCCGCCCTATCGAGGCGCTGCCAGTCGCCGTGTCCCTGTAGTCTCAGCGCGCTGTGTTTGTTAGCGCTTTTTCACAGTCGCCTGCCTGTACGCTATTATCAGCGTTGTCGCCCACGTTGTTGACACCCATGTTGTTGTCAGCCATAATTCATTTGGCAATTTAAACACATGCTGCAGCAGTGTCTGCGTCAGAGCCTCTACTTCGCAGGTCGTCTGTACCTCGCGACCCTTGCAGTGCGCCGCCACCACATTCGACTGCCTGCCGACTTTGCCATTCAATTTGTCGGTGTTTCCTTGCGTTAACCTACATTTTCTCGCCGGTTTTTGCTTTCGCCTTGCTTCAATAATAATTTTTCATTACCGGCAATGGTCTCAGATTGGCTTGACTTTTTGCACGCGGCACGGATTAGGGCGGCAATAATGCGGATTTTCTTCGACAACGCGTAATGCGCTCAACACGCTCACCATGCTCGACTAGACGTTGTAATTGTAGATAAATATTAGCTGACTTCTGCCGCCCGAATGGGTTGCTGGCTTAAATTGTGCCAGTAAGAGGAAGGGAGACCAGTGTGAGAAAGAAATCTTAGATCGCTTTAATCTTGCTGCTTCATGAGTATTTTCTGATTGCTGGCGGATGTTAAGAAGCGCAGAAATGAAGCTTCGAGATGTCTAATGACAGCTGAGAAGGAAATAATGAGATTATGACGCTTTGGAGAGATTAATATAGTATTAGCTAGTAAAGGATAATTGCAATGATGACGAAATCGAGCCAAAAATGAAGTGATGTGAGAATGGAATATAGTTTGGATTAGTATTATTAGCAGGCGTTAGATATGAGAAAAGTGAATCAAATGGACCATTTAAGAAATATTTTTCATTGAACTGGGTCATTGAATTGTGTTTCATTGTTAAGAGAAAAAGTGAACGAAGCGAAATGGGATGGAGGCAGATTAAGGTGATATAACTCTAAATAAAAATTGAGCGGAGCGGAGCATAAAGGAAATAGAACAAAACTCAACATGAAATTTAAAATTAGAAAGCTCAAAATATAGCATACTTATTATTAGAAGACATATGCGTATATTAAGTAGAAAGGAATGAAGTGAAACGGATGGGAATGAAACGAAATAGTTTGAAATGAAATGAGGTGGAATTAATTTAAATGAAATCTATGCAATGAAACGAAATTAATACAATAAATGGAAAGGAAATAAATGGTATGAAATTAAATGGAATAAAATGAAATGAAATGGTACGGAATAGCGTTAAGTGGACCGAAATGAATTAAATGTGTTGAAATAAGATTGAATAGAACTAAATGGATAAAAATGAAATTGAAATGGATTATAGAAATAAATTTAAGTCAAAACGAAACGAAAATGAAACAAAAGAAAAAGAAATGGAATGCTATGGAAATGAAACAAAGTTATGAAAGAAAAGTATGGGTAAATGTTATAAATAAAAGGGAGACGGGTGAAAAGAAAAGGATAGAAAAGAAATTCAAAAGAAAACCAAAAGCATTAAAAAAAATATTTGAAGGAACGAAATGGAATTGAAAAAAATTTTGAATTAGTTTTATTTGTGAATGTCATAAACTTTAAAGTGATACAGGAACGAAATGAAATTGGAATGAAACGACATGAAAATGAAACACAACTTCTGATTAATGAAAATGTTAAGTGGAGGATTTTAAACGAATAAAAATAAATAAAATAAGTCAAAGGAGCTCAGTGAAATTATTATGGAACCTAATTTATAAGCAACGAGTTTGATGGACCCATAATTAGTATTAGAAGACTTGTATGTATACAAATGTATTGATTTAAATAAAATAAACACTATTAAGAAATATTAATGAAATTAACAGAAGGAACGAAATAAAATTGGAACGAAATGGAATGACAACGGAACACAATTTTGGACAAATTAAGAATTTAAGTGGTGGATTTTACAGCAATAAGAATATATAAAATAAATTAAGGGAACTCAATGAAATTGCTATGGAACCCAGTTTATTGGCAGTGAGTTGGGTGAACCATTATTTAATGTAATGTACTGACTCAAATGAAATGAACATTAAAAAATATTATTGAAATTATTATAAGGAACGAGATGATATTGGAACAAAATTGGAATGAAATGGAATGAAAATGAAAAACAATTTGAAAAAATTATATTTAAGGGAAGAAGAATAAGTAATTTAAGTAAAAAAAAAACGAAAAAAGATAAAAAAAATTAAAAAATAGAAATAAATAAAAAGTAAATGAAGTTAAAACCGAACGGAAGTGGTTTGTAGTGAATATAAAGCAAGAACAGTCATTATTACAAAATATGTTGGAAAAGAAATTGTTTTTATAGGAATGGTATAAACACTGATAAGGCTTATAAATTAAGTAAATCCAAAGAACCAAATGGAAATAAAACGGAACAAAATGAAAATGGAACATATATTTTTAAAATTTATATTTAGGGGGTTCATATCGTCTCATAAATTATATGAGTTATAACGCAACGAAAACATAGCGTTGAGAATTATACATAATTCCGTAAACTCATTTTTGTACGTAATCCAACAATAATTTTTTTAAAGAAGAGTATATATGATTTTATGAAGAGTTATAACACCTTGCGAACATTGTATTGGACCCTGGTAAGCGTTACATATTAAAATAGTGAAAGAAACGAAATGAAATCGGAACGGAACGGAATGGAAATGGAACATAATTTTTCTATAAATTTAATTCTAGTCACACAAAATTAATCAAACTTTACTTAACAAATGTATTAAATGGAATTTACTTAAGTGAAAATGTAACAAGACCTGCATATAAATTAAATTAAGGCCTCGCTAGGACTTGATAATAGAACCAAGTTGATAATAGAACCAAAAAATTTTTTTATATTGTTAAAAGCATACAAAATGTTTTTTCTTGAAATTACAGTAATTTCTAAATACATATGTATATCATATGAAGTCGAGAGATAAGCAAAAAAAATTAATATTTGCTACACGCAAAATCCAATATGATATTAAATATGTGCCATGAAAAATAATTTTTTTACTGCCGTCAATATTACTGCTGTGACATGTTCGATATTTATATTTTACTAATACCTACATGTTTCGTCCCTTATATAACCCAAATTCTTATACGAGTGCTGTTGCAACTTGTGTTGCCAGGCCAATGCCGCTGAGACCCATAAAACTCACGTTTTACGTTAAGAAATTCCTACATCCGAACTTTTCGAAGAGGAGATGATACATACACATATATATAAATATATCTTATACATAAATACTTGCATAACATGCTCGTCGATTCATAATCAATACATAAACGTTAACGTCTTCTTCTCCCGCTGCTCCTGCTGAGGTTATGCGCCCGGCATGCGACTAACGGTGACTGCAATTTATTGAGAATAACACAATTCAATGCTCGGAGACTAAGCGTGACGCCAAGGTGCGCATCTTTTAATACGCACGAACATGCGTGCAATCACACACACACACACCGGCACATACGCTATAAGTGCGCTTCGGCATGTGCGCAATTTATTGCAGCCAAGCACAGCAGCGCACAACACACGTATTACCGTTAACGACATGCCGTGCCTTTGCTTATATCCGTGCATTTGTGTGTTCTGTATGCTTAGGGCAACAGCGCGGGGCTTAAAGAAGTTTCGCAAAATGAAATGGCCCGTTTCCGTTCTGCTCGGCACGTTCCCTTGCACTCTCGAGAAAATTACAAAATCAATCGTTGGAAAAGTAGCTTTGGGAGTAGTAGGATTTTTGGGGGAAGTTGAGTTACGCGGGCGCGGAATTTATATTTCGCGTTCAATTTTCCTGCAGCGATATAGTTATTTATGTAGCGGAAAGAGTTGAATGCGGCAAGAAAACTTTCAGATAAATTATGGCATGCGTGTAATTACGATTGTTGGTGATTATCTAATGCTGTTTTTAAGTTTTGAGCAGCTTAAAGTTATTGTATAATATTATCTTATGCCGAAAAATATTTGTAGGGAATATTTAAGTGTACTGAAGTCGTTATTGACTGATTTTTTATAAAATCACTCGACATATTTGTTTTTATTAACAAAAAATTAGGTAGCCAGCTGATTCTAAAATTAAATTTTGATTACAAATTACTAAATTCTAAAATAATTTTAGAAAGTAGTCAAACAACTGCTCATTCGTGAAAATTTTATTTAAAGTTTTGCTAATAACGGTGTTGCCAGACTGTTTGAATTTAGAGTTTTAAAAGTTAATGAGTGAAAATTTTTCACCTTTGAAAAAGAATATTCGCGAGGTAAACAGGGTGTTGACTAAATTTATGGAAAAAGCTTTGAAATTATAGAGAGTTGTTTGAAAACTGAAGAATAAATATTTTCGAGATATACTCGTATGTATGCACGTTAGAACTGGTTTGCCACCCTCACTAAATTAATCACAAAAAAGTTTTTTACGAATTAAATATTAGGGTAAAACATTACTTCTCATAAAAAAAAATTTTTCGTCATATAAAAATATTTGAGGAAAAGATGTCTTAGAACAGAGTTGTCAATCTAATAAAATTTATTTTTTTTTGTTTTTTGTAATATATAAATAGGAACATTGACAATGAATTAAAGTATTGGCAGGTATTGGAGTTAACAGCATTGCCAACTTGGTTAAAATTCCTGAAATAGTTTTCTTTCGAGGCAAATAAAAATATAATTATGAAATCACTTGCCATGGAGAAAAGTAATTGGCCAGGAAAAGGCTTTATGACATATACTTATATTAAAACAGTGTTGCCAGACGTTAAAAATACAAATTTTGTTTAGAAAATATAAATGCATGCTCTGAATTATAAATGAAAATCATATTTGGCAGATAAAAATTAAAGTTAACACTTTTTCCAGAATAGCGTTGCCTAGTTATTTAAAATTCCCAAAATAATTAGATTAAAGTAAAGAAAAATTTTAGAAAATTATTTGCTATGGAATAATATTTGCCAAATAAAAATTTTAGGATAAATGATGTCTTAGTACAAGGCTGCCAGGCCGCTAAAATTAAATCGAATAATTGGGAAATAAACAAAAAATTATAAAATTATAGAAAAAAAAACTAGAAGAAAAATTTTATAGATTAAATTAAAAAAAATATATATATTTTAAATCTTAAATAGTTGCCACCTATTCAAAAAAAAATAAAAAGTATTATTTGAAATTATTATAACATAAAACATTTTTTGATCTTTATTTATTAATACAAAAAAAATATTTATACAAAGCATAATATTTGAACGTTTATATTTTTTTTAAACTATTTATTTATTCAATAAACACACCAGCGAAATTGTTTGCGCTCTTTCATATATCATATTTGAATATAAAATATATAAAATTTTAAGGAGAATATTTTGTACTAAAATTTTAAAAATATCACTTTCACATTCGCGATATTAATCTATCAAATTTTTTCGCGTACTTTTGTAACTTTTTCAAACCGTTTCATATTAGTGTACTAAATGTCACTCATACGTCATGGCGGCTGCTGTTGGTGATATATGTTCCAGCTTGTATACAATGAAATATGCGATAAAAAGGTTGATGGAAAAGTAACAGAATAATAGCATAAACCTGTTTAAAAAGCATCTGTAGTTTCTACAGGAGGGTACCCTTCATTGAACAGAAATGAAATGAATATTTATTACTAAGATTTGTTGGCAAGATATTGCAGATATTTAACGATATGTTTAAATACTTACTATTTATTGCTTAAAGTGGCTTTCAGGAAGCGGATATCTCCTATAGTAATTCCAAAATATTCGCTTAGCATATAAAAAAATCGTCACATCTGGCTTATTATAATAGCAGATGCCATGACGTATGAGTAACATTAAGTCCTACGTCATGGCTCCTTCTACAGAAGTACACATATTTAGCTTATGTCGTACATGTATTGTGGAACACAAAAAAGTAGTATAAAAATAAAAATTTAATGGTATAAAACTTAAATATAATTGCATAACAAGTTTGAGCAAGTCGCATAGTCATTATCAGACACATCAAGCATTTTTCAATGTGAGACTTTGTTGGTTAAGTGACAGAGAGTGTTTAAAATGTGCATAAACTACTCGGAAATCTTCACAAATTTACATAGTTGCTCACTTGTCATTCAAAAAATCATTTTACTCTGTTTACTCTGGCATATGAGGCTATGGTATGAAATGTTACTCATACGCCGTGGTGTATAATACATACTTAGATATGTTTCAACTTATCTGTAGTTTAGCTTGTAACAAAAAATTCCATGTATTAACAAAATAGAGGAACAATAAAACTTTTTAGCTAGCCTATTATATAATTAGAGATCCTGCACTTAACTGAAATTAAAAAAAAATTATGTTGTAAGACTTCAAAGGCAAGAAATTAATCAATGGTGCTTGGTCGCAAAATGTTTAAAGCTGCTGGAACTGTGCGGAAATCGTATAAATTGCATGAAACCATTCAATTTATAAGTGGAAAGGTATTTAACTCAGGCATATGCTATTAGCGCTCTAAATATTACTCATATGTCATGGTGTAGTGGTAAATGGATTATAATTAGGAAGCAGAAGTCAAAAACTATTTACATGGCAGAATATGACTATTTTCCAATTCAAAAATATTTTTAAATAACTCGTCAATATTTATATGTGTCCCTAACCCCATTTAACTCAATTTTAAACTGAAAATAGCTAGGATCAAAATATAAAACTTGCATTTGCAACAAGCGAATATAACTTAAAATATATCTAATAATTTGCCTACACATATACAACCACAAATATGCTCTAAGCGCAATCGTTTCTTCCCGATTTTATTTGATTTTCAGTTTTTAGCTTTTGTTACGGCACACTCTTGTCAGTGATTGTTTGCCGGCAACAATGGCAGCATTTTAGCACAGTGTGCGCATTGTATGGAAAATTGGTATCAGCAAAACCGCAAAAAAACAAGAAAAAAAAAAATAATAAAAATAAAGAAAAAAAAACAAGTTGGAATTGTGTTAAAAAATAACATAAAGAAAGAAGTGTGCAAGAAAATAGCATTTATATGCATGCCTTGTGACACAATGTGTGCTGCACACAAATAGAAAAAAATGTAAAAAATAAAAATATGCACCACATACTTGGATACACGCATACATGTAAAAAGAAGTGTATGTTGCATAAGAGATAGCTCAATTTTTCGATTTTCCGCTGCTGCCTCTTGCTTTTCAGCTCACTTTTTTTTTCGCTGCGCAGCGAAATGAAACCAATATCGGCTTAGTCTGTTTGCTGATGCATGATGTATGTAGACACCGCTGTTGGTATTGCTGTGCGCCTATGTGTGGCTGCTTCGCTTTCACACTTTGCAGCGCCGGTTGGAGCACACACACACGTGTACTCAAACAATACTACACCCACACACGTGCGCAGGTTTTTCTTCACCTCAATTCCAATCATGTCAGCGTCTTCTTGCGCAGATTTGCATTTAATTTTTGTTGTTTTTTTTTTTTGCCATTCTACTTTGTCGTAAGCACATTGTGGGATTTCTTTTATTTGTAGTGGTGCTGCCACTCCATCCAATTTTCTAGCATTTTCATATAGGTTTTTATTTTTATACGTTATTATTTTCAGTTCTATTATTTTCTTTGTAAGATTTTATTCAACTTTGCTTTGTTTTACTTATGTGGCTATGTGACGCAGATAACGCTTATACTGCAAAATTTTTATGGTTTTTTTCATATTTCGCTGTGGCTACTTTTGCTGGGATTTAGGAAATAAAAATAAACCCAAATCATTTAGATTTCAAGAGTTTTATTTGTAATAAAAACTTATGAGAGTTTGATTCGTGTTTTTATTTGGGATTTGTTGCGTGCGTTTTAGTTTTTAAACCAGTCACTGTAATGGTTATGGTATTGGTATTGATTTTGGTACTGGTATTGATATTGAAATGTAATTATTAATAATAACCATTAATTTGTTTGTAATCGTAATGGTATTCGAATTGATATCGCTACTGGTATTGACATAGAATGGGAAATATAATTATATTAAGTCTAGTAATTAATGAGTCATTGATTAGTTCTGGTAATGATATTGGTACTGATATCGATATCGGTATTGATATTGAAATGTTATTATAATTATATGAAATTTTTAATAGATTTTTTTTTAACTTTGCAATTAACCATTAATTTATAAGTAATGGTATTGATACTACTTTGTGTGCTGGTATTGGTAATGAAAAATAATTATAATTATATAAAATTCATTCTCCGTTATCGTTTTTATTTTTGACGTAAAAACTTGTAAACTATTAGCAACCAGTAAATGACTAGTAATTGTAATGGTACTGACACCGATATCGGGTCTATTATTGATATTCAATTCTCTGCTAGCGTTTTTATTTTATTTTCAAACTTTTAATTAAATATGAACAACCAGTAATTGATTAGTAATGGTAATGGTATTTGAATTTATATAGGTATTGGTTATGCCACTGAAAGGAAATTAATAGAATATAAAACAAATTTGCCGTTATTTCAAGTTTAGATTTTAAATATAATGATTAATAAGTAATAGTTGTAGTATTTCAAATAATGCTTGTAGTAATCATTACATACATAGGTGGATTACTAATGGTACTGGTAGTCCAAGTTTTTGAAAATAATAATAACATATACATTTATGCAAGTATTTTTAAGAGAAATTTTAATTGTAAATAGAGTAATTATATTAATGGTAATTGTAATTATGATAATTATGCTAAATAACATATTGTAAATTTAGTAATTGTCGTAATGACAATTTTAATTGTAGTAATCATGGTAATGGTAATCATAGTAATCAAGGTAATGGTAATAATAATAATGATGGTAATGGTAATGAGAAGTTGTTATTTTTATGTTATTAGTTTTACTGGTCTTGGTAATGGTATGTAATTAGACAGGTATTTAAATATTTGTATTACTAAATCTGGTAATTATAATGCAAGCATTAATTTGAGCTGTGGTGGTAATTGTAAAGTTACTTATTATAGTAATGATTTTATTTTTAAATGTAGTAATTATAGTAATGTTAATTGCCGTAATTATAAAAAGGGAGATTGCAATTATAATAATAATTTTTAGTAATTATAGTTATAGTAATGGTAATTGTTGTAATTATAGTGATGGAAATTGTATTTGTGGTAATCATGGCAATGCTAATTAAAAGTTTTTCTTTTTATGTTACCGCGTTTATTAGTTTCTTTAGGCATAGTAATGATAATCGTAATCTAATGGAATTAATAAGTTTTTCAGTATTTTTATAAACATAGCTATTAATCTAGCACAATTGTACATACATAGATCTCTTAAAAAGTAATTGCATTATTCAAGCTGAACTCTATACTTCTTGCCATATTATAGAAGAATAATAGTGAAAGCTGTTAACACATCACACTATGCCCTTACGTACTTAACTGCCGGCGTCGGTGAATGTAGCAGCGTACGCCAACAGCGTATAGATAATGACATACATATGCGTCAGCTAATGTGGAAATGCAACGCTGCATTTCGTTTTTCATATTTTTCACTTTTCACATTTCTTGCTTACACACTTATAGCGCAAATGTAAATATCAGCGCTCTTATATGCAAATGGCTGTCTGTGTAGAAATCTGTGCACAAATTTCAATGGTTTCATTTTCAGATAATGTCATTTCATTGTTAAGCTATTGAGAACGTGCAAGCATAAGTGGAAAGTAGAGTGTAAAAAAAATGTATTGAAAATAAAATTAAGCGACACACAAGGCGCACATGTACACACATATACACGTACATGAATATGCATATATTTTTGTAGGTATGTTAGCAGAATCAATAGCTTGCAAGCTTTTATCGAATCACCAACACAAGCAGCTGCTTGAAATCTCGCAGTCGTTGGTATGCATTGCGTTTCGCTGGCAGTTAAGAATTGAGCTAGCAAAAATCACGTTGCATATTTAAGGGATTTCTACTCAACACACATTCAATTGAGGCGCCACTGATTGGCTTTTTAAGTTACACAGCGTTGAGTGTCTCTTGTGCATTAGTGGATGTGTATGTAAATGAATTTTGTGTAGGTGTGTGTTGGTGAAATTAATAACTTGGCTTACAGTTGTGCATGGTATACTATTTGTTGCTATTTTTTATTGGATTAAGAAATTTTAATTAAACATAAAGTGACGTTGCAATATGGAAACTGAAAAGATATGCAAGAGCAATAGTGAAATGAGAGCTGTAACAGATAAAAATGCAATTAAAAATAATAAGTGAATCATTTTTCTTTGATTTTATTACGCTGATGACTTAGTTTCTGGTATTTTATATTATTTTTTATTTTTATAATCGAAAACGCGCTGGTATTAAGTCATTGTATTGTCATCAAAGTAATATTAATATATTATATAGTTAAAAATTAAATTAAATTAAACTAAACTAAATTAAAATTAATTAAATTAAAATAAATTAAATTAAACTAAATTAAATAAAATTAAAATAAAACAAAATTAAACAAAAAACAAACAAAATTAAATTAAATTAAGTTAAATTAAATTAAAATAAATTAAATTAAATTAAATTAAATTAAATTAAATTAAATTAAATTAAATTAAATTAAATTAAGTTAAATTAAATTAAATTAAATTAAATTAAATAAAATTAAATTAAATTAAATTAAAATAAAAAAAAACAAAAGCAAAAAAAAAAACAAAATTAAATTAAATTATAATTAACTAAATTAAATAAAAAACAAAATAAAATAAAATTAAATTAATTTCAATAGAAAAAAGTAACCAATTCGTTGAGCAATAGTCCATTCCAAATATCATGAAGATATCTTGCTAAATAAAAAAGTTTCCCATACAAAAACTTAATTCCGATTGTTCAGTGGTCCAATATCTGCGGTTTCGACAGTGAGCAGTTTCTCTGGGAGAAAAGATGCGTTACTAGTATTGAGAGCCGCTTACTCTAGTTTTTAAAAATGTAGAAAAGTTCAAGATATTGCCGAAACTATCCGGAAAATGGTTGTTACTTCAAATTTTCTGAGACAATCTTCAAATATATCTACATTCAGTATATACGCAACAAGTAAAAATCGATTTTTTAAAAATTCACAAGCTGATATGAGCCATAACTCTACAATCTGTCGCTGAAAACCTTATTATGTAGTTGGCTTTTCTAGTTTTGCTAAACTGTTGTTCTCTTTAGGCTGTTTATCAAGAACGGTAATGACATCCGTCGTCTGACAAAGTCAAGTGAATCACAAACGGCCAATGGATTTTGAAATTAACTCAATAGTGTTCAAAATACTAACCAAAATTTGGCCTTACCAGACGGGAAAAATAGTAATTCTATAATTTTAGGTATCGAATAGCTAGGCAGAGCGCTCTGTTGATTTCTACAAAAACGTTTTCTTATTTAAAAAGTATAAGTTTTAACCTTCATCACATAAATAATGATATTCGTTAACTAAATCTTTGCTCAGGTTCGAATCATAATTTGGTTTGAAAAATGTTAAAGACCTCATAAATAAATTTTGAGAGATAAGCTGACTTTTTACCTAGTTATTACTATTTAATTTTATAAAAAACGGAAGTTATCACATTTTTATGAAGTGGTCATATATTGTATATTTATTAGTCTTTCTTATTTATGATTAATATTAAAGGAGAAGAGAAACAGAAGTCCTTTTCACAACACAATTGACTATAATAACATGATGACTCAGTCACCAACCCTTCTCTCCTTCCCTGTTCCTCTGCAGGAGCGTAAGGTCAACAATTCCTTCTTTATTCTCAGCTCTATGTTTGGTCTCCAATAAATCTTTCTATAAAGAATAGGCATGAAGGCATGAGCCTTAGAATAAGAGGAGAAACGCCCAGGTTTTTTTTTTTGTCACAATTTATTACTTGTGTTCGATTCTCGAGTTCTTTAGGTCATCCAAAGGAGTGCAGCTGTTAACCTTTCGGAATGTGTGTACACTACCCAATTCGGCTACGACTTCACCTTATACTCTAATAGGTACAGGTATAGGTATAGGTATAGGTATAGGTATAGGTATAGGTATAGGTATAGGTATAGGTATAGGTATAGGTATAGGTATAGGTATAGGTATAGGTATAGGTATAGGTATAGGTATAGGTATAGGTATAGGTATAGGTATAGGTATAGCTATAGGTATAGGTATAGGTATAGGTATAGGTATAGGTATAGGTATAGGTATAGGTATAGGTATAGGTATAGGTATAGGTATAGGTATAGGTATAGGTATAGGTATAGGTATAGGTATAGGTATAGGTATAGGTATAGGTATAGGTATAGGTATAGGTATAGGTATAGGTATAGGTATAGGTATAGGTATAGGTATAGGTATAGGTATAGGTATAGGTATAGGTATAGGTATAGGTATAGGTATAGGTATAGGTATAGGTATAGGTATAGGTATAGGTATAGGTATAGGTATAGGTATAGGTATAGGTATAGGTATAGGTATAGGTATAGGTATAGGTATAGGTATAGGTATAGGTATAGGTATAGGTATAGGTATAGGTATAGGTATAGGTATAGGTATAGGTATAGGTATAGGTATAGGTATAGGTATAGGTATAGGTATAGGTATAGGTATAGGTATAGGTATAGGTATAGGTATAGGTATAGGTATAGGTATAGGTATAGGTATAGGTATAGGTATAGGTATAGGTATAGGTATAGGTATAGGTATAGGTATAGGTAAAGGTATAGGTATAGGTATAGGTATAGGTATTGCTATCTTACGCTTAATAGATATCTCCATTAAACAATGAACCTTAAACGTCTTTTGGTGGTAGTCAAGCCGGTTCCTCAACTGTCCAGTAATAGATCGCAAGCGACAACCGCAAATTTCATTCAGTCTAATAAAAACGATGCAACTATATTTCAACGATTATATATAAGCTTCATTTTTGTTTACATATAATATATATATATATATATATGTATGCACATATATTTACATTTTTATACTTTATAGTATCAGCAGCGAAAATTTTGTACAAAATTTCTATTAAAACCAACATTTCTAAATTTATTTCCCTATTGAAACTATCGAAATTTAACTAAATATATAGGAAAATATTTCCTATTTGTGGCCAATTTATATTCAGATCAACACTGTGCTAATTAAATTCCCAATGAGCTGCACTCATTAACCGCATAATATCATACAAACGATGACTAAGAGCCGAACCACTTCATAGACTCCCCGATCGGCACTTCCTGCTAACGCCTCAACCCACACTTGGAGTTATGGCAGTTTTAGTTCAACTCAAACCTCTCAATGAGTGCGTCAAACTGCTTGCGTTAAGTGGGCTCTGTAGCACTTAACCCGGTAATAATGCGTTCGCTTAACCCCACAACGGGCACATACACACACACACGAACGCCAGTCACGAAGTGCTCACACTGAAGCACCGCTTCATGTTGCCACCCAACAAATTTCATTAAATTTAGCTCAGACGCATTTTCCGCATTGCGATTTCGCACACAATCCAATTCTGTTGCAGTATTAGTTTGTTTAGATGCCATCTATATCTGTCCATGCACTAGTGTGCGTGTGTGCGTATGTGCCGTGCGTTGCTAATTTATGCATAGCACGTTTGTTTTTGTCACGATTACATAAGCAAATTATGCGCAACGCTGACACACAGACACGTATACGCATACAGCGACGGACTTTGCGCTCTTGCTGCGGCTCGTGTGTATTTGTGCGTGATTGAATGCTCTTGCGCGCCTGCATGTATGCTTTTATAATTATTTATAAACCAATTACAAAAGATAAGCAAGAAATCTAAGTGTCATGCTAAGCTAATTCAGGCGTTTCATTGGCGAATATTAATGAGTGCAATCAATATTGCAGCGCCCGCCGCGACACCTATTCCGCAGCATAGCAAAATTATGGTATTCACATTGCACTAACTACTAAATCTATGGGGATATAGACCGTTGAGCACACATAGTCAATGAGCACCTACCATCACATATATTTGTATGGGAATTGCCATTGCGCTTCGGGGACTTGTTGCCAGTTGGTTGGTTTGATTTATTGACTAGTCGTTTGCCAGTTTGCCACTTTTTGATTAGCTCGCGGTTCAATATGGAATGCAGTTGAAGTGCAACTAAATGTGCGCTAATTAGTCTAATTCGTTGGCGGAAAATTAAATGCATGCTTGGTGTAAGAGTTAGAATTATGTATTTGTAAAGCAAATTTTTTAACAAAAGTTTAATAAATGAAAATAAATCGTCAAATGTAAAAGCTTCCAAAATAATCACTTGACTCCCATCGTTCAGTTTGTATGACAGCTATGTGTATTTCACAGTTAAACGCGAGTCTGCGGTGGTCCGATATCAAAAATTTGCCAATTAAGAAGCCTCTTGGTGAGATGAAGATGTGAGGAAAATTTCAGATTTATATCTCAAAAACTGAGCTAGTCTTTCTGTATTCTTATATTAGGTTGTCAAAAGTCTCCTTTCCGCCTGTTTGCTCTTTATCCAATGTTTTATATAAAGTGTTACAGTGATTGGATTCAGTTCAACTTTGCGCCGTTTTGATCGATGACCTGTTTCTATCTAGCAACTTCAGAATACCCCCCTCGTACAACTCCAATGTTTATTTGCGAAGAACTCGGACAGCCACTTTTCATAAGCCTCTTTTGAGTTCAACTTTATACCTACAAGGGCGTTCGATATGGACATTAGCAGCTGGTTATTACTTGGCGCTATGTCCGGACTGTTTGGTGGATGCAATAAAACCTCCCATCCGAGCTCTCATTGCTTCTGACGAGTCTTCAACGAAGTGTGTGGTCTCGCGTTGTCTTGGTGGAAATGCTTCCTGTTGACTAATTTTGGACGTTTCTGATCTTTCGCCAGCTTCCAGTTGTTCACAGTAGATGGTAGAACTAAGCGCCTGGCCATACTCGTATGGGAGCAGCTCATAGTAGATGATTCCCTTCCAATCCCACCAAATACACAGCAAAACCTTCCTGGCCGTCAATCCCGGCTTGGCCACTGTTTGGGACGATTCACCGACCTCCAACCACAACCGTTTTCACTTCATATTGTCGTATGTGATTCATTTTTCGTCGCCAGTCACCATCGGCTTCAAAAACAGGTCGAGTTCGTTCCTTTTCAGCAGCATATCGCAGGCGTTCATTCGGTCCAGAAGTTTTTTTTTTTGCGTCAAATCATGCGACACCCATATATCAAGCCTTTTTGTGTATTCAGCAATCTGCAGATGGTTTAAAATGGTTTTGTGACTAACACCCATCTTCTGGGCGACGTCATGAGATGCCACTTCCCGGTCTAACACGATGTTTTCCATGATTTGATCGGTACTCTTCGTCACAGGTCTTCCGCCGGCTGGCTTCTCCATCGTGTCCTTTTCAACCGTTCTGAATCGTCGAAGCCATTTGTTCGCAGTTCGAAAGCGTACCATCCCCCAAATCAACATTAATCTCACGGAACGTTTCGTTAGCGAATTCAATTTATATTTTATATTTTTTAACAAAGGAAAACTTTAAAATAGCGGAAATTTCGGCGTTAGTGAACTCCATGGCTACACGTTTATAACTGTTGACTGCAATATCCAAACCAAGTAATTATGCATAGCGTCTTTTTGTAGGTAAGGTCAAGACTTTCAATTGATGTATAATATTCAAAAAACAAACAGGCCGAAGGAAGATATTTGACAACCTAATATATGCAGATGAACAAAACCGAGGTGTGCTTAACGTGGACACCTGCTTATGACAGCCTTACCACAGGGCGCCCAAAAACACAGCGGATCAAACCAATGCGTTCATCAGTGCCCTAAGAATACCAGGCATTATTCAGTAACAATTAGCATTATGCATTACTTTTCATCTTGCAGCCGGCTGCAACACAGCCGACCAAACCGGTATAAAGGCAAGCACACAGATGAACATGATTAATCGATTCAGCTTGTCAGTTATATATATATTTTATACGTTTTTTTCAGGCTGTGGCATTTTCTTAGCAAACTAAATATACCCTGTTCAGGGTATGATTATATATTATATTATATGATGTAACTTTATAGAATTAGCAAAAGCGAGTTATGAGTATTTTAAAAGAAGGGTCGTTGATTATATTGTTGAATACTTACTAATACTTATGGTGAAATTTGATAGAAAATCATGGAAATTGACAACAAAATCTGCAGAATTAATTTTCAGATATTCGGCAAAAACAAATATTTGATAAAATAGTACAAAAACTTCTCCTGAATTTCAACTGAACTCGCAAATATTTGCCTACAGAAATGCTGTACAAATTATGCATTTGTAATGCATTGCAATTGACAATTCTTACTCTGTTTTCGCTTTCATTAATTTATACAAGCAGTGGCACACAGCAATGCATATCAGCTGTGAACGCCTAAAAGCATGCTTTACAAATGCTATTTACCACCAAAAATTCATTTTAATGCGCGTCGCTAAACAATTTGCTAATTTCGCTATTGATTATGCCATAATATTGCTATTTGTATAATTATTTAGCACGTTGGCTGAAATGAGTTTGCGTACATATGTGTGCGTGTGTGTGCGCATGCCGAAATTGTGAAGCAGCTGCAACTGCGAGAGTGTATGAGCTGCACGAGTGCGTGAACTCATAGCCAATATTTCATACACAAGCTAAATTTCGAAAACAAAAACAATAGCAAACAATCACAAATACTACAAATTGTGTATGTGTATGTGTGTGCGTGTAATGCGCCATATTAATGTTTAATAGTTGTGGTTATTTTTATTACCGTTTTGTAGTTGCAGTTTCATTTGAGTTTGCGGTTGAAATTGAAAGCGCTGGCCTATTTCATTATTTACCATAAAATACGCGCGAAATTTATAATTCAAAAGCGAGTATGGCATGCGAGTTGCACATAAATAATATCTGAGCGGATGAGAATATATTATGTACATATATTTCCTGCAGGTGTCTGTTATGCATATATGAGTATATATTATACATATCTTCAATATGAATTTTGATAATATGAACTGTGCTGGACATGCTTGAATTGAATTCTTTAAAACACTTAAAATATCTTTAATAGGATCTGGTGATATTTTATCGCATTCTTGGAAAAGGAGGGCCAAAGCAATCTATTCTTCTATTTTATACCCCTTAGTGTTCAATTTCGATGAGAGAAAAATATTTTCAGTTCACTTGACGATGTGTTATTAATTGAAGGTCTCAATGTAGTTGTAAAGTATTAGTTAGTTTCGAACTAGCTACTTGTGAACTAATTTGGAATTATTACTTTCTGTATTAAATTTAAAATAGAAAATATATTTGTAGGATTTCTAAAGCCTACTTATTATCTTTCTTTCCTTGAAAATGTCATATTTGCCACTGAATTTAGAAATCTCCAGCTTCTGGTCATGCTAACTTTAGCAAACTGCATGATTTCATATAAAATGACAGAGCTCTCTGAGTTAAATTAATATGCGGGTGGCGAAGGAAACTATTTCCGCATTCTCGAAAATTGCGTAGTACTTGTTTTTAATTGTTATAAATACAACTTTGTATTAAAGAGTCTAAAACATATTTGAGCAAACTAATTACCAACAGCCAAATGGGAATGTAAGCCAAATTTTTTTTAATAAAAATATTTTATTTTTTTTATATTTTTTATTAATATTGTGCTGAATTTTCTGCAGGTAACGGCCCTCAAAATAACTAGTTGGGAAGTAGTTGAGGGTACACTCAAAAATACCAGAAAAGAAATCTGTTATAAAAGAAATATTTAGGGCAATTTCAGTTGAGACAAGAATCGTGAACAGTTGTTTAGTTACATAGCGACTAGTAACTAACTAGTTCATATAGGTTAAAAATTATTTGTAAATTTTTTCGAAAATTTATTATCTCGCCGAAAAATGAGACAAGCCAATTTTTGAAGCCCAGTTTCGATTTGAGCCGTCTTTCAGTGACCGAAGAAAATGACAGTCACAAGCGGCAAGGTCTGAGCTTTAAGGGGAGTTAGACTTAACTTCCCAGTTTCTATTTAGTTCTTAACCGAACTAGCAGCATTAGGTTGAACGTTGTATCAATGAAACATTTTTGCTTCGTGTCAAGGCGGGAATTCCGGTTGCCTTTCGTCAATCGCTTGCTTCAGTCTAACTTAACTTGTCATAAATTAACTTACATTTCAATTCAAAAAAGCACTTTTTGACGTACCATTTTTAAATTATTTATTTTAGCCTAGCTTTGTCTGACCTATCCTGATATAACTTAACTTAACCTAATTTTTTGTTTGTTGCTAACGAAATACTTGTTGGGCATGTTGCAAATACATTTCTTCGCTTCAGTTAAGATTATTGAACGCATCTTAACTTAATGTAATGTACTTAAGATAACTTAACGTAACGTAACTTAACTCAACTTAACGTAATGTAACTTAACTCAGTAAGTTAACTTAACTTTTCCTAACTTAACTTAACTTAACTTAACTTAACTTAACTTAACTTAACTTAACTTAACTTAACTTAACTTAACTTAAATTAACTTAACTTAACTTAACTTAACTTAACTTAACTTAACTTAACTTAACTTAACTTAACTTAACTTAACTTAACTTAACTTAACTTAACTTAACTTAACTTAACTTAACTTAACCTAACTTAACTTAACTTAACTTAACTTAACTTAACTTAACCTAACTTAACTTAACTCAACTTAACTTAAATTTGTATTAATTTTTTTGCTTCAGTATAGCTTGTTGAATATATTGAAAATAATCTAACTAACGTGACTTAACTTAACCTAACCTAACTTAATTTAGCTTAACTTAATTTAAATTTTAAATTTTAAATTTTAAATTTTAAATTTTAAATTTTAAATTTTAAATTTTAAATTTTAAATTTTAAATTTTAAATTTTAAATTTTAAATTTTAAATTTTAAATTTTAAATTTTAAATTTTAAATTTTAATTTAATTTAATTTAATTTAATTTAATTTAATTTAATTTAATTTAATTTAATTTAACTTAGGTTAAGTTTAATTTAGCCTAACTTACCTCAGTTTAATTTAACTTTACATTAATTTTTTTACTTCACTAAAGTACATATCTTAACTTAACTTTACTTAACTTAATCTTAATCTTTACATAAAGTGGTTGTACATAACAAAAAACGTTTTATTTTTTAACTTTACTTAACTTTGTCTGACTTGTCGTAACATAATTTAAATTTTTTTTTTTTAATTCAGAAAATTTTTCTAGACATATTAGAAATGCTTTGTTTTAGCATCACTTTTCTTAATTTTGTTGCCGTACATAAGTTAACTTAACCTACAAATGTTAACTTTAGAACTTCTTGTTGGACATTTCAAAGTAAATTTTTTTTAAAGCGGGGTTCGTTATTTTTAATTTTTTTCATGTTAATTTCCAGCAAGGCAGGTATAGCGTCTACGCACATATACTCCGAAATCCTTATATGAAACTGAAATAAATATCTACAGTTCATTTTATTGCACAACTCACACAATTTGATAAACATAAATTTGTTTTATTGCTTTGCTAGTGTCTGTTTAACGGACGCATTTTATGTAGTATAGTTGCCACACATGCAATTAAAAAACTTATTTAATGGCAATATTGTGTTGTTGCAATTTAAATGTAGCTTAGATAAATAATTGCAGAAATTTTGTGATTTATTGCTTCCGCAACGAGCGACGCTGGTGATCAATTTGCAAAAGTGGGCGTGTGTGTGTATAAACACAAACACATGTATATATACATACATACATACTCACACATATGCTTTTTCAGTTAATTTCTATTGGGAGCACTCGCATAACTGGCGCTATTAATTAAAAAATAATAAATTACCGTCACTATTGAATATATTTGCTACGCCAGGGTGACAAAGTGAAATTAAAACTCATACATATACAAATTTTATTTAAATTTAGTGTCGTTTTTTGTGCTGGAAAATTGAATGCGCACTTAGTTTTAACTAAAACATTAATTGGTCTCATTAGCGTAGATTGAAAGTTGATTAAAAATGACAGCTCATTTTTGCTTTGATATATTTATGTTAGAGAAGGTGTGTATGTAGAGGTTCTTGAGTGCACTTTGATTAAATAAATTATTATAAATAAAAAAGTTTTTTTAATGATTTGATGCAACAGTATTCCATTTTCGAATTTATGTAGAAGCAATAATGGCAATACTGTCATGAAGTCATCAAAATTACTTGCCAAATTTGGAAATTTTTTCCTAACCACTACTCTCTTCCTTCCACCCTCTTGTATTGTTTTGTCGGGTTCCTATTCGTTTCCACTCAAATCTAACTACCTGCCTGCGGCAGCGGCAGGAAGAAAAGAAAAAACAGAAAGATGCAGAAACACAGTGCGAATTGTTGGAGTAGACTGAGCCACTATGCCACACATACATTATTATATGCATACACATACAAGCACCTACGCACACACATACTCAAGCGCTGCGACATAAAACTCATAAATATATATAGAGACACTAACCACAAAGGAAGCATACAAAAGTGGCACAGAATCATATATAAATAGAATAAGCATGAACAAAAATTGGGCAAATAGAATTTAAACGAGACGACGAAGGCAGCAAGTAACAATGCCTGGCAACATGGCGCAGGAAGCGACGCTTGACACGACAGTGTGCAGCATGAGAACCGCAACGAAATGTTGATTGGCAAACAACAGCGATGGAAATAAAAATAACGCTAAGAAAAAACAACAAAAAAGAAATAAAAAATAAAAAAAAAAAATGGTTGAGCATCGCCGAAAATATCTTTCACAAATGAAAAGGTACCCAAGCAAGTACTAATTTTGATTTATTTATTTGTATGGGAGCTATATGCTATAGCGGTCCGATGTGAACAATATATATACGGAATTGAAGGTGGATTTATTCGCAAATTATAACATTGCCTTGGGAAATAATTGAAGCCAAATTTCGTGAAGTTATTTCGTCAAATAAGAGAGTTACTTGATTTTGACCGATCACTTTGTAAGCTGGCTATATGCTATAGTGATCCGATTTGAACAATATCTTAGGATATTGTAAGGATCTTGAGGAAAATAAGCTGTGCCAAGTTTCATGAACATATCTTTTGGAATGAAAGAGTTTTCAATACAAGAACTTGATGTTTATCGAACAGTTTGTATGGTGGTTATATGATATAGTGACCCGATCTGAAAAATTTATTCCGAGATTATTGCATGACCTTTGAAAATAATCAGTGCTAAATTTGGTGAATGTATCTTGTAAAATGAGAAAGTTTTCTATACAAGGATTTGATTTTGATCGATCAGTTTGTAAGAAGCTATATGCTATAGTGATCGGTTATCGGCGATTTTGATACATAAGAAGCAATTTGGGTAGAAAAGTATGTGTTCAAAATTTTGGGGCGATATCTCAAAACTGGACTCAGCTAGTCGCATAAGCATTTATATAAATATACTATGGGCCAAAAATGGTAAAACTTTTTAATTTAAATTTGAAGCGAAAACGCTTTCTTCGAAAAATTTTTTTCTATGTAGGTATAACTATCAGAACCGAATTTCTGGTGCCGAAGGGTTCAGAATATTGAAAAAGTCCTTCGGTGTTAATTGTTTGTCAAGATCAAGAATTTTAAAGGGCCTCCGACGTTTCTTTCTGCGTTTTACAAGCTTCAATAGCTTTCGTTCTGGTTATACCAACAACAACGAAGCTCGCCAAAAAAATGGTCCACCACATATATGTACGTAAATAGTATTGCATGTGTGTGAGTTGAGTTAAAAAATTACGAATATGCAGCTGCCACACACAGACATACTACCATATATATGTATGTATATTATAGAAGCAAAGCAAAGTAGGAGAAAAACTGAAATGAAAATTTCTTGTTGAAAGAAAGAATTTTCGGCACATGCGAAAGGCGTCTTCAAAGGCAACTACTGTGCAGTTGTGTGTGTGTTCATAGAAAGCAGAGCGCACATGTCAACAACAGCACACACACACACACACGTAGCTCACCTGCCGTGGCATGCGCTGATCAAAAACAGCCTACAAAGCGAAGCAGGCCATAAAGGAAAGGCAAACACAGCGAAGCTACGAGTGGAAGGAGTAGTGATAAAAGCTAAAGAGAATGCCATAAAAGCATTCGTTGTTGGCAAAAGGAAAGCAAAGACAGGCAAACAAACACAAAAAAGGTATTGCGAGGTCATTTGTAAGCCGTGTATGGGATAACAAAGCGCAGGTGGATAATGGAATTGAAGGTGGATTTCTTTACTGCTTTGCAGCAAGCAGTTACACGTATGCATATTTGTATGTGTGCATGGGTGCTTACATAAGAAAAAGTCGTATATATGATAGCATATCACTTCAAATGAATAACAAGTTGTTGGCGTACACTGTTATGTGTGCCGTTATCCTCATATAAGCACTTAGCTGATTTCGCTTTTTCACTTATGCCGCTTGTTGTTGTGCTTCTTACTCACTGCCGTTCAATCAGATAAGTTTCTTAAAGCTAAAAGAGCTGTTTCTTGTTATCTGCTGCACCTTGACGTTCGCCATGCGTTCGGAAGCCATACGACAGGTAGCGTCTTGTCGTCAGTTTCGTTCATAATTGTATTTGTATGTACATATGAATTTCCGTGTCTCTTATCTAATAGCCATGCCTTGTCTATGTTTGTGCTTTGTCGGCATGGCAGTGACATTGAAAATATGTCGTTGGCAGATTATATTTTACAGTTATCCCTAATCTTATTGCTACAAATGTGAACGGACTGTAAAAGTTGTGACTAAATTTAGAAAATATGCTGCTAATGCAATAGCAGAGTAAGGAGGAATGAAATGAAGCGGTGAAACACGTTGTGAAAAAGATATTCAAAGTAAATCTGAAAGTGAAAATTTAAAAAATATTGAATTTGGACTCAAATGGCATGAAATGAAATGAAAAAAATTAAGGAACTTGAAGAATTTAATTTTGGAACTGGAACTAACTGAACTGAAAATAAGTGAAACGGTTTGAAACAGCTATGTGTATATAATAGGGGAATAATATTTTACGGTAAGAAGAAAATTATTCACTGAAAGTGAAAATTTGCATGGAACATTATGGAATGAAATAGCTTTGTAATGATAATTAATATGGAACGTAATGGAATGGAATAATAGATAAAAACTGCTAAAGATATACTTTTAGCCCTATAAATCTACATGTTAAGACTAAAATTTAACTGGAACGATATGGAATGAAACAGCTGTGTGGAATGTAATGAAACGGTACCTAGTAAAACGTATAAAATAATAAAAAAAAAGTTCTTATAAAAGTAGTGTCAAACTTTTGGTACGATTTAAGAGTTAAAGAGTGAAACGAAATGGAATATGGAACAAAATGTAAGCAGTATTCAAGATCAATATTTAGAAAATATTTACATATTAAAATAAAAAATAGAATATAGAATGAAATATCTGTATGGAGTATAATAAAACGGTTCCTAGTAAAAAGTAAAAAAAAAAAGAAATTTAAATAGGTACTTATATAGAAATGGCAAATTTTATAGCAGATTTACGAGTTAAAGGGTGGAATGAAATGGAATGTGGAACGAAATGTAACCAATACTAAATTTACATAATTCAAAATAAAACTATCTGGAGCGATATGGAATTAAACAGTTGTGTGGAATATAATGAAACGGGACCATATTAAAGAAATGATTCAAGAGATAAATGGAGGAATGAAATGGAATATGGAAAAAGTGTAAACAACAACAAAATTAAAGTTCAATATTTTGTTAAGGAAAATATAATTATAATGAAATGAGAATGCATAAAACAAAATGAGGAAAAAGTTAATAAAATATTAGTACAAAAATAGGAACACTAAGAATTTTAGAGGAATGAAATGAAAAGCATTTTTTTTTTCTTGAAAATGGCAAGATTGTCATCAAAAGACATAAAGCAGGATATGAAATATTTAACTATAATATATTATTTTGATTAAACGACACAAACTTAATGGTTGAAAAAAAAACAAGAAATGAGACAAGGCAAGATTGTCTATTATAAAACTGTATTAAATATGTATATATATATGTACATTGATATATTTGTAGAATAATGTAAAATCCATATGAAGGCATGAAATCGAAAAGATATTGTATTTTATTTAGAACAAAATTGTACGACATGGAATAGGATGGAATAATATAAAACGGTATGAAACATAATAAAGATGTAAGAGTCTTTTTCAAAGTTAATGACATAACAAGGAATGGACTGGGACGATACATAGAAGGAAATGGAATGGAACGACATGACATAAAACAGAGCGTAAAAGGTAACCTGTAAAAGTCTTTTAAAAAGTGAATATCGCAACATGCAACGACATGGATTGGAACTAATAAAGCTGTAAAATTCTTTTTAAAAATGAATTACACAACATGAAGCGATATGGAATGGGATAAAATGAAATAGAATAAAACTAATTAAAGCTTTGTAAGATGGAGACAAATTTAATTAATGTCGAAAAGTAAATTATTTCTATAAAACTATTTTTAAAAGTGAAATGGAATGGAACGGGATGATATAAAATAGAACGAAACAAAATAAGACTTTAAAAGACTTTTCAAAAGTGAATGACACATAACGAAATGGAATAAAACGGGATGATATAAAAGAGAATGAAATCAATTAAGGCAGTGAAAAGTAAAGAAAAATTTAATTAATGTCGAACAATGGAACATTTCATAGAACAAATGAAAAAGAACATAATTAAATCAAAGGAATAATGCAAGTATATAGAAAAATTTTAGCACTCGAAATCAAATAGAATATAAAGAATTTAATTGCAATGAAATTTAACATGAAATAAAGAAAAGGAAAATATGAATTCAATAGGTAATTGGTGATTAAGTGCAATTAGTGAAATGATGTGACATGGAAGGGAACATAATAAACTCATAATATAGATAATAACGAAATGATATGTGGAATAATATCAAAAAGCGGAAACAAATTCTTATACATATCTTCCCATATATTCTATTATATACATACATATTTAAATATCAATGCCCTTACTTCAAACGCAAAACTATTTCCAGCATCGTTGTACATTTACCGTTATATCAGTCTTACAACATTCGACTTTCTACGTAGTGTCCATAGAACTGCAAAAGCAAAACAATAATAATAGCACTGCAACACCAACCATAGTTGCACATTGTTGTAAAGTGACAGATATAAAGTTGTACAGTGCATTCGAGGCATAATAACTGAAAATTCTTAAGTAACCGGCCTTTGCATGTCACAAGGCGTAACAAGCGAAGCAGAAACGGAAATGAAATGCAACTTATGTTACAACAACAACGAGGCAAATGCAAATGAGTACAAGTTGCGATACACATGGGTGCACTTAGGGGCATAACTACACTTCTACATCTGTATGAGTATAAATATGCATATTAGGGTGGGTCCAAAAAAGTTTTTTTTTTGTTACATAGAATATTTGGAAAATTTTGGTTGTTAGATGGCACAAAAAATACTCTCAAAGTAAGCGCTTTCAATCTTCTACACCTATATAAATTTATATTAGGGTGGGCCCACACAATTTTCTTTCATATAACAAACGAAAAAATTGTGTTAACAGACACCCCAGAAATACTCTTAAAGTGAGTGATCTTGCTCTTCTATATTTATATGCTTATTAGGGTGGGTCAAACAAACATTTTTTTTATTTCATATAGTACTCGGAAAATTTTGGTTGTTAGATACCACAAAAAATAATGTAAACGTGAGAGCAATTAGTAATAATAGGGAGGTTCTTAATATTTGGAAAACTTTTCTCGTACCTCATAACTGTAGGAAAGTCAATCCTACAATATTCTACAATTTTTCCGTAAATCTTACCGTTGAAACCAATGTATCAAAGTATTAGATTTAAAAAAATCATCGATTTTTTTTCACTCACCCTAGTGTGAAATTGTGTATCTGTGTTGCTCCTCCTATTTCACTTTATGAGCGGAGCGATGTTTCTATGGTTCGGTGCAATGTAATTCTAATCCCTGCACTTTTGGTCAGCTATGCCACAAGTTTCGTTGCCTAACCTTTAACTTATCGTGAAAATTTCAAAATTTCTCGTGTGCAGCTCGTTCGAGCCGTGGAATGTGTGGCAACTTCAAAGAGGCATGCCAATCACAGCGTCGCACACCCAAAACAAAGCTGAAATTTTAAGCAAGGTTTTCATATATGGATAGTATTCCGAATGCCTCTGTTGCAGAATACACAAAAATGCACGACGCGAAAAGCCACAACAAAAACTATGTCTCACTTGCTATACAAATATAAGTACATACATATTTACATGATATACGTATATGTATATAGCTAGTTATTTGCCATATTATATCTATACAAAACGTGCATAAATTCTTGCCACATCGCTCATGTGGCACGTTGTGTGTATAAGGTTTGCGAAAACATTTCATTGAGAAAGTAACTGCAAAGCAACAACAATAAAATGCTATCAAATTCACCAGCAGTGCAATACCCACGACAGGGATTGTAATATAAACAATAACAATGGCAACAACAACGACAACAAAATAGCAAATAAAACAATGGGAAAACATTTCAAGCGCTACGTTGTATTGGAATTGTAACACAAATGAGGTGAATAAAAATTAAAATAAAAAACAAAAAATTGAAAATTCAGCAAAATATTGGAAAAAGTGAAAAGATGAAGGAAATAGAGGAATATCAAAAGTGGAAAATTTAAAAAAAATATGTTGGAAGCTCAAAAATATAAAATCAGAACATAAATTTTAAGATGGACAAAATATCTAACTCTGAATTAAGAAGGTCCGAGATATTTTTTTTTTTTACTTTTCTAATTATTCTAATATATTTTCAGGTGGCAACTACAGTATAAAATATTTTTTCTTTCAACGTATGTTTAAGAATATTTTTAAATCTTAAGCTAAATAAAAAATTAAAATTTCAAACTTTCGAATATGCTTAATAAGGTGGCAACATCAAAATATCACTCTACTTATTAAAAAAATATTTATGCTTCATATACATACCTTTAACTATTAACTTGTATAATGCTTGCTATTTTTTAAATTATAAGTAAGTTAGAATTTAGTAGGGTGGCAACTTTGGTTTAAATTCTGTCAAAATTTAATCCTCTGGTTTATGCTTTATTTAGTAATTAGTTTTCACTTATATCCTGTTAACATATTTTTTTATTTTAAAAGTAAGTTAAAATTTTATTACGGTGGCAACTCTGCTTTAACTTTTGTCGATCTTTTTCCTTTGACTTATGCTTTATTTATCAATTAGTTTAACTTATATTCAATCAATATATTTCTTTTTACACTAAAATAAATTTAAAATTTTATTATGGTGGCAACACTGCTTTGACTTTTGTCAAAATTTAATCCTAGGGATAATGCTAAATTTAGATATTATTTTCCACTTATATGCTATCAATATAATTCTTTTTAATTTCAAAGTTTATATTTAGAATTTAGTATGGTGGCAACTCTACTTTAACTTTGTCAAAATTTAATCCTGGGGATTCTGCTTTATTTAGTTATTATTTTCCACTCAAATACTATTTACATACATATCTCTTCTCAAATTTAAAGTAAACTAGAATTTAGTATGGTGGCAACTCTGCTTTATTTTTTTAAATTTAATCCTACGATTTATGCTTTATTTAACAATTATTTTTCGTTTAAAAGCTATTTGCATGTTTTTTTTTTAATTAAAAGTATGTTAAAATTACAATAAAGTGGTAACTCTGTTTAACCTTTTTCAATATTTTTTGCTTATGATTTATATCTTATTTAATAAATATTTTTTGTTCATATGCTAATTACATATTTCATTTTAATCTAAAAGTAAGTTAAAATCTTATTATGATGGCAACACTGTCTTAACTTATGGCTAAACTCAATGCTATACAAGTTTTATGAAGTTTTGTATCGAAATGATTTTGCAAGTATGCGGCTGTTTTTTATTTATTTTCAGATGGCAACTACGAAAAAAATTTTTTTCTTATAATGCATGTTCAAAAAAATATTTCATGAAAACTACAATTGTGTGTGTGTGCGAAATAAATTTTTATAAGTTTATCTCTTCCTTATTTATAGATCTGGCAACCTTCTCAAATGCCCTTATATTGACAAACTACCAAAAAGCAAAAACCAAAATTTGAAAAAATTTCAACTGTTCAGTGTGGTTTGAAAGCTCAATAAATTTTTATATAATTTTAATTATTTTTTTCTTAATTTATATCTATATGAAAAATACAATATTTAAAGAAAAAGTAAAAAATTATATATTCAATTTTTTATATATACGAGTATAAAAATATTTTTCATAACCACCTAAGCCACTAAGTTAACACAATCCATATTAAACTTCTATTCCTACAAATTTCCCTTTGTCAGTCAAACACATTGCCATCGTTTTATCGCTCATAATATATTTAGTATGCGCTCCGCCCTTATGTATGATCCATCTCAATTACACATTTCACTACACCCATCCACCCACGCTGTGTCATGCACTGACAGCAATCTTGTGTCATTTTCGATTTTTTGATTTCAAATAGCTGCTGCCTATTTTTCCGCTTCATTTCACTTCTGACACAATGGAGCATATGTGACACAGGACGTAATATGGAACAACAACACATGAAAAAGCATATGTCATTGTATTGATTTATATATACTTGTAGTTGTGTGTGTATTGGCATATTTTCGGGCTACAAATAGGTGTTTGTTGTCAATATTTGGTGGCAGCTCCCTTGGGTGGCATATTTGTGAGTGAAAATGGACGTTAACACATATATACAAACTATTTTTATAACATTGATGATGGGATACACACAGTAATGTGTTGTGATATATAGTGCAAGGATAGAGTAGAAGATAAATGTATACTATATAAGCCATTCTGTTGGCTTTCGTTTAAGAAAAATTAGTTGAAGTTAGGTTATTATACTCTTGCAACATGTTGATACAGAGTGTAATAGTTTTATTTACCTAAAGGTTTTATAAATATTGTAGAACTAAGCGAGATAGATATAGAGTTATATATAAAAATGACGATATCCATGTTGAAAGAACAAGTTTTTCTTTCAATGGTAAATATTTGTGCTTAGAACGAATAAGATCAGGTGAAAATTCGCCTGTATCCCATGTAACTAACAAGTTTGTACATGAACGCTTTACCTTTTCAAGTTGCAGGATTGTGAAAAGTTCTGCTACACCCAAACTTAGCTCTGCCTTACTTATTTTTATAATAGCTCGTCAGCAATGAAGTGATGCTAAAAATACTAATCGCAATGAGTCTTTTGAGGTCCTAAATAGTATCACCTGACCTACATACATCAATCTACTTCAAATTTTTTCAGGGGAGCTATATAAAAAGAGGGAGAAAGAAAAAGGAAGTAAGCAGATAAAAGATTAGAAATAATGAGAGTGACAGGGAAAGGGAAAAAGGAAAGAAAAGGATCATAATGGGAGAGAGTGAAAAAGTTTTGCGCTGAGTTCGGGGCCCGCTTCGTAAAAGAACATTCCCAATGAAAAGAAGAAAGAAAAAGGTCTTTGTTGTAGCACCGTATAGTATACACAAATCGATTTGCTAAGGTCAACATTTTATATAGTTGGACATAATTTCAAGGCCTTATTAATCGATACAATTATTTAGAAGATGACCTCGTGTCACAATTTTTCATCCTACTACAGATTTTCTCTGAGGAAATATACCATATAGCTGGTTGAGGAGCTACTTTGAGCAGGTAGAAGTCGGTAGTTAGTATACACTGGACGGTGTAATGTGATATTTTTCGCCGTTATAAAATTACCTCCTTTTCCAGTCTGAAGAGAGCAGATTACGATAGGGTGTCGCCTTGTCGGAAGCCTCGCTTTGTATAAAACGACTCGAAGAGGTCCTCCCTGATCGTGGTTGTTCAACGTCAGCTTACATAGCCGTACTAGTTTTGCTGGAATTTTTTCACGAGAGGCTGTTATTTCTGTTTCATTGCTAGGTTAGGATTAGGTGCTGCATCTTACAAAAGGCGAGAACGCAAGATCAGGTACTGAGTATAGCGCTAAGACTAAAGCTGCTTACCCAGGAGCATGACTACATTTTATATATAAATAATTAGGGTGACAAATTAAAAATCAATGTGGTCAATGTAGCCTTGCTCAGATCGAGCACATATATCATACTTATCAATACCAAGGTTTTCGCTGGAAAATTGATTTGGTTGCAAAGGTTACTTCACGAAATTTAATACCGACAATATAAAATTTTTAAGCCTTCTGATGCTATATGAAATGCATCTGTGAAAGTTATTATACTTTCGGGTTTAGCTAAAACTAAAGCCTTTTCTGCCTTTCTTTAATAAACATCTTAAGCTGAATCAGAGCCACTAAAAAAGCTTTTGAAATATACAGTTTTACCGCCTTACCCATTCACACATTCATCTCTTCATTTATTCATCTTTATACCACTCATTTGTTATATTCTGTTTCACACGCCTTTTACTCCCTCAATATTTGTACTTCAACTGCCTCAGCTATGGGCAATAAATTATTCTATATATATACAAAATATCTATGCAACGTTCGCCTAGTTGCCTATGACCGATTGTCGCACTGCTATCATTGCCAACTTCAAAATAACTTCCTACAAGTCACACACCCACACAAGCACACAGTTTTGTTATTGTTGTTACTATGTAGAGCCTCTGCTTGTCACTGCTGTCTACTTGTTTCTACAAATTTTTTGGCTCCAGCGTTATTATTGCTCCCATTGCTATTCATTCTGCGCGACAAGCTGCCAACATATCATTGCAACACTGTTAATGTTGTTGTTGTTGCCTTTATAAGTGGCAACAAATGTCATGTTAACAGTGATTGCTTCAATGTTACACAGTTGGCAAGAGGCGGGGGCACACAGAGAAAAAAATAATACGAAACAATACTACTAAGAGAAAGAGAGCGCGCGCGGAAATAGAAATCTGGCACAAACAACAATAACAAAGTATACAAAGTAACAGTAAACTCTTCTGACACACTGCCAGGAGGTCAAATGTCAAGCAATGCCTTGCAATGACTTCTGTTGTTACACTCACTTATGTTCTCTGTTTTATTTGAGGCATCATTCACTTTGTTACTCTTTGTTTGGCCTCATCCCTCCTAACTCCCTCCCGCTGTGTAAGCATAACAAATAGTTTACACTTATGAACAGTAAATTAAATGTCGTTTGTCTCTAAAATAAACTGACGACTTTTCATTTTTCGAAGCTCTAGTCATTTGTTATTGTTGTTGTTGGTTGTGGTGCGAGTTATGCGGGCGGAAGTCAAAGAGCCGGCCTTCTTTAAATATCCAGCCTGCAATTTGTTTTCGCACTGTTGACTCAGTCGGTGGCTATCGTTTGTGGCACATTAATCAGTTTTAAAGTTGGTAAATGTGGTAGGCTCGGTGACTTATTTAAGGCGGTGATAGAGAAGAATGGGAAGGAAGGAATGCTGGAAAAAGTGGAATACTAAAGGCAGAAATATTTAAAACAAAGTAAGCTTGCTATTTTAAATTTCATTCGGGTATGTGAGAAATTTAAAAAAAAAAAAATTTTTAGCATAGTTTGACAGTCCGCATCAAAATTTTAAATTAATATTTAAAATATTTTTGAGTTATAGTCTTCTAAAGTGTATTCCCTCTGTGGCGTTACCACCCATGAAATAGTCTAAAGGCGTTAAGTCGCACGACCGAGGCGGTCAACTGAGTGGACCATTTCGTGAGGCGTCGTTCTGTTGGAGCCACCTATTGCCCAAGTGTATATCATCCAATGCGAGCCTAAATAGTCAGTTATCCTTCGGCGATAGCGATTCTCTTTCACAACAACGTGCTGGACTTGATCAACGTGGAAGAAGTATGGCCTAATGAATCAGCTGACCCACAAACCGCAATTTTTTTGGGATGCAATGGCGACTCATGGAGTACATGTGGTATATTGAATTACGCATATTTTGCTTATTGACGTAGTCATTCAGCCAGAAATTAATCTCATCGCTGAAGCTGATCCGACGAAAAACTGGATCATTTTCAAGTTGTTGCTCAGCTCAATTTACGAATATACGACGATTCTTGTAAAGGGTGTGGATCCAGATATTTTCTCAAAAATTTTTTTTTAGTTATAAAATTCATAACAAAAAACTTGTTTCTTAAACTAATCAAATATATCTTAAATGGTAAGTTTTGTGAAAAAATGGTAAGAGCCCACTTTCTAGAGCATTCAATTTCATATAAAAGCTAGGCTTTGAGATAATTTTTCAAATAGTGGGAAGCGAAATTTGAAGTTTTCTCTCTGATCATACGAAAGGATTTATTTTTCAAAGTACCAAGTGGAAAAATATTAATTTTTAATCCGCCCAAACATATGATATTTAACAGCAGGATAAAAAATACATACAATTTTTCATATAAGCTCTTAAAATTTTAAAGTTTTTTCTTGCATTTAAAATTCATACCCTAGCCTTTTTTTATCACAACTCTTTAAATCTCTGCCTCTGAATACTGCAAAAAAAACTTTCTGACTTCCGCGTCTGAATTTAAGTTACTGGAGTAATGTGCCAGTCAAACAAGCCAAACAAACACAAATTATAGCAGTGCAAACGGCAGAAAAAATCCACTTGAAATGAAGCAGCGAACTTCAAGTAGCAAAAAAAAAAAAAATTAACAAAAAAGAAAAACACAAAAAATAGCAACAACAAACAACAATTCTAATTATGTTTAAATTACGTCTGCGCCTGTGACGTTAAGTGCCTGAAAGTATGCTACACAACAGGCTAACTTTCTCACACATACACAGCCACATGAAGCTTAAACAGCCTTGGTAATGTTAACATTTTTTTCCTAGAACGGCGCTGAATGTTGAGTGGCAGCAGCAGCAGCTTCAGTTGTAACTTTTTCAACGCACTTTTTGTTTTTAGTTTTTTCGTTTTTCTCATATAGCACTTTGTTTCTAGCAGGCCTCCAACTGAGCGTTTTGTTGTTGTTGTTTTAGTCGCAACGATTTTTTCTACTCTCTTGAGCACTGAACTCTGTTACTCTTTTATTTGTTGGCATTGCGCTAATTTGTTTACCTTTGGCCAGGCAAGTCAAGCGACAGGTATACAACCATACACACCTACATATATAGAATGAGCAAGAAGAGATTTTGTACTGTTTATTTGTTGTTATGTTTGTTTACAGGTGGAGAACAGGAAATTATCATCTTTTTTTTTGATTTGTAATAATTCAGTTGTTTAAATCATACCTTTAAACAGATTTGAGATTATTTACGGTGGAGATATTTGCCTCAATTTGATTAATAAAATCAGCGTTCCTTCATATAAGTCTAAGTTAGTTCTTCACCCATGTAATCTTTTACCAATCTCAGTCTCAAAACTCGATCTCTGGTTTACATACGCTGATAGGACTAGAGGCTTACATATTTTTAGACTTGCAGTCTTCACCAAAAACTAGTATTGTACCAAATGTCAGTGATCTAATATCTTATACTAATACAGGGTAGGCCATTTAAAGTTGACCCATCTGGCAACGCTGTAACTTTTAACAGCGCTGACAAATCGGCTAATGTCATACCGCGTTAGAAGCGTCATTCGAAGACAATTTATACCATGGAACAGTACACTCCAAAAGAACGCGCTGAAATTGTTCAGCTTATATTCAAAATAACTTTTCAATTGTGTTAACTCAACGTGCGTTTCGCAAAAAAAAATAAAGTGAAAAGTGCTCCAGTTAAAGAACACAATTAAGTCTTTATACGCAAAATTTGTGAACACCGGTAATCTCAGTAATGCCAGTCATGCATCCAGACAACGCACAAGACGTTCTGATGAAAATATCGAAGCTGTACGAGCCAGTATTGAGGAGACTCCATCGACATCGAGTTATCGCCGCTCTCAGGAATTAGACATCTCTCGCACCACTCTCCGACGCATAATTCATAAAGATTTGAAGATGTTTCCATATAAAATTCAAATGGCACAAAAACTAAACCCAGCTGATTATCCGCGACGCCTTAATTTTGGCAAACAAACAAATGGGTCAACTTTAAATGGCCTACCCTGTATATGTGTCTTTTTACTAGTTTTTTGTTAAAACTGTTGATCTATACTAATATTCATACATCAGAACTTAACTAAATATACTAAAATTTTCTCTTCTTGTTCTCGTCATATTTCCATAGTCGGTTCAACTAATCCATCACATTAGGAATAAGCTAAATGGATTATGTTTCGCATAAACTAAATAATATCAATCTTAACGCTCAGTTCATAGAAAAAAATTTAATAAACATTGCCTATTTTTTGGAGTTCTTGATTAAATAAAATTATTTCTTGTCTTTATCAGAGCTATAGCAGCTACGCACTTTTAAAGTTGATTGTTTCTGCTGACTTAGAGTTGATAGCTTGCATTTTTCGAATTTTTTTTCAAAGTTTTCTAAGCACGGAATTTCGAGAATCTCTTTAGTACCGCAGTGCTAACATATACACAATAACTGTGCTAGAATTCAGTTAGATGCTGACTTTATTGAAATTTGTATGCTTCAGCCCCCAACTTTTACAAACGCTTTTCAGTTTTGAGAACGTTGGACTAAGTTTGACGGATTAATTGCCTACCTTTAGGCGTTTAACGAAATGTTAGCGGTAGAGTTAAACAATTGATGGGACTGATAGTTAAAAAATGCCAAATGTTGATAGCTTTAGAAACAAAAAAATACATTTCATACGAACAAAGCTAAATAATCCAAAACTAATAATCAGCAACAGAATTTTGTATTTTTTTTTTTTCAAAATGCAAATAGGTATATATTTAACATTATAAATTATAAATACTTGGAAAATCTCTGTTATATATATATATATAACATTTGGGCTAGTTTTTCTACTGGATTCCCGAAACACTCAGTTTGCACCTTTTTTTTTACTTTTATGAGGTCTTTCGGCTAAAACCTAGTTAATTTACTGCCTACATGTAGGCGTTTCCCTTAAAGGTGGCGCTAAAACCAAGCAATCTATAAGGATCGAAAAGATTTGTAAATATTTCACAATTGTTTTTCATTTCTTACAAAAAAAGAAAGTTAGTGCATTCATAACTAGATAATTACCAACGAAAAGTTTTAAAATTATGACTTCTTTTTCAGAAATATAAATATTGAAATAAAATTTTAAATATAAAGAGAGCTTTTTGACCTTTTTTCGACAAGGACCAGCCATTTTTCCTCGAATATGATTTGAAGTTATTATTATACTTAATTATTACATACCTTTGGGCGGCTTCATTTACCCGGCAGACCTTGGGAAAAAATTTTTAAATTGGAATAAAAGGCTTAGTAAATCAAATTTTTCATAATAGGTATTTTTAAAGATGAAAGTA
>CM050323.1:137644029-137668104 GCA_027475135.1 Bactrocera correcta | reverse complement strand
CTCGATATTTTGTATTCGATAGCTCGATGTTTGCATTTTAAATTCTATTTTTGAACAAAATATTCGTAGCTTTTGAGATGTAGAGGATAAAACGAATAATGTAAGTATTTATTCTGGCACGGGGTGGTACAACTTTCGCATAAGGTTAAGATAGATCCGAATTAAATTTAAAAAATTTCGTATCGAGGTACAAAATAGGGTAGGGAGTACTAAAAATTGTGAACGATTTTTTTAAATAAGAAAGAAAGAAGGTCATATCGTCACTTAAAATGCAAAATAACTTAACATCACTTTTCATAGGCTTACAAGCGAAGGAAATGCGATTTAATAGAAGCACTCATATTGAAAGAAATATTGGGTTTTGATATTTTACGATATAGATAGATATTTTACGATATTACGTATACATGGATATATGACGTAGTGAATCGGAAACAATAAAAAGTTAATTTCGATTGTTTTGATGATTTTGTTCTGCATTTCAGGTGGCGATATATCAGTCATACTCCATCAAAAGTCGTTCAAAATTATTTTAATAATATAACGATCACGTATGAACCTGAGATTTTTGAGCATATAAAATAATAAATATTATCCTATATAATTTCGTATATGTACATTTATAACAGATAAGTAATATAAAAACATAAACCACCTTCGAATAAACAGAAATTTTCCCCAAATCCATTTCGTGCTTTAATTAAAGCACAAGTTCTATGCCAAAGTGTTAAGTGCAAGCTCAATGGTCTATGAGTTGCCTAACTGCCATATTAATGCCAGTCTAATGCTTCCATAATTCCATGACTTTAATTAAAAGCCATCAATGATGAGCTAACTAGAGTGCGAGCAAGCAAAAGGTCAATGTTGATAAGCCGAAAAGTAAACTTTATTAAATGCGCACACTCACACACACATACATACATATACACATCAACACAAACACTTGTCAACGCCAACACCAATACGGTTTTGGCAGAACACAAATTTAGTTGAACTCACCCGCACCCCACCACCCACCAACACAACTAAATTTGCATACGGCCTGGCATTTAAAAGCGGTCATAAAGCAAACACACACGCTTGCACGCAATTTTAATGGCCAGTTATGTGCTGGTGTCTGTCTATTTAAATATACATATGCATGTGCATAATTAAGAAGGCGGGCTGGCAAATAGGCCAGGTACACAGCAATTGGGCGCCGAACAACTGATGATTTCTGCTTTTGCTGACTTTTGTCGTTTGCGAAAAATTTGCCAAAAATATTAATATGCAAAATACATTTAGGTGTGTGTGTGTCTGTGGGCTATGCATGCACAAGAGTTGTAGGCTCGTGTTGTTTTTTGTTGGTTTGCTAATATGAGCATTTTACGGTTTTTAGTCGTGTCTGTAGTCAAATATGCTGTTTCGAGTTTTGCTGTTCACAAATGCTAGTGCAATTATGGTGCTGCGTAAAACCGGCGACATGAAAAGTGAAATGTTTGTAATAAACGAGCATTTTGCTGAAAAGGTTTGGTGTGCTTTTAGGCGCTAGTGTGGTGCAAAAGAGTTAAGAGTTTCTCTAACTTTTACAGAGTGAATATTTGCTGTAAATATCAATATTCTTTGGTAGCTGCTTATACGTAGTCCATATTATTTGCTGAAAAACTTAAATTTATATATGAATAATCCTCAAAAGTGTATTCGTTGGATTTGTGATCGACATTTAAAAGGGTACTTGTCTTTTTAAGACGGTTTAGATACATAAATATGGTTGGAAAAGGCACTGATAGTGTTTAAGTTTCAGTATAAATATTAAATGTTAAGCGTTGAAAAGGTATGCAGCCGCAGATTACAAACTGTCTAACTGAATTGTTTAAGTAGCATACGAAGTCACGGAGCATTCTTGGCTACATTTTTACTAAATATACTATTATTTATTTGAGAGATAATGTAAAAGTGACTCGCATTTACTAGGAATAAAACGCTACTTCCTTCATATCTCTGGAACTTAGTAAATTTAAGTTTTTTGGGAGCAAATAGCATGTAATAGGGGTCCTTCTCAAACTTCCTTGACTGCAAGGATATGAAGAGGCCTCTTCTAAGGCATAATTAAATTATTTTAAGGCTTTTTCATTTCATATATAGCCTACTGTCTTCTTAAAGTTTATATTTGAACCCTTCAAAGCCTTATAGTCACCGTGTTTTGTATATGTAATGCATGCATATCTACCACTTAATTTTTTTGGCACATTTTTATATCACAAACGTATGTAGTTCTGGAAGGCTTCAAACATAATTTTTCGTCAGATTACAACTCAAACACTATAGAACTGGTATGAGTAATACTTTTTTCGGTCCAAAAATTGCTTTTTAAATAAGTGTTTTTATATAAACGTGTGGACTTTAAACTGAGGCCCTGGCGTATAAGTAACATTTAACTACTTCTGATATTTAAGACCGTGGTTCTGGCTAATCTACGCTCTCAGCAGGTTTACTTGATACCAGTTTAGTTTTATTTCTTAATTTTTGTGCATCTAAATCATCGAATATCAAGCTTTCGAGTACTTGGGAGCGGCATGGCGTATGCGCAACATTTCTGTACCTCGCATTAAACAACGTGTTTAGGCAATTTACGATCAGTTCATGTGTAATTATCGTCAGATAAGGCAAATTCTTCATTTTACATGGGACTAACGCTGTCAATTTCTAGCAATACAATATATGACACCGTGGCGTATAAGCAACATTGAAGTATCTCGCAAAAAACCACGTTTTTAGGCAGTTTTCGATCGTTGCATGTGTACTTGATGTCAGATATGACAATTTTTTCAATTTACTGCAACCAAAACTGTCCATATGGAGCAATTCGGTATATGACAGTATGGCGTATGAGTAACATTTAAGCATTTCCCATGTCTTACTTTGCATTTAGACAATCTACACTCGCCTGGTGATTTCAGACAGATTATACTACTTAATTCGTATGTCACTAAATCACCAAATATCAAACATGTGTGCCATTTTGAGCTCCATGGCGTATGATTGACATTTGGCTCTTGATGTTTTTCTACTATCTTCCTTCATTCCTGCTACCATATTTAACAATTACGCATATTTAATTAGTAGAAGATAAATCAATTTAATTAATCTGGCTTTGTTTCATAGTATTGAACTCTCAAAAATAACATGGCGTATGAATGACAATTAAGTAATTTTAATAGCTAAAAGAGTGGTTTTGAGCAATGTCGGACCACTATATGTTTAATTGATGTTAGATAGATCATACTCATTAATTTATGTGCAACTAATACACCAAATAACCTATATATGCCTTGAACGCCATAGCGTATGAGTGATATTTTTTTCTCTTATTGCTTTTCCTACTATCTATCGAAATATTTTACAATTATGCACGTTTGATTAGTGCAAGATAAATCATACTAATTAAGCTGCCACTGTTTCAAAGTATCGGACACTCAAAACACAACGTGGCGTATGAGTAATGTGTTTTTACTTAAAGTTTCCGTCATAATTTATAGTTACACGTGTCTGATTGCCGCTAGAAGATAAATAATATTTAATAATTTAGAGTAATTTGTTCTAAATTAATGTTACTATCACTACTTTCGATTATGTTGCAATTTATACACACGCATACACATAAATACGTGTTTGTTCGTGTGCGATAAGTTTACCTTATCACTTACCATATACAGACATATGTACATGTTGCATGCTATAAGTTTGCCGGTGTCAACACGTACATATAAACACTAATCTTTAAATTATTAAATATGCTGTGCACCATTTATACACATAATCTGTTCGTGATCCATCAGCACAGGCTATTAATTTGGACTAGCAACTGGGTAGCTGAAAGCGGCGGCTTCAAGCCCTTGGACATGTGCCAGCGCAAAGAAAAAATGTTGCGTATGACATTCGGAGCTTTCTAGGCTATCAACTGCTTTATTACCATACTATCCGTTAGTCTGCCACCACATGTAGTCAGCCAAATACCCATAAATGCGCACACTCACAACGACTTACATGGACTTGCTGCGCACAATCAAATGAAAATTTATTGTTTATCGACATTTAAACGACACGCCAAGCTTTTTATGGCATCACAGTGTACAATAATAATGGCAGAAACAACAAAAGCAACATATTACTAGCACTACCACGCGGCTGATAGGGACAATTTGGCTTAATTTCGCTGGCCACCATGTCATTTGTATGCGTCGCCAGCCACAATGAATGCCAAATAGCTGGGCGGACCGGGTAGCCGCGCAGGCATATAACTACTTGAACTACGCTGTGCATGAGTGCGTTCGTTTATGCGCGCTATTGTATAAATATCAGCGCTTCCCATTCACTTTGCATATGTGATTATGGTGCGCGCTCGCGTTTGTTTGCCTTTATTATTTATAGCAATTTAATTGATTTACCACATCTCGTGGCAATGGCACGCTCGTAGGTGCCAGCTGCTGTTTTATCGACGAACACACACACATGCTCATATTTATGCGCTTATTTCCTTGAGAGATATGTTTGCATATGGGAATGTTCATTGTTACTTATTTATTATTTACGCTGTTGTTGTAGTCATTGTAAGTCCTTCATGTCCGTTAGTTGACCAAAGGATATATCGCTCTTTTGCGCTTTTTGATTTGCTACGTGCCAGCGCCGTTATATTGCTTGGCTCATAAGCGTTTTGGATTCGTTTGCGCAATTTGCGTTGCCCTTTTTCCCTGTTAACGTTTGTTGCTATTGTTGTGTTTGTGTGAAAAAAAAACATCTTGTTGTTGTAAATTATGCCATCGCATGCGTATTTTATACCTTCCCCTACGTTTTTGCGACGGTAAAATGCATCATAAATAAACCTTAATGACACAATTATTCGTGCTCATACGCCGTGGTGACCCCACTCTTCGCTGCTTTATGCAAATATATGCATGCATTAAATGCGATAAACAATGATTGTTAAATAAATTATATATTTTTTTTATAAATTTTCTGTGTTTAAGAAACGTCGCTTTTTTATTTAGTGAAGCAGTTTCTACTGATTTCACAACAGCCTGTTAATTATTACGTAATTTGAGGAAATTTTCGGGCGAATAAAAAATGTGCAAAAAGCTTAACTTAAACCATATATAAACAATTTAAAAATATATTCGTTAAAGTTAAATCCAAAATTAATTATTCGAAACCATCGGCGAAAGTGTCGCAAAAATCTGAGCAAAATAAGGAAGACAAATTTTGAGGATTGAAAGATATTAGTTAATAGCAGTTTTTTAAAAGTAAATAGAAAATTTAAGAAAATATTATACAGTTGATTTTCGGTTTCAGAAACCAGGCGAGCCTTTAGAATTCAAATCACACTAGTTTATTTTGTTTTCTAAGTCACCTTGAATTTTCTTTTACAGAAGTGAATTCTCTATGGAATATTTAGGGAATTTTTCATTAGATATAACTTCAAATAATCACTTAGACCCTTTAGAACCCTTAGTTCATATTAATCACACTCATGGTACCTATTTTTAGCACGTATTTTAACTATTATCTTGTATTAGAATTAATTTTCTAATTCTAACTATTATCTTGCTAAGATTTTTCCGGGACGTTATTGGCGCAGTTCGTATAACAGTAAGAATTTAAACAGGCCAAAGACATTTGCAAAAAAAAAAAAATCATTCGCCAAGGAAGGGATACAGTTTTCTGTGAAGAAAAAAGGTCGGTATACGGCTACCACATGACGACACTAACAAGTACCAAATTTCTATCTGCGTATCACTGAGCAACCACACAAAGTACCATCCATATCAGAAAATGGAATTTACAACAACGACAAAATAAAACGATCGCGGTCAAACCGAGGGCAGACCACCCAGAAGGTTTTGCAGTGTGCTTAATGGTATTGATAGTAAATTATTTGCTGATCTCAAATAACCGAGCTCATAATTCGGACCAGTACTGACAACATCTGAACTTCCTGCACAGAAGTAGTCATCCTTGGCCATCTTGGCTTGTCGCCAGTCCAAATTTTTTTACATATGTATAGGCACGAGGGATCAATCAAAAAGTGCATTATTGGCTTAATTTGATCGTTCTTATAATGCAGTCATACATCTACAATTAATTTCTCTTGTCTATAAGCATTCTCTTGCACTCTGAAGCCCTACCTGAAACACCACATTTCCTTATGGCAATTCAGCAATGGTCGTTGTTGTTGTAGCGGGTACTAAATCTTCGTAAAAATGTTGAGATTAATATAGCTTGTCGTCGTCCAACGGTAGGAACAAGAAACGTAATGTTTCCGCGAAAGCGGACCGGAGAGGGATGACACATAGGTAGGAGACTCATGGATATGATTTCTGCGAAAGCATCCTAGCAGAAACGGCTTGGAGGGAAGTTCATTGTGCTCCTTAACTGGGAACATGAGACCTCACTATGCAGGTGTTCGCTGGAAGGCATCCTGTCGTAGTTGAGAGTACAGTGTTTCGGCAACAGTGTTTCGGCGAAATTAAGGATCGAGAAGCCGATTGCCTTGTACGTTACCAAAAAAGTTTCACTGTCCTTTCCCCCTGTGCTACTGGCTAGCGACTTGGGATTATATTGCGCCTCTGTATTTAACGCCATCGACTGCAATATTACGATCAATTCTCTACTCCTTCCTCCAGTTATTGCGGGATTATATGTTATTAGTGGGAGAGAGTGTTAAGTTCAATGCAACTAGGAAGCGACAAAATGTCAGAGAAATAGCCGTTTACTTTGAATGGAGTCAAAGTAGGTAGGTTGAAAGAAAATGTAGTACGATTAACGGCGCATTTAAATTTGCTGAATTACTATATAAATGATACTAATTTAATGAAATAAAAGTTCTAAAGTGCGTAAAAGGAGTGTAAGTAAAACCACGACGTTAACTGAAGCTGCGAGGTATGACAATTAAATAATGAGACTGATTCCATAAAAACCGTATATTTGAAAATTATTCTACAACTCTGCCATCCCCTTCAAAGTAATCCCCTTGGGCAGCTATATAGCGATTCCAGCACGTTTTTCATCCTTCGTAACATTTCTGGAACGCTTTGACTGAGATGTCCGCGAGTACCCTCGTCACGGCCGGCTGCATGTCCGGAATCGACTCAAAATGGGTTCCTTTCACCACCGATTTTGTTTTAGGAAACAAAACAAAGTCACAGGGTGACATGTCGGGCGAATAAGAGGCCAAATAATGGGACACGCTGAGGGCGGTGTGGCACGGCGCGTTGTCGTGTTGAAGGATCTAGTAGATTTGATTCACAGTTTTCCCTGGTGGAACGAATTCTTTGTGGACGATTCCAGGGCTATCAAAAAAGGCAATTGTCATCGTTTTCAACTTCGACTTGCTCATGCGAGATTTTTGCGCAAAATTTTATCGCGACGAGTTGCTCTTGATTTCGTTTTGCCATTTTCGTGATGAGCACTACAAACACACGTCTACTCAACTTGACGCAGCAGGCAAACTAAATAAGCTAGGGCAATGGTACATATATTTGTGGAGAGGGGAGATATTCCGGAAAAAGAAAAAGGGAATTTTAAGGTCACAGGCTTGCCACAAGCGCGGCAGTAAAATCAGTCTCATTACTTAATTGTCAAATCTCGTATATTAACATTTACAGGCACATTTCTTATAGCATTAAAGGATATGAAAGGATTCATGTCTTGATTTTGTACGGTCAGTTTTATTATTGACTATAGTGGTCCGATCTGAGCAATTATTTTAAAAGTTATAGCACTGCCTTGAGGAATAATCTAGGGAAAATTTCGTGAAGATTGCTTGTCAAACAAAAACATTTCACATACAGAGAACAGGGTTTGGTCGGACAGTTTGTATGTCAGCTATCTGCTATAGTGACTAGATGTGAAGAATTTCTTCGAAGATTACACCCTTGCATAGAATAATTATTCTTGCCAAATTTCATTGAAATTTTCCATGCAAAGATTTGGGATTCGAAGGTTCAGTGTGTGTGGGCAGCTATATGCTATAGTGGTCCGATCTCAACAATTTCTTCGAAAATTGTACTGTTACCTCGGTAAATAATTAATTTAAAATCGGCGATTTCAACAAACGGGCAGACTTTTGGGTAGAAGAAATATTTTTCTGAGAATGGGATTTTTATTTTAGTAGAATTATTTCCAAAATTGCTGAGTTTTTCCCAAAAAGCGGCAAATTTAAGTTAACGTGTTACAACATGTAACCAAACATATGGTTTCATGAGGCCAAGACTAAAAAAGGTTGGACAACTGCATTTGAACAAGGAAACTTTGTAGTCTGCGATTTTAATGGCATTTATTGTCTCGAGGGCAGTTCAACGCCGTTTGCCTGAAGCAATCCGAAAAACGCAAGGATTTGTGCAAAACAAAGTCAAGGCTTTTGCAACACGATAAAGCTTCTGCTTACACACTCCGTTCCCAAGACAGCAGAGTCAACGTAATATTGGCCCAATCAACAGAATATTACCGCAACAACAACAATCATTTCACACTTTGCTGTTTTGTAAGTGATTTCATGGAATAAAATATTGCTATAACCACGCCCCAATCTCCATATTCGCCAGATATGATACCATGCTAATTTTCCTATTTCTACAAATAGAGAGAACATTAAAAGTACATTAAAAGCGGGTTGCTGAAAGAACTAAAGGCAATAGCTTAGATCAAGTGTTTTGACCCTTAGAAAAAGTTCAGAATATCAAATGGTGATTATTTGAAGACTGACAATATTAATGCTAAGGAATAAATAAATATTTTTTCAAAACATGAAAATTTTTGTTATACAGGTACAAAGTTAAAGACATCTCATATATGTATATGTATACAATTCATAGAGTCTCCGGTGCTTCTTTCTGAGCATCACAAGTTTCATGTAAAACTTAGTATGCGCTGTTCAGAGTATACTCATCATTCAAGTATATTACAAGTATAGGATTAATCGAACACGCAACCTAAGCCTAATATCAGTACCGAAGACGTCAAAATTTCCGTTCATTAAAGAATAATTCATAATATGATATTTATTTGATTTCTGCGGTCTCCGCTCTCCTTCAACTTCCGCAACGTTTGCTATTTATTTATAGCATTTAACTTATTGTGCAATTGCTTTATAAAGTTATTATTTACATTTATTTACGAAATTGCTGACCGAGTGCCTCCCCACACCGACTGACCACAAACTTGTGTTGCGAACTTCGTATGGCATGTACATGTGCTTGTTTATATACATAAGTATATGTAGTTTTGAAGTGGTTTTTATTATTGTTATTGTTGCTACTACACACGCTGTTGTTGTTGTTGTTGCCACTTGTGTTGCGCTGTGTCACAATAAATTATGCAACAGCAATTTACATTGCAACGACCCAACATTGGCTGTAAAACGAAATTGAATTGTTGTGCGGAGTTGCGCCAGCGTTACGAGAGCGTTACGAGAGGGCTGCCGCACTACCGCAACAACAACAAAGAAAATCAACAAAGAATACTTTGCAACAATAACAACGGCAACAAAAAGCGAAAACACTATGAATGGGTTATGAGACGAGCGTTTACCGACACGGCGCTGGCGGTGGCGAGAAACTTTGCAATGTAAGGACGAGAAGAAGAATGAGAAGTGCTGATAAAATTTAGTAATTTAGAGAGGGGAAGAAAACGCAAAATGTGTTGAAAGGTAATTGAGCTTCACAGTTTATTTAGGAATTGCGTGTATGTGTATAAATACTTGAATGTGTGTGTGTGTGCCAGTGTTTATTATTTGCGTGCGTGCCTGCTTAGGAAGGGTTGCTTGCCATGAAAAGGCCACACAATAGACATTAAGTAAATAAACGTGTCTACTTTGATTAAAATGAATATTTGATGATGCAAGTGTTGCACGTGTAATGTTGAAAGCGAAAAACAGTTATTGCAATTATTATAAATAAGTAAGTAAGCAGATTAAAGTATTTGATATTTATAGTGAACAAATATCTCGTAAGTCCGCATATTAATAAGCTCCTCTGATCTCAATATATCTATCCAGCTTGACCACTGAATAATGAAAATCCCAAAGGAGCAGAGGAAGCTTATTAAAAAAAATAAAAATTTTGACCTTTATTTTTATTTTTTTTTTTAATAAGCTGTAAGTAAAAACAAACTTTTCTAGATTGATCACTGAGCATTAAAAGCTCGAAACGCTTTGGCTCATTTGATCTTAATATATCCTTCTAGTTTAACCGCTGAATAATGAAAGCCCTAAAAGCTTTTGAGATTTGACTATTCTTCTTCTTCTTCTTTACTGGCGTAGACACCGCTTACGCGATTATAGCCGAGTCAACAACAGCGCGCCAGTCGTTTCTTCTCTTCGCTACGTGGCGCCAATTGGATATTCCAAGCGAGGCCAGGTCCTTCTCTACTTGGTCCTTCCAACGGAGTGGAGGTCTTCCTCTTCCTCTGCTTCCCGCGGAGGGTACTGCGTCGAATACTTTCAGAGCTGGAGTGTTTTCATCCATCCGGACAACATGACCTAGCCAGCGTAGCCGCTGTCTTTTAATTCGCTGAACTATGTCAATGTCGTCGTATATCTCGTACAGCTCATCGTTCCATCGAATGCGATATTCGCCGTGGCCAACGAGCAAAGGACCATAAATCTTTCGCAGAACCTTTCTCTCGAAAACTCGCAACGTCAACTCATCGGTTGTTGTCATCGTCCAAGCCTCTGCACCATATAGGAGGACGGGAATTATGAGAGACTTATAGAGTTTGGTTTTTGTTTGTCGAGAGAGGACTTTGCTTCTCAATTGCCTACTTAGTCCGAAGTAGCACCTGTTGGCAAGAGTTATCCTGCGTTGGATTTCTAGGCTGACATTGTTGGTGGTGTTTACGCTGGTTCCAAGATAGACGAAATTATCTACAACTTCAAAGTTATGACTGTCAACAGTGACGTGAGTGCCAAGTCGCGAGTGCGACGACTGTTTGTTTGATGATAGGAGATATTTCGTCTTGCCCTCGTTCACTGCCAGACCCATTTCTTTTGCTTCCTTGTCCAGTCTGGAGAAAGCAGAACTAACGGCGCGGGTGTTGAGGCCGATGATATCAATATCATCGGCATACGCCAGCAGTTGTACACTCTTATAAAAGATGGTACCTTCTCTGTTAAGTTCTGCAGCTCGAACTATTTTCTCCAGAAGCAGGTTGAAAAAGTCGCACGATAGGGAATCGCCTTGTCTGAAACCTCGTTTGGTATCGAACGGCTCGGAGAGGTCCTTCCCGATTCTGACGGAGCTTTTTGTGTTGCTCAACGTCAGTTTACACAGCCGTATTAGTTTTGCGGGGATACCAAATTCAGACATCGCGGCATAAAGGCAGCTCCTTTTCGTGCTGTCGAAAGCAGCTTTGAAATCGACGAAGAGGTGGTGTGTGTCGATTCTCCTTTCACGGGTCTTTTCCAAGATTTGGCGCATCGTGAATATCTGGTCGGTTGTTGATTTACCAGGTCTAAAGCCACACTGATAAGGTCCAATCAGTTTGTTGACGGTGGGCTTTAATCTTTCACACAATACGCTCGACAGAACCTTATATGCGATATTGAGGAGGCTAATCCCACGGTAGTTGGCGCAGATTGTGGGGTCTCCTTTTTTGTGGATTGGGCATAGCACACTTAAATTCCAATCGTTGGGCATACTTTCGTCCGACCATATTTTGCAAAGAAGCTGATGCATGCACCTTATCAGCTCTTCGCCGCCGTGTTTGAATAGCTCGGCCGGCAATCCATCGGCCCCTGCCGCTTTGTTGTTTTTCAGGCGGGCAATTGCTATTCGAACTTCTTCATGGTCGGGCAATGGAACGTCTGCTCCATCGTCATCGATTGGGGTATCGGGTTCGCTTTCTCCTGGTGTTGTGCGTTCACTGCCATTCAGCAGGCTGGAGAAGTGTTCCCTCCATAATTTAAGTATGCTCTGGGCATCGGTAACTAGATCACCTTTGGGGGTTCTACAAGACTATTCACTTATTAATAATATGAGAAACCCCGGTTTTTTTAGATTGATTCCCGAGCTTTGAAAGCTTCAAAAGATTTTGAGCTTTAACTATTTCAGTGTATAATAATATTATGAAACGAGGACTACTTTCCAGATTAACCTTTGAGTTGATGAAAGCTTCAAAAACTTTTGAGCATTGAAGGTTTCAGTTTGCAATGAACACAATGGCTAGATTAATTAAATCAGGTTAAAAACGAAACAAGTTTTCAGCTCTAATGGAAACAAACCGCAATTTGTATCGTCAGATGTATTTCGGTTCAGCGTAAAGTAGATGAGCTTTGAAAGATCAGAAAGCTTTTTTAGTTAAAGTAATGACAGCGGCTGACCAGTTAGATTATTAATTCCATGAAGATTTGAACATATCCTAGTAAAGACTCACTACAAATAAAATTGAGCTTTGAAAGCTCGAAAAGCTTCCATTGATAGTCAACGTAATGGAAGTTTCTGATCAGTCAGGCGGTTTATGCCATGAAGACTTAAGCAGCACAGTAGGAAACTAAACTTCAAAATTGAGCTTTGAAAGCTCGAAAAGCTTCCAGTGCTACTTTAAGTAATAGAAGTTTGCTGATTATCACAGTTACAAACCAAATTTCTAAATTAAGCTCAGAAAGTTCCAAATGACTTTTAAGTAAAGTAATGGAGGTAGGTTATCAGCTGGATATGGAGATTTTGAAAGACGTGATCCAAACATAAAATAGGCGGAATTTAAATTTTTCAGAGGCACTTAATAAGTTTAGTTAGATATGAAAAAGTTTAAAAGCTCATAAGCAGAACTTGTGCTATATTATGTGATAAATAAATACTAAGCTGTAAAGAACTGAGCGTTCAATTTTGTTGGAAAGGCGTAAATAGCTCTAAGATCTTATCAAAGTCACAAACCACAGTTTTTGTTCTGAAAACTGCTCTAACAGAGCGCGCTCTTTTGTGGACAGCTTAAAATTGTAACCACATAAGCGTTTTAAAATATAAAAACTGTATGAATCAGTTTCCTTGAAAGCGCAAAACGAACTTTAAACTTTTAGCAAAGACACGTACCACAGTTATCACTTATTTGCTTAACGTTGCATCGCAGAGAACAGAACGGAAAATGTATGAATGCTAATGCTAAACTGTAATAACTCAAGCTAGGCCTTGATTTTCCTAGAAAGGCACTACAAGTGATTACAGGCTTCGATTGCTTGGATTAAGGGTTATCGTGCATATGTCGGATTAGTCGTTGGGGCCGTTAGAATGTTATATGTCTAATAGTGTGTATCTTAAACTCTTTCTAATATTAGGAAATATTTTTTCTCATTTCTATGTCAATAAAAAATATTTTTTTTAAATATATTCATTATAGCACCATCTATCGGTTTAGATTTTTCATAAAAATGTGAAAATTTCAATCAAATTGGAACGCAAATATTCCGCAATCAAATCAGCATACATTAGCAAGAGGGAAATAAACCAAATTTTAACTATTCTGTAAAATATCAGTATGAAATCATAAAATCAAAACGATGCGCCGAAAATTTGCAACCAAAACCGCAAAAGCAATTTTCCATACCCCAAACGGATGGGCACAACGCCCCGCCCAGCGCACAGCAAACAAGCAAGTTAAATTGTTACCGAAGCGCAGAAATTTACGAAATAATATTATTATTATTTGCTGCCAAGCGAAGCAGCGCACGTTACGCATATAATTGAATAGGAAAAATAAATGTTGCGTATACGCCACGTACTACCAGTGTTCGTTGCACAGCGTATTACATACAAAGCAAATGTTGTTGCAGGACAGCAGATGTGGTTATTGTAAATTAGAAATTGTTGTTGTAGATGAGGGTGGTTGTTGTTGTTGAAAGCGGATATTGTTGTTGTTAAACTGTTGTTGTTATTGTGCGGCGTTGACAATTTATTAAGTTGATTGCAATGCCACCAAATACTTTACTGGCATTAATGCAACGCGCTGTGCCATTTGTAATGCAATTTTGTTGCAAGTACTCCACTGTTAATAGTAACCAATATTAGTGTTATTGTTGGCCTCGCAGCGCAGCCGGAAATGTACTGCAGCATTTGCCACAAATCAGCGGTTAGTGAATAAATTTGTGCGCAATCCTTTTATGGCAGCAAACATTTTCAAATATAATATCGCATTTTGCAAAGACACACACACACTAATAAAGACTTCATGCCTACAAATCATGTTATTTATTTGTTGTTGTTATTGCAGTTTAAAAACACATATCGTGTTAAGTATAATTTGTCAATTTGTAGGCAATTCATTGAAATCGATCATAATCTTCATAGAAAATTCATAGTGGACAAATTGGAAAATCAATCAGTGTAGACGGCAGCTCGTATTTGTTGTTGTCAACAACAACTGCAACTGCATGTGAGCATAAAATGGAGTTTTTTTGTGGTTTTAATATAACAAGTTTGGCTGCATTGCACCCAAAATATAATTTTATATTATTTGAATTGAGTATGCAAAACGGTTGATTGCTTTTTACTTAAGTGGTGAATTTTGGCAATTCATCGTTCAATCCGGATGTGGAGTTTGGGCATAATTTCAATTAATATGGATTTAAGAGGTGCTTAAAATTTAAGAAGTTAATAAGTGGGAAACCTTGTTCTTTTCACAAAAATTCTTTGTTAAATAAAAAGATTAGAAATATATTTCGAAATTCACAAGCAAGAATATATACAAGTATATTTAAATAATTTGACAATTCGAGGAAAATTCCAACAAGGAAATAAAACTCATTACTTAATTTCAATATTCCAGAAAAGGTTTTTTAATTTAATTTTTTCAGAGTTGCCACCTTTTTAAATAAAAAATTTCAAAAAATTTAAAAAACGAAAATAAAGTCAGCATCCAAATAAAACATAATAAAAAAGATATTTTTTAAATTAATTATTTAAGAGTTGCCACTTTTTTTAAATAAAAAATTTTAAACAAATCAAAATTCAAAAGAGTGAATATAAATTAGAACAACCAACTTAAATCTTCTGAAAGAGTTTTTCGATTATGTTTTGAAGTAAAATCATTGATTTCAGAGTTGCCACCTTTTTTTAATAAAAAATTTCAAAGAATTTAAAAAACGAAAAGAAAGTCAAGTTCCAACTTAAACATCCTAAAAAAGATATTTTTTTAATTAATAATTAATAATAGTTGCCACTTTATTAAATAAAAAATTTCAAAGAAATCGAAATTCAGAAGAGGGTATATAAATTAGAACAACCAACTAAAATATTCTGAAAGAGTTATTCGAATATGTTTCGAATAAAATGATTGATTTCAGAGTTGCCACGTTATTTTACAAAAAAAAAAAAAAACATATCAAAGAAATAAGAAGATAAAATATAGAATTAAATATGTAGAAGGAGCGGAGCTTTTTTACAAATGGATCGAAGCTCAATGAAAGGGTTGGGAGGGAAGGCTTCTGTCGGAGGCTCGCAATCAACTCTTCTTTCAGACTAACGGATGACTGTAGAGTCTTTCAAGCCAACGTACCAGTTTTTAAGATAAAAGCAGTTGTACTTCAACTTCAAAGTGTTAAGGTAGGCATGTATCCAATCAGTTAGCAGAGGTGCTATACGGGACTTGAGCTCGGTGACAGTGGTCTGAAAACTAGTCAAGCAGTGCATGATCGTGTGGCCTGTAACATCAAGCAAGATCAAGCATATAAAACTTATCTGGGTGCCTAACCACAGCGAAAACTTAGGAAACTAATGTCCTTTTCACTATTTTTCTTTTGCTAGACGAAGATTACAGCATCTGAGTTACCCTACTTTCTACGAATCCAATGAATTGGATACAGAAGATATTAGCTGGCCCAATAATATTGGCTATACTACGGGCGTTTTGATCCGTACTTGGGGGTTCTGGGTATTACTAAAGATACGAATTTATAGCTGCCCATTTGGGATTATTCGTGGTCTCACGAAATATCAGCATATTTTCTTAACTTAACCTAACCTATATTGAAAGCATTGAAGCTTTTTTCCGTGAATATAAAGCAGTATTTAAATTTCAAACCTTTACCTGCAACAACAATATCTAAACAAAAAGTTCTATATACGCTTACCTGCAAGAAAAGAGAAATATTGAAAAATTAGTAATTATGAAGTTATTAGAATGATATATTATGTAAAAGTTACGGATAATTAAATTATTTTTAAGGTGATCTTAGAAATTATTATTTTAAATACGACTACGTTTCAATTTTATATATCACTTATTTTGTTGTGATCCGAACCCTTTTTTCTGCTTTAATACCACAGAAAAATTTTAAGTTGAAGTATCATTTATGTGAAAAATAATCATTCTCTTCTTTAATATGATTTGATTATCTGTTATAATCGTGATTTAAATGAGCATGGCCGCTTAAAACCTTCTTATTAAAAGTCATCAAGAAGTAATAGAAAAAAATACTCGAATTATAGATGTGAAATTTAGCTAACTCGGTTGCCAGCTAGACCAAAATATAGCAAGGACACCTACCCCTTTATTAGCATACAGAAAACTCTTTGATTCTTGGTGTTGACCGTTTATTAACGGCCGTTAGGTATCCTAAGAATTATATTATACTCAATTAATAGTTTATCTTCTGTCCTAAAAACCTTTAAGGAAACCCTATAGCCAGTCTTAAAGTGGTATTATTTTGAAAATTAACAAAACTAACAAAAAATTTAAGCCTTATGAATAACTCCTGTATAATATTGTATAGATCTTTCCATTCCGAAAAAAAAAAACCTCAGAAATCAATTATTTAAAGGTAGCCTGAGAATCCGCTTTTCTGCTTTAATGCAAAAGAAAACTTTTAAACTAAAGTACCATTTAACTGAAAAATAATCATTATCATCTTTAATATCATTCGATTATCTGTGATAATAGGTATTTAAAAGAGCATGTCCCCTCAACATCTTCTCTTTAAAAGTTATGAAAAAGTAATGAAAATAAATACAATATTTGTGGTTTGAAACTTTGCTGATTCGGTGACCAGCTAGTCCATAATTTAACAAGGACACCTACCCCTTTTGTTAGAATACAGAACCTAATTTGGTTTTTTGTCATGGTTCTATTAATAGACAGCCATTAAAGGTTCCAACTATATTGTACAGAATTAAGAGTATATCCTCTCTCCTAAAAATGTGTAAGAATCCCACGTATGCAGTCTTAAAGGTGTACTTTTTCGAGAAGCTACCAAACTAACAAAAAATTGAAGCCAGACGAATGACTCTTGTATTCAGTTGTCTAGGTCTTTCTATTTTCTATTTAAGCCACAGGCTTAATTTCTGTACAGAACCATGCAGCATGTGCTGAATTCTGACACGGTGATTATTATATAGATCAGTCTAAAGGTAAATTTCCGAATTCTAATTATAAATTTAAATGAGAAATTCCTCTCTAAGAGTAGAGCTTTGCATGGTCAACGTTGGACCTGATCCCACTTATTGTTTTCGCAACGACTAATCTTAAATTTCTTATCCAAAAGTTATTAAAATATATTTTTGCTGAAACTGCAGCATCATTAAAGCCAACATAAACCAAATATTTTTCCAAATGAATTTATGTTCAACCAAGAAGTAAATTCATTTGTAGCGCCTTTAAAGCATTATTATGTAATATCTGATATAATGTGACATAAATGCCATACACGAAAGCGCATAAAACCACATTTGTATATAAAGCGTCCAATTATATTCACTTATGCGTTGAATTATTCATGGCTTCAACGCTTCAACAGCAGCTGCTGCTGTCAGAAAGTGCAGAGATCAGCCATAAATAAAAATCATCATCAAATAGCTATCAAGCAAGCGATGCAGCTTTTGTAACGAGATGTCAGCTATGCCATTAAAATGTGCACAATGATTTCAATTCAATGGCATGTAGCACACACACACACTTACATATATCGATGTACATTTACTGGATTATAAACAATCAATAACATGCTTTTAGGCCTTTAAGTGCGTGAATTGCAGAGAGATATTTGTGATTGATGAAATAACATGTGTTTAACGAATTGTTTTTATATGTAAGAGAAAGCATACGTAGCCAGCTACGTTGAATACATATTTTGAAAACATATATATAAGCACATGTAATATATATTACAATCATTTATTGATTTATAAAATTCTTTGTATTCAACCTTGTTTTTGTACTCTTTTTTTGTTTTTGTTGACTTCATTTGATTTCGTGGCACAAAACTCATAACGCAATTTTGTGATTTTTTCCATTCCATTATTTTTTTTTTTTTTTGTTTTGTTTGCAAAATGATGATTTTATACTCATTAAAGCGATTTTACTTTATTACACGCAGAATCGCCATTGAGTGCAGCTGCTTGAGTGCCACCGTTATGCTGGTTTGTAATTTTTGTTGCTTGCGCATGTGTTATAAATTATAACTGCAATCAAAGTGTGGTATTGCTGGGCTTTATTTGCTTTTGTGGCGAAAAAACAAATAATTAACCCAATGAACTGATTTTCAGCTGCAATTGTTGCAATTGTTATATAATTACGATTTCCATTGATTAAGTGTGAAAGTTTATAATTGTTAATTATGTTTGATTGCTTGCTGAGATGAAAAAAAAATGCTAACACGCGTAATAAAATTGAGTTTAATTTATTGAATGCAATTTAATACCTTAAATGACCGTGAAGGATTTTTTTTTATTTTTTAGTTCTTTATTTGACATCAGTGAGGATTTTTTGTTTCTAGTTCCAAGTGAAGAATTTTTGTTTCCAGTTTGAAGTGAAGAATTTTTGTGTCCAAAGTTTTTGTTTATAAGTCAAACTTTCATACAGAACCTTCGTGAGAAGCTCTGTGTGTAATGGCAATAGGGAGAACACCATTTACATGACTCTACCCTTCAAATGAGAAAGAATATTCAAAGTAAACATAGGAAAAGATGCCTGGCGCAAAGATATGTTAGTCACACCCAACTCCAACATTTATGTATGTTTTAGAAGCTGAGATCTTTGCTATTGCGGAAACCGCTGGCCGCTGACCCCTGCAGTGAAATCCAGAGTCCACATTTACGGAGACATACAAGCAGTAATCAAGGCAGTAACCCCGTAACGCATATTAGGAAGCAGGGCATCAGTGGAAAGTGTTTCGAAAAGTAAGCAAGAAGATATAAGCATCGATAGTGAGGGCGCAGAATCTTCTAAAATTCGCATAAACAACAGGCATACTAAGGTCTGACTACCACCCTTGGACATAGCAACTAATCGGACGACCGAGGCGGCCAATTGATTGGGCCATTTCGTGAGCTAACACGTTCATCAAACTTTGTTTTCAATAAACCGATTGTGACATTCGCTGTGTGGCTTGTGGCACCCTCCGGTTGGAACCACATATTGTCTAAGTCCATATCATCCAATTCAGGACAAAAATATTCGGTAATCATTGAGCGGTAGGCGATTCTCATATACAGTAATATCCCTATCTTGATCATCATGGAAGAAGTGCGGCCCATAAACCTCACCGAATGGTAGTTTCTTCGGGCGGCATATGGTTGTCCGGTTACAACCTGATTACTTCCGAGGTTTTAAAAAAGCTTTCTTCAATAAATATAGTAAAAATTACCAACATTATAAACGTGTCTTCAATAAGTGTCAAACTATTGGAAAATTAATGATGTTATCATCATCAAAAAGCCAGGAAAGCTAGGATATGAAGTATTTTCTTACAGGCCTATATTCCTTTTGTTGATAATGTCGAAGCATTTTGGAAAAATTCTCATAAAACTTCTCAATAAAATCATAAAACGAGGAAGCATCAGTTTGGGTTTCGAGCCAACCATTCTACGATTGATCAAATCCACAGAACTAAAAAGTCTTCGAGAAAAAATCTGTTCTGCCGTATTTTTGGTTGTTGCATTTATCTATGTATCTATATCTCTCAAAAGATTGCTTTAAAATTTGAAACTGATTGTACCGAAACATTCTTACTATAAAATCAAATTTATCAGGTCACAAAGTGTGTTCTGCTCATAAATACTTCAAGAGCTGCGATCATCTTAGACCTGCATAAATTAATATACAAATTAAATGTATACTTTTAGGAGCACCCGACTTTAACGAAAACTCGAAGCTGAAACGTATACTTAAACCCATGTAGTGCTGACTAGCGATTTCTGCCGCTCTGTACTTTGGCAATAACCGCGATCATGTGAGCAGTGAAGGAGCACAGGTTGTCGAAAGTGCACCTAAAATCGTGGGGTTATTGACAGCCAGAATTTTAACGCCATCGACTGAAATATTAAGGTCAAGTGTCTACTCTCTCGCCCAGTTGATCAATATGGTCAATATGTAGATTATTAAGTTTCGTCCAGTGAGAAAGCGAGAAAGGTCGTAGAGCAAGCCATTTACGTTTGAGAACATGCCATCGATTTCATTGTCCGACATCATTATCGAGCAACCATCAGTGCGCGGGTGATAGAGATTGCCTTTGATGGTTGAAGTAGTTTCGAGATGTGGTAGTTATACAGAAACGGGGAGTGAACACCAGCCTGTGGAACCCGTGCTTAATTCTTCTCAAATGAGAGTTTTCATCTCGAAATTGTACGAATGATTGCCGACCGCTCTGAAAGTTCATAGGAAACATATATTTTCGATGTCCACAAGTAGCATTGTGTAATTAAGATAAGTCTAACGCTAAGAGGATCGTCCTCTCGATGGCTTGACTAAGGCTGATGCCATGAAGTGTCTGAGTGTTAGAACACTAAGTGCTGTGGTGGGGCTGTGTTCGGAAGCCATGTTGCTGGTTTGCTAGGCACAGGTGGTGCGTGGAGGTAGGGACTAATGTGTTATGATCCTAAAAAACGGTGGAATCACAGAAGAAAGTTTTTATTTTTTTTTAACTACTATATTTCTTACCAACTGAACGATCAAAATAAAGTCAAAAATCTTTTTACGCACTTTTGTACTACAAAAAAGGCACACGTGAGTTTATCAGCGCAGCCAAGGTTATTTTATTTAACATTATATTTGTTTTTGTTTTTGTTTTTGTTTTTGTTTTTCTTTTATTTTCTAAGAAATATTTGACTACTTAATCACTCCACCGCAATCACTTCTGCTTAATTCGGCGCTGCGTTGAAATATATTTGCTGCCAACTGCGTGCGAATTGTCGGCGCTACCGTGTTACCACTTGCAAGCTACGTCGTACTCACTTTGCCACCACAAGCGCCCATGAAAGCGCCAACTAAAGTCATGCATGAAAAAGTTGAATTTATCACCGCCGTTCTAAAGCGTGAATATGGCATAATTTTGGAGGCAAATGCACGCACAAATAAGACGTGGAGGCAACTAACTGTAAATATGGGTGTATGTCTTATGCGACGTTGGTTTCTTCGCTTACGCGCTACATTTATTCGGCGGCGCCACTTTTTTGTTTGTTTACTTGTTAATTTATGCGCTTTATGTGGCACGCACACGCACATTTGTAAAACAAACACAAACAAAGAAATGAATTAAGTTAAGGAAACGCAAAAGAAAGCGATAGAAATGAGCAACAACAATGCAAGCAGAGCGGAAAAATTATGCGAAAAATTTGTAGCACACGATTAGTGGAGCGCAATGGCAAATGAGCGCAGTAGCACGCATACACACATGCAAACACTCAACATATCTAAGTGCGTGTGTGTTGTAAGAGTGGCAAGTGTTGAGCGTTGGCAGCTTGAGCTGACAGTGTAAATAGCTGCTGGTTTTTTCGGCAATGGCAGTCGGCATGAAATCTCAGCTTCGCTTGGCAGTCAGCTGGTTGCAGAGCCACTCACGCATGGCTTGCGGATGTGTCGGATTACTCACACACACAGACGTAAACTGGCACATTAGTGCCGCCCATTTTGGCACTCCAACGCTACCGCGACATAATTAGCATTCGCACTTAAATTTATGACCTTGTGACGAGGCTAAACACATACGCAGCAACACATACATGCGTACAGTACTACCATATTCCGTATGAAAATGTGTGTGTGCGCGTGTAAAAATTAGCATTTCGCTATTTCAACTGCTTGCTATGTGCAACACACACACTCCCACACACATATAAACATTCCCGCATACTTACACATGTATTCTCTCACACCTCACATCTATTTTATGGCACAATGCATACTTTTAGGCGCTAGATAATAAATTTCACGCAATGCCACAGACGAAATGACATTTTTATGCAAAGTAATTGTAATTTGTATGACTATTTGCTGCCATTCTTTAAAAGGTGGCTTGGCTTTTTCACCGCCATCATTGTTCATGTTTCGGCTCGCTGTGCTTTGGCCCTAAGATACTTTACTACGCCTTGAGGTAGAGTATATTTTTGTTCAAATTTTTTTTTTGTATTTTTTTGTTTTTTTCTCGCTCGCAATTGCTTTTAGGCATGCATGCACACAGCCTACTTGCGCCATTAGTCACAATTTGTAGTCGCTGTAAGGTAATGTAACGCGAAAATGTTGTAAATTTTAGTGAAAATCTTTTACTGCAGCTTTCATTAGACTTAAAGTTCATTAAATATTAAATTTTGAATGCAAAAGATCTGAAAAATCAGAAAACGTGAAGATGCAGCGAAAGCATAGATTTGAGCTAAAAAGTATGCTGAAATATTTTAGCTCTACTTGTACTTGTACTTTCATCTCTAAAAAAACCTATTATGCCAAATTTGATTTACTAAGCCTTTTATGCCAATTTAAAAATTTTTTCCCAAGGTCTGCTGGGTAAATGAAACCGCCCAAAGGTATGCAATAATTAAGTATAATAATAACTCCGAATCATATTCGAGGAAAAACGGCTGGTTCTTGTCGAAAAAAGGCCAAAAAGCTGAATTAATATTTAAAATTTTATTTCAGTATTCATATTTCTGAAAAAGAAGTCATTATTTTAAAACTTGTCGTTGGTGATAATCTTGTTTTGAATGCATTAACCTTTTTTGTAGAAAATAGAAAACAGTTGTGAAATATTTACATATCTTTTCGATCCCTATAGATTGCTTGGTTACAGCGCCACCTTTAAGTAAAACGCCTAAATGTAGGCAGTAAATTAACTAAGTTTTAGCCGAAAGACCTCATTAAAGCAAAAAAGGATACAAGATTTTCAAATATGAGTGTTTCGAGAAATCAATGGAAAAACTCGCCCAAAAGTATGCAAATAACCAAATAAAGCAATAAATTATTTTAAAACCATATTCGACAGAAAATAGCGGTTTCGAAAATACTTGGAAAACCTCTACTTTTTTATTTAGAAATGTTTTAAATATAATATTATAACATTTCTAAATAAAAATGTAGTGATTTTCCAAGTATTTATAATTTATAATGTCAAATATATACCTATTTGCATTAACAAAAAAATACACAATTCTGTTGCTGACTATTAGTTTTGGATTATTTAGCTTTGTTCGTATGATATGTATTTTTTTGTTTCTAAAGCTCTCAACATTAAGCATTTTTTATCTATCAGTCCATCGATCACATTTCGTTAAACGCCTAAAAGTAGGCAATTAATTCATCAAACTTAGAAAAAAGTTCTCAAAACTGAAGAGCATTTGTAAAAGTTGAGGGTTGAAGCATCCAAATTTCAATAAAGTCAGCAACTAACTTAATTCTAGCACAGTTATTGTGTATATGTTAACACTGCGGTACTAAAGAGATTCTCGAAATTCCGTGCTTAGAAAACTTTGACAAAAAATTCAAAAAATGCGTGCTATCAACTCCAGGTCAGCAGAAACAATCAACTCTAAAAGTGCCTAGCTGCTATAGCTCTTATGAAGACAAGAAATAATTTTTTTAATCAAGAACTCCTAAAAATAGGCAATGTTGATTAGATTATTTACTTTGAACTGTGCGTTAAGATTGATATTATTTATTTTATGCGAAAAATAATCCAAATAGGTTATTCTTAATGTAATGGAATAGTTGAACCGACTATGGAAATATGACGAGAACAAGAAAAGAATATTTTAGTATATTTAGTTAAGTTCTGATGTATGAATATTAGTATAGATCAACAATGTTAACAAAAAAAAAAAGTAAAAATGCATATATATTAGTATAAGATAT
>CM050323.1:137589112-137643029 GCA_027475135.1 Bactrocera correcta | reverse complement strand
TTTCCTTAACTTAATTCATTTCTTTGTTTGTGTTTGTTTTACAAATGTGCGTGTGCGTGCCACATAAAGCGCATAAATTAACAAGTAAACAAACAAAAAAGTGGCGGCGCCGAATAAATGTAGCGCGTAAGCGAAGAAACCAACGTCGCATAACATATACACCCACATTTACAGTTAGTTGCCTCCGCGCCTCATTTGTGCGTGCATTTGCCGCCAAAATTATGCCATATTCACGCTTTAGAACGGCGGTGATAAATTCAACTTTTTCATGCATGACTTTAGTTGGCGCTTTATTTTGGCGCTTTCATGGGTGCTTGTGGTGGCAAAGTGAGTACGACGTGGCTTGCGAGTGGCAACACGGTAGCGCCGACAATTCGCACGCAGTTGGCAGCAAATATATTTCAACGCAGCGCCGAATTAAGCAGAAGTGATTGCGGTGGAGTGATTAAGTAGTCAAATATTTCTTAGAAAATGAAAGAAAAACAAAAACAAAAACAAAAACAAATATAATGTTAAATAAAATAACCTTGGCTGCGCTGATAAACTCACGTGTGCATTTTTTGTAGTACAAAAGTGCGTAAAAAGATTTTTGACTTAATTTTGATCGTTCAGTTGATAGGTAGGTTCGATCTAAAAAATTTCCTCGGTGATTCTACCGTTTTTTAGGATCATAACACATTAATCCCTACCTTCACGCACCACCAACATGGCTCCCAAAAATTGCACAGCCCCACCACAGCACTTAGTGTTCTAACACTCAGATAGTTTATGGCATCAGCCTTAGACCAGCCATCGAGAGGACGATCCTCTTAGCTTTAGACTTGTCTCAATTACACAATGCTACTCGTAGACATCGAAAATGTACGCTCCCTGACTACCTGACCGATCTGCAATCATTCGTACAATTTCGAGATGAAAACTCTCATTCGAGAAGAATTAAGCAAGGGTTCCACAGGCTGGTGTTCACTCCCGTTTCTGTCTAACTTCTACATCTCGAAACTCCCTCAACCATAAAAGGTAATCTCTATTACTTGTATGCGGATGATTGCACGATAATGATGTCGGACATTGAAATCGATAGCACGTGCTCAAACGTAAATGGCTATCTCTACGACCTTTCTCGCTTTCTCACTGTACGAAACCTAACACTTTACATATTGACCATATTGATCAACTGAGCGAGAGAGTGAAGACTTGACCTTAATATTTCAGTCGATGGAGTTAAAATTCTGGCTCTCAATAACTCCAAGATTTTAGGTGTAACTTTCGGCAACCCGTGCTCCTTCACTGCTCACACGATCGCGGTTATTGCCAAAGTACAGAGCGGCAAAACTCGCTAGTCAGCACTACATGGGTTTAAGCATACGTTTTAGCTTCGAGCTTTCGTTTGTATATTTTTTATGCAGGTCTATGGTATTTATGAGCAGAACACAGTTTTTCGCAAACTAGCTTAACCCTTAAACGCTTGGCGGTTCCTCCAGGCACTTTAGGGTTCCCCAAAGGAGGACCGTTTAAGTTTAATTTCATAAAATCTAAATGAAAAATTGTAAAATTTTTATCAACAATGGGTACGGACTCGTACTTATGTGAATGTAATGTAGAGAACATACTACCTTGTGGTACTCCTTTTTTTTTTTTTTTTTTTTTTTTTTAATGGAATGCTCGTCTCTCGGTTTAAAGCGAAAGCAGAGACCTGATAAATTTGATTTTATAATAAGGCTGTTTCGGCGCAATCAGTTTCCATTTCGAAAGCAATTTTTTGAGACCAACTTTATAGAATGCTTTTGCAACATCCGCAAACGCGGCAGAACAGATTTTTTCTCGGAGACTTTTTAATTCTGTGGATTTGATCAATCGTAGAATGGTTGGCTCGAAACCCAAACTGATGCGTTGGATTTATGATTCTTCATTTTATGATTTTATTGAGAAGTTTTATGAAAATTTTCCCAAAAAACTTCGATATAGTCAGTAAAAGTGATATAGGCCTTTTAAAAAATACGTCATATCCTAGCTTTCCTGGCTTTGTAATAATGATAACTACAATAATTTTCCAATAGATTGCCACTTATTGAAGACACGTTTATAATGTTAGTAATTTTTACTATATTTATTGAAGAAAGCTTTTTTAAAATCTCGGAAGTAATCAGGTTGTAACCGGGGACCATATGCCTCCCGAAAAAGCTACAATTCGGTGGGGTCGCACTTCTTCCATGATGATCAAGATCGGGACACTCAATGATAACCGAATATTTTTGTCCCGAATTGGATGATGTGGACTTGGACAATATGTGGTTCCAACCGGACGGTGCCACAAGCCACACAATGAATGTCACTATCGGTTTATTGAAACCAAAGTTTGATGAACGTGTTATCTCACGAAATGGCCCAGTCAATTGGCCGCCCCGGTCGTCCGATTAGTTGCTATGTCCAAGAGTGGTAGTCATACCTTAGGATGCCTGCGGTTGCTGCAAATTTTAGGAGATTCTGCGGCCTCACTATCGATGATTATGTCTTGCCAATGGCAGTTAAGTTACTTACTTCTCGAAGCACTTTCTACTGATGCCCTGCTTCCCGATATGCGATACGGGGTTACTGCCTTGATTACTGCTTGGCTGTCTTCGTAAATGTGGATTCTGGATTTTGCTGCAGGGGCCAGCAGTTTTCGCAAAAACAAAGATCTCAGCTTAAAATACATACATAGATATTTTGAGTTTTGAGCGTGGCTAACATATCTTTGCGCCAGGCATCTTTTAATATGTTTACTTTGAATCTTCTTTTTCAGTTGAAGGGTAGGGTCATGCAAATGGTGTTTTCCCTATTACCATTACACACTGAGTTTTGCCCGAAGGTTCTGTATGAAAATTTGACTTATAACTGAAAACAAAAATTCTTCACTGATGTCAAATAAAGAACTAAAAAATAAAAAAAAAATCCTTCACTGTCATTTAAGGTATTAAATTGCATTCATTAAATTAAACTCAATTTTATTACGCGTGTTAGCTTTTTTTTTCATCTCAGCAAGCAATTAAACATAATTAACAATTATAAACTTTCCCACTTAATCAATGGAAATCGTAATTATATAACAATTGCAACAATTGCAGCTGAAAATCAGTTCATTGGGTTAATTATTTGTTTTTTCGCCACAAAAGCAAATAAAGCCACACGCAATGCCACACACTTTGATTGCCAGTTATAATTTATAACACATGCGCAAGCAACAAAAATTACAAACCAGCATAACGGTGGCACTCAAGCAGCTGCACTCAATGGCGATTCTGCGTGTAATAAAGTAAAATCGCTTCAATGAGTATAAAATCATCATTTTGCAAACAAAATGAAAAAAAAAAAGAAACAAAAAATGGAATGGAAAAAATCACAAAATTGCGTTATGAGTTTTGTGCCACGAAATCAAATGAAGTCAACAAAAACAAAAAAGAGTACAAAAAAAAAATGTATGGTTGAATACAAAGAATTTTATAAATCAATAAATTATTGTAATATATACTACATGTGCTTATATATATGTATTCAAAATATGTATTCAACGTAGCTGGCTACATATACTTTCTCTTACTTAACAAACAATTCGTTAAACACATGTTATTTCATCAGTCCCAAATATCTCTCTGCGATTCACGAACTTAAAGGCCTAAAAGTATGCTTATTGATTGTTTATAATCCAGTAAATGTACATCGATATATGTAAGTGTGTGTGTGTGCTACATGCCATTGAATTGAAATCATTGTGCACATTTTAATGGCATAGCTGACATCTCGTTACAAAAGCTGCATCGCTTGCTTGATAGCTATTTGATGATGATTTTTATTTATGGCTGATCTCTGCACTTTCTGACAGCAGCAGCTGCTGTTGAAGCGTTGAAGCCATGAATAATTCAACGCATAAGTGAATATAATTTTGGACGCTTTATATACAAATGTGGTTTTATGCGCTTTCGTGTATGGCATTTATGTCACATTATATCAGATATTACATGATAATGCTTTAAAGGCGCTACAAATGAATTTACTTCTTGGTTGAACATAAATTCATTTGGAAAAATATTTGGTTTATGTTGGCTTTAATGATGCTGCAGTTTCAGCAAAAATATATTTTAATAACTTTTGGATAAGAAATTTAAGATTAATCGTTGCGAAAACAATAAGTGGGATCAAGTCAAACGTTCATCATGCAAGGCTTTACTATAAGAGAAGACCTTTTCATTTAATTTATTAAATTGGTTAGGTAATACATACTTTTAGAGTGGTGTATATTAGTCACCGTTCAGCGTCAGAACGCAGAACACGCTGTACGGTTCTGTACAGAAATTAAGCCCAAGGATTCTTTGAATTAAGTCTGAGGCTTCTTCAAAGATCTGTACAATTTGATACAGGAGTTATTCATAAGGCTTACATTTTTTGTTAGTTTTGTTAATTCTCAAAATAATACCACCAAGATTTTTAGGAGAGAAGATGAACTATTATTTGAGTATAACATAATTTTTAGGATACCTAACGGCCGTTTATAAAATGAGCAACACCAAGAATCAAAGAGTTTTCTGTATTCTAATAATGGGGTAGGTGTCCTTGCTATATTTTGGTCTAGCTGGCAACCGAGTTAGCTAAGTTTCACACCTATAATTCGAGTATTTCTTTCCATTACTTCTTGATAACTTTTAATAAAAAGGTTTTAAGCGGCCATACTCATTTAAAACACGATTATCACAGATAATTAAATCATATTAAAGAAGAGAATGATTATTTTTCACATAAATGATACTTCAACTTAAAATTTTTCTGTGGTATTCAAGCAGAAAAAAGGGTTTGGATCACAACAAAACAAGTGACATATAAAATTGAAACGTGGTCGTATTTCAAATTATAATTTCTAAGATCACCTTAAAAATAATTTATTTATCCGTAACTTTTACGTAATATATCATTCTAATAACTTTACAATTACTAATTTTTTGTCTTTCTCTTTTCTTGCAGGTAAGCGTGTTTACTCTTTATTTAGATATTGTTGTTGCAGGTAAAGGTTTAAAATTTAAATACTGTTTTATATTCACGAAAAAAAGCTTTAATGCTTTCCATATTGGTTAGATTAAGTTAAGAAAATATGCTGATATTTCGTGAGACCACAAATAATCCCAATTGGGCAGCTATAAATTCGTATCTTTAGTAATACCCAAAATCAAAACGCCCGTAGTATAGCCAATATTATTGGACCAGCTAATATCTTCTGTATCCAATTCATTGGATTCGTAGAAAGTGGGGCAACTCAGATGCTGCAATCTTCGCCTAACGAAAGAAAAGTGAAAGAGGGCTTCTAAATGTTTTCATCTTATACTCCGCCCCCAAACCATGAAAAGTTTTGTTTCCCAAAATCTTTATCCTGAATGCTTGAATTTCAATGAGACAGTGTCCTGTTAGAACACCTAACTTTGCTTTCAAATGAACCGTGCTAAGAGCAAGTGATTCCATAAACCTTTTACGTTACACTCTGGGTCAGACAGCTTCGCAACCTCGCAAGTAGTGGTTGCTGATCAACGCTTACTGAGCTGGTATAGGCCTCGTCTATAAATCCAGCGATCATGAAGACGGGGCTCGTTTTTATCTTAATTGGATTTTGGTAAGGTTGCCTTTTTTAGGATCTCATCGGCTTTACAGTTTCCTAAGTTTTCGCTATGACCAGACACCCTGCCAAGTTTAAGATGGAGGTAGCTTGATGGCACAGTTCATGAGATCATGCACTCCTTTACTAGTTTTCAGACCGCTGTCACCGAGCTCAAGTCCCGTATAGCACCTCTGCTAACTGAGTGGATACATGTCTCCCTTAACACTTTGAAGTTGAATTACAACTGTTTTTACCTTAAAAACTGGTACGTTGGCTTGAAAAACTCTACATATAGTGATCCGTTAGTCTGAAACAAGAGTTGATTAATAGCCTCCGACAGAAGCCTTCCCTCCAAGCCCTCCCTTGAGATTCGATCCATTCGTAAAAAACCTCCGCTTCTTCTACATATTAAATTTTATATTTTGTCTTCTTATTTCTTTGATATGTTTGTTTTTTGTAAAATAACGTGGCAACTCTGAAATGAATAATTTTACTTCAAAACATATTTGAATATTTTTTTTTATAATATTTAAGTTGGTTGTTCTAATTTATATTCACTCTTCCGAATCTCAATTTCTTTGAAATTTTTTATTTAAAATAAGTGGCAAATCTGAAATTATTAATTAAAAAAATATCTTTTTTAGGATGTTTAAGTTGGATCTTGACTTTCTTTTCATTTCTTAAATTCTTTGAAATTTTTTATCTTAAAAAAGGTGGCAACGCTGAAATCAATAATTTTACTTCAAAACATATTCGAAAAACTCTTTCAGAATATTTAAGTTGGTTGTTCTAATTTATATCCACTCTTCTGAATTTCGATTTCTTTGAAATTTTTTATTTAAAAAAAGTGGCAACTCTGAAACTATTGATTAAAAAAATATCTTTTTTAGGATGTTTAAGTTGGATATTGACTTTCTTTTCGTTTTTTTAATTCTTTGAAATTTTTTATTTAAAAAAGGTGGCAACTCTGAAAAAATTAAATTAAAGAAATCTTTTCTGAAATATTGAAATTAAGTAATGATTTTTATTTCTTTGTTGTAATTTTCCTGGAATTGTCAAATTATTTAAATACTAGAGGACCCGTCCACGCTTCACTGTGGCTGATACATAGATAATACTACTACCATCTATATATATGATTTCTATTAGTTGAATTATAACTATTAGTTAATGAGATATAATATTTTGTGAAGCAACTTGTGTTAGTTTACAAAAAAATGAATCATAAAGCATTTCGTGTGTTAATAAAGCGTTTGGCTTTTTGGATTAAATAACTGATTCTGAGAAGTGTTTAAGTGCTCTCTAGTCGGAATAAAGCCGAAATTTTTCGTCAGTGATAGAACCATAGCTCCATCATTTCCCACTGGAGCCCAATCGACAGTCATTATAGTGGACTCCAATATAATGAATCTGATGAACCGGTTCCTAGGCGTGGAAGAACAAAAAGGCGACGGGAAAGGTTATGACATCAGTCTTTTGGGAAGCATGTGGTATAATACATAGACTGAAGACTGATTACTGAGCCAGTTATAATCTATTTCACTGCGTATTTGGTTGCAGTTCTTTTCTTCTATTCCCAATATTTAGCAGTTTTATTATTTTTGAGAAGACTGTGTTTAAAATTGTACGCATATACTCAAATGATTCCTTCAAACATGAATTTTGAACAAATGCTTATGATTTAAAATATAATTTTTTTATTTATGAGTTGTATTAAATTTTGAAATTAAGAGATAAAAGGTATCCTATGTCCTTACCCTGGTTCTAGGCTACCTCTTCACCAATTTTCAGCCAAATCGGTTCAGCCGTTCTTGAGTTATAAATGGTGGAACTAACATCAACTTTCCTTTATATATATAGATACTTGTATATATTCTTGCTTGTGAATTTCGAAATATATTTCTAATCTTTTTATTTAACAAAGAATTTTTGTGAAAAGAACAAGGTTTCCCACTTATTAACTTCTTAAATTTTAAGCACCTCTTAAATCCATATTATTTGAAATTATGCCCAAACTCCACATCCGGATTGAACGATGAATTGCCAAAATTCACCACTTAAGTGAAAAGCAATCAAATTTCATTGGAACCCGTTTTGCATACTCAATTCAAATAATATAAAATTATATTTTGGGTGCAATGCAGCCAAACTTGTAATATTAAAACCACAAAAAAACTCCATTTTATGCTCACATGCAGTTGCAGTTGTTGTTGGCAACAACAAATACGAGCTACCGTCTACACTGATTGATTTTCCAATTTGTCCACTATGAATTTTCTATGAAGATTATGATCGATTTCATTGAATTGCCTACAAATTGACAAATTATACTTAACACGATATGTGTTTTTAAACTGCAATAACAACAACAAATAAATAACATGATTTGCAGGCATGAAGTCTTTATTAGTGTGTGTGTGTCTTTGCAAAATGCGATATTATATTTGAAAATGTTTGCTGCCACAAAAGGATTGCGCACAAAAATTTATTCACTAACCGCTGATTTGTGGCAAATGCTGCAGTACATTTCCGGCTGCGCTGCGAGGCCAACAACAACACTAATATTGGTTACTATTAACAGTGGAGTACTTGCAACAAAATTGCATTACAAATGGCACAGCGCGTTGCATTAATGCCAGCAAAGTATTCGGTGGCATTGCAATCAACTTAATAAATTGTCAACGCCGCACAATAACAACAACAGTTTAACAACAACAATATCCGCTTTCAACAACAACAACCACCCTCATCTACAACAACAACAATTTCTAATTTACAATAACCACATCTGCTGTCCTGCAACAACATTTGCTTTGTATGTAATACGCTGAGCAACGAACACTGGTAGTACGTGGCGTATACGCAACATTTATTTTTCCCATTCAATTATATGCGTAACGTGCGCTGCTTCGCTTGGCAGCAAATAATAATAATATTATTTCGTAAATTTCTGCGCTTCGGTAACAATTTAACTTGCTTGTTTGCTGCGCGCTGGGCGGGGCGTTGTGCCCATCCGTTTGGGGTATGGAAAATTGCTTTTGCGGTTTTGGTTGCAAATTTTCGGCGCATCGTTTTGATTTTGTGATTTCATACTGATATTTTACAGAGTAGTTAAAATTTGGTTTATTTCCCTCTTGCTAATGTATGCTGATTTGATTGCGGAATATTTGCGTTTCAATTTGATTGAAATTTTCACATTTTTATGAAAAATCTAAACCGATAGATGGTGCCATAATGAATATATTTAAAGAAAAATTTTTTTATTGACATAGAAATGAGAAAAAATATTTCATGATATTGAAAAGAGTTAAAGACACACACTATTAGACACATAACATTCTAATGGCCCCAACGACTAATTCGACATATGCACGATAACCCTTAATCCAAGCAATCGAAGCCTGTAATCGCTGGTAGTGCCTTTCTAGGAAAATCAGGGCCTAGCTTGAGTTATTACAGTTCAGTATTAGCATTCATAAATTTTTTCAGTTCTTTGTGAAGCAACGTTAAGCTAATAAGTGACATGTCCACAATCACTTTTGGGAGGCCCTTTAGAGCTTTTAATTATTATGATTAGGAAACTTTTTATTAAAAAATTATTTTTCTAGAATTGATATTCTGATTTCAAGACTTTCAGAAATCAACTATTTACTGCGGATAATACAACAATTTTAAGTTCTAGAAAATAGCTAAATTCAAACAATCGAACCTATATGGTGCGTGACTTTGCTAAGCTTGCTCGATGAGGTTATGAAATTAGCTAAATTTAGAGTTAAAATTTTGTATACCAAAAATACTTATTTCGATAAACATTTGTTTTATTCAAATAATGCTAATATTACGCTCCTGTTGACCCAAAACTGAACTTGTAGCCTTATAACATTACTGACATATTTCATTTATTATCAGTATTTGTAGCTTTCGTGCTATCCGCAGAGCTTTCTTTGAAAATATATGATGCCATTTTGGTGATAACTCAAAGGACAGCTCTCTCGTCAAACTGCTTTGAGCGCAGTTGAGATCTGTTGGACATTAATGAAATATTTTTTATCTGAATTTTTTAACAGTGGTTTTTGAACTGAAAAAAGCTTTTGCTAAAATTTTAGACGATTAACAAAATGAACTACTCCTTCAATAGCATTGCTTCTTGATGTTGGAATGCAATTTAAATAAAAAATGTAGAACCGCTATATATATAATTTTGGTAATATGTATTTGTAATAAATATTGGATGACCTGTAGAAACTTACATCCAGTTTTGGTTTTTACGTAGACATATTTAGCCGTTGATCAGTTTCTATCGAAGGCTTAGAATTATAAGTCATATAAAAGTACTCGCGTACACGTAGGTAGATACATATCAGGAATTTAGATCCATTAAGGGCTTTATATATTTTTAGAATGTCCGGGCTTGTTTTTTTCTCATACCCCGTTAGTTAAAATTATCTAGAAACGAAGGATTTCTGACTTTTGAGAGAGTTTATTATTCCTGTTAAGCATTGAATTCAGAAAATCTGTGGTATGTGTCTTTGCTAAAAGTTTAAAGTTCTTTTTGCGCTTTCAAGGAAACTGATTCATACAGTTTTTATATTTTAAAACGCTTACGTAGTTACGCTTTTAAGCTGTCTACAAAAGAGAGCGCTCTATTAGAGCAACTTCCAGAAAAACAAATTGTGGTTTGTGACTTTGATAAGATCTTAGAACTACTTACGCCTTTCCAACAGCACAAGTATAGCACAAGTTCCGCTTATGAGCTTTTAAACTTTTTCATATCTAACTAAACTTATTAAGCGTCTCTGAGAAATTTGAATTGCGCCTACTTTATGTTTTGATCACGTCTTTCAAAATCTCCTTATCTAGCTGATAACTCACCTCCATTACTTTACTTAAAAGTCATTTGGAACTTTGAGAGCTTAATTAAGAAATTTGGTTTGTAACGGTGATAAGTCATGCTAACATCATCGTGAAGTTAATTATCTAACTAATCAGCAAACTTCTATTACTTTAAGTAGCAATGGAAGCTTTTCGAGCTTTCAAAGCTCAGTTTTGAAGTTTAGTTTCCCACTGTGCTGCTTAAGTATTCATGGAATCAATCATCTGACTCCTCTTCTGGAAACTTCCATTACATTGACGTTCAATGGAAGCTTTTCGAGCATTCAAAGCTCAATTTTATTTGTAGTGAGTCTTTGCTAGGATATGTTCAAATCTTCATGTAATAATAATTTAACTGATCAGCCGCTGTCATTACTTTAACTAAAAAAGCTTTCTGATCTTTCAAAGCTCATCTAATTTACGCTGAACCGAAAAACATCTGACGATACAAATTGCGGTTTGTTTCCATTAGACCCACTGCGTTCATTACAAACTAAAACTTTCAATGCTCAAAAGTTTTTGGAGCTTTCAACAACTCAAAAGTTAATCTAGAAAGTAGTCCTCGTTTCACAATATTATTATACACTGAAATAGTTAAAGCTCAAAAGCTTTTGAAGCTTTCAAAGCTCGGTGATCAATCTAAAAAAAACAGGGGCTTCTCATATTATTAATAAGTGAATAGTCAAATCTCAAAAGCTTTTAGGGCTTTCATAACTCAGCAGTCAAACTAAAAGGATATATTAAGATCAAACGATCCAAAGCGTTTCGAGCTTTTAATGCTCAGTGATCAATCTGGAAAAGTTTGTTTTTACTTCCATAGGAGCAGAGGAAGCTTATTAAAAAAAACAAAAATAAAGGTCAAAAGCTTTTGGGATTTTCATTCTTCAGTGGTCAAGCTGGAAGGATATATTGAGATCAGAGGAGCTTATTATTATGCGGACTTACGAGATATTTGTTCACTATAAATATCAAACACTTTTATCTGCTTACTTAATTATTTATAATAATTGCAATAACTGTTTTTCGTTTTCAACATTACACGTGCAACACTTTCATCATCAAATATTCATTTTAATCAAAGTAGACACGTTTATTTACTTAATGTCTATTGTGTGGCCTTTTCATGGCAAGCAACCCTTCCTAAGCAGGCACGCACGCAAATAATAAACACTGGCACACTCACATACATTCAAGTATTTATACACATACACACAATTCCTAAATAAACTGTGAAGCTCAATTACCTTTCAACACATTTTGCGTTTTCTTCCCCTCTCTAAATTACTAAATTTTATCAGCACTTCTCATTCTTCTTCTTGTCCTTACATTGCAAAGTTTCTCGCCACTGCCAGCGCCGTGTCGGCAAACGCTCGTCTCATAACCCATTCATAGTGTTTTCGCTTTTTGTTGCCGTTGTTATTGTTGCAAAGTATTCTTTGTTGATTTTCGTTGTTGTTGTTGCGGTAGTGCCGCTCTGCAGCGCTCTCGTAACGCTGACGCAACTCCGCACAACAATTCAATTTCGTTTTACAGCCAATGTTGGGTCGTTGCAATGTAAATTGCTGTTGCATAATTTATTGTGACACAGCGCAACACAAGTGGCAACAACAACAACAGCGAGTGTAGTAGCAACAATAACAATAATAAAAACCACTTCAAAACTACATATACTTATGTATATAAACAAGCCCACGTACATGCGATACGAAGTTCGCAACACAAGTTTGTGGTCAGTCGGTGTGGGGAGGCACTCGGTCAGCAATTTCGTAAATAAATGTAAATAATAACTTTATAAAGCAATTGCACAATAAATTAAATGCTATAAATAAATAGCAAACGTAGCAGAAGTTGAAGAAGAGCGAAGACCGCAGAAATCAAATAAATATCATATTATGAATTATTCTTTAATGAACGGAAATTTAAACGTTTTGGGTACTGACATTTGGCTTAGGTTGCGTGTTCGATTAAGCCTATACTTGTAATATGCTTGAATTTAGAATACTTAATTTGTTGAACGTGAATGATGAGTATACTCTGAACAGCGCATACTAAGTTATATGTAAAGCTTGTGATGCTCAGAAAAAATATTTATTCATTCCTTAGCAATAACATTGTCAGCTTTAAAATAATCACCATTTGATATTATGAACTTTTTCCAAGGGTCAAAACACTCGATCTAAGCTATTGCTTTTAGTTCTTTCAGCAACACGCTTTTGATGTACTTTTAATGTTCTCTCTATTTGTAGAAATAGGAAAATTAGCATGGTATCATATCTGGCAAATATGGAGGTTGGGGTATGGTTATAGCAGTATTTTAGGCCATGAAATCACTTTCTAAACAGCAAAGAGTGACTTGAGTTTTGTTGTAGTGGCAATATTCTGCCGAGTTGACTGGGCAAATATTACGTTGACTCTACTGTCTTGGGAACGGAACGTGTGAGCAGAAGCTTTATCGTGGTGCAAAAGCCGTGACTTTGTTTTTCACAAATCCGAACGTGTTTTAGATTGCTTCAAGCAAACGGCGTTGAACGGCCCTCGAGACAATAAATGCCATTAAAATCGCAGGTAACATAGTTTCCTTGTTCAAATGCACTTGCCCAACCTTTTTTGGTCTTGGTTATATCATATCCTCATAAAAACATATATATGGTTATATGTTGTAACACTTTAACTTAAATTTGCCGCTATTTTTGGGAAAAACTCAGCAATTTTGGAAATAAAAACTAAACTTGGAAATAAAAACTAAATTCTCAGAATAACATTCCTTCTCCTCAGAAGTCTGCCCGTTTGTTGAAACCGCCGATTTCAAATTAATTATTTACCAAGGTAACAGTACAATTTTCAAAGAAATTGCTGAGATCAGACCACTATAGCATATAGCTGCCCACACACACTGAACCTTCGAATCTCAAATCTTTGCATGGAAAATTTCAATGAAATTGACAAGAATAATTATCCCATGCGAGGGTGTAATCTGCGAAGAAATTCTTCACATCTAGTCACTATAGCAGATAGCTGACATTCAAACTGTCCGACCAAACTCCGTTCTCCATATGGAAAATGTTTTTGTTTGAAAAGCAATCTTCACGAAATTTTGCCTAGATTATTCCTCAATGCAGTGCCATAACTTTTAAAATAATTGTTCAGATCGGACCACTATAGTCAATAATAAAACTGACCGTACAAAATCAAGATATGAATTCTTTTATATCCTTTAATGCTATAAAAAATGTGACTGTAAATGGTAAATTGCGAGGTTTGACAATTAAGTAATGAGACTGATTTTATTACCGCGCTTGTGGTAAACCTGTGACCTAAAAATTCCCTTTCTCTTTTTCCGGGATCCCTCCCCTCTCCACAGATTCATGTACCATTGCTCTAGCTTATTTAGTTTGCTTGCTGCGTCAAGATAAGTAGACGTGTGTTTGTAGTGCTCATCACGAAAATGGCAAAACGAAATCAAGAGCAACGCGTCGCGATAAAACTTTGCGCAAGATTGGACAAATCAGCTTTGGAAACGAACGCTAAAATTGTAAGAGCTTATGGTGGTAGTGCTTCTAGTCATGCCAAAGCTCACAATGGTCATTACTTAATTGTCATACCTCGCAGCTTCAGTTAACGTCGTGACCTGTCTCGCTTCCTAGTTGCATTGAACTTAACACTCTTTCCCACTAATATAATACCGCAATAACTGGAGGAAGTAGTGCAGAATTGATCCTAATATTGCAGTCGATGGCGTTAAATACAGAGGCGCAACATAATCCCCAGATCGCTAGCCAGTAGCACAGGGGGAAAGGACAATGAAACTTTTTTGGTAACTTACAAGGCAATCGGCTTGCCGATCCTTATTTTCGCCACACCAATATCGTCAATTGGATGCATTGGAAAGCTGATGAGAAAGCTCCGGATTTGTCAAAAAGCTGCATTCTCAACTACGATGGGATGCCTTCCACCGAACACCTGCATAGTGAGGCCTTATGTTCCCAGTTAAGGAGCATAATGAACTCCTCTCCTAGCAGTTCCTGCTGGGATGCTTTCGTAGAAATCATTACGATGAGTCTCCACATGATACTGGCCACTTTCTTTTATGCCTCTACCCATCTGTCATCCCTTTCCCGTCCGCTTTCACCGAAACATCACGTTTCTTGGTCGTACCGTTGGATGACATCGACGAAAAGCTATCAAAATTTTAACATTTTTACGGAGATTTTGTACTCTATTCAAAAACAACAAATAATGCTGAATCGTCATAAGAAAATGTGGTGCCTCAGGTAGGGCTTCAGCTGATTCAAGAAAATGCTTGTAAACAAAAGAAATTAATTGTAGCTGTATGACTGCATTACGAGTATAAGAAGATCAAATTAGGCCAATAATGCAATTTTTGATTGAATCCTCGTACCTATGCATATGTAAAAAAATTTGGACAGGCGACAAGCCAAGATGGCCAAAGATGTCTACTTCTGTGTCTGTGCAGGAAGCTCGGATGTTGTCAGTATTGGTCCGAATTATGAGTTCGGTTATTTGAGAGCAACAGATGATTTATTATCAATACAATTAAGCACACTGCAAAACCTTCTGGGTCGTCTGCCCTAGGATTGACCGCTATCGTTTTATTTTGACGTTGCTGTAAATTCTGTTTTTAGATTTGGTTAGAATTTTGTGAGGTTCCTCAGTGATAGAATTTTGGTACTTATTAGTATCGTCGTGTGGTAGCCGTATACCGATCTTTTTTCTTCACAGACAACTGTACAGTTTCCTTGACGAATGATTGTTTTTTTTTTTTGCAAATGTCTTTGGCCTGTTTAAATTCTTACTGTTATATGAAATACGCCAATAACGTTTCGGAATCATCTTAGCAAGATAATAGTTAGAATTAGAAAATTAATTCTAATACAAGATAATAGTTAAAATACGTGCTAAAAATAGGTACCATGAGTGTGATTAATATGAACTTTGACTTCTTATTTGAAAAGATTTGATAATTTCTGAAGGTTCTAAGTGATTATTTGAAGTTATATCTCATGAAAAATTCCCTAAATATTCCATATCTTCTGTAAAAGAAAATTCAAGGTGACTTAGAAAACAAAATAAACTAGTGTGATTTGAATTCTTAAGACTTGCATGGTTTCTGAAACCGAAAATAAACTGTATAATATTTTTTTTAAGTTTTTTATTTACTAATATCCTCAGAATTTGTCTTACTTATTTTGCTCAGATTTTTCCTACACTTTCCCTTATATTTCGATAACGTTGGCTTGGAATATTTGATTTTGGATTTAACTTTAACGAATATATTTTTAAATTGTTTATATATGTTTTAAGTTAAGCTTGTTGCACATTTCTTATTCGCCCGAGAATTTCCTCAAATTACGTAATAATTAACAGGCTGTTGTGAAATCAGTAGAAACTGCTTCACTTAATAAAAAACCGACGTTTTGTAAACACAGAAAATTTATAAAAAAAATATATAATTTATTTAACAATCATTGTTTATCGCATTTAATGCATACATATATTTGCATAAAGTAGCGAGGAGTGGGGTCACCACGGCGTATGAGCACGAATAATTGTGTCATTAAGGTTTATTTATGATGCATTTTACCGGCGCAAAAACGTAGGGGAAGGTATAAAATACGCATGCGATGGCATAATTTACAACAACAATATGTTTTTTTCGCACAAACACAACAATAGCAACAAACGTTAACAGGGAAAAGGGCAACGTAAATTGCGCAAACGAATCCAAAACGCTTATAAGCCAAGCAATATAACGGCGCTGGCACGTAGCAAATCAAAAAGCGCAGAAGAGCGATATATCCTTTGGTCAACTAACGGACATGAAGGACTTACAATGACTACAACAACAGCGTAAATAATAAATAAGTAACAATGAACATTCCCATATGCAAACATATCTCTAAAGGAAATAAGCGCATAAATATGAGTGTGTGTGTGTGTTTGTCGATAAAACAGCAGCTGGCACGTACGAGCGTGCCATTGCCACGAGATGTGGTAAATCAATTAAATTGCTATAAATAATAAAGGCAAACAAACGCGAGCGCGCACCATAATCACATATGCAAAGTGAATGGGAAGCGCTGATATTTATACAATAGTGCGCATAAACGAACGCACTCATTCAGAGCGTAGTTCAAGTAGTTATATGCCTGCGCGGCTACCCGGTCCGCCCAGCTATTTGGCATTCATTGTGGCTGGCGACGCATACAAATGACATGGTGGCCAGCGAAATTAAGCCAAATTGTCCCTATCAGCCGCGTGGTAGTGCTAGTAATATTTTGCTTTTGTTGTTGCTGCCATTATTACTGTACACTGTGATGCCATAAAAAGCTTGGCGTGTCGTTTAAATGTCGATAAACAATAAATTTCCATTTGATTGTGCGCAGCAAGTCCATATAAGTCGTTGTGTGTGTGCCCATTTATGGGTATTTGGCTGACTACATGTGGTGGCAGACTAACGGATAGTATGGTAATAAAGCAGTTAATAGCCTAGAAAGCTCCGAACGTCATACGCAACATTTTTTCTTTGCGCTGGCACATGTCCAAGGGCTTGAAGCCGCCGCTTTCAGCTACCCAGTTGCTAGTCCAAATTAATAGCCTGTGCTGATGGATCACAAATAGATTATGTGTATAAATGGTGCACAGCATATTTAATAATTTAAAGATTAGTGTTTATATGTACGTGTTGACACCGGCAAACTTATAGCATGCAACATGTATGTTTGTATATGGTAAGTGATAAGGTAAACTTATCGCACACAAACAAACACATATTTATGTGTATGCGTGTGTTTAAATTACAACATAATCGAAAGTAGTGATAGTAACATTAATTTAGAACAAATTACTCTAAATTATTTAATATTATTTATCTTCTAGCGGCAATCAGACACGTGTAACTATAAATTATGACGGAAACTTCAAGTAAAAACACATTACTCATACGCCACGTTGTGTTTTCAGTGTCCGATACTTTGAAACAGTGGCAGCTTAATTAGTATGATTTATCTTGCACTAATCAAACGTGCATAATTGTAAAATATTACGATAGATAATAGGAAAAGCAATAAGAGAAAAAAATATCACTTATACGCTATGGCGTTCAAGGCAAACATAGGTTATTTGGTGTATTAGTTGCACATAAATTAATGAGTATGATCTATCTAACATCAATTAAACACATAGTGGTCCGACATTGCTCAAAGCCACTGTTTTAGCTATTAAAATTACTTAATTGTCATTCATACGCCATGTTATTTTTGAGAGTTCAATACTATGAAACAAAGCCAGATTAATTAAATTGATTTATCTTCTACTAATTAAATATGCGTAATTGTCAAATATGGTAGCAGGAATGAAGGAAGAGAGTAGAAAAACATCAAGAGCCAAATGTCAATCATACGCCATGGAGCTCAAAATGGCACACATGTTTGATATTTGGTGATTTAGTGACATACGAATTAAGTAGTATAATCTGTCTGAAATCACCAGGCGAGTGTAGATTGTCTAAATGCAAAGTAAGACGTGGGAAATGCTTAAATGTTACTCATACGCCATGCTGTCATATACCGAATTGCTCGATATGGACAACTTTGGTTGCAGTAAATTGAAAAAATTGTCATATCTGACATTAATTACACATGCAACGATCGAAATCTGCCTAAAAACGTGGTTTTGTGCGAGATACTTCAATGTTGCTTATACGCCACGGTGTAATATATTCTATTGCTCGATATTGAAAGCATTAGTCGCATGTAAAATGAAGAGTTTGCCTTATCTGACGATAATTACACATGAACTGATCGTAAATTGCCTAAACCCATTGTTTAATGCGAGGTACAGAAATGTTGCACATAAGCCATGCCGCTCCCAAGTACTCGAAAGCTTGATATTCGATGATTTAGATGCACAAAAATTAAGAAATAAAACTAAACTGGCATCAAGTAAACCTGTTGAGAGCGTAGATTAGCCAGAACCACGGTCTTAAATATTAGAAGTAGTTAAATGTTACTTATACGCCAGGGCCTCAGTTTAAAGTCCACACGTTTATATAAAAAACTTATTTAAAAAGCAATTTTTGGACCGAAAAATGTATTTTTAGGAATTACTCATACCAGTTTGATAATGTTTGAGTTGTAATCTGACGAAAAATTATGTTTAAAGCCTTCCAGAACTAGGTTTGTGATATAAAAATGCGCCAAAAAAATTAAGTGGTAGATATGCATGCATTACTAATACAAAACACCGTGGCTATAAGGCTTTGAAGGGTTCATATATAAACTTTAAGAAGACAGTAGGCTATATATGAAAGGAAAAAGCCTTAAAATAATTTAATTATGCCTTAGAAGAGGACTCTTCATATCCTTGCAGTCAAGGAAGTTTGGGAAGGACCCCTATTACATGCTATTTTCTTCCAAAAAATTTAGTTTTACTAAGTTCCAGAGACATTAAAGAAGTAGCGATTTATTTTAAGTAAATTCGAGTCACTTTTAAATTATCTCTCAAATAAATAACAGTATATTTAGTAAAAATATAGCCAAGAACGCTCCGTGACTTCGTATGCTACTTAAACAACTGAGAGTCATCAGTTAGACAGTTTATAATCTGTGGCTACAAACCTTTTCAACGCTTAACATTTAATATTTATACTGAAACTTAAACACTTAAACACTATCAGTGCCTTTTCCAACCATATTTATATATCTGAGCCGCCTTAAAAAGACGAGCACCCTTTTAAATGTCTATCACAAGTCCAACGAATACATTTTCGAAGATATTTCACATATAAATTTAAGTTTTTCAGCCAATAATATAGACTACATGTAAGCAGCTAGCAAAGAATACTGATATCCACAGCAAATATTAACTCTGCAAAAGCAAGAGAAACTCCACACTCTTTTCCATAATACTAGCGCCTAAAAGCACACCAAACCTTTCTAGCAAAATGCTCGTTTATTACAAACATTTCACTTTTAATGTCGCCGGTTTGACGCATCACCATAATTGCAGCAGCATTTGTGAACAGCAAAACCCGAAACAGCATATTTAACTACAGACACGACTAAAAGCCGTAAAATGCTCATATTAGCAAACCAACACAAAACAACACGAGCCTACAACTCATGTGCATGCATAGCCCACAGACACATACACACACACCTAAATGCATTTTGCATATTAATATTTTTGGCAAATTTTTCGCAAACGACAAAAGTCAGCAAAAGCAGAAATCATCAGTTGTTCGGCGCCCAATTGCTGTGTACCTGGCCTATTTGCCAGCCTGCCTTCTTAATTATGCACATGCATATGTATATTTAAATAGACAGACACCAGCACATAACTGGCCATTAAAATTGCGTGCAAGCGTGTGTGTTTGCTTTATGACCGCTTTTAAATGCCAGGCCGTATGCAAATTTAGTTGTGTTGGTGGGTGGTGGGGTGGGGGTGAGTTCAACTAAATTTGTGTTCTGCCAAAACCGTATTGGTGTTGGCGTTGACAAGTGTTTGTGCTTTTGTGTGTAAGTATGAGTGTGTGCGTGAGTGTGCGCATTTAATAAAGTTTACTTTTCGGCTTATCAACATTGACCTTTTGCTTGCTCGCACTCTAGTTAGCTCATCATTGATGGCTTTTAATTAAAGTCATGGAATTACGGAAGCATTAGACTGGCATTAATATGGCAGTTAGGCAACTCATAGGCCATTGAGCTTGCACTTAACACTTTGGCATAGAACTTGTGCTTTAATTAAAGCACGAAATGGATTTTGGGAAAATTTCTCTTTATTCGAAGGTGGTTTATGTTTCTAAATTACTTATCTGTTATAAATGTACTTATACGAAATTATACAAGATAATATTTATTATTTTATATGCTAAAAAATCTCAGGTTCATACGTGATCGTTATATTATTAAAATAATTTTGAACGACTTTTGATGGAGTATGACTGATATATCGCCACCTGAAATGTAGAACAACATCATCAAAACAATCGAAATTAACTTTTTATTGTTTACGATTCACTACGTCATATATCCAAGTATACGTAATATCGTAAAATATATATCTGTATCGTAAAATATCAAAACCTACTATTTCTGTCAATATGAGTGGCTTCTATTAAATCGCACTTCCTTCGCTTGTAAGCCTATAAAAAGTGATGTTACGTTAGTTTGCATTTTAAGTGACGATATTGGCTTCTCTCTTTCTTATTTAAAAAAATCGTTCACAATTTTTAGTACTCCCTACCCTATTTTGTACCCCGATATAAAATTTTTAAATTTAATTCAGATCTACCTTATCCTTATGCAAAAGTTGTACCACCCCGTGCCAGAATAAATACTTACATTATTCGTTTTGTCCTCTACATCTCAAAAGTTACGAATATTTTGTTCAAAACTAGAATTTAAAATGAAAACATCGAGCTATCGAATACAAAATATCGAGTTACCTAGTACAAAAATCCGGATTCGAGTACTTTTTTTTTTTAATCGAGTTACATAATACCACACCCAGATCTAACACAAACGATTGATCGTTTTTATGTTCGCTAGAAATCTGAAGTTTTTTATGCCAATGGCATCACACTTACGGAATCATTGAAAGTTTTGTTCAATGTTTTGGAGAATATATTTTATCATTAATACAAGCGTTGCACAAAACCATCAGGGGAAATGAAAAGTTATGGAAGTTTTCTTCATATATGTCATCCATCCATATCGGTTAATGATGATAACATCAAAAAAAGTTAAAGAAACTGAAAATCATCATTTTGTTATCACAGAGGTAGCTGCTGTCAAAAACATTGAAGAAGTCAAAAAAGGGAAGTCGAAGTTAGAGAAAATGCGGATATGCGTTTTAGCCCCATGGACGAAACAGATTAACACTAAAGTTTATCCATCTTATGAATCGAGCCAGCACTGCTTGCTAAATGGAGGTAGAATCCGTGTTATGGCTTGTCCTTAAGTGTAGATATTTTGTTCATCTGGTCGTCCATCGGCCGTGACTCTTGTTCTCCCATTTTCGTTGATATGTTGTTATTGTATCTTTCTGTATTTGTTCATTTGCGTTCTTTTTATTTTTGGATGTTTTCTCCGACAGTATTTTCCTTTCGGATGCCAGAAGGTCAATTGGGGCATTACCACTTATAACAAATATTGCATCGCTTGACCCTGTTCGGTAGGCTGATGCAACTCTGAGGACCTGCGGTGCGGTGCACTCTGACCACTACCTTACGCAAGTTTTCCTTTTTGAGGAAATCTGCCCAGATATCAGCTGGTTGTCGTCGAAATTATGAGTTTCCTCATTTCTTAGCTGGGGCCTCCTATATTGTCCATTAGTCTGCTGAGTGGAGGTGACTTTCGCTGGCATTTTAAATTTTAGTATAGTATCGTAGCTGATGTTCCACAAGTCTGGTTCTAAAATGGATACTTTTGCTGATCCAGACTCTAGTTTGGTGCAGCAGTTTTTTATTACTAAGGTAGCTCCACACCACAGCTCTAAGGTAGTCGGGGATTATACAGTATTTTTCGAGAGCGTCGATCATATCCACCCAACTGTCGCTGTTGAAAACATTTCGGACATCTAAAGTCGGCAGCAATACTTATTTATGCCAGCTACGCTGTGAGGTTTCCACACTTTCAAGGAGGCATTTTAAAGTTCCTATAGTTTATCTGCCGGGTCTAAGGCCGTGTTGTTAACTTTGACTATTGACAATTGACTACTCACTGTGAACTTTTACATACTGCTTAATGACTAGTTAATGACTAACGACTATTGAGTATCTAATAATGACTATTGGCTATTAATTGAGGAGTTTTGAATAATAAATTTTTACTGTTGAATTATTTAATCAACTAAATGATGATAACATTGTTTTAATTATAAAATGTTGACTATTGACTGCTGACTTTCAAGTCTCTTGCAACGACTTATAGCACTTAAGTAGTATTACTAAATAGTCAGCAGCTAAAGCTTAACTAACAGAATGTTGAATAACCAGTGACTAGAATCAAAAATTGATAGTCCATTATTGAATATGGTGTCTGAATTATTAAAATTTTCAATAAGGCACTGCGAAAGTAAACTGATAGGAACAACAAACAGATCCTTTTGAGATTTCGTTGAGAAATGATCTCAATTACTAAATTACTACCTGTGTGTGGAGTCAGTGACCACAACATTTTCAAATCAGTAGTCAGTTGTATCCCTTATTTCCAATTAAATCCTTTTAATATGGAATCATTCAAATTACCTTTTCTGCTTGTCTACCGGCTAAATAATGTGCTATAAATAAATTTAAACTAAATAAGTACATTAAAACAACTAAAGTCTTCGAGCAAAGTGTCTTTGAGTGTTTGAGGACTCTTGCCGAAATATGCGAAACAAAATTCTTCAGCCTGACACAGCAGGCTAACAACAATAATTAATTGTATACAACAGATAATCATGGTAATTAATCAAATTTTAATTAATTAAAGCGCAACAACAAAGAGCAAAGAGCAAAAGACTTAGCAAGTGTGTGCATGTAGTAGTGACTATAAATTTTTGACATAATTTTAGAAGGATGGTGAAGATGGCAGGGCGGCGGAAGGGAAGTTGTAGGATGCTATTAAGAGAAAAGAGTGTTAGAAAGAAAGGATGTGACGGCAAAGAGAAAAGAAAAGAAAGCAAAAATGAGATGGTGATAGGTATATAATGAGAGTTACTGATAGTGAGGTTGCGGTTGTATGGAGATAAGTAAGAGTGTGTTAGGGAAAGAGTGCGAGGTTGAGATAATAAGTAAGGTAAGCAGAGAGAGAGATAGCGTTAGTACGCAGAAAAGTGAGAGAGAGCAGGATAGCAACTGAATTTGAAGTGAATGGATTAAAAAGAGTTTTTGGCATCTGATACATATGGTATGCAATTAGCTGCTTACAGCTGCCTTAAGGCAGAGTGTTTAATTTATATTTTCTAGCAAACTACACGGCTGAGAGCAAATCATATTAGAGACATAAAATTAATAACAACTAACAAAGCAGCGACTGCGGGCTATAACCATGTTTATATATGTACAGATAAAAGATTTGCAAGCTAAGATGTCCAAAGTGAATGTGTATGTGGTTTGTATGTATGTGTGCTATATACTTGTAAGTAAGTATGTTTTAGATGCTTATCGACCGTTCTATATTGTCAATATGCCTTGCATTGCCAATACATAAGGTAAACAAAGTGTCAACAACAACTCTCAACTACATGCTGAAGCTTTTCTGTGTGTGTGTGTGGGAGTGTATGTTGTAGACAGGCACGCAGCACTAACCAAATCAGGGAAATTGTAAGCTAAGAACGTAGACAGCATCAAGTGCAATGCAAATGCGTTGAAATTTACACTCTACTTGTGATTAAAATTTGTCAAAGCAACAATAACAACAACAAAACTTCGTAAGTGCAACAACAACATTGAGCGCTGTGTTAATGTAGATTAAATTCATGAAGTTGCAAAATTTATTTACATATTCATTTACATATTTATAGCATAATACATAGTTGATAAGTAATCGTGAACTTTGTGTGTGTGTGAGGCAGGCGATGCGAGAGCTGATTGCAGCAGCAGCAATAGCAGTGTGGACTTGGCAGCTGGCAGCACGAAAGTTACAGCTGTTTGACCCAACCAAGTGTTTTGTCGTGTCGTGTGCGCTTCAAGTCGTCTGGCTATTTGCCAGATAATAAACTTGTAAATAAACTAGGTTATGCTGTCTTTTGTAGGCGCACAAACACAAGCACACACACATATATATACACACTTATATTCAAAGTGGTGTTAATATGCAGTTGCTGCTGCCTGTCAACAGCTCGTTGCCAGATTATTATTTGAGCGCATTTGATCCTTGACTCCTACTCAACACTTGCCAGGAAGCACACACACACACTCATACAATCAAAGTCACACTCATACTTTCTAACTCAAATACATCCGCATAAACCCATGTGCATATAAATATGCCTGTGAACAAACAAACTTGACTAGTTGGCGATTATTTGACAGCCTATTTACATGGAACTTTAATTATTTGTTTGAATTTAATTGGATTTTCTCTGAAACTGAACTTTGTGTACACGCACACACACATATATAGTAAATACAAATAAATATAAATAAGCAGCAGCTGACCCGTAACTAACCGTAACTAAAGGTTGCTCGCCATAACTCGAAGTTTGGTTTGCGCTCGACTTGCTGTCATTGCCCTCCGGCTGCTGCCTGTGTCAATATGAATTTATGCAAATCTATTTATTTATAAGGGTTGACTTTTATGTGTCAACAAAGCCGCTCTGTGCCATGCCATGATCTGTGTGTTATTAGCAAAAGTTTTGCGGCAGCAGCAGCAGCTACTTTATATAAAGCTGCTGTTTGCTGTTGCCCGTTATCTGATTACTGTTTTGTACACCTGTGTTTACAGTTATCTGTGGCGCTTAGGGTGTTATTCAAGCAACTCAGTTGTTGTAAGTAGTCTTGTGTTTGCTGTAGTGTGGTCAATATCTGAAGGCAATACTTTGAATTGATTGCAAATATTGATCTGTCGTGGGATGTGGCTTCGGTTTACCCTTTCAGCAGTCACAGTTGACCCAAGAGCATTTATGATGCGGAAATTAATTTGAATAAAGAGTATCTATTCAGCAAGAAAATATAGAGTCCATATATATGATTCTTCGCAATTAAGACTAGTGAAAAGGCGAGATGTTCCAGCTTCAGGCACGAAAAGGCTCGACAATGAAGCAGAAAGTACCTACATGCTTGTTTTCACCTCACCTTCGTCCATGCAACTTTGGCAACTAGCGTCCGCCAAGATTCGTAGTTTTACCGCATGAATGCCTATTGGATGCCGTCCAATAATAATACCAGCGATTGCGGTAAGATCAATTTTATTCCAGCGAGTAGTTCATTAGATCTCCACGTTCTATTCAAAGCCAAAAAGCTCTCGCCATTACATGATTATCGCACAGAAGGTTCATTTGTTCAGTGCTAGAACGCAAGGCACCTAGGGAGATGGAACTCAGTTGCATTATGAGCGTGTTAAGGATAACTCGACTGATAAGTTCATCGGCTTTGCAGTTGGCATCGATGAAGCAGCTTGCTGATATTTCTAACGAGGACAGATATTCCTTGAATATCTTTGAGCGCACAGTTGGCCAGCTCAGAGCTAGTATTGCCACTCTGCTGCTGCAGTGAAAGTTCATCTCCTTGAAAGAGTTGCACTTCAGAGTACATCTTCTACCGCCTTCTGCCTCAAAAATACTACAGTGGCGCGGCAACTTAAGCCTAAAATTGAGAGAAAGCTCCTAACAAAAAACCTCCCCATGAACCTTCCCTCCTAGCATTTATTTTTCAGCGACTTCTTGTCGTCCAAATACCCTTGGCGGTATGATAGCAAAGAAGAAACCTCTAGGAGAGAGTTTCGTCCGTAACAGGACGTATCCTAGTTCGGACCCTTTCATACTCCTACCGCTACTATCCACGTATGCTACGTATGTGTTTAAAGTGGCATTAAGTGCTTTCGTAGGTGTAGATCGTAGTGCACCGGAGATAACAATGAGAACTGCCATTTGAACACGCTCAAGCTTTTTAGCAAGTGTAGGATTTCAAGAGAGAGAGTAGAGCCAAAGCACAATTTTTTATGCCAAAACAACATAATTTTCCCTATAGCACTGCTACAGCAATAAAAAGCAACCGACTCCTTCCTGATTCTTGCCCAAATATTGGGCCTCAAAAAAAGTTTTCTGCCGCGGATAAGCGCTTGGTATTTCTTCCTTTCCAACAGGTTGAGGTTGTGCAGCCCCGTAAGAAGAGAGAGGGAGGTCTTATACCTCCTAGTAAATAAATTCATTTCAGTTTTGCTTCGGTTGTCGGCTTAGATACTTCGGTTCGTCCAATTGTATACCACCTTAGGATACTCTTCGGTTAGCTCGTGGACTGTATTTAAGAATTTTCTTTAAACCAAAAAAGAAACACCCGGGAGCCTCATTCCTCGAGTTCTTTAAGTTGGTTGTTAGCTTTGTATTTATACCGTACACAAAATATATTATAAACTTTCGCAATTTTAAAATTATTATTTTATATAATTTTTATTGATAATTAATTTCGACAGGTTGGACATTAGTTTTACAGCTTTTCAAAATTTACTTTGTGTTGAACTCACACTATTTTAAAATTCTAGAATCCAGTGTTTATACAAATTTTAATTACCAAAAGATGGCATTTTTATAAATTAAAGTTCTGTACATCCTGTAAACAATTTTCTCTTAAGTAGTTATTTTTATCACACAAAATTTAAATAAAAATATGTGGCAACTCCAAAAATTAAAAATCTTTAAATCTTATAAATAATTTTATTTCAATTCGTCTCATGAATAAATTTTATTTTTTCCCGAAAATTTGTATTTAAATTAAGTGGCAACTCCAACAAATAAATGATTAAAATAATTAATAATTTTGTGGTTTTGCACATATGTACATATTCTTATATCTTCCGACTATTTAGAGTTTTCACCAAAAATTTAATTCATTAAAGGTGGCAACTCTATAAATAAAAAAATAATAAAATTAAAAAAAAAAAATTCAGGCAACTCATTTCCTGATGATTTGTTGTTTTCATTCAAATTTTCATTTAAAAAAGTGGCAAATCTTAACTAAAAATCCGTTTATTTTAGAATAAATTTATTGCAACTTATTTTCTAATTATTTATTGCTTTTCCGCAAATTTTAATTAACTAAAAGTGGCAACTCTAAAAAATAATTTTCTTGTAACTCATCTCAACTAGTCAATGCTAAACTATAAATTATTTAAATCCTTTCAAAAAGAATACTATTTCATGTTTCTTCATCATAGAGGCATTTCCTCACGCAGCGCACGTAGGTTAACAATATACTGCTGACTTCTGACTCTCAGCTCATTCGTCACGTTTACTTAAATATTTATTGTATGCAATATTTTGCTTTCTCACTTGCAAAGTAAGCACAGTAATTATAACTAAGACACCTGCTCACAGACAAAGCACTACAGCCAACTGCTAAATATAACTGTTTAATGCATATGAATGTGTATACATTTATAACAGTAGTCATGCGCTTGTTAGATTGAGCTCATTATGCAGCTTTATTACCAGTTAATTTTGCACTGTAATTATACGAATTGGATAATAAATTTGCACAGCATAATATTTGCACGCATACAATTTCATATCTGATGAGTGTAAGTGTATATAATTGAGTGTGTTTATATTCATATGTGTGTATATTCAGGAATATATGTGTGTATATATGCGTATTAGAGGCGTCAATTACTGCTAATGTGCAACACACTTCAACTATCTTCCGTTGCACGTTTGTAGTATATAAAATTACCCACACATACACACAGATATGGCAAGAGGCGTGTTCCAATGCGCGTGCAAGGGCCTCAGCTGCTTGAATTAATACCTTTGCGAGTAAAATTTATTAAATGTAAGTGCGCAAAATGTTGAGGTCAGTGGGCATGACGACAATACAAATTATGATCAAAAGATTTGCTACTCCCGACATTAATATGTGCTGTTTAATATACGCTCACATAATGTTACGCATACGCCATGGTGTTCTTAGGCCAACAGCAGCAGCAGTAGCACCTACTAATATGTATAATGAATTTTAATTAACAAAGCTACTGACGGCAAGTAAATACAACTTAGTGTGTGTATGGGTGTGTATGTGTGTATATATGCATGTGTTAGTGCATTAATAATTGCTTACAAGCAATAACTTGCACGTACGTATACATTTGCCCACAAGCTGTTCGCCTGACATATGTATGTGCTGTTTAAATATTTATTTGTGCAACAAATGTATTCATACTTGTAGATTTTGTTACCAATTAGATATGCTAGCTGGGAAATTCACATTCAAAAGATTATATTTGTTAGATGGTAACTTATGGCAATAAACACACGTCTGTATTCGTGCAAAGCTGAAATTATGTTGAATTGTGCTATTAATTAAAATGTTAATTGCGTATATGCTATTAAAGGGGGCGATGAATATTAACTGAGCAGCTTTATAGACACACACAAACAAGTATAAACACATAAATACATATCTAAAATTACTAAGCAGCATAATGCTAATAATGAGCGTAATAGAAATATGCTCACCTTTACATGCATATGTATGTGCGTGTTATTACCTTTGATTTATTCATGCGACAACCTACAAAAATTTGTATATGCACGTGTTAGCTAACATATAATTAGATATACACACAGCGCATTTATAAATAATACTTGATCTTTGCACATTTCCACACACTAAATTTTTGCTTTACAATCGCAACCAAATTTGTATTTCTTAACAAGTTGTCAGCAACAGCAGCCGTCAGCGTTTTTGACAACCACAAACGTGCTTTTGTAGCCGAGTAGCAATTCAACCACATCAAAGGTGCGTTTGTTTCTATAGCCAACACTGAGTTTCAAATCAGTTTGGGATGACGCTGAGGAATCCTAAAAAATATTTTGCTAATTAGATATTCATTTTCAATATTTAATATTCAAAAGAGGAGTTCGGTTGAATTTTTTTGTTTAAAATTAGCATACAATTCTGGCGGTGCAATAATCACTTACTCATATAGCATATATTTGATGATATTTGACTCGAACTGTTAAAAAAGATAAATTTTCTTCTTAAATTAATATAGACTTGCATTATCGCTTTCCAAATATACTCTTCCTTTGGGCCAACAAAAGCATGCCAACGTTTAATCAAATATTTTTAGCACCTGTCATAACCCCTGGCCCTTCAGAGCTTTGAGCGAGTAAGACTCACTGGCTTCTATTGTCTGCGAATTCTCCAAAGCAGATTTTTCATTTTCCATAACAGTAAAATATCTCAAGGGAACAAATCTGTTGAAAATGGCATAACTATTTCCTGAGGTATGGCCAAAAATTCAGACTCATTCATGCCGTGAATGACTTCAGATGGACCCTCCAGACCAAGTAATATTCCTGATTGACCGTTTAACCCTTTGAATTAAACTCATGATGAACTACATTACTGTAATCCAACGATGAGCATTATTTTAACTTTTAAAACGTTTTGATGATCGTTTTCGCTTAAGTATCATTTTCCATTCGCTTGATTGACCTTTCTACGTCATATTCATAAACCAAACCCAAGTGTTTAATATATAGTATATATGTACAGGGTTCTCCTTTACGTCGTCAAGCATATCTTTTGCGACCTTTACTTAAAGCCGTTTTGTTAAAGATTTAGTAAGAGTCTAGCAATAACGCACTTTTTAACCAAAAAATTTCCCATGGACGCATACCATCTTTGCGAACGAGAGTCCGTTGAGGCTGATTCATGCAATCGGGAACTAACATAATATAACACAAACAGCAACAAATAATACTTTGATGACCTACGTCTTACAGAAAGAACGGTACTAACATATCTCTACTACACTACAGGACCCTAAACGGAGGCTTGAATGTAACAACCACAATACGCTGGTGCAAACAACAGTTAAGAAAGCGGATACGAACAAAAGCACACTGACTGATAAAGGAAAGAATTAGAGCAGGGGTAGAAAGAACACCCAAAATAAGGTAAAAAGTCTGTACCAGAGGGTACTCTTTGGACTAAATAAGATTTTCAAGGAATCAAGCGCATCAAGCAAATAGTGGAGGAGTGGAGAAGTATTACATTTTTCTGAAAATAATAAGAAACTTTCATCGAAACCATCACACAAAGCAGTTTTCTCATAGAAAGAAGAGTCGAGAACTCTGCATAAAAAGCCCAAGCAAGGGAGCAAAGCAGAACAGTGCAGCAAACTTCTGTAATGAGGTCAAAAATAGCCTGCAAATGCTGTCATTGATTTCATAGAAGAGAACTTCTTCACACCGATCACAAAATACGAAACATTGCCATAGGAGATGATCCACTAATACCTCTTTGTAGCGAACACAACGACTTTTAATCACTGTTTCTTTAACTTTTTCGACGTTATTGTCATTAACAAAGGTTGATGGATAATTTGGGTGAAACAAGTTTTCAATGACTTTACAACCAAGTTTAAATTCACACCAATATACATATATAAGAGTTATAACAATTTGGGAAAAAAATTTTATCGATTTTCTTTAATTTGAATTGACCAGTTTGTATTTATTTTATTTGAACTGGTGATACATATATTAAATAACAGCACTAAAAAAGAGTATGTTTAAAGCCATTACTTCTGGGAATATTCTACAATTCATTAATACTGCCTTGAAAACTTTCTGAAAATTTTATAACTGTGATATAAAGTAATAATGATATTGCTGTTCGTTTTATTAGTTTTAGCAGATTTTTTATCTCGAAAACTTCCCAGAAGCAATGTTAAGAATCCTTACTCTTGGAAGTCTTCTGAAATTGGTGTATTTTTCCAACACCAGTAAATATTCTTGAAAAAATATTATTTTTTCCTCATTTTACGTTCTTTAAAATGAAGGACCAAAATCATATGCTTTGGCTCTCTCATTAAAAGTCAATAAATCGATCCACAATTAGTCTTCGCGTTGATGAGTTGAATTGGCACTTTGCCGTTCTTCCTTCTTCTTCAAACTTTCATATATAAAAAATTGATGAAAGCTCCATTTAAGCTCTTGAAGGCGCCTGAAATTTTTATGAAAGATAGTGATGCCATATATTATAAGTACATATAAATAATAATTATCAGAAGGAACTAAAATTTCGCTTTTTATGGTTTAAAACCTCTCTTACATCTCTATGTAAAAATGTTAGTGAAAGCTTCGAAAAGTTTATGAAAGCTACATTTAAGCTCTTAAAGCTTAACCTTACATCCTATTTTACAAAAAGGTGGTGAAAGCTTTGAAAATTGCTGAAAGCTCCATTTAAGCTTTTAAAGGCGACTGAAATCTTTATAAAAGATAGTGAAAACATATACTAAAATACATATAAATAATTATTATCAAGGTTACTTAAATCTTGCTCTTTTTTGCTCCCTATTTCTCTTACACCTGTAATATTTATAAATGTATTTTCATTTTGTTTAAATTATTAAAAGCTATAACAAAGCAGCCCATTTTCTAAATCTAAATTTCATTTTGACCAAAGTAAAATCATGAAAATTGCCACAACAAAATTCCATAATAAATTCAAGGTAGACCACATATCCATTAACTTTACAACTTCCGACGGCGTCTATAACTCACACCGACACACTCCGATTCGAAAAGTTGCACATTAAATATTCTTCATTTCAATCTTTTAATACATTTATCATAATTTTCAAAACTTCACATCACCATTATTAACTCAACTATAAAAGGCATGCAAAAAAAGGGAGAAAGAGCAAGTTTGCTGCACTACAAATTTACCATATCAAAGCTATAAAAGCAGCGCAGCAGCAAAGCAACCGGACCAAAAGAACTAAAACGCAAGGAAGCAGGCAGCCACTACATAAAAACAACAACTATATATGTATAAGTACATATATATATATATATCCACATATATATTAAGTTTTATATAGTGCAACATAGAGTAGGAGGAATGTAATTTAAAAGCTGCTGGCGGCTACTTTTTAGGTGTTTAAATATTTCGAGTGAGCTTCACCGCATGCCAGAGTGACCGCAACTACATGACTTTTATACAAAGCTTGCCACATGAGTGTGAATATATGAAAAGTTCTGCACTTTTGGGTCTACATATAATTTGGTAGAATACTTCGTTGCCACTTTCTGGATGCTGTTAAATAGAGGCGCGCAAGGGCTTAAAGCTGCCCAGTAGTGATTGGGAGTGTTAACAAGTTTTTAAGAAAAAATGTGTATTGATTTGATTAAAAAGCTTTTATTACAGCTTTTGTAGGTATTAATAAAATATTTAAACATTACTTTTGTTTTAATAGAAGTTAACTAAAGCAGTTGCAAAACTATAGACAATTTGAAGAAAACTGAAGGAAAAATTCAGAGAAATTAGTTAGGATAATATTGCCTATGGATATTATACATAGAAGCTTTTTATATGTAGTGAAAGCTCCAATAAGTCGATTTGAATAAGAAAGGCTCAACTTAGTAATTTGTTTTTATAATTCAAATGTTGATGATGTAGTTTAGAATCTGTCTAATTCTAAACATTAATCTATTATTTACTAGGAACGGAATATTTGCAAACCATTTTTTTATAAATGTGTAGGTATGAAAATGATACGGAAATGATTAGTGCACGCTTTTGAATACAATTAACTTTGACGAATGATAAATTTAAAGCCAAGTAAAATTAGTACATTTCATCTTCAAAACTTTTGAGTGTTATAGAAACAGTGAAAGCTCTTTTTAAAGCTTCCAAAACGTAAAAAATGTTGGCGTATTAAAAAATAAATTTATTTCGAAAAATTTGTTCTGCAGAAATTTGGAGTAAGCTCTTGAAAATTAACGAAAGCTCTTTAAAGGTTTTAAAGCTCCATGAAGTTTCGACAAATTTCATTCAGGAATTGGTTATTAATTTACACTATTGGAAAAGATCTGCAGAAAATCAGTGAAAGCTTTTGAAAATCAATGAGAATTCTTTGCAAATTGAAAGCTTTTCTACAATAATTCGAGATTTGAATAATAGTGGTGTCTCCCAAGTTATTTAAACTAAGTTTTTTTTAATTTACTCAATAGAATATTATTGAAAGCTTTTCAAATTTTTTAGAAATTCTTTTCAAACAAAACTTTTCAAAAATATTTTCATGTTAAAACTTAGTTCAATTCGAATTACTCTGCAGTAAATTAGTGAAAGCTTTTGATAATTTTCAAGATGATTTTTTTTTTTTAAATTCACAACTTGAATAATATCCATAAATTTTTAATTTAATTTAAAGTTAGTTTTATTTGAATTAATATCTATAGACAATTATTGCGAGCTTTCCAAAATTAATAAAAATTCTTTTACAAAAAACTTTTTTTAAAATATTTCCAAAGTGAAACTTATTTTTATTTAATTTTAAATTAGTGGAAACTTTTGAAAAATATTAAAAGTTCTTTTAAAGCTTCCACAACTTAAATATTCTAGATCAAATTTACTCTTTATACTTAGTTAATTAATTCTTCAGAATATTAGTGAAAGCTTTTAAAATTACTTAAAAGTTTCCTTAAAGCTTTTAAAGATTATTGAATTTTCAAAAAAAGCAAAAGTATCACACATAATAACCGCACCAGCGGTCTACTGGGTTCTCAACGAAATTCCAACCCGCAAGCGTTTTTGTTACAAACATACACTTTGCCGGCAGTGATTTCGTCGCACACAAAGGCAGCAACTATGTTGCATTCCGGTTTATATAAATATATTTTGTTATTTTCGGCAAAAATCTACTATAAACAGGAACACTAACAATAACAACAACGAGGTAAAATCGGTAACAACAGAATTGCGGAAACTTACAAAAGATAAATTGCTCGCACTCAAGCCTTTTGACCCCAGCGCGACTAAAGTGAGGAAGATTAATGACGATAGCACTCCGCAAGCCTCCAATGGCCAGCGGGTGGGCGCAGTATAAATGAGCGTAGCTAGGTAAAGGAGTACTAAAAGCTGAAAATACTCAGTGGGTAAGGTGTGAGCGGAAGCAGTAGTTGGCAGCTACTGAAAAGTCGAAATAGTTTCGGCGGTGTATACCATTATGTCATATACATATGTATAGTTAGCTTGTATATATATTGAGGACTAGTAAGAGCTCGCTCTATGCAGCTCTTCCAACAACAAACACAACAATAATTGAAGGTGCTAAGTGATGAAGCAGCATTTGAAGCTAAGTAAATGCTTGAAAGTCGAGCAGCTGTTGTTAGTTGGTGGAACGCCTGGTCGCCTGAATGCCTGTCTGGCTAAGTGACGAACTGATTCAGCGTGCTGGCGTATACCCCGGAGAGAATTTAGCATTTAAGTGCTAGACAAAAGTGAAAAACAAAGCACAACAATAACATTACAATAACAATAGATATAAGAAAAAAGCAACAATAATGACAACAACAATAGTGACAACTACAAAAGCAACACTGCTGCCCAAATGCTGTCAATGTTGAGTGTGTTGGTCAGTGAATGCCCGGATGTGAGTAAAATACTTTGTTGCAACAACAAAGCCATAACATAATCATTTTAGCACAACAACTACACATGAGTACAGTGTCCATCAAACTGTGTTGTGGCAGTGTAGCGCTTGTTTTCATATACATATGTTGCATGTGTTGTTGTCGTGTGGTTACGATGTACAAGTGTTATAGTTGTATCCCTGGTTCTGATACATGTTGTTGTACAATTGTCTTGTACGCATTAAACACGTCCCACTACAATTTTCTCTTGTCTCACTTAACGACTAAATGCATGATGGCCAGCGGCTAAGCGGTGATTGTTGTTGCAATTGTGGATTATATACTATATATACAACAAAAAATAATTATATGTATGTGGGTGCCCAGATTCATTTACATTTCTATGTATTTAAGTATGAACATGCATACAAGCCAATAGGTTTTCCTTTGAAGCAGCTGAGAAATAAAGTGCGCCTAAAGGTATACTTCTATATGCAAACCATACAGTGTATAAAATTCAAGTATTATATGGCAGTTCATACAGTCTGTTGCCGTTTTTTCTACATTTTTAAATGCTCTGGCACCTCTAATTATGCAATACTGAATACGGAAATGGCTATTTCTCAATGAAGTTTTGAGCTTGATTTAAAGCGATTTATATGAATGCTTGTTATATAGTCTAAACGGCATTATCCAATTAAGAGTAAACAAATCTAAGTATTTTTTGTGTTAATTTGTACATTGTGTTTAAAATATTGGTAAATTCCATAATTTTTTTAAGAAGAATGTCGATAGTAGATATCTTTTTCAGGTAAACATCGAATATGTTATACTATGAAATGAAAGATTTTAGTAAAAATTTAATACCTTTTTTGAATAGGATAATAAACAAATTTATTCGAAGTATTAAGCATGGATTATTGAAAATTTTTATCCATCCACATTGCGGATTTTGTACCAATAGAAATGTTCATCGTTTGAGGCAAATCAATCAGACACTTAGTCTTCTACTTCTGCGTATGAATCAAAGTGCTGTCCAGCAATGCATGTCCCATTGACGAAAACAAGTACCGCGTTTGGGGTAGCAGCTCCCAGCCAATTATGTACTTTGACTATGTCATAAACCGATTTTGCTCATGATATGGTACACCACACCCTTCTGATCCCATCAAACACCGAGCATTGACTTCCTACCGAATCGATCTGTTTTTGCAGTCGATGTTGATAATGGTTGCCATGAATTAACCTATGAATTCCTCCTTTAGGATCCCTAAATTAAGTCCATTTTTTATCGTTAGAGATATTTCGATGAAAAAACGGGTTCATTTTCATGTCTTTGAAGCAAAGTTTGTTAAGGGCTTCCATTATCCATTTGTCCACACACTTGGATCTTTCTAATCACTTTCAAACGATCTGGAATTATTTTCTGTGTAATATTTGACATGCCTGTCATCTGCTTTTGACTCAAAGTATCATCCTTATTGCTTCAAACCATTATGGTGGTATACCACGTTCTTCATATCTCATCATAAAGATCATTATGTCTAAGCCATTAATATCATCTTTGGCTTGTTGCTTCTGATAGAGCATATCACTATATATTGTGTCTAAAACCCAATCGAATTAAAAGGTTACGTGAGCTTATAGCTGTTTTTGCAAACATTTGGTAAGTTATTTTCAGGTTCACTATGGAGGCTCTCAGCGCTTTTCTGATACCCTGAACAAAGTCTAATAAACATAGAAATATTTACCAGTCCTTGTCCTCATAGTCGATTGTTTCAATGAGTGTGTAGTAAAATACGAATTTGTAAATTATTTAATAACTCGCTCCCCTCTTGTTTATAGCATTTCACAATTCTATTTATGCCTTTGTTTAGCCTAAAACTTTGCCACCATGCACACTTCTTGTAATATCTATGCGATTATACTTGCAATGATACTACACGTGTTGTGTATAAATCTGATTACCTCTGGCACGCAGCCGTGAATAAATAATGCAACGACGCAGAACAGAAACGCAAATTATTCCCGCCTACGCCATACCTACATATGTTCTGGTATCTGTTATGTGGAGGCGAGTTGTGCAATTGCGTGTACGCTGAAAATAACTCTCTAGGCGGCGATCAATTACAAATATATTGGAAAATGGCTACTGATTGCTGCTCGTGTATACAATCGTATAATATTCTAAACCTGTGTGTTTTGCTAATAACTTTTCTCCATTTGAAGATTTCTCTTTTCTAGAACTAACTTTTAGTATGCCTAAAATATTAATGATTCGAAAAATAATACGAAAAATAAAGCCGAGATCATGTTGCAACGTTCAGTTTATTCTACTACTTTCTGTAGGCTTTCTTATAATTTTACTTGGAATTGAGTATAGTAAAGTTTTTTACGACATTAAAGGAGCCAAAACAAGGTTGATAAAGATATGAACAATATCTACTCTACAGTTAAACTTACCATTTAAAATGTTACTCGTTCTCAATACAGCTGCTTTTACATTATGCTTTGTTGAGCTGCAATGTGGTATGGATTCGGTTAATATGTGGATATTATCTGGGTATAACCAGGATGTTTTGGTCTCCTTGGAATCACTTACACATTCGAGAAGTTGAGAAGTTTCCAGATATTGAAGTAAGTTCAGGAGATATTATTATATACTTATTTGGCTTTGATACACGAAAAGCGAAAACATAATCCTTTCGCCAGATTATTGCAGAGCAGAATTTAAATTTTTTGTTAGTGAAAACGCAACAATTTCTCACGGAAGCAAACTCACCACACATGTCGTTTATATATTGACTGTACACCCTGTTCATCTCATCTCCCAATTATATGGAAGAAAGGTAAATATTTTTTAAGTTACAAAACTGTCCTTAATTATGATGCCAAAAATTAGTGCGATTTTTCAACCAGTCGACCTTAGTAGCATCGAGTTTTACAAAATTTTTTAACATATTTGTTTTAAATTTTAGCCAAACGCTCAACAAATATCAGCGAACAAGTACCGAATCTCCCTGATTTATCTCCAAAGGACTTTTACCTTTCTTCACATTAAAACATCCACTTCGGGGAACACGCTTCGACTCAATAGAAGACATCAAACCAAATACGACGCGAGAGTTGAAGGCCATCACGGCAAGTGCTTATAGCAAAATGTTTTGACAATTGGTTGAAGAGTTGGCAAACGTGCAGCGCCTCAAATGGATGATACTTTGAAAGCGATAAAATAAATTTAAATGATGATTGAAAATTTTTCGTTTTATTTATACTTTCTTGGCAAAGGATCTTCATCCATATTCCTGTATTTAATTTTCGAAAAAAAATCAAGCAGAGAGCTGTGGGACTTTGCATTTAAACAGGTTACTTAGGGAGTGCTGATAGTAGTTGTTATAAAGAGCAACAATTTTTTTAATCACTTAGAACCATAAAACATTTTGGTGGGCTTACGGAAATTAAAATTTAAGTGTGTGTGATAGTAAAGATTTGCTTTATGCAACATGTCTTGGGGCTGATGTGTAGGCATTAAATCATCGATAAATTAAAAATAAAATAAATAATTTTTTTTACAGAAACACGTATGTATTTAGTTGTCTCAATAAAGCAATTAGCTATACACCATTGGCGCTCAAAAGCTGCCTAACTTAGTTCAGCCACTTTAGATAATGAGAAAAGATAATACCTTTGGCGCTTCATGGAAGAAATACTGGATGCATTGACAATCAAATGAAAATAAATCCGTTTTCTTTTAAAAAATCTCATCTCAGTCAAAATATTTTTTTTTATGAATTAAAACTAAAATTGCTTTGATTGGTTTTGGATACTCATTTTTAAGGCTCTAAGTGCGGTTACCTTTTAGAAGATGTCATCAAAACTTATTTCTCAGATAGAAATCAGATAGAATTTTTGAATTTTCTTAGAACATATATGTGTACATATTAGTGCTAATTTACCAAATTATGAACAAGAAATGGCTGCCATTTGATACCTCAGCTCAAGAGTGAAAGAAAGGTCATCGAAGTGTAGGTTTGTGGTTTAAGATCAAAAGAAAATGGCAGTGATTACGTAATCTGTTAAGTTTAAAGTATATAACTAATAAACAGCTACTGCTAAATCCAAAGTAGCCGAGAATAAGTCCTTCCAGCACCGCTCATGCGCTCTCTGAGATCTGGTATTATTATTCAGAGAGAATCTTTAGCTTTTGTTGACAGCATGACTTTGTGTCAGAAATGGGTAAAATTGAGTCAGTATTTACCCTAAGACTAACATAACCAACAGAAATATTTTTGAACTTCCGATTGACTTTATTCTCTATTACTTACTCACTAGTACTATGCATTTTTTGGGAAAATTCGTTTTTTATTCAAAATAGTTGCTTTTCAAGGGTGGCACAATTATTATGGTGAACATTCAATTTCTCGAAACCAAATTTTTCATACGATTCTCTAATTCATTCGTCTTTCAAATGGTCATATAACCCTATGGTTCCTTCGTTTTTAAGATAGCCAATAAAATTATTCTATGCGCATCCCTAAATACAGATTCCATAACCTTGCCAGCCGATTGTTTCGTTTTTCCATATTTTGCAGTGGGTTCATCGTATGCAGTCCAATCAGATGACTGTCCATTGGGTTTCGCAGTGAAATGATGAAGCCACGTTTCATACTTTTTCACATATCGTTGTAAAATCTCGGGTTTATTACGCTTGAACATCCCCAAGCACTGTTGCAAACCATCATCTCGTCGCTGCTTTTGGTCAAAAGCGAACTTGCACGACACCTGCTCTGCACAGAGCTTTCTCATAGTCAAATATCCATGAATGACATGATGTACACGTTCAGTTGATATTTTTAAAGTACCTGCTCTTTTAGAGAACGAGAACTTCACTTTACAGTCATCCGAAATTATTTTCTAGACTTTTTTGATGTTTGATAACAACCTCTTTTGGGCGTCTTTGGCGTTCACCGTCTTCGTTCCTCGTTTCACAACATTTAAACTTTGCATATCAATTCTTAATGGTTGGTTTTTCTGATTTCCCTGGAAAGTGCCCGGAAACTCGTCATCAAGGCAAGTTTTTGCTTCAACTATATGTGTCCCTTGAAAAAATTATTATTTTATCAACACGTGAAATTCTTTTTTATCCATTTTTTTTTTCACAATAACAAAAGTTACTTTTCCTAAATGATATAGTTCACAAACTAATGGTCCGATAGCTGTCAAATTTATATGGATTTAGTAGCGCCATGTAACTGTCAGACAAGGCACCTCTTATGCCGGTCAAATTGTGGGTAAAATAAACAAACTAATCAAGAAATCAAAAAAAATTTCGCCTTTACGACGGACAACTATCATGGTGTCACGCCTTGTGAGTCCGGTTTGATACCATGATAGTTATCTGTCGCTATATCGAAAATTATTATAATCAATAGCTCTCACATACACCGACCTTTGATGAATCTTATTGAAACTCAGAGAGCAACTTTCTCTGATAATAATAATTCATGGTGCCAAAAATGAAAAAAAAAAATCGGGTAAACACTATCCCAATAAACATATATTTACCTGAAAACTACATACACATGTGCTTTCTTTAGCTCCACAAAATATTTAAATTTCTCAACTCAAATGCCACTCATTTTCACCTTCTATATAAGGTACGCATTAGAGGATTATATCACCGCGGCTGCTTTTAAAACCACAAATGACAGCGATGTGATGTGCCGCAAGAGCGTATAACTGTACTTGAGTGCTAAATAGGTACTAAATAACTACATTAACAACAAACACACGCACATACCCAAATCGAGAGCACTTCAAAGCATAAAACAGCTGCCAAATGGGTTAAAAGCAGCTGCCAAGCACGCGAGTGGTACACACACGTATAGTGAAGTATATATAATTTCGATTACAGCAACTTATTTGTGTAAAAACCGTTGATGCGCAAGAACACAGAAATCCTTTGAATATCATTTCACAACAACGTTTAGCGCTTTTCAGCAACCCCAACTTAAGGAAGACTGTGAAGGTGATATGCGTGATATAAGCGTTACTCATACATATACATATGCACGGATGCTTACATGTGAAAGACATTTAATGCCATTTAGCATACAATTTACACCGTCAAAGCGGGGAGGTAGTCGGAAGAAACAAAACACCAAAAAAAGTAGAAAAAACGCCGCAAGGCAGATAAAGGCTTGGCAATACGCGAAAACAATTTTCAATGCCATGTTGCACAATCAGCGGTGCATGTCAGGTACACAAATCTACACTTTGTGTCAGGTACGCCGCTTGTTTAACGCGTCCTGTCACTCACACGCTTACGCCTTTGAGCGATTGTTGCCAGCCGACTTTGTTGTGGCACCTACATTGTTCTTGTTTTTGTTGTTTTCTTTTTGAGTGGCGCCAGCGCTGATAAGCAGCTATACGCAATTGAAATTTACAAGCTGATCCAGCCGCGTAGACATATACAGCCATACAAATAGAGCCATATGCAATGCACACACATATACACATACATATATACGCACGTTCACGCACTTTGGCAGGTGCGCTGTATCAATTTCACACACACCTATACACGCATGCATTCGTAAAGAGCTAACAGCCAACAGCTTTTGTTGTTTTCACCTAAGTCCTTTGCGAATTCGGGCAAATTGAATGGCATTTTGTATTTTATACGCGCTGCGTGTTCAATTTCACTTTTCTTGTACGCGCTGGCAACGCTGGCTGACTGCCACAGCCATTACGACACAAATCCGCAATCATTTCCTGTCTGCCACAGCAGCGCAAACAAACAAGCAGTGAGATATGCTGCCTTCGCGCGTATTTCACCTTTTGCGCCTAAAAGCATGCTTCGGCAGTGCTGGTTGTAGCAACAGCAACAGCAACAGCAACAGCAACAGCTGTGTGTTTTAACATGAATGGCGGCGTTAGCTATACCTTCGCAGTGCTGCTTACTACTTGATAAATGTGCGCCACTGTCGTCTTTTCATATAGAAGTGTGTATGTGTGCAGCTGGCGCATTGTTTGTTTGAACTTTCAATTCCACGAAATTTTCTACTTATTTGCTGCTTATCCACTTTCTCCACAAGCACACTAGCACAGAAAGAACTCAAAGTTACTTTTTTTGCATTTTTCCTTTTTTTTGGAATTTTTCCATTTTCCTTGATCGCACCTTTGTTGCCTTTGGCTTTGCGTGTATTGCCAATGCGTAGCTTTTGATTTCGTTTCACCGCTGCTGCAGCGGCATTTGTTACACATATTGCTTTAGCTTTTGATTTGTACGCATCTCTTCTGTTTGAGTCCTTCAAATACACTTTCTTTTTTTGTTTTTTCTTCTACTCCTTCCACCCAGCTTACACATATGCCTCAATCATCATTGTCAAGCAGCGCACATTTTTTGGGTGCGAAATTGTTACATTCGCGTGTTATTTGGAAATTGGCTACATTTGATTAACATGTTATTGTACTTATCCTTGAAGGTCCTTAAAGGATTTGATAAATTTCTGCTGCATGAAATTCCGTATTTAGCTTATTTTCTTAAATTGTGATACCCCAGAGGACGCTTAAGCTGTCACAAATAGTTTTTGAAAAAGCGGCATTACCTGGTTGAAGCAGTTTTATCGCTATAAGGAGGCTTAGGGGTATGTCTTAGGGTTCATAAGTGGTATTCGATTAATGGAGGAGTTAATTAGGTGACTTAGATATTCAAAAACAAATCGCTTACAGGTTTTAACCAATTCAATGTGCTGCTTTTAGTTAAGATCGAGTGTAGTTAGGCAGTTAGGAGGCACTGGGCTCAGTTATGCTCTTATGTAGACAGCTGATCAAAGTTTGGTCTGTGTTGGGTTCTAAGAATTTTGTTCGGGTTCGTATTGGAGCTTGGAGTTTATAGAGAAAATATGGAAAACGATTGCTACAAATATTGTTATAAGACGCACCCATTTTTTGCGCATGCTGCCCGAGACCGAAGGCCAGTGCAGTAGCTGTAAATTTAAAAATACTATTCCTGGACCTATGTTATTTAACAAATCCTTAGCTGTAGTCTTTCCATACTTGGATCATATCCACACCGTTATCTTGCAACAGTTCATTGATTTCAATCTGTTCTGAGTTTTTATTCAAAGTGAGTGCAAGGATTTCTTTTGTCTGTTTCCAGCGGACATAGCATTAAGTCCGGTTCGAATTCATGTAAAGATGGTCTTAGGTAACCAACTCGTCTGCTTTTTATTTTTCGAAAATGTTGCATTGACCGAGGACCCAAATTATGAACAAGTGGAATTTATCAACCACTAAGTTTAAGTCCTTACTGTAACTATTGACTACGCTTGAATTAATACAATGTGTGGCGTCGATAAGACAAGCAATCCCGCCTGCTTTATGGTTGTGCTCTGTATTTTCCCGTAGTTATTCAATGTAACGTTACAGGCCTAATAGTTATAGACTATTATTTAATTCCGCTTGGAAGAGGCTAGTCGAAATATGTAGCCGAAAAATTATATGTCAATGTTATTGCAAACAGAGGCGGATCAAAAGTTAAAAGTTATATATTATTTCAACATCATAAGTGGCACCCCGCTAAGAAGAATACTTGGTGTTATAAGCACAAATTTATATAGTTTCCTCCCCAAAATTCTACTCTGGATGTGCCTCAATTGCAATAATATGTCGGTCTCCACTCCACAATTCATTCTGCACCCGTCTGTATAAAAAAGGGATGCTTTATCATCCTCCCCTGCTTAGCATCTACTGCGCCCACATCTAGAGGATAGCCTCACCCGAAAATAACTATAAAAATCTAATCTTGGGAGAACATAGTCTTATTTATTTCAGTTTAGCTTATTCAGGACGATAATAGCTATATTGGTTTATTCTAAATTAAAGCCTGTTAAGAGAAATCCCTAAAGAAGTTTCTTAAGTTGATTCTATCGAGCATTATTGTAAACATAACAGTTAGCAGAGACCTATGAAAATGCGCACTATTATGTAGAATTTCATCACTCTTTAAAAGCATATTTATATTGCATATATATATTAAATAATGAAATTCTTCGCGATTAACATTTATGTAAGCACTGTTTCGAATTTTCCGAAAACTAAGCAATACACTGGTGATCAAAGATACAAAGTCAAGCGAAAATGGTAGCGAGACAATCACGGTGAGCTTGTCCAAGCGGTGACCAAGCCAAGTTATGGTTAGATATGCTTTATGCTAGGTAGTATAGACAGAAAATTAGCTACTTTGAGTTTCTCTCCAACCGCCAAGCTCTTAATCCGGATGTTTCCAAACAGCTATTGAACTATGTGAAGGAAGCAAGGGCGCAGAAGGCACCAGTTTTGGCCAATAGTGAAGAAACGGTGTTTCACAAAAACAACGCCAGGCTACAGGCAAGACTCGCAGAAGCCCAAAGAGTGTGACTGGAAGTTTCTTAAGCATCCACCCACAAGCAAAAAACAACGTTTCCAGCTTTAAAAGGCATATTGTAAAGTAGTTTTCGCAATTTTTGATTACATGACATGAAAACACGCTACGCCCGATGTATGTAGAGAGTCATGTCTTGACCATTTTTTGTCTTTCAATAAAAACTTCAATAAACCTCTCAACCAAGAATGCCAAATCATTAATAATTTATATTATTTCTCTTCTGCCTAACTTTTTTTTATATTTTCTCCTTTTTTTTGTATTTCCCTCTCTTGCATTATTCTTATATAGTTTTTACTCTTTTCTCTCTCTGACTCTCCCTGTCGCTTTTCCTTCCTCCTTATTGTTCTGACTGTTCTGCAATTCCATTTCCTTTTAATTTTTCTACTGTAAAAAAAAAAAATAAAATGCTTTGTAAGCGGAGTCGATGGTTCACTTAAATGTAAAATTCTGAGTTTGAATTGAGACGACAATGACAACTTATAAACACACTTGATTGGAATACTGCTCATCGGGTAGCTACACATGTAACTGTTTCGATTTTGAAGATTCTACTTGTCTCTAGTGTAATGTCTCTAAAGTAATGTTGGGCATATTGGTTTTGATGTAAGGGCTTCAAGTTTGCCATAAACGACCATTCAATTCGGTTGCTTTGAAAGCTAAGATCATATTATTTTTCGTCACCGAAACTTTGGATTCAATGGACTTCCTATGGACTTTTCTTTTGAAAAATTTTAATGAAATAAAATATACCCCATTAAAGAAAGGCCGAAAATAAGCTGTATTTTTTTTTGGATATATTTGTAATAATTTACGGAAATTTCTATTACATTTTTTTGAAACCTGAAAACTTTACTAATTCTTTTCAAGTCAAGCCACCACAAAAGTTTGCAAATATTCATTTTCCCAATAAAAATTGTGGCAAAAGGAAGGTTCCAAGCTTGCATTTGACCCTTTATTATCCTTCCACCGACCTCCTACACTTTCGCGCACCAACGAAAAGTCACAGCAAAGCTACAGAGGAAAGTTGACCCCGCAACATAATTGTCGCCGCAAGCGGGCGCCCGCCATCGAAGCGATTCAGCCTTTCGCATAACTTTTGCAAACAAGCTTTTTGATTTCGCCGTGACTTGGCCATATGCCAAAAAAAAACTAAAATAAAGATACATAAAATCTAAGTTCTAAGCAGAAACGCCTAAAAGGCGACTGCACACAGTCGTCAATCCACGGAAAAGCCAGTTGACACGCTGACACAGAATGTCAGCACTATTCCCACCAACAACTGGCAAATGAAAAAGCTAATTTGTGTGAGCCAAACGCAGCTGGGGAATTTAAAAACAAATAAAGTGGCAAAAGTCAAGCGCGCTCCAAGTGGGAGAAATAGAGGAAGTAAGAAAAACCGCAACAAAGGGCATAACGAAAGACAAATATGCGAATGGTCCGCAACAGTGGTGGGAATTGCAGCTGTGTTGGCAGGCAGTCAGAGGAAGTCAAAGAATTTATGATGACTGGTGTTGGTGCTGGTGGCGCCACATGCGGTCACTGAATCGGAAGCTTCAGTGTTTGCTGTAAAATGAAATCACATGCCGAATGCTTTCCCTTCCTGTCTTTTTGTTTGAAAGCATAGCGTGATCGCTCATATGTATATGTTCGAAGTGACCGAAATTTCCCCAGAGAGCCAGCGCATAAGATAGAGGCAAACAAGCAGAAAATTGAAAGATGAGTGCCAAGTCAAGACAAAAGTGAAAGAAATGAGAATACTTGACTCTAACTCAGTTGGGGTCAAAGTGAAAGCGAAAGTTAAAGGTCACTCGTGGAGTATTGTAAAATATTTATTTGTAAATTTTATATGAACGAATCAAACGTAAATAAAAAGGGACGCGGTAGATTTGAGCTGAGCGTTTAGAGTGGAAGTGCACTGATTGTTTTAAATAATATAATAAAAGTCGATGTAAATTTGCATTTCGCAAGAATACTTAAGTCAAATATAATTAGGAGGGCTCTTAAGGTTCTTCATCAATATAAGTGAAACTCTAGTTTGACGAACTCAGCTTACAATCAACTTGTTTTGGGATTTCAAACATCTTCGGAAAGGCATGATCTTTCTCATTTTAAAAAAAGCTTTCTGTGGAATATAAAAATTTCCAAAGGATATCTCTGCAATATTCGTTCAACTATCACAACTAATTTCTAATGAGAATAGGTTAACAATTAGAATCTGGATTTTGAATCCTTTTAAAGATCCAATATCGAAACTTTATACCGAAGCTATGATAGAACAAATCGTATCTTTAAGATGGGTGTCAAATTAATCCTCTCATTTTGAAACTTCATCCTCAAGTCCTAGTTATGGATGAAATTACGAACATTTGAAATTTGGCTTTCTGTCGACTTTTCAGACTTTAGATACTAAATATAAGGGTTTTCAATGATACATAGATGACGCTGTACTCCAAAATGTTTATTTTCCATCGTTATGCTTCCTAATCCAATCGACTCCGAAATCGAACTATAGTTGATCTATGGCTTTCCAGTTGAAATTTTTCAAAACCAGTTTCAAACAATTCCGGAAGACTAACTTTCTTCATATTTATGTAATATGGATATTTCTCATGGTTCTTTCCCATAGTTCTTCTGTAGGCTCGCAGAAAAAGGGTCAGATCTCTGCGAACCCAAAAGACTGCACTAGTACTTAGCAGATATGTGATCGAAAACATGGTTTATAGTAAACTTGAGGAAGTTTTTCGTGACAACAAAAAATTAATTGAATAATTATAAATAAACTTGAAAAACGAGAGAGGGATAAAAACAGAAAAAGAGAGAGAGAGATAGAGGGAATGATAGACAGAAAACGCAAAAGTTAGTCCGATTAAGACAGTGTGAATTAAAAATTTATTGAGTAATTTGAGACAAAAATTATAAAGTATGCAGAGAGAGAACAAAAGCGAGAGCTAGTAAAGTAGAGAGTACAAAAGCTAGTGCGATTAAGAGAGCGAAATTTTTTTTAATGATTGGAGACAAAAATGATAGAGGATGCAGAGAAGAGGAAAATCCGAGAGCGAGTACAGTAGAGTTACCGGAGCAGAAAAAGAGAGCGAGAGACGAGAATATAGAGTGAGATACCAAAAAGTCGGAAAGAGTACAGAATTGTTTACAAATCTATGAAAATACGAAACTCATTTTATACCATAACCATATACCAACCTTACCAAAACGAAACAATATTGCTGAATTTTGTATCCGAATAAATTTATTCGATAATCAGTTTCTTCAGAATTAAAGCTAAGCTTAGATGAGAGTCAATGAGGTTTAAAAACAGCGACCAAAGAACGATCAAATAAGAGAGGACTTTTACTCCAAAATGAACTGAGAAAAGTAAGTCTTTTATCAGAAACCTATGAAGACCTATGTCAGCTCACTAGAGAGGTAAGTCTTCACTTTCCTATTTCTTCTTACTTTTGCTGTTTCTCTAAACAGTTTAACTTAATTCAACCTAACTTCAAATACATGTTTCTGCACTATAAAACTGCCATCTGATCAAATTTGCTCCAAACTGAGAAGAAAAATGAATTTTACGTCTTTCAATACCTTGGACCTTTAGCAAATTTTGTGTTTTCCGGTTTCGGCATAAACTATGAAGCATCATTCGCTAAATTATTCTAAAGCTTTAACTTCATATTCATAAGCTTACGTTTCGCCATCAATAATGGCACGTTTGACGAAAGTAGGGCTAAATAGGTTGTCAAGCATCTTTTATGTAACTTCTACTCAAGATCCTTTGCTACTTCTAAAATTACCCAAAATATATTAAGTCGATCCAGAAGAGATCTTGACATCCTTTGCCATCTCTCTGCTCCACATTATTTGTAACCCGAAGAATTAACCAATACGTGTTAAGTCAATCAACAAGAGACATCGGGATCCACTGCTAACTCTCCGATGCCACCATGTCGAATTTTCAGTACTGCTTCTTTAACTTTCTTGGTGTTATATTTATTAAGAGAGCAGAATGGAAAACTCACATCACTTGTTGATGATTCTACTTCCTTCACCAAATGCCTTGTATCACTTATTTACTTATATTCGTGAGAAAGTAGTATCCCCAGATACGATTTCTTATCAAAAACTCTATTGGAAACCCAAAATTTCAAGCAAACTCCTTCTACTCGGTTGGAGTTTCCTCACTTGAAAATATCTTAACCTTTCGAAACGATGCGTTGAGAAGAATATATTGTGGAAAATAAGATCGGGAAGAGGGACAATTTTGGATACGGTCGCAATTACTGGGTTGAAGTAAATATGCATTCAATTTTAAATTTAATTCAGTTTCCAATTTCTACTACTTTGCATAAAGTAAAAAAAAAAAATTAAACTACGGTTAATTTAATTTTGCTACGGCTTATGTTAATGAGTTCCACAACGCTTGTATAGCCTAGTTATTCACCTCTCACGCCCACTTTCGTAGCTACAAGGCCAAGGCTTACTATTACAAGCATACATGTGGTTAATCTGTTATGTGAGTTGCGACACACAAGGCTTGTAAGAGCAACACTGAAATGTTGCTGAGTAGAGCATAATATTCCGGTTCACAAAGCAACGTGACATAACAGATTGACGATGTCGTTTGCCATAATTGTAACAAGAGGAGGCATACAAAGACATAACAACAACTACATGCTTATATACATATATATATATATATATATATAGATATGTATTTATATACGAATGTGTGTGTGTGTATTCGTACATCGCTGTCGTTTGTTGCGTCAATTGGAAGCTTTGCACACCAGCACATACATACTATAGCATACTTAACGGCGCTTACGCAGCAGCGCTCACTTCTACGCTCAGCTTTGACTGTTTTATATAAGTGAGCAAGTGCGTGTGTTTTACGTGGCAAAGATAAGCCGACATGAAATGTGTAAGGTGCCAGTGGTTTTCCAGTTGACATAGATCCCGCTGACTCGGCGCAACACACACACAGCCAGACACACATGCAAGCTTGCTGATGATGCTGATGATAATGCTAAGTTGTAATAAACTTAGTATTAGCTGAGTTGCCCTTAAGTGAGTACACATATACATACATATATAAAAAAAAACTTCGAATGTTGTTTTTGTTGTGAAAATTGCTGTGCTTTTTGCTCTGACGGTGGCGGCAAGGCATGAAGTGCTGCTTAAAAAGTGTTTAGTGTTGACGAAAGTCAAGGCTGTCAGCGCTCGTTTACAACTCATGTATTTAAATGAGCACACATGCATATGCCACACATATAAACATAAAGAAATATGTATGTGTTGGCGAAATGTTATTTCAACATGCTTGTAAATTTAAGTAAATTAACAAAAGTTGCCGCTGCCCGCCACCAGCGCGACTGCTCACTGTCTAGCACAACGAGCGGGTAGTGGAGCAAGCAAACGAAAATACAATCAAAACTTTGTTGCCTAACTTTGGGAGCAGCAATTTACATATAAGCGTCAGAAGTACGTAAGTGAATACCAAGAAGTTTAAGTAAATTTTCGCCAACAAGTGGAGAGCGCCGGAGTGCGAGAGGTTATGAAGAAAAATTACTGAAAAAAGTTTACGCAAAACTACACATGCATGACTTTAGTTTTTGTAGTAAGTGCGCCTGTAAGTAGACTGCTTTTTTGGTCACTCAGTACATTTGTGCGTAAGACGGAGCGCATAGCTGCTTAAAAATTCAAAGCACATAGTTGGGAAACTACAGCCAAGCATGTCGGAATATTTAAGATCATAGTTATATACATACAGATATGTACTATAAAAATATATAGCCACTCACACGCGCATATATTTGTCATTGAATGCTGAGCACTTTTACGCACTGCGAATAACAAGCAGTGGAGCTAACAGTGTTGTTATTGCCACTGATAAAGTCGCCGCTATGCAAACACTGATGCAAATAAGCACACACATATAGTATATATGCATATATTAGGGTGTTCATCAGTTGATTTTCTGTAATTGGAACCGGAAGGGTATATTAAGTTTAATACGAAGTTTGAACCACACAATAAGAAAATGTTAGAGAACCTCGAAAATATATGCATATATGATTGATTAGCATAATGCGCTGAGTCGATTTGTCTGTCTGTAAGCATATACGGGAACTTGTCGCTCTGTGTTTGAGATATCGATCTGAAACTCCGCGCATAATTTTTTCATCCGAAAAAGTTGAATTTTTGTCGGAATTGCTGATATCGAAGCACTATAACATATAACTGCCATAAAAACTGAACCATCAGAATCAAGTCTTTCTATGGGAAGCTTTTTTCATTTCAAGACATATCTTCACTTAATTTGGCATGAATACTGTTTAACTCAAAGGTACAATCTTGCACGAAATTATTCCGATCGAGTCACTATAGCATATAGCTGCCATAAAAATTGAACCATCGTAATCAAGTACTTTTATGGAAAACTTTTTCATTTAACGAGATATCTTCAAGAAATTTGGCGTAGATTATTGCAATCTGCGATGAAATTGTTTAGATCGGATCTCCATGGCTTGTAGCTGCCATACAAACTGACTTATCAAAATCAAGTGCTTGTGAGTAAGACTTTTTCATTTTACGAGATATCTTCAATAAATTTGTCATAGCTTATTGTTAAAGGTAGTGGTACAATTTGGCAAGAAATTATTTAGATCTAGTCACCATAGCATATAGCTGTCATACAAACTGACTGATCTAAATCAAGTTATTATTAGGAAGATTTTCTATACGTATAGTTGCCAGGCAGCCGAAGTTAATGTTTTCTTTTATTCATAAAATATGTCCATAAAAAATTGTACTCAATTCAAATTATACTACATTAAGCATACATGCAGTACACCATGACGTATGAGCAACACAATTTATAGGCTCTTATATGAATGCTCAGCGCATTTGATGATTTTACTAGAGAAACCGGTAGGAAGTTTAAATTTTAGGAAGGAGAAATTTTTTTTAACAAAAAACGCTTTCTAAAACTTCTAGGTTTTCTTGTTTTTGTGATAAAAGATTTATCTTAAAATATCTAAAAATCAAATGTTAAAAACATTGGAAAAGTAAAATGATTTAGATGCGATTTACAGTGGAAATAAAACTCTTATTTACATTTGATAAAATTTTTAGCACCAAAGCTGAAAGTTCAGTAGATATTAGCAAAAAGAAATATGAATTTGTAAAGTAAGAGCCACCTTAAAATATTTGTACTGCCACCCACTTGATGATAATGATGCTGACGAGTCTACCAGAGTGGCGTAAAAGTCAGCTATGCTTTACACCATTATATGCTTATAATACCTGTAAGTACGCTGATGCCTATAATACTTATTACATTCACGACGTAACATAAGATAGCAAAGCAAAGCAAAGCATATCATAGCATAGACGAGGAAAGCTCTCATGACTTGTCTACACACAGACTATAAAGCACTAGCAGTTAAGTATGTGTGCTTACTTCAAGTTGAAGGTGAAATAACGCACTTCTTACGTAACCAACACACATACTATATAGTGTATATATTTACCGCAAATGAGAAGATCGCTGCAAATACCAAGTGGTTGCGCTGAGCAGAAACTCAAAGCATTTGCTTGCATTCTTTTAGGAGTATAGATCTATTTCCACTAATTCGCGCCCCTAGCTGTATTTATATGTGTGTGTATGTGTTTTATGAATAATCATAAGCTCCTTAAAGCAAGTAAACTGTTTGAGCCACGCGTCTTACGTCAAGGCTAACAAGGCGCTTTAAATTCATTTATTTCACTTTGTCGCCTTGTGTGGCGGTTATTGTGGTTTGCCTGTAATTTTTTGTCGCAACTCACAACACTAAGGTTCGTGTGGGTGTTTCATGTCGCCCATATCTTTATAAATAAGTGAATTTAGGTAGGCGTTCGTATGACAAATTTCTTTACTACATATCTAATACTACTTTTGCGTAGGTTTTACTGCTTGCGCAGGAAGTTTGGTTACATTAACGAAATTTAATGGATTACTGATTTTTTGGCAGGAAGTATTCAATGTGAAATGTTATTTTTAGCTGCAAGACTTATTTTTTTCATTAACTTAAACACAGGTCTGGACTTTTTATGAGAGTTTTTAATGTCCTTTAGTTTTCGGCGCTTTTTCAGCTTAAAAAATTAACAGCTGAACAAAGCATTGGAAAATAAATGACTCAAAAGCTTGCTGTGGAGGTAAACTTCAGAAATTTATTCCTAATGATATACAAAATTTTGATAATACTTTTGAAATATGCCTGTTTACGATCTCTGTAATTATATATCAGGTTGTTGATGCATTTATGGACGAAACGACAATTATGGACGAAAATATATAGCATTTCCACATATACTGATTACAGCTACAAGAAATCTTATCATAGTTGCCTTCATCAAAATGTATTTGTTTGTATGCATAGGAAGGATACTGAGAATTATATCGGTTTTTATTGAGGTCCAAACTTGCGGCTAATTTCTGTTCATAAATCTGTTAAATTTTATTTCTTTCAGCTATTCCCTATTAGATGATATATAATCAATGGAAAAGCTAAGATATTTTTAATATCGCAACAAAAAATGGCCTCGACATTTTCGTTGTCATTTTATACTCAAGTTTATTTCCCTAGAGCAGAGCCGAAATGCAACAGTATTTTTCCCTCAAAAAACAACGCTTTATTAACACACTAAATGCTTTTTGATAATATTTTAGTAAACTTACACAAGCCGCTTCACCCAAATTGATATATCTCATTAACTAATAGTTCCTCAGTTGCCAAATTTGTATACATATCTTTTATAGATAGTGGCTGATTAGAAATCATATGGGTGGTATTAGTAGTACCATCTATGTATTAGCCACAGTAAAGCGTGGAAGGGTCCTCTAGTAAAGTATATTTATCTTGAAAATCTACAATCTGAGCAACGAAAACTAAGCATTTACCTGTTTTAAGCCGAATACATAAACTTTGTTGAATAGTTTAAGCCCCAAAAAAATGCATGAGTGGATCAAATCTTCGAATAAGGCAACTTATTCTTACTGTTAGTAGATAAGAACTCTTGACAAATTAGTCCACGATTGATATTAATTAAATGTTTCGGTTCTTAAATACAAATACCGACCTTAAAATAACACTGAGATGGTTAGCAGCGACATCTACCGGATTAATATTTCTGTGCAAAACTTTCGCAAGCCGGGCAGTAGTATTGTATTAAGGGGTTAGGGGTAGTCAGAGGCACGAAAAAATGAGAATTTTCAGTACTTTTTTCTTGCTATTAAATTGTGTTATTTTACAAAAGTAGTAATATGGCATTATTAAAGAATGTGTTGACTTGAAGTCAACAAAAAATTTCGAAAAAAAAATTTAATTCTCAAAGTTATAGTTGTTTGAGTTGACCCAGTTCCAAACAAAGGTACTTGCGGTGACAACCATAAGTCCTTGGAGAGTCATCTAAAATCAATCGGACAAAAAAAATTAGTTTTATAAACAGATAATACTGGGCCTGATCGAAGGATTTTATTTATTTTTTTTTTTTCAAAAATTAACAAAGTGGCGGCCTCAGGGATTTTTTTTTAATTTTTGGGAAAAAATCAACTATTATTTGGTCTTAAAAAATCAAAATTTTTGAAAAAAAAAATCGTTCGATCAGGCCCTAGTTTATTATGTATTCTGAAAGCTGTATAAATTTCATTAAAATCTACTCAACGGTTTTCTAGTTACAGTTATCACGAGTTCAAAAAGTATTGTTTTGAGAAAAACGCGTTTAAAGTTTGCCTTTTTGCTTTGAAGAGCCCGAGCTCTCTTCGTTATTTATCGAATAACTCAAAAACTAATTATTCGATCAACGTGAAATTGTCAGAGAATATTTTTAAGAAATTACACTTAATGGAAATGCAAAAAAAAAATTATTTT
>CM050323.1:137541003-137588112 GCA_027475135.1 Bactrocera correcta | reverse complement strand
AATTACATATACACACAGCGCATTTATAAATAATATTTGATCTTTTCGCATTTTCCACACACTGAATTTTTGGTTTTCAAACGCAACAAAATTTGTATTTCTTAACAAGTTGTCAGCAACAGCAGCCGTCAGCGTTTTTGACAACCACAAACATGTTTTCGTAGCCGAGTAGCAATTCAACCACATCAAAGGTGCGTTTGTTTCTATAGCCAACACTTAGTTTCAAATCAATTTGGAATGACGCTGAGGAATCCTAAAAAATATTTTGCTAATTAGATATTCATTTTCAATATTTAATATTCAAAAGAGGAGTTCGGTTGAATTTTTTTGTTTAAAATTAGCGTACAATCCTCGCGCTGCAATCCTCATTTACGCATCTAGCATATATTTGATCATATTTGATTCGAACTGTTAAAAAAAAGATAATTTTTTTTCTTAAGTTAATACAAACTTGCATTATCGCTTTCCAAATATACTCTTCCTTTGAGCCAACACAAGCATGCGAACGTTTAATCAAATATTTTTAGCATCTGTTGTAAGCCTTGGCCCTTCAGAACTTTCAGCGAGTAAGACTCAGTGGCTTCAATTGTCTGCGAATTCTCCAAAGCAGATTTTTCATTTTCCATAACAGTAAAATATCTCAAGGGAACAAACCTGTTGAAAATGGCATAACTATTTCCTGAGGTATGGCCAAAAATTCAGACTCATTCATGACGCGAATGACCTCAGATAGACCCCCCAAAACCCCCCAAGTAATATTCCTGATTGAACGTTTGACCCTAATGAACTCGTGATGAACTACATTACTGTAATACAACAATGAGCATTATTTTAACTTTTGGACCGTTTTGATGATCGTTTTCGCTTAAGTATCATTTTTGGAGCTCCATTCGCTTGATTGACCTTTCGACGTCATATTCATATACCAAAGTCAAGTGTTTAATATATAGTATATATATATTATAGGGTTCTCCTCTACGTTGTCAAGCATATCTTTTGCGACCTTTACTTAACGCCGTTTTGCTAAAGACTTAGTAAGAGTCTAGCATTAACGCACTTTTTAACCAAAAAATTACCCATGGACGCATACCATCTTTACGAACGAGAGCTCCTTCAAGCTGATTCGTGCAATCGGGAACGAACATAACAAACAATAATATAACACAAACAGCAACAAATAATACTTTGATGACCTACGTTTTACAGAAAGAACGGTACTAACAAACCTCTACTACACTATAGGACCCTGAACGGAGGATTGAATGTAACAACCACAATACGCTGGTGCAAACAACAGTTAAGAAAGCGAATACCAACACACTGACTTATAAACTTATAAAGGAAAGACTCAGCGCAAGAGAAATTTTTAAATAAGGTTGGAAGAAGTCGGTAACAAGGAAGTTCTTTTGACTACATAAGATTTTCAAGGAATCAAGCGCATCAAGCAAATAGTGGAGGAGTGGAGAAGTATTACATTTTTCTGAAAATAATAAGAAACTTTCATCGAAACCATCACACAAAGCAGTTTTCTCATAGAAAGAAGAGTCGAGAACTCTGCCTAAAAAGCCGAAGCAAGGGAGAGCAAAGCAGAACAAACTTCTGTAATGAGGTCAAAGACAATCTGCAAATGCTGTCATAGATTTCATAGATGGGAACCTCTTCACACCGAGCACAAAACACAAAACATTGCCATAGTAGATGATCCGCTACTACCTCTTTGAAGCGAACACAACGGCTTTTAATCACTGTTTCTTTAACCTTTTGGGCGTTATTGTCATTAACACAGGTTGATGGATAATTTGGGTGAAACAAGTTTTCAATGACTTTATAACCAAGTTTAAACTTCACATCAATATATATAAAAGTTAAACCAATTTGGAAAAAAAAATTTTATATCGACTTTCTTTACACAAGTAATTTGAATTGACCAGCTTGTATTTATTTTATTTGAACTAGTGATACATATATTAATTAACAGCACTAAAAAAGAGAATGTTGAAAGCCATTACTTCTGGGAATATTCTACACTTCATTAATACTGCCTTGAAAACTTTATAAAAATTTTATAACTGTGATATAAATAATAATGATATTGCTGTTCATTTTATTAGTTTTAGCAGGTCTTTTATCTCGAAAACTCCCTAAAAGCAATGTTGTGAAATCCTTACTCTTGGAAGTCTTCCGAAATTGGTGTATTTTTCCACCACAAGTTGAGCACAGTAAATATTCTTGAAAAAATATTATTTTTTCCTCACTTTACGTTCTTTAAAATGAAGGACTAAGATCATATGCTTTGGCTCTCTTATGTAAAGTCAATAAATCGATCCACAATAAGTCTTCGAGTTGATGAGTTGAATTGGCACTTTGCCGTTCTTTCTTCTTCTTCTAACTTTCGTTTATAAAAAATTGATGAAAGCTCCATTTAAGCTCTTGAAGGCGCCTGAAGTTTTTATGAAAGATAGTCAAACCATATACTATAAGTACATATAAATAATAATTATCAGAAGGAACTAAAATTTCGCTTTTTATGGTTTAAAACCTCTCTTACATCCCTAGGTAAAAATGTTAGTGAAAGCTTCGAAGAGTTTATGAAAGCTACATTTAAGCTCTTTAAGCTTAATCTTACATCCTATTGTACAAAAAGGTGGTGAAAGCTTTGAAAATTGCTGAAAGCTCCATGTAAGCTTTTAAAGGCGACTGAAATCTTTATAAAAGATAGTGAAAACATATACTAAAAAACATATAAATAATAATTAGCAAGGTTACTTAAATCTTGCTCTTTATTGCCTTCTATTTCTCTTACACCTGTAGTATTTATAAATGTATTTTCCTTTTGTTTAATTTATTAAAAGTTATAACAAAGCAGCCCATTTTCCAAAACTAAATCTCATTTTGACCAAAGTAAAATCATGAAAACTGCCACAACAAAATTCCATAATAAATTCAAGGTAGACCACATATCCATTAACTTTACAACTTCCGACGGCGTCTATAACTCACACCGACACACTCCGATTCGAAAAGTTGCACATTAAATATTCTTCATTTCAATCTTTTAATACATTTATCATAATTTTCAAAACTTCACATCACCATTATTAACTTAACTATAAAAGGCATGCAAAAAAAGGGGGGAAGGGCAAGTTTGCTGTACTACAATTTTACCATATCAAAGCTGTAAAAGCAGCGCAGAAGCAAAGCAACCGGACCAAAAGACCTAAAACGCAAGGAAGCAGGCAGGCACTACATAAAAACAACAACTATATATACATATGTATATATACATATATACATATATATATTCACATATATATAAAGTTTTATATAGTGCAACATAGAGTAGGAGGAATGTAATTTAAAAGCTGCTAGCGGCTAGTTTTTAGGTGTTTAAATATTTCGGCTGAGCTTCACCGCATGCCAGAGTGACCGCAACTACATGACTTTTATACAAAGCTTGCCACATGAGTGTGAATATGTGTAAAACTCTGCACTTCTGAGTCTGCATATAATTTGGTAGAATACTTCGTTGCCACTTTCTGGATGCTGTTAAATAGAGGCGTGCAAGGGTTTAAAGCTGCCCAGTAGTGATTGGGAGTGTTAACAAGTTTTTAAGAAAAAATTTGTATTTATTTTATTAAAAAACTTTTATTACAGCTTTTGTAGGTATTAATAAAATATTTAAACTTTACTTTTGTTTTAATAGAGGTTAACTAAAGCAGTTGCAAAACTACAGACAATTTGAAGAAAACTGAGGCAAAATTGTTTGGTCCAGAGTTTTTAAAATATATGTTAAAATAATTTTGTATATACTGTCATGACTAGTAGAAAGCTCTATATGGAAGCCTTAGCCAAATGAGGAAGTATTCTTATTGAAGTCATTTTTGGAAGCTTTGCAGAAAACTTAGCCGAAAGCCTTAAACTTGAAAGCTTTAGCACAATGCGAAAATGATTTTATATCAATGATCGGTAAAAGTTTCGTAAGGGGCTTTACCTAAAATCTGTAACGCAAATAATTGGAACGTCTCTTTGATAAGAAAAATTAGTTAGGGGGGATACTTGAGACATAGCATAAAGCTTAAGTCGAAGGAAATTACGGAAAATTTGAGAAAATCTTACCAAAACTGTTTGCTACTCAAATATTCTGTTCTAAATCGTGGCAATTTTAAATTAGACCTTTTATTAAAATAAAATACTTTTAAAACCTGTTCTTCTATATCTAATTGTTCTTTCAGAACTTTTTAGTTTACATTGTTGCCACGTTCTTCTAAAAAAGTTTGGTGAATTGCAAAACTTCATTCAGTTCTTAACAAGCTTAATATTTTCAGAGAAATTAGTTAAAAAAATATTGCCTATGGTTATTATATATAGAAGCTGTGTATATGTAGTGAGAGCTCCCATAAATCGATTTGAATAAGAAAGGCCCTACTCAGTAATTTGTTTTTATAATTCAAATGTTGATGATGTAGTTTAGAATCTTTCTAATTCTAAACATTAATCTATTATTTACTAGGAACGGAATATGTGCAAACCATTTTTTTATAAATGTGTAGGTAAACGATACGGAAATGATTAGTGCAAGCTTTTGAATACAATTAACTTTGACAAATGATAAATTTAGAGCAAAGTAAAATTAGTACATTTAACCTTCAAAACTTTCGAGTGTTATAGAAACAGTGAAAGCTCTTTTTAAAGCTTCCAAAACGAAGAAAATGGCGTATAAAAAATAAATTTATTTCGAAGAATTTGTTCTGCAGATATTTGGAGTTAGCTCTTGAAAATTAACGAAAGCTCTTTAAAGCTTTTAAAGCTCCATAAAGTTTTAACAAATTTCATTCAGCAATTGCTTATTAATTTAAACTATTGGAAGAGATCTGCAGAAAATCAGTGGAAGCTTTTGAAAATTAATGAGAATTCTTTATAAATTGAAAGCTTTTGTAAAATAATTCGTGATTTGAATTCGCAAGTTATTTAAAATAAGTTTTTTTTTAATTAACTCTATAGAATATCATTGAAAGCTTTTCAAATTTGTTAGAAATTCTTTTCAAACCAAACTTTTAAAAAATATTTTCATGTTAAAACTAAGTTCAATTTGAATTACTGTGCAGTAAATTAGTAACAGCTTTTGATAATTTTTAAGATGATTTTTTTTTTTGTTAAATTCACAACTTGAATAATGTCCATAAATTTTAAATTTAATTTAAAGTTAGTTTTATTTGAATTAATTCTATAGAAAATTATTGAGAACTTTCCAAAAATAATTAAAACTCTTTTACAAAAAATTTTTTCTAAAATATTTCTAAACTTAAACTTATTTTTATTTAAATTTAAATTAGTGGGAGCTTTCTAAAAATATTAAAAGTTCCTTTAAAGCTTCCACAACTTAAATATTCTAGATCAAATTTACTTTTTATACTTAGTTAATTAATTCTTAAACTAGTGAAAGCTTTTAGAATTACTTAAAAGTTTCCTTAAAGCTTTTAAAGATTACTGAACTTTCAAAAAAAGCAAAATTATCACATAGAATAAATGCACTCGCGCTCTACTGGGTTCTTAACGAAATTCCAACCCGCAAGCGTTTTTGTTGCAAACATACACTTTGCCGGCAGTGATTTCGTCGCACACAAAGGCAGCAACTATGTTGCATTCCGGTTTATATAAATATATTTTGTTATTTTCGGCAAAAATCTACTATAAACAGGAACACTAACAATAACAACAACGAAATAAAATCGGTAACAACAGAATTGCGGAAACTTACAAAAGATAAATTGCTCGCACTCAAGCCTTTTGACCCCAGCGCGACTAAAGTGAGGAAGATTAATGACGATAGCACTCCGCAAGCCTTCACAGGCCAGCGGGTGGGCGCAGTAAAAATGAGCGTAGCTAGGTAAAGGAGTACTAAAAGCTGAAAATACTCAGTGGGTAAGGTGTGAGCGGAAGCAGTAGTTGGCAGCTACTGAAAAGTCGAAATAGTTTCGGCGGTGTATAACAGTATGTCGTATACATATATAGTTAGCATGTATATATGTTGAGGACTAGTAATAGCTCGCTCTATGCAGCTCTTGCAACAACAAACACAACAATAATTGAAGGTGCTAAGTGATGAAGCAGCATTTGAAGCCAAGTAAATGCTTGAAAGTCGAGCAGCTGTTGTTAGTTGGTGGAACGCCTGGTCGCCTAAATGCCTGTCTGGCTAAGTGACGAACTGATTCAGCGTGCTGGCGTATACCCCGGAGAGAATTTAGCATTTAAGTGCTAGACAAAAGTGAAAAACAAAGCACTACAATAACATTACAATAACAATAGATATAAGAAAAAAGCAACAATAATGACAACAACAATAGTGACAACTACAAAAGCAACACTGCTGCCCAAATGCTGTCAATGTTGTGTGTGTTGGTCATTGAATGCCCGGATGTGAGTAAAATACTTTGTTGCAACAACAAAGCCATAACATAATCATTTTAGCACAACAACTACACATGAGTACAGTGTCCATCAAACTGTGTTGTGGCTGTGTAGCGCTTGTTTTCATATACATATGTTGCATGTGTTGTTGTCGTGTGGTTACCATGTACAAGTGTTATAGTTGTATCCCTGGTTCTGATACATGTTGTTGTACAATTGTCTTGTACGCATTAAACACTTCCCACTACAATTTTCTCTTGTCTCACTTAACGACTAAATGCATGATGGCCAGCGGCTAAGCGGTGATTGTTGTTGCAATTATGGATTATATACTATATATGCAACAAAAAATAATTATATGTATGTGGGTGCCCAGATTCATTTACATTTCTATGTAATTAAGTATGAACATGGGTACAAGCCAATAGGTTTTCCTTTGAAGCAGCTGAGAAATAAAGTGCGCCTAAAGGTATACTTCTATATGCAAACCATACAGTATATAAAATTCAAGTATTATATGGCAGTTCATACAGTCTGTTGCCGTTTCTTCTACATTTTTAAATGCTCTGGCGCCTCTAATTATGCAATACTGAATACGGAAATGGCTATTTCTTAATGAAGCTTTGAGCTTGATTTGAAGAGATTTATATGAATGCCTGTTGTTTAGTCGACAAGGCATTATCCAATTGAAAGTAAACAATTCTAATTATTTTTTGTGTTAATTTGAACATTGTGTTTAAACTATGGTTAAATTCCATAATTTTTTTAAGAAGAATGTCGATAGAAGATATCTTTTTCAGGTAAAAATCGAATATGTTATACTATGACATGAAAGATTTTTGTAAAAATTTAATACCTTTTTTGAATAGGATAGTAAAACAAATTATTCAAAGTATTAACCATTGATTATTGAAAATTTTTATCCATCCACATTGCGGATATTGATACCAATAGAAATGTTCATCGTTTGAGGCAAATCAATCAGACATCTAATCTTCTACTTCTGGGTATGAATCAAAGTGCTGACCAGCAATGCATGTCCCATTGACGAAAACAAGTACCGCGTTTGGGTTAGCAGCTCCCAGCCAAGTATGTACTTTGACTATGTCATGAACCGATTTTGCTCATGATATGGCACACCAAACCCTTCTGATCCCATCAAACACCGAGCATTGACTTCCTACCAAATCGATCTGTTTTTGCTGTCGATGTTGATGATGGTTGCCATGAATTAACCTATGAATTCCTCCTTTATAATTCCTAAGTTAAATCCACTTTTCATCGTTAGTAATATTTCGATGAAAAAACTGGTTCATTTTCATGTCTTTGAAGCAAATTTCGTGAAGGGTTTTTTCGGCTTTTCACTTGTCTTTTTATTTGGTATCCATTTTCCACACACTTGTATCTTTCTAATCGCTTTCAAATGATCTCGAATTATTTTCTGTGTAAAATTTGACATGCCTGTCATCAGCTTTTGATTTAAAGTATCATCCTTATTGCTTCAAACTTTTATGGTGATATACCACCTTCTTCATTTCTCACATCAAGATCATTATGTCTAAGCCATTAATATCATCTTTGGCTTGTTGCTTCTGATAGAGCATATCACTATATAATGTGTCTACAACCCAATCGAATTAAAAGGTTACGTAAGCTTATAGCTGTTTTTACAAACATTTGGTAAGGTATTTTCAGGTTCACTACGGAAGCTCTTAGCGCTTTTCTGATACCCTGAACTAAGTCTAATAAACCTAGAAATATTTTCCAGTCCTTGTCCTCATAGTCAATTGTTTCAATGAGTGTGTGGTAAAATACGAATTTGTAAATTATTTAATAACTCGCTCCCCTCTTGCTTACAGCATTTCACAATTCTATTTATGCCTTTGTTTAGCCTAAAACTTTGCCAGCATGCACACTTCTTGTAATAAATATCTATGCGATTATACTTGCAATGATACTATACGTGTTGTGTATAAATCTGATTATCTCTGGCACGCAGCCGTGAATAAATAATGAACGACGCAGAACAGAAACGCAAAGTATTCCCACCTACACTATACGTATGTGCTGGTATCTGTTATGTGGAAGCGAGTTGCGCACTTGCGTGTACGCTGAAAATAACTCTCTAGGCGGCGATCAATTACAAATATATTGGAAAATGGCTACTGATTGCTGCTCGTGTATACAATCGTATAATATTCTAAACCTGTGTGTTTTGCTAATAACTTTTCTCCATTTGAAGATTTCTCTTTTCTAGAACTAACTTTCGGTATGCCGAAAATATTAATGTTTCGAAAAATAATACGAAAAATAAAGCCGAAATCATGTTGCAATGTTCAGTTTATTCTAATACTTTCTGTAGGCTTTCTTATAATTTTTCTTGGAATTGAGTATAGTAAAGTTTTTTACATTTTTGACATTAAAGGAGCCAACACCAGGATGATAAAGATATTGTTCATATCTTTATCATTATATTGTTCATATCTTTATCATCTCCTCTCCTCTAAAGTTTAACTTACCATTTCAAATGTTACTTGTTCTCAATGCAGCCGCTTTGAGAGTATGCTTTGTTGAGCTGCAATGTGGTATGGATTCGGGTAACATGTGGATATTATCTGGGTATAACCAGGATATTTTTGTCTCTTTGGAATCACTAACACATTAGAGTAGTTGAGCCAAAAATTAGTGCGAATTGTCAACCAGTCGACCTCAGTAGTATCGAATTTTACAAAAAATTTTAACGTATTTGTTTTAAATTTTAGCCAAACGCTCAACAAATATCATCGAACAAGCACCGAATCTTCCTTATTTATCTCCATAGGACTTTTACCTTTCTTCACACTGAAATATCCACTACGGGGAACATGCTTCGACTCAATAGAAGTTCTCAAAACAAATTTGACGCGAGAGTTGAAGGTCATCCAAATTGTTTTGACGATTTGTAAAAGAGTTGGTGCAGCGATTTAAATGGATGATACTTTGAAAGCGATAAAATAAATTTAAATGATTTTTGAAAATTTTTCGTTTCATTTATACTTTCTTGGCGAAGGGTCTTTATCCATATTCCTGTATTTAATTTTCGGAAAAAAATCTAGCAGAGAGCTGTGGGACTTTGCATTTAAACAAGTTACTTAGGTAGTGCTGATAGTAGTTGCTATAAAGAGCAACAATTTTTTGATTCACTTAGAACCATAATAAATTTTGGTGGGCTTACGGAAATCAAAATTTAAGTGTGTGTGATAGCAAAGATTTGATTTATGCAACATGTCTTGGGGCTGATGTTTAGGCATTAAATCATCAATAAATTAAAAATAAAATAAATATTTTTTTTTATAGAAACACGTATGTATTTGGTTTTCTCAACAAAGCAATAAGCTATAAACCATTGACGCTCAAAAATTGTCTTACTTAGTTCAACTATGTAGATAATGAAAAAAAGATAATACCTTTGGCGTTTCATTGAAGAAATATTGGATGCATTGATAATCAAATATAAATAAATCCGTTTTCTTTTAAAAAATCTCATCTCAGTCAAAATATGTTTTTTTTTATGAACACGAACTAAAATTGCTTTGATTGGTTTTGGATATTCATTTTGAAGGCTCCAAGTGCGGTTATCTTTTAGAAGATGTCATCAAAACTTATTTCTCAGATAGAAATCAGATAGAATTTTTGAATTTTCTCAGAACATGTATTTATACATATTAATGCTAATTTACCAAGAAATGGCTGCCATTTGAAACCGCAACTCAAGAGTGAAAGAAAAGTCAACGAAGTGTAGGTTTGTGGTTTAAGATCAAAAGAAAATGGTAGTGATTACGTAATCTGATAGGTTTAAAGTATGTAACTAATAAACAGCTACAGCTAAATCCAAAGTAGCTGAGAATAAGTTCTTCCAGCACCGCTCATGCACTCTCTGAGATCTGGTATTTTTATTCAGAGAGAATCTTTAGCTTTTGTTGACAGCATGACTTTGTGTTAGAAATGGGAAAAATTGAGTCATTATTTACCCTAAGACTAACATAACCAACAGAAATATTTTTGAACTTCCGATTGACTTTATACTCTGTTACTTACTCTAGTACTATGCATTTTTTTTTGGAAAATTCGTTTTTTAATAAAAATAGTTGCTTTCAAGGGTGACACAATTATCATAGTGAATATACAATTTCTCGAAACCAATCTCTTCATACGGTTTTCTAATTGCGGCCGTTTTTTGGCGATTTCGTCTTTCAAATGGTCATATAACCCTATGATTCCCTCGTTTTCAAGATAGCCTATAAAATTATTCTATGCGCATCCCTAAATACAGATTCCATAACCCTGCCAGCCGACTGTTTCGTTTTTCCATATTTTGCAGTGGGTTCATCGTATGCAATCCAATCAAATGACTGTCCATAGGGTTTCGCAGTGAAATGATGAAGCCACGTTTCATCCTTTTTGACATATCGACGTAAAATCTCGGGTTTATTGCGCTTGAACATCCCCAAGCACTGCTTCAAACGATCACCTCGTCTCTGTTTTTGGTCAAAAGCAAACTTGCACAACACCTGCTCTGCACAGAGCTTTTTCATAGTCAAATATCCATGAATGACATGATGTACACGTTAAGTTGATATTTTTAAAGTACCTGCTCTTTTAGAGAACGAGAACTTCACTTTACGCTCATCCGAAATTATTTTCTAGACATTTTTGATATTTGATAACAACCTCTTTTGGGCGTCCATGGAGTTCACCGCCTTCTTTTCTCGTTTCACAACATTTAAACATTGTATACCAATCCTTAATGGTTGGTTTTCCCGATTTTCCTGGGAAGTGCTCGGGAACTCGTCATCAAGGCAAGTTTTTGCTTCAACTATATGTGTCCCTTGAAAAAATTATTATTTTATCAACACGTGAAATTCTTTTTTATCCATTTTTTTTTTCACAATAACAAAAGTTACTTTTCCTAAATGATATAGTTCACAAACTAATGGTCCGATAGCTGTCAAATTTATATGGATTTAGTAGCGCCATGTAACTGTCAGACAAGGCACCTCTTATGCCGGTCAAATTGTGGGTAAAATAAACAAACTAATCAAGAAATCAAAAAAAATTTCGTCATTACGACGGACAACTATCATGGTGTCACGCCTTGTGAGTCCGGTTTGATACCATGATAGTTATCAGTCGCTATATCGAAAATCATTATAGTCAATAGCTCTCACATACACCAACCTTTAAGGAATTTTATTGAAACTTAGAAAGCAACTTTCTCTGATAATAATAATTCATGGTGCCAAAAATGAAAAAAAAATCGGGAAAACACTACTCTAATAAACATACATTTACCTGAAAACTACATACATACACATGTGCTTCCTTCAGCTCCACAAAATATTCAAATTTCCCAACTCAAATGCCACTCATTTTCACCTTCCACATAAAGTACGCATTAGAGGATTATATCACCGCGGCTGCTTTTAAAACCACAAATGACAGCGATGTGATGTGCCGCAAGAGCGTATAACTGTACTTGAGTGCTAAATAGGTACTAAATAACTACATTAACAACAAACACACGCACATACGCACAAGGAGAGCTCTCGAAGGCATAAAACAGCTGCCAAATGGGTTAAAAGCAGCTGCCAAGCACGCGAGTGGTACACACACGTATAGTGAAGTATATATAATTTCGATTACAGCAACTTATTTGTGCAAAAACCGTTGATGCGCAAGAACACAGAAATCCTTTGAATATCATTTCTCAACAACGTTTAGCGCTTTTCAGCAACCCCAACTTAAGGAAGACTGTGAAGGTGATATGCGTGATATAAGCGTTACTCATACATATACATATGCACGGATGCTTACATGTGAAAGACATTTAATGCCATTTAGCATACAATTTACACCGTCAAAGCGGGGAGGTAGTCGGAAGAGGCAAAACACCAAAAAAAGTAGAAAAAACGCCGCAAGGCAGATAAAGGCTTGGCAATACGTGAAAACAATTTTCAATGCCATGTTGCACAATCAGCGGTGCATGTCAGGTACACAAATCTACACTTTGTGTCAGGTACGCTGCTTGTTTAACGCGTCCTGTCACTCACACGCTTACGCCTTTGAGCGATTGTTGCCAGCCGACTTTGTTGTGGCACCTACATTGTTGCTGTTTTTGTTGTTTTCTTTTTGAGTGACGCCAGCGCTGATAAGCAGCTATACGCAATTGAAATTTACACGCCGATCCAGCTGCGTAGACATATACAGCCATACAAATAGAGCCATATGCAATGCACACACATATACACATACATGCATATATAGGCACGTTCACGCACTTTGGCAGGTGCGCTGTATCAATTTCACACACACACACTCACGCATGCATTCGTAAAGAGCTAACAGCCAACAGCTTTTGTTGTTTTCACCTAAGTCCTTTGCGAATTCGCGCAAATTGAATGGCATTTTGTATTTTATACGCGTTGCGTGTTCAATTTCACTTTTCTCGTACGCGCTGGCAACGCTGGCTGACTGCCACAGCCATTACGACACAAATCCGCAATCATTTCCTGTCTGCCACAGCAGCGTAAACAAACAAGCAGTGAGATATGCTGCCTTCGCGCGCATTTCACCTTTTGCGCCTAAAAGCATGCCTCGGCAGTGTAGTAGGTTGTAGCAAACAGCTGTGTGTTTTAGCATGTATGCTGGCGTGCGCTTAGCGTACGCAGCGCTGCTTACTGCTTGATAAATGTGCGCCACTTTCGTATTTTCATATAGAAGTGTGTATGTGTGCAGCTTGCGCATTGTTTGTTTGAACTTTCAATTCCACGAAATTTTCTACTTATTTGCTGCTTATCCACTTTCTCCACAAGCACACTAGCACAGAAAGAACTCAAAGTTACTTTTTTTTGCATTTTTCCTTTTTTTTTGGAATTTTTCCATTTTCCGTGATCGCACCTTTATTTCCTTTGGCTTTGTGTGTATTGCCAATGCGTGGCTTTTGATTTCGTTTCACCGCTGCTGCTGCGGCATTTGTTACACATATTGCTTTAGCTTTTGATTTGCAAGCATCTCTTCTGTTTGAGTCCTTCAAATACACTTTCTTTTTTTGTTTTTTCTTCTACTCCTTCCACCCAGCTTACACATATGCCTCAATCATCATTGTCAAGCAGCGCACATTTTTTGAGTGCGAAATTGTTACATTCGCGTGTTATTTGAAAATTGGTTACATTTGATTAACATGTTATTGTACTTATCCTTGAAGGTCCTTAAAGGATTTGATAGATTTCTGCTGAATGAAATTCCGTATTTAGCTTATTTTCTTAAATTTTGACACCCCAAGGGATGCTTAAGCTGTCACAAGGAGTGTTTGAAACAGCGGCATTACTTGGTAGAAGCAGTTTTATCGCTATTAGGAGGCTTAGGGGTATGTCTTAGGGTTCATAAGTGGTATTAGATTAATGAAGGAGTTAATTTAGATGACTTAGATATTAAAACACAAATCGCTTACAGGTTTTAACGATTTCATTCTGCTGCTTTTTGCTAAGATCGAGAGTAGTTAGGCAGTTAGGAGGCACTGGTCTCAGTTATGCTCTTATGTAGACAGCTGATCAAAGTTTGGTCTGTGTTGGGTTCTAAGAATTTTGTTCGGGTACGTATTGGAGCTTGGAATTTATAGAGAAAATATGGAAAACGGTTGCTACAAATATTGCTATAAGACGTACCCATTTCTTGCGCATGCTGCCCGAGACCGAAGGCCAGTGCAGTAGCTGTAAGTTTGAAAATACTATTCCTGGACCTATGTTATTTAGCAAATCCTTAGCTGTAGTCTTTTCATACTTGGATCATATCCACACCGTTATCTTGCAATAGTTCATTGATTTCCATCTGTTCTGATTTTTTTATTCAAAGTGAGTGCAAAGCTTTCTTTTGTCTGTTTTCAGCGGACATAGCATTAACTCCGCTTCGAATTCATGTAAAGATGGTCCTAGGTAACCAAGTCGTCTGCATTTTCTTTTTCGAAAATGTTGCATTGACCGAGGACCCAAATTATGAACAAGTGGAATTTATCAACCACTTATTTTAAGTCCTTACTCTAACTACTGACTACGCTTGAATTAATACAATTTGTGGCGTCGAAAAGACAAGCAATCCCGCCTGCTTTCCATGTATATGGTTGTGCTCTGTATTTTCCCGTAGTTATTCAATGTAACGTTACAGGCCTAATAGTTATAGACTATTATTTAATTCCGCTTGGAAGAGGCTGGCCGGCTTTAAATGATATGTCAATGTTATTGCAATCAGAGGCGGATCAAAAGTTAAAAGTTACATATATAAATATGTCTGTCTCCACTCCACAATTCATTCTGCACCCGTCTATATAAAAAAGAGATGCTGCTTAGCATCTTCTGCGCTCACATCTAGAGGATAATCGCACCCGAAAATAACTATAAAAATCTAATCTTGAAAGAACATAGTCTAATTTATTTCAGTTTAGCTCATTCAGGATGATATTAGCTATATTGGTTTATTCTAAGCTAAAGCCAGTTATGAGAAATACCTAAAGAAGTTTCTTAAGTTAACTCTATCGTGCATTATTGTAAACATTGTAAACATAACAGCTACCAGAAACCCATGAAAATGCGCACTATTATATAAGATTTCATCACTCTGGAAAAGCATATTTATATTACAAATATATTTAAAATAATGAAAATCTTCACGATTAACATTTATGTAAGCACTGTTTCGAATGTTCCGAAAACTAAGCAATACACTGGTGATCAAAGATACAAAGTCAAGCGAAAATGGTAGCGAGACAATCATAGTGAGCTTGTCCAAGCGGTGACCAAGCCAAGTTATGGTTAGTTTTGCTTTATGCTTGGTAGTATTGACTGAAAATTTGCTACTATGAGTTTCTCTCCAACTGCCAAGCTCTGAGTTTGGATGTTTACTAGCAGCTATTAAACTAGCCGAAGGAAGCAAGGGCGCAGAAGCGACCAGCTTTGGCCAATAGTGAAGAAACTATGCTCCACTAAAACCACGCCAGGCTACAGGCAGGACTCGCAGAAGCCCAAAGAGTGCGACTGGAAGTTTCTTAAGCATCCACCTACAAGCAAAAAATAACGTTGCTAGGTTTAAAAGACAATATTATAAAGTAGTTTTCGCAACTTTTGATTACATGACATGAAAACACGCTACGCCCAATGCATGAAGAGTGTCATGTCTCGACCACTTTTTGTCTTTCAGTAAAAACTTCAATGAACCTCTCAACCAAGAATGCCATATAATTAAAAATTTATATTATTTCTCTTCTGTCTAACTTTTTTATATTTTCTCCTTTTTTTATCTTTCCTTTTTTGTATTTCTCGCTCTCTTTCATTATTCTTATATAGTTTTTACTCTTTTCTCTCTCGATTCTCCCTGTCGCTTTTCCTCCCTCTCTCTCTTTATTGTTCTGACTGTTCTGTAATTCCCTTTCCTTTTAATTTTTCTTTATAAAAAAAATGAAATGCTTTGTAAGCGCAGTCGATGGTCCACTAAAATGTAAAATTCGGAGTTTGAATTGAGACAGCAATGACAACTTATAAACATTATGGTATATGCACTTATGGTATATGCAAAACTGCTGTTTTCTCTATGATCTTTAATCACACTTCCTTGGAATACTGCTCATTGGGTAGCTATACATATTCGGCATATTGGTTTTGAAGTAAGGGCTTCAAGTTTGCCATAAACGACCATTCAGTTCGGTTGCTTTGAAAGCTAAGATCATATTCTTTTTCGTCACCGAAACTTTGGATTCAATGGACTTCCTATGGACTTTTTTTTTGAAAAATTTTAATGAAATAAAATATACCGCATTAAAGAAAGACCGAAAATAAGTTGTATTTTCTTTTGGATATATTTGTATTAATTTACGGAAATTTCTATTACATTTTTCTGAAACCTGAAAACTTTGTTAATTCTTTTCAAGTCAAGCCAACACAAAAGTTTGCAAATATTCGTTTTCCCAATAAAAATTGTGGCAAAAGGAAGGTTGTAAACTTGCATTTGACCCTTTATTATAAAATCCTTCCATCGACCTCCTACACTTTTGCGCACCAACGAAAAATCACAGCAAAGTTACAGAGGAAAGTTGACCCCGCAACATAATTGTCGCCGCAAGCGGGCGCCCGCCATCGAAGCGATTCAGCCTTTCGCATAACTTTTGCAAACAAGCTTTTTGATTTCGCAGTGACTTGGCCATATGCCAAAAAATAAACTAAAATATAGATACATAAAATCTAAGTTCTAAGCAGAAACGCCTAAAAGGCGGCTGCACACAGTCGCCAATCCACGGAAAAGCCAGTTGACACGCTGACACGGAATGTCAGCACTATTCCCACCAACAACTGGCAAATGAAAAAGCAAATTTGTGTGGGCCAAACGCAGCTGGGGAATTTAAAAACAAATAAAGTGGCGAAAGTCAAGCGCGCTCCAAGTGGGAGAAATAGAGGAAGTAAGAAAAACCGCAACAAAGGGCATAACTAAAGACAAATATGCGAATGGTCCGCAACAGTGGTGGGAATTGCAGCTGTGTTGGCAGGCAGTCAGAGGAAGTCAAAGAATTTATGATGACTGGTGTTGGTGCTGGGGGCGCCACATGCGGTCACTGAATCGGAAGCTTCAGTGTTTGCTGTAAAATAAAATCACATGCCGAATGCTTTCCTTTCCCGTCTTTTTGTTTGAAAGCATAGCGTGATCGGTGCTAGGGTTCCGCTCGTATGTATATGTTCGAAGTGCCCGAAATTTCCCCAGAGAGCCAGCGCATAAGATAGAGGCAAACAAGCAGAATATTGAAAGATGAGTGCCAAGTCAAGACAAAAGTGAAAAAAATGAGAATACTTGACTCTAACTCAGTTGGGGTCAAAGTGAAAGCGAAAGTTAAAGGTCACTCGTGGAGTATTGTAAAATATTTATTTGCAAATTTTATATGAACGAATCAACCGTAAATAAAAAGGGACGATGATTGTTTTAAATAATATAATAAAAGTCGATGTAAATTTGCAGTTCGCAAGAATACTTAGGTCAAATATAGTTAGGAAGGCTCTTAAGGTTCTTCGTCAATATAAGTGCAACTCTAGTTTGACGAATTCAGCTTACGATCAACTTGTTTTGGGATTTCAAACATCTTCGGAAAGGCATGATCTTTCACATATTAAAAAAAACTTTCTGTGGAATATAAAAACTTCCAATGGATATCTCTGCAATATTCGTTCAACTATCACAACTAATTTCTGATGAGAATAGGTTAACAATTAGAAACTGGATTCTGAATCCTTTTAAATATCCAATATCGAAACTTCGTACCGAAGCTATGATAGTACAAATCATATCTTTAAGATGGGTGTCAAATTATTCCTCTCATTTTGAAATTTCATCCTCAAATCCTAGTTATGGATGGAATTACGAACATTTGAATTTTGGTTTTTTGTCGTCTTTTCAGACTTTAGATTCTTCCAAATATAAGGGTTTTAAATGATACAGAGATGCTGCTGTACTCCAAAATGTTTATTTTCCATCGTTATGCTTCCCAATCCAAACGACTCCGAAATCGAACTATAGTTGATCTAGATATGCTTGCAGCGCATGGCTTTCCAGTTGAAATTTTTCAAAACCAGTTTCAAACAATTCCGGAGAACTAACTTTCTTCCTATTTATTAGGGATTTTTCTCATGGTTCTTTCCCATAGTTCTTCTGTAGGCTCGCAGGAAAAGAGTCAGATCTCTGCGAACCGAAAAGATTGAACTAGTACTTAGCAGATATGTGATCGAAAACCTGGTTTATAGTAAACTTGAGAAAATTGTTCGTGACAACAAAATATTAATTGAGTAATTATAAATAAATTTGATAAACGATAGAGAGGTATAAAAACAGAAAGAGAGAGAGAGAGAGAGAGATAGAGGGAAAGATAGACAGAAAACGAAAAAGTTAGTGCGATGAAGAGATTGTGAATGAAAAATTTATTGAGTAATAGGAGGCAAAAATTTTAAAGTCTGCAGAGAGAGAGCAAAAGCGAGAGCTAGTAAAGTAGAGAGTATAAAAGTTAGTGCGATTAAGAGAGCGAAATTTTTTTTAGGAATTGGAGACAAAAATGATAGAGGATGCAGAAAAAAGGAAAATCCGAGAGCGAGTACTGTAGAGTTACCGGAGCAGAAAAAGAGAGCGAGAGACGAGGTTATAGACAGAGATACCAAAAAGTCGGAAAGAGAACAGAATTGTTTACAAATCTATGAAAATACGAAACTCATTTTATACCATAACCATAAACCAACCTTACTAAAACGAAACAATATTGCTGAATTTTGTATCCGAATAAATTTATTCGATAATGAATTTCTTTAGAATTAAAGCCAAGCTTAGATGAGAGACAAAGAGATTTAAAAACAGAGGCCAAAGAACGATCAAATAAGAGAGGACGTTTACTCCAAAATGAACTGAGAAAAGTAAGTCTTTTATCAGAAACCTATTAAGACCTATGCCAGCTCACAAGAGAGATAAAACATTCGCTTTCCTATTTCTTCCTACTTTTGCTGCTTCTCTGAACAGTTTAACTTCATTCAACCTAACTTCAAATACATGTTTCTGCACTATAAAACTGCCATCTGATCAAATTTGTTCCAAACTGAGAAGAAAAATGAATTTTACGTCTCTCAATACCTTGGACCTTCAGCAAATTTTGGGTTTTCCGGTTTTGGCATAAACTTCGAAGCAAAATTCGCAAAATTATTTTAAAGCTTTAACATAATATTCATAAACTCACGTTTCGCCATCAGTAATGGCACGTTTGACGAAAGTAGGGCTAAATAGGTTGTCAAGCATCTTTTATGTAACTTCTACTCAAGATCCTTTGCTACTTCTAAAATTACCCAAAATATATTAAGTCGATCCAGAAGAGATCTTGAGATCCATTGCCATCTCTCTGCTCCACATTGTTTGTTACCCGAAAAAGTAACCAATATGTGTTAAATCAATCAACAAGAGATACTGGGATCTATTGCTAACTCTCTGATGCCACCATTCCAAATTTCGAGTACTGCTTCTTTAACTTTTAAGGTGTTATAATTATTAAGAGAGCAGAACGGAAAACTCACATCACTTGTTGATGATTCTACTTCCTTCACCAAATGCCTTGTATCACTTATCTACTTATATTCGTGAGAAAGTAGTCTCCCCAAAAATACGTCTCCTTATCAAAAACTCTATTGGAAACCCAAAATTTCAAGCAAACTCCTTCTACTCTGTTGGAGTTTTCTCACTTGAAAATATCGGAACCTTTCGAAACAATGCGTTGAGCAGCATCTATTATGGAAAATAAGATCGGGAAGAGGGACGGTCGCAATTACTGGGTAAAATATCCATTCAATTTTAAATTTAATTCAGTTTCCAATTTCTACTACTTTGCATAAAGTAAAAAATAAATTAAACTACGGTTAATTTAATTTCGCTACGGCTTATGTTAATGAGTTCCACAACGCTTGTATAGCCTAGTTATTCACCTCTCACGCCCACTTTTGTAGCTACAAGGCCAAGGCTTACTATTACAAGCATACATGTGGTTAATCTGTTATGTGAGTTGCGACACACAAGGCTTGTAAGAGCAACACTGAAATGTTGCTGAGTAGAGCATAATATTCCGGTTCACAAAGCAACGTGACAGAACAGATTGACGATGTCGTTTGCCATAATTGTAACAAGAGGAGGCATACAAAGACATAACAACAACTACATGCTTATATACATATATATATATATATATAGATATGAATTTATATACGAATGTGTGTGTGTGTATACGTACATCGCTGTCGTTTGTTGCGTCAATTGGAAGCTTTGCACACCAACACAGACATGCTATAGCATACTTAACGGCACTTAAGCAGCAGCGCTCACTTCTACGCTCAGCTTTGACTGTTTTATATAAGTGAGCAAGTGCGTGTGTTTTACGTGGCAAAGATAAGCCGACATGAAATGTGTAAGGTGCCAGTGGTTTTCCAGTTGACATAGATCCCGCTGACTCGGCGCAACACACATACAGCCAGACACACATGCAAGCTTGCTGATGATGCTGATGATAATGCTAAGTTGTAATAAACTTAGTATTAGCTGAGTTGCCCTAAAGTGAGCACACATATACATACATATATAAAAAAAAACTTTGAATGTTGTTTTTGTTGTGAAAATTGCTGTGCTTTTTGCGCTGACGGTGGCGGCAAGGCAAGAAGTGCTGCTTAAAAAGTGTTTAGTGTTGACGAAAGTCAAGGCTGTCAGTGCTCGTTTACAACTCATGTATTTAAATGAGCACACATGCATATGCCACACATATAAACATAAAGAAATATGTATATGTTGGCGAAATGTTATTTCAACATGCTTGTAAATTTAAGTAAATTAGCAAAAGTTGCCGCTGCCCGCCACCAGCGCGACTGCTCACTGTCTAGCACAACGAACGGTTAGTGGAGCAAGCATACGAAAATACAATCAAAACTTTGTTGCCTAACTTTGGGAGCAGCAATTTACATATAAGCGTCAGAAGAACGTAAGTGAATACCAAGAAGTTTAAGTAAATTTTCGCCAACAAGTGGAGAGCGCCAGAGTGCGAGAGGTTATGAAGAAAAATTACTGAAAAAAGTTTACGCAAAACTACACATGCATGACTTTAGTTTTTATAGTAAGTGCGCCTGTAAGTAGACTACTTTTTTGGTCACTCAGTACATTTGTGCGTAAGAGGGAGCGCATAGCTGCTTAAAAATTCAAAGCACATAGTTGGAAAACTACAGCCAAGCATGTCGGAATATTTAAGATCATAGTTATATATATAGATATGTACTATAAAAATATATAGCCACTCTCACGCGCATATATTTGTCATTGAATGCTGAGCACTTTTACGCACTGCGAATAACAAGTGAAAGCAGTGGAGCTAACAGTGTTGTTATTGCCACTGCTAAAGTCGCCACTATGCAAACACTGATGAAAATAAGCACACACATATAGTATATATGCATATATTAGGGTGTTCATTAGTTGATTTTCTGTAACTGAAACCGGAAGGGTATATTAAGTTTGGTACGAAGTTTGAACCACACAATAAAAAATGTTGGAGAACCTCGAAAACATATGCATGTATGATTGGTAAGCACAATGCGCTGAGTCGATTTGCCTGTCTGTAAGCATATACGCGAACTTGTCACTCTGGATTTGAGATATCGATCTGAAATTCCGCGCAAACTGAACCATCAGATCAAGTCTTTTTATGGGAAACTTTTTTCATTTCACGACATATCTTCACTTAATTTAGCATGGAATACTGTTCAACTCAAAGGTACAATCTTGCAAGAAATTATTCAGATCGGGTCACTATAGCATATAGCTGTCATACAAACTGACTGATCTAAATCAAGTTATTCCAGTTATACATACTACATCATACATAAATGCAGTACACCATGACGTATGAGCAACACATAATTTATAGGCTCTTATATGAATGTTCAGTACATATGATGATCTTAAAATATCTAAAAATCAAATGTTAAAAACATTGGAAAAGTAAAATGATTTAGATGCGATTTAAAGTGGAAATAAAACTCTTATTTACATTTTATAAAATTTTTAGCACCAAAGCTGAAAGTTCAGTAGATATCAGCAAAAAGAAATATGAATTTGTAAAGTAAGAGCCACCCTAAAATATTTGTACTGCTACCCACTTGATGATAATGATGCCGACGAGTCTACCAGAGTGGCGTAAAAGTCATCTATGCTTTACACCATTATATGCTTATAATACCTGTAAGTACGCTGATGCCTATAATACTTATTACATCCACGATGTAACATAAGATAGCATAGCAAAGCATAGCGTATCATAGCATAGACGAGGAAAGCTCTCATGACTTGTCCACACACACGCTATAAAGCACTAGCAGTTGCGTATGTGTGCTTACTTCAAGTTGAAGGTGAAATAACGCACATCTTACGTAACCAACACACAAACTAAATTCGTATATACATATATATTAAACGTAAATGAGAAGATCACTCCAAATACCAAGTGCTTGCGCTGGGCAGAAACTCAAAGCATTTTCTTGCATACTTTTAGGAGTATAGATCTATTTCCACTAATTCGCGCCCCTAGCTATATTTATATGTGTGTGTATGTGTTTTATGAATACTCATAAGCTCCTTAAAGCAAGTAAACTGTTTGAGCCACGCGTCTTACGTCAAGGCTAACAAGGCGCTTTAAATTCATTTATATCACTTTGTCGCCTTGTGTGGCGGTTATTGTGGTTTGCCTGTAATTTTTTGTCGCAACTCACAACTTTAAGGTTTGTGTGGGTGTTTCGTGTCGCCCGTATCTTTATAAATAAGGGAATTTAGGTATGACAAATTTCTTTACTACATATCTAATACTACTTTTGTGTAGGTTTTGCTGCTTGCGCAGGAAGTTTTGTTACATTAACGAAATTTAATGGATTACTGATTTTTTGGCAGGAAGTATTCAATGTGAAATGTTATTTATAGCTGCAAGACTTATTTTTTTCATTAACTTAAACACAAATTTGGACTTTTTGTGAGAGTTTTTAATCTTCTTTAGTTTTCGGCGCTTTTTCAGCTTAAAAAATTAATAGAAAATAAGTGACTCAAAAGCTTGGTGTGGAGGTAAACTTCAGAAATTTATTCATACTGATATACAAAATTTTGATAATACTTTTGAAATATGCCTGTTTACGATCTCTGCAATTATATATCAGGTTTTTGATGCATTTATGAACCAAACTAATTTAGAATATATAGCCGTTCCACATATACTGATTACAGCTACAAGAAATCTTATCCTAGTTGCCTTCATCAAAATGAATATGTTTGTATGAATAGGAAGGATACTGAGAATTATATCGATTTTTATTGAGGTCCAACCTTGCGGCTAATTTATGTTCATAATTCTGTTAAATTTAATTTCTTTCAGCTATTCCCTATTAGATGATATATAATCCATGAAAAAGCTAAGATATTTTTAATATCGCAACAGAAAATGGCCTCGACATTTTCATTGTCATTTTATACTCAGGTTTATTTTGCCTCAAAAAACAACGCTTTATTAACACACTAAATGCTTTTTGATAATATTTTAGTAAACTTACACAAGCCGCTTCACCCAAAATGATATCTCTCATTAACTAATAGTTCCTCAGTTGCCAAATTTGTATACATATATTTTAAAGATAGTGGCTGATTAGAAATCATAAATGTGGTATTAGTAGTACCATCTATGTATTAGCCACAGTAAAGCGTCGACGGGTCCTCTAGTAAGGTATATTTATCTTGAAAACCTACAATCTGAGCAACGAAAACTAAGCATTGACCTGTTTTAAGCCGAATACATAAACTTTGTTGAATAGTTTGAGCCCCAAGTGGCATATATTTGAGAAAACGTTAACTTAAAATGCATGAGTGGATCAAATCTTTGAATAAGGCAACTTATTCTTGCTGTTAGTAGATAAGAACTATAGACAAATTGGTCCATGATTGATATTAATTAAATGTTTCGGTTCTTATATATAAACAACGACCTTAAAATAACACTGAGATGGTTAGCAGCGACATCTACCGGATTAATATTTCTGTGCAAAACTTCCGCAAGCCGCGCAGTAGGCAGGAAAACATAAGAATTTTCAGTAACTTTTTTTTTGCTATTAAATCGTGTTATTTTACAAAAGTAGTAAAATGGTATTTTTAAAGAATATGTTGACTTGAAGTCAACAAAAGATTTCGAAAATCAATTTAATTTTCAAAGTTATAGTTGTTTGTGTTGACCCAGTTCCAAAAAAAGGTACTTGCGGTGACAACCATAAGTCCTTGGAGAGTAATCTAAAATCAATCGGACAAAACAAATTAGTTTTATAAACAAATAATCCTGGGCCTGATCGTAGGATTTTATTTTTTTTCAAAAATTAACAAAGTGGCGGCCTCAGGGAATTTTTTTTTAAACTTTTGGGAAAAAACGCGTTTAAAGTTTGCCTTTTTGCTTTGAAGTGCCCGAGCTCTCTTTGTTATTTCTCGAATAACTCAAAAACTAATTATCGGATTAACGTGAAATTTTCAGAGAATATTTTTAAAATATTACACTAAGCGAAAATGTAAAAAAAAGTAATTTTTGAAAACTCTAACTACCCCTAACCCTTTAAAAGAAAATGAAGCAATTTAGGTCCTGGAAGAATTGTGCTGTATCCATTCAGAATTAAAACAGTTCTTTGTTTTTCAAGTGGTTTAAAAAATATTCGACAAAGCAGCTATTGATGTTTTTACTGCATATTAAAGTTTGTTAACACAAATTACTTCCAGTTTAAAATATGTTCTGATGAATTTTTGCACTATACGAAAATAAGAACTTCCTTCTAGCTGGATCAAACCAATTTTTTCAAGGGATCTAAAATAAGTAAAAAAAAATAGTTCTCCATTTTTTTAAGTTAACCTTCGAAATTGAAATATTTTATTTCAAAATTTTAAATTAGCGTTATTGCAAAACATTATTCTAGTGTAGTCAGGTCCTTCTCCATCTAATGTCTGCAACAAGGTTAGAGTCTTTCTCTGCTCCCCCGTCGTGTACTGCGTCTAATACACTCAGAGCTGGAGTGTTATCATCCATTCGAAGTATCTGTTATACAACTCATCGTTCCATGGAATGCGATATTCGCCATTGTCAATGCTCAAAGAACCATAAGTCTTCCGAAAAACCTTTCTCTCGTAAATTGGTTACGTCAACTCCTCAGATGTTGCCATCAGCCATGTCTCTGCAACATATAGCAGGATGATGAGTGATTGTTGAAATTATATTATTATTATATAAAACAAATATTTCGAATATATGATTATTCATTGATTAATCCTTTTTAAGATCATAAGATCTTGGACTCTTTAAGAAAAAAATGCCTATGCAATCCAGAAAATCATTCAAAAAGCTTAAGTGGACTGTGCTTGATCAGTTTATATAGCAGATAAATGCTTTAGCGACTCGATCTTAACAATTATTTAAGAGATGGCATTATAAACTTAGGCAGTAAGCCATGTCAAATTCTGACAGGATATCTCATCAAATGAAAAAGTTTTCTATACAAGCACTTTATTACGATTGTTCAGTTTGTATGGCAGCTAAATATTATATTTATTTGATATCGGCGCTCCTGACGAATAAGAAATTTCAGATCCGTATCGCAAGCAATGAGGGACTAGTTCCCATATATACAGCATGACCGAGGAAACGACAGCCGGACATGACCACATCATAATGCTGATCATTTATACATACGTATACTATACTTTGAGCGGTTTCTGGCGTTTTCTTTAGTTTTCTTTAGAGTGTTGCCACTGTTCAAAGCATAATAATTGGTAGTAATATACCATAATAAATTCCAAAATCCTTACTAAAATAATTCCCTAAAAAACTTTCTCGAAGAAAAATTAAATTCCACGCACAACTTTCATTAATTACTTGCACGCCTGAAACTATGCACACAATTCCTTCATCAGCCTTTCACATCTATGAATAAAATATAAATATATTTTCACTTGCCCGGTATAATGTTGGCAAATTCGCGCTCAGAAGTTAAGTAAAAGAAAAGCAATACAACAAAAGCGCCATGTGCCAACACGCCAAAGCTATGCATGCTAAGCGCCTAAAAGCACACACGCAAACTACTCACCGCCGCGTTTAACAATTTATGCAAATGCGTTTATATAACGCCAACACCTCAGCGTCCGAGTGCCTTTATATTGTTGCCACATGCCAACTCTATGAATGCCGTTACTTAGCTTATAGTGATACATAATATATTGGGGCGCATAAATGTATGCTAGCAATGTCCCGAAGTCCGCCAGGCGGTGCTTAAAACAAATGCGTACTGGCATTTCCGCTCGCAAGCAACACGCATGCAATGTGTTCGTTGAAAGCCGAAGAAAAAATACAATAAAATGAAGGATAATACAAATAAAAAATGCAAAACGTAAATAACGGTTTAGTTTTTACGCAGCAATCGCCAAGCGCGCAGTTAAGTGAAGCGGACTGCTCATGAAATACTAACACGGCATGCATGAATATTTGCTTAAGCGCATGCATAAGCTAGTTTTTGTGGCACTTTCTTTTATTTTTTCAATCCTACTGCACATTCGCGAGTGTGGGTGCATACAAAGGCAATAGCAGTGCGCAATTGTCCAGTTGACTGCCTTTAGTTATTTAGTGTGTGAAATAGCAGAATCAACACTACAACAGTAAACAATGGAATGTGCACCATTCAAGCGAAACCGAAATGCCAACAAGTGCTGATATATAGTATGCGTGTGTACATGTGTATTGGTGTTTGCTTAGTGAAGCAAATGGCACACGCGGCGATTGTAAATGAACGACGACGGTGGAGTTAGTTAAAAGCAAAAAAGTATTGCAAATATTACAAGCTTATAAATATATGGGTATATTATATAGTATAAGTCAATTGAAAGTATTTTGAATTTTTTGTAGTATTTAGATATGGTTTTATTTTAGTATATGTACTTCACATGCGAATTAACGTCATCATATTTGTGAGCTATACTACTAGTTCACATCTTGTTACTTTTTAAAAGCTAAACAGTTTTAACTCATAATAAAGTATTTTTATTTATTACAAAAAAATTAAACTGGTTACATTTTGTAGTATTATGAAACTAGTTACTAATTAAACCGAAAAAAACTAGTTCAAAAAATTATTTATATTCTCTAAAAGGCATAATTTTATGAAGAAAAAAATTGCAATTTAAAAGTCTCCATTTCTTGGCTTAAACCACTCTACAAATATACAAGTACATTGTGGCATAATTCGATTAGTAATGAAGAAGAAGGCAACCATTTCAAATATAAAATTGTTTGCTTTTAATCAATTATATGCAGGTTCTTATATGAAAAATAACAGAAATTAAATGTTTTTTCATAATTGTGCAACTAGTAACATACTAGTCCTAAACTAACCAGTTAAAAAATACTAATATTGCCTAACATGCAGTATTTTATAAAGAAAAAAATTGTGATTGCGTAGAAGAGTACCCATTTCTTGGCTCACCTCACCCTTCAGATATACATGGTGTCATAATTCTAGTAGTATTAAGGAAGAAGAAGAACTAATAATTAATTATATGTGACCTTGTCTACGAAAAGGGGGCTTAAAAAATCATTTTTTTTTTATTTATTTATTTTTATTTTTTTTGACACCTAAGCCCCCTTTTCGTATACCCGGTCACATATATTATTTCCTTTAAGAAAAAAAGTAGAAATTAGTTGTTTTTCATAATTGTGTAACTAGGAACAAAGTAGTCCGAAAATAACTAGTTCAAAAATGTTTATATTTGTATAATGCGCAGTATTTTATAAAAAAAAATATTATGATAGTTGCGGATTGCCTCCATTGCTTTTCTTGCCTCAACCTTTTGTCGTAATTCGATCGTAAGCTAGTGGCATTACCTACGAAATTAGCCCATTTTAGAAAATTACTATTTTTCTTTAAATCGTATTATATTATGAAGTAACAGTATAATCTTTATGGAGTTTTCATTTCTTGGTTTACCTCATCCTTGAAGAATGTATGTACATATACATATGTATACGTAAATAAGTATATATTTTTTTTTTCAGAAGTCGATCTATACGACCACTAGTCCACACCGTTCTACCTTTTATAAAGTTTTCAGATAATATTCAATTTTTTTTTGTTTTTTTATAAAAAGGAAGCAATTGAACTTTTTGCACATATATACATATAGATATATAACTCGTTAGAAACTAGCCCGAGAGTAACCAATTGATAAATTGTGGTTCTCTTTAACAACCATTATTAGATGAAGAATCACGAGCACCGCCAACAAGTGCTCATTTCTTGATTTCTTTTAGTATTAAATTATACTTTTTCCCCTTAGATTCTCTTCACTCAAACCATCTTAAATTTACTGTAAATTCGCCCAGTTGATCATCCACAACCACTTTGAGACTAAATGTATTTCTAGTTCAATCAGGCGATAGCTCAGTAGCATATTAGATCAAGAGCAAAAATAAAATCTGTCCTCTACTACATCGTCTTCGTTTGATATTAAGGCCTTTAGCTCTCTTGAAGAATTTGTACAGTATGGTGCCGGAAAGCATTAATATTAAAGTAGATAACCGCATTTTTATTTTATCAAACTCTGTAAATTTTGAGTTTGAATTAATTAATACCAATCCAATGAAGCCAATTTTCGAGTACTTTTCCACTAAATAAAGTTGAATGTCATGAATACGTACGTTCAATATTGACTTCAAAAGCTGAAAAATAGACTAATTTATTTCTAAAGCCCAATGACTTCAAAGAACTCCACGAAAAGTAGTTACATGGTGTTAACTCATAGCTTCTTGGAGGTCATTCAATGTTACTATTTCTTTAAGTAATCTGCTTTCCAAACTTTTTGTGCAATAATTTGGTTGTTAGATTTTCTGTGTGGCACTTAGCCTTGCCTGTTTTGTCTTGTTGGTATCAGATGTTGTCAAGATCAATTTCTTTCAATTCTGGCCAAAAAAGGTTGGTTAACATCGATGTATACTGCTTTGCATATATAATTATGGTGTCAGCAGCTTCATTTTGAAAAAAGAACGGACAGATGATTCTATCAATTTAAACACTACACCAAACTGTCAATTAGGTGAATGTAAAGGTAGTTAATGAATAACTTGTAGATTTTTTTTTTGGTCAGAATCGACAGTTTTGTTTTTTTTTTCCGCACCACGCAGATGAAAGTGAGCCTCAGCCGTAGAAGATGATTTTTTTTTTTTTTTTTAAATTGTTATCGCTTTCAACTTGTTCCAAGGTGAAATCAGCAAATGCATGACGTTTACGGTGATCCAATGGCTTCAGCTTTTGAGTGAGCACAATTTTGTATGAATGCAAGCGCAAAACCTTTCTCAAAATCCGCCAGGTTACAGTTTGAGACAGTCCCAATTCATGTAAACTCCTTGGAATCGATACATTTTGGTCGTGAGCAACACTTGCCTGAACGGCAGCAATATTTTTATTACGTCGAGTGGTTCTTTATCTTACTGGCACTTGAACATTAAAATTTCAAACAGTTAGACAAATAGCGAGCACAGGTGGACGATTAATACGACCATAAATGGCACAAGCGCACAAAGACTTGCAATTGGAGAACGACTATTTTGTTAATGAAATTGAATAATTTGTAAACGTTGTAACGTTGTTGTTCTGCGTTCTACGTAAGAAAAGTAAAGAATATGTAGAATAGAAAAAATTACAGGTCACGAAATAATGGCTGAAACGACTTCTAGAAATCACATCATCCCTATTGGAAAAGGCAGCAGTTACTTTTACAGGACACCAATCGTTTATATTAATTTAAATCAAACCTTTTTTCTTCTTTTTTTTTCATTTACCATATCTTTCATTAGCTTCTCTCGCTCTCCTTTTTTACGTTGCTCTAAGGCTCCACTTGCTTACGTGGTTCACTTCACTGGACACTCAATCGTTTATATTATTTTAAATCAAACTTGTTTTCTTCATTTTTTTTTTTTTTTCATTTACCATCTCCTTCATTAGCTTCTCTCGCTCTCCTTTTTTACGTTGCTCTAAGGCTCCACTTGCTTACGTGGTTCACTTATTTTAATAATTTTATTAAACAAAAATAATAATGTGCATGAAGCTTTGAATTAATGATCCACTTATATCCATCTAAGTATGTACTCCTTTTATCTGCACACACCCTTTTTTAAATTATGCCAAATATCAAATATTTCGGATATATAAAATATGTACCCATTTTAAAATGCTGATAATCATCAGAAATTACGGTTATCTCAAATAGGTGAATCTACCCGAAATTCATATGAATTTAACCAAATGTTTCGTTTATTTAAATGGGTACGAACTTGCCGAAATTCAAACCGATTTTATATATAGCTTTCCCTGGTAGCACATAATTATCGCTGCTTACCACGAAAATTCAGTTGCCAGCTATAGTTGCCAGTATTTTTATATAGAAACCTAAACTCAACAAACTGGGTACCGGCACCACTTCCAACACATTGCTGCAGTACTGAACAGAAATCTGTTCATAATTGAAAAAATAGCAAAACTGCAGGAAAATGTTGGCAAATAGAAATAATTTGATATTTACGATTACGATAATGACACCCCAGCATGCAAGTTACGCGCTTGAGCAGAACGGCATTTACTTAATAACTGAAAGGGTGTGAGGTTATGCAGTTGAGTGCAAAATTTGTTTTAAATGTACGCTGGAGTCATTTACGCAGGTGTTGCGTTCGAATTCATCGTTAAGCAGCTGCACACACATAATGACACGTATAAAATATGGCTTCCGTTGATATTTCCGCCTGCGGGAAAAATACAATAAATTTAACACGCTAAGCGCCATTAAACGGTGTAAGGGTTTTCGAAATTACGCGCAGTTTAGTAATGGACTTTTGCGCCAAAAATTTTTTTTTTTTTTTTTTTTTTTGAGATATAGAAAATAGTACCAGCGTTGACATAAATACTTGCCAATGGCAATATGCGTAACGCATAAAACTTAACTCGCGGTGGGTGAAAGAAAATTCTGTGATTTATATACATACATACATATATGTTCATATAGTACACTCATGTGCAGCACACCAGCAAGCGCAACATTTCAGGCGATCGACCCTCCGGCAACAGTCCGGTAGCAAAGTGTAGGCACTTAAAAGGACTGCATAGTAAGAGAAAATTATAATAAAATAATATACGCTTGCGTATGTAGTTGTGAAGTGGCGTAGCTGGCGTATTGGCGCCCCCCGTGCATTTAATGCGCACAAATTATATTTTATGCTTTACGAGTACTCGAATAATTGCTGAGTGGCACGTCAAGCGTGTGTGCAACGCACTACTGTAAGGATTACAAAAATGAAAGCGTACAAAAATTTTTCTATACATAATTTTACACAGCGCCGAGCTTAATTATATTTTTATTTTTTTTTTATTTCTTGCTTTTGTTGTTGCACCCTTTTTTTTGATATTTTCAGGTTTTCTCTTTCATTTGAAGCACTTTCATTCACAATATAAAAAATTTTCACCGTTTTTTGTTGAGTATCCTATTTGTGTTGTACAACAACAAGTACTTGTTAGGCGCCAGCGCTTTGGCGGCCCTGCGGCAGCGTCAAAACAGAGTCAAGGTCTCGCCCAGCGGTGGCCAACTGCCCACTTGTGGTCGCTGCGCGCCGCAATAAATGTGCTAAAAATATTGTAAATATATACATACATATATCTATGTATGTATGCATGTGCGTGTGTGTGTTTAGTGGCACGAAAAAGGTTAAAATAGCTAGAAGTGAAGGTGAAAGCGAGAGTGCGTATTTAAATAAAACAGATGTCCCTGAAAAGTAGTCCCTCGTGGCGCATAAAGCGAAAAATGTGCTAATGCGCTTTAAGTTATGCAAATACTGGCGTGTTTTGACAGCTGTCAAAGGTGTAAGACGAATACTTTTTTTCAGCTCACTTCGTTATTGTTGCTGTGGATTCAAGCTATTTAAATCATATTTTTGTGGCGTAGATTTAGATATAATTTTTATAGTTTAGACGCATTGGCCTACTTTTTTAATATTTCTTTTTTTTTATCAAAAATACTGTATGGCTGATCAATTGAGGCAATGCGAAAGGGGAGAATATAAGTTGGGCTACGAGAGGTGACCACAATTCGATTAAACTTATGTTTGAAGCTATTCAGTTTTTCGACACAAAAAATCTAACTCGTGGTTGGTCTTGACTTCATATCAAGTATGGTACTGCGTCCAACTATTTTCTTAATTTTAGATAGTCTATTTTGATACAAAGTAGCTTTATGCCATTAAGTCAAGCATGCTTTTGGATCTATTGTAAAAACAGCTTAGGAAATCAGACGTGGTATAAATAGTTCACCGCATCAAGGTTTCCTCAAGAAAAAGTATATTCTATGCTGAATAGAAACAAACTTGTGTCCCTCGCTTAGCTTCAATAAAGGTGGTGCAAGTGGTGGCTCAGTCTAACTACTTTTAATTCCATTTTCCACCGTCAAAGTCTGTGAACAGCCCTTTGTTGTAACATTTAATTTGCTTCTCACAATGATAGAGGGTCAATATGACCTTAACTTAGTAGCGAAAACCAAAATTTATTATACTATCTGATCAAAATTGACACAGACTGAGAAATAAATTATATTTGCACACATTTTATACTATATATTATATACATTTATACTAACGCTTTCAAAATAAAGCTTGACCATATAAAGCCTGTATCTCGCCACCAGTAAAGGGCATCGCTTTTGTGGTCTTCTTTGCCAAAAATTCTAATGTTTTGTTATGAGTAAGTAAGGAGTGACACTAAAACACCCTAAACATTAACCAGAATGCGTTGAGTCGATTCCAACATGACTATTCTCAAGCTCTAAATGTGTCAAACTTGATCAGCTGACATTAAAAAGTCCGTAAGCACATAATTATACCTTATCGAAACGTCACATTTTATGGTTCTACTTTGAGAAATAGGTGAACAACACTTTGCATCCTCAACAAAAAAAATTTAAAAAAGAGAATATTTTTGACAAATCCAATCGCTTTAAACAGTAACCCAGAAAATTTTTCGATTTCGATCCTGGAAACCAATTCAAAAAAATGCTTTAAAGCTATCCGTATTAAAAAAAAAATAAATCCATATTTCTTCAGAAATGATGTCTGTGAGAAATTAACCTATATTGATATATAAAGTCTAATCCCGCTTCGATTAAACCCTTGAAGTAAAACATCACGCATGTGGTTCGCCAGTTACCACAAGTCGAAATACTGGAACAAGTCATCGAAAACTGAACTCAACATAGATGTAGCCGCGGCCAACAAAAGAATATCGTTTCGAATGATAATAAACATTCCCCATTAAATTTGAAGTATCTTCTTTAAAAAAGTAGGGAACCTCGAAATGGATCGTCAATAGATTATAGTTGTAAGTTCATTAGTAGTATGAAGGATGTTGAAATCTGGTAAGGAAGTTTTTGTAGGCTTCGCGAAAAACAAAAAAAAAAAAAAAAAAAACGTGTGGAAATCCTGTAGAGATTTGAGAGGGTGAAGAAGTATGATTTGCTGCAAGAATTTTTTGACGGCCTGAGTCTACCATGAGTAGATCTTGTTGCCTAATTGAAAACAGAGACCTCATATTCCAATAACATAACACGGCAGAAAATGGTCATATAAAATAAAGAGAAGCCTCCATTACTTTAAAAAGGCAAAAGTTGAAAATACTAAGCTGCATAACTATATTAAATACACTCTTTTAAACACATCAACCCAAGTAAAACCCAGACTACTTACTAGAAGATATAAATCACCGCTGCCGCAAATGGGGTCATCTGTGTGCAACCGGCGGATACAGTGAAATATTTAGAGCTCATTATGGATAGAAAACTTTCATAGAAGCCAAATATCGAAGAGAGGGCGAAAAAGGCATCGATTGCCCTATACTGCCGTAGAGAAGCCATTGGCAAGAGGTAGGGTCTCTCAACGAAAGTGGGTGCAATTCAATAAGGGCACTTAAGGCGATTTTTAACATAGTGCCCACTATTAGACTCGGAGAATCTGGGTTCTTAAAAGCTGTTCGTGAAGAGGGGCAGTTAGCTTCTTTACGTATAGGTCAAAGGTTGAGGGAAGATTGGCGAAGGGGTTTACTGCCAGTAGCTCTCAATCAACTCTAGTTTCAGATCACCTGACTAATGCAGTGTTTTCCAGGACGAGGTTGCAGCCATTAAGGTAGCAGTAGATCTGCTGCTCCGGAGTGCAGTCTCCTTCTAAGAAGTGATCATTCACTTAGTTAGCAAATGGCCAAGTTGGGTTAAACTGAAAAATTTTTCGCGAAGTCAACGCAATAATATATTCGAGTTCCTTCAATTATTAATTAAAATATCAAAATATTATCTTCGGAAGAAAAAATTGTAACCCAAAAAGATATTTGAGTCATTTAGTGTTCTATAGTAGAAGCGGTGCAGTATCAATATAACTCTTTCTTATGGGACAGTATAACGAAGACTGGCTAAATTTTTCGTAGATCGAGTTCTCTTTAATATACTATGTAATACACTACGAAAGATTTATAAAAGCTTTTTGAAAGATCTGCGAAAGCTCTCTTCAAGCTCTGCAACAGCTTACTTCTAAAACTGTTTCTTATACACCCCTGCCAATCTGTCGCCTTTTTTATACAATTTTAAACAAATTTCTAATTTACTTAATTTATATTTTAATTTTTATATCAAAGCGCATTCTGCACAATTTGAGCCACCCGTAGGAAACAGCGGGAAGCAAATATAAAAAAAAAAAATTGAAACAAAAAAGCAAAAAGCTGAACCAGCTGCTGGCAAAGTGGTCAGTCAAACGGAGCAGTGGCAGTTGCAAGCCACTGCGTATGTGTGTGCGCGGCGCGTTGACAAGCAGTTGACAGACGAGCGCTGAGACAACAGCCATCTTCAGCACACACACAAATTACCCGCCGGTTTTATAATGATTGCGGAGAACAAAAAATAGCAAAAAGTTCCTGCAGCTGCAGGATAATTCATTATAAATGCTAAATGGACAGGGTTTATGAGCGCAAGAAGGATAACAGATGAAGTAGAGCAAGTGTCACACATAAAGTTGCGGCAATCAGAGTGGAGTGAGAGGAAGCTTTTTGGTCTGGCATAAGGAAAATGTTTAAAAATAATAAGGAAGTACTATATATGTATAAAGCGTAAGCTAAAACTGCGCAAAAACATAAAATGAAAACAAAAAATTAAAATTAATATAATCAAGTTGCTCTTGCTTATTCTTGGAGGCGAGCTGAGTTGATGCTCCTGCAAGGTTGGTGTAGAATGATATTCTGCTTGTTGTTGTTTTTTTTTTTAAAATTTTTTTGTTGTTACTTCTTTCGCATGTTAATGAGAATTCACCATCGCTACTGCTTCGCTTTTTCAACAGCCTGTCACTGAGGTGCCTTATGCTTGCCTCAAATAATGCAATGAAGCTGATAGTGTTAGCGATAGCATCACCGCTGCCGGTCAGCCGGCAAGTTGACGAAGGTTGTTTGGCGTAGTGTCAGGAATTACATGTATAACTGTATACTATGTCAGCGCGAAAAAACCTTTCTTCCTTTATATTGGCGCTAACTTAATTAAAGTGAGGCATACTTTAAGGCGTTGTCTCCATTGTGCTCATACCTTGCCTTATTGCTGTTTAGTATTTTATTTGCTTTCATTAAATATCACTTGCTGATAAGCAGACCGCCTACCTTCTTTATAACTTTTTAATTCCATGCTGTCGATATATGTGTGTTTGTGTGTGTGTACACCTTGGTGCGATGGGCACCTGAGGCAGCTGAAAACTTTATCCATATTTTGGTACCACTCGCACGTTGGGTAAATTACAAACATAACAAGTGTTGCTAGGGACATACAGACATACACAAATTATGGCAAGATATTTACTAAAACAACAACAGCATCACTGATTAATAACGTAGAGGTGTTATTTGTTGGGGAAAGTTTTATGAAAAGTTTCTGAATTTTAAATTTGTGTTAAAAGCAGGCTGTCGCAAGATTTAAAATATTTAAATAAGTTGAAATTTAAAGAAAAAATTAAAAAAAAGAAAAAATATTGAAAAAAAAATTAAAAAACAAAAAAAAATTTTAAAAAAAAAATTTAAAAAATTTTCTATATTTTTATTTTTTTTTAATTTTTTCTTAAAACTGCAACTTATAAATAACAAAAAATAAATAAAATAAAGCTAATTAAAAAAAATTTAATTATTTAAAAACCTTTTAAATTAGAAAAAATATAAGTAATAAATATTAATCAAATTTATTTCCTTTCCCTTTCTCCCCTCCAGGATGGCACATCAACGTCCACAATTGCTCATAATCTCCATCTCCTTGCTTTATTGGTTCCGTCACACGGGCGAATGTTGGAAATTCGATGGCGGTGGTGCCGACATACTCGGTCCTGACGCGCATAACCCACCCGCCCTCAATACGCCGACATTTATTGCCACCTACAACCATTTACGTGCACCGCGTAGCGCAGCGGCGTCAGCTACGGCTTTAGCGGCACGTGGTCCACCGCCAGCTGTGCCGCCACCAAGTGGTAATGGTGGCGTAATGGCGGGTGGCAGCTTCTCGGCGCTGCTAAATGGCCAACAACAGGATATTTTGTATGCGTGTCCGCTGAATAGTATGTGTCAATGTGCCGGCTTGCCGAACGAGACGTCGACACTGATCGAAATCAATTGCAACGAAGTGGCGCTGTATAAATTTCCAGGTAAGTCAGTTGGTTATGTGAAATTAATTAAAATCTCGTATACGAATTTTGAAATAAAACTTGAAAAATTTTTGAGTTAGATGAGTTTTTTTAATATTTTAATTGTTTTGGTATTTTCATTTTTGAATATTAAAAATTTTTGTATGGTGGCAACCCTACTATGAACTAGTAAAGTACCTTTCGTCCATGATATAATAATTTTTATTTTTAAATATTTTTTTGTTTTAACACTTTGTTATTGGTTTGTCGAAATTTCAAGATATTGGTGTACGTTGGTAACCCTGTCACATTTTTTTTGGAAATTGAAATTAAAATCATCCTTTTTTAAGTAAATAATTTAATAAACATATAATTTCGACGCGTTTCCTCACCATAATACCAAATGCAGTTAGTCTTTTTCTAATATACATAAGTTAATACAATTTTACAAAAACAAAAAAATGGCAACACAGATAAATATTTTTTTATTTTATTTTAGGTATTTGCCCTGAAATCTGATATTTACGTGTTTCATATATTAAGTTTTTATTTATCAAACGACTTGGCTCCTGTGGACTAAGTGGCAACATTTCTAAATAATTTTATTTCTTGTTATTTTTTTTTCCTAAGCGTTTTTAATAATTTCAAAAAGCTAAAACCGACTACTTTTCTTATAAATGTTGTTATTTTTTTTCATCTGGCAACCCATATTAAAAATTTATCGAAAGTTAAATTATTTTATAATATTTTTTTTTTTAACCAAATTCAGCTAAAGCTGCAGACGTCCTAATGAGTTTTCTAAAACTTAAAAAAAAAAAAAAAATACCAAAAAAAAGTAGGTGGCAATTCTATAAAATATTTTTTATATTAGGTATTTGACTTCAGTTATAATATTTGCTTGTTTCAAAAGTTAAGCTTTTATTTATCTAACGAGCTGGCAACTTTGACTAAGTGGCAACATTCCTTAATTATTTTACGTTTTGTAATATTTGTTACGTTAGCAATTTTAATACTATAGAAAAATGTTAAAATCCCATTAATTTATTAAATATGTAGGTTGCTATTTTCTTTACATCTGGCAACCCACTTATAAAATTTGTCACAAGTTAAAAGTGTTAATGTTAACAAAGTTCAGCTAAAGCAACCTTCAGCTAATGAGTTTTCTATTTTTTTTTTTTTATTTTACGAAAACATAGTTGGCAACTCTATTAGATAATTTTTAAAGTCTTAACAAAGTTCAGCTTAAGCTGGTAGTTTTACAAGTTCACTTAATTCTTGTTTTAACATTACCAAAAAATATGTGGCAACCCTGTTAAATATTTTTTTTTTATATAGATCAAAGGTTAAAAAATATTAAAGTAATAATGAAACTCAGCAACAGTTGCAGCACTGTGAATTAGTTTTTGAAAATTTATGTAATAAACCTGTTTTAATTGAAAAGGTGGCAACACTATTATTTTTTTTTTCAAAAACAAAAATTATGTGCGGAAACATCCTAAGTTATTTTCATCTTTCGAAAACTATTTATTTTATTTATCAAACAACTTGGCAACCCTAGACTTTTATTTATATGAATATACTGTAATATGAAAGCCGGATTTTCAAAATTTTTCCTACAATACCACATTTATTAAATTATAAAAAATCGTTATTTTAAATACTGGGTGGCGCCACCTTAAATATCCATATATGTATATACAATGGCTCTTTAAATATTCTACCAACTCCTTGCTTTTGTCTTTGCATTAATTTGCTTACAAATTTCAACTAAAATTTGATGTTCATCACATATTTATAGAGAATTTATTTCTAATATGCAGCAATTTAAAGTTCCCAATTTTAATATTTACCCAAATTAATTTTTCATCAAGCGGAAAATGTATGCCTATCCAGCAAAAAAGCTTCAAATTTCCTTTTTGCATGCTCCAATCAGCCGACCTTACTTGAACACAAACTTTGGCAACAATTAAAATCTTCTACAACACTTCATCATCATAAATCTTATTGTCGGATCCTTTTCATTATTTTTTTGTTTTTTGTCTTTTTGCCGGTTTCTCGGTCAGAGCCGAGCATTCATTGATGAGCGTCTGCCAAGGGAAGGGTTAAGTACGACATAAGTTTGAGCGCAAGAGAAAAGAGAAATCAGTGGACAGCCTTACAATAAGCAAATTAAAGTGGGTTACTTGCCGGCTACACATAAATAATAGATGGAGTGAAGTGGAAGGATAAAATGAACAAATTTCTGAAGGCTCAAATTTTTAAGCAGATATTTTACCACTTTTGTGTTAATAGAATTGATGAAGAAGAGAGCAAAAAAGTGATGATAGCGTGTAAATTGAAATTGTAGGAAAAAGAAAAGGAAGCGACGCCGGACAAAACGATTTCAATTATTTTTTATATCAACTTGTAAAATCTGAGAATAGGTTGTGAATATCAGATTTTTATTCGCCTTCAAGTTTCTTTAATTAAGCAAAAAAGAGATGAGATTACAAAGTTTGAAAGCATAAAAATGAAGTTTCCTGAAATGAGACATTATACTTCACCAATTTTTCATTATGCTTGTTATCAATGATCTTCTAAAATACTCATACATAATTTTCTGTTTCAGTCATTAGACGGATCTCATATATGGCAGCTTTGAAGACAAAAACCCAACGACATCTCAGTTCAAAACCCAAATTTGTATCTCAATTCATTTACCCTGTTGAGGCTATCTTTTCAAAAAGGCTCAAACTATCTAATCAAATATGGAATTAGAATACCATTATACCAACCATTTTGCTGATTTTTTCCCAAAAGCGATCCTACTTTCAGTCTGTCTTATAATTTTTTTTATTTTTGGCTAAGTCATCTTTCGTCAAATTTTTAGTTAAGACACGTACCCAAATATAGAGCGACAAAATTTTAAATACTTTCATTTGGAGATGATATTCGATTGTATTGGAAGGCTTGCGAACCTCTCGCCGGAGTTTAAAATCAGTTAGACAATCTGAGCTTCCTTCTCCGAAGGCATACCAAATCATTCTCAAATATCAAATTTAAAATAATATCATTTATTTACACCGATGAGATACTTAATACTTAAACGCTTTTTAAACTTCATCCTATTTGTAGGCAAGTTTGCAGTTATTTTATGTTGTCACTCTTTAGCCAAGACACATACCTAAATTTAATAATTTTTCTAGATAGGAAAATCACGCAGTCTTCGGTTGTATTAGAAATCTTAGTTACCTTCTATCAGACTCTAAATTAAGGCAAACAGTTTTAGCCACCTTGGGATACCAGAATATATATTTGCGAATAAGTACCTAAAAGTAAGCAATCATAAACTATGTGGTAATTTAGCAAAGTCACACTCCAAACTTAAGAAAGCCAATTTTGTCGAAATTTATAAATTTTTACAGCCGTGATCCTAATTTTAAGCATTCTCTCAATATATGTTGTTTGTAATTTTTTAGCTGAGACACATACCCATTTTAATATTGACAAAATAAAACTTCGTTCTGAGTGGGAAAAGCAAGTGGTCCTTGGTTATATTGGGAAGCTTAGATGCCTCTCGTCTGACCCAAAAAAAAAATTAAAAGATATGAAGATCAAACAGTCTTTGACTGGTATTGGCTGACCTCACGTCAATCCCACTACTTCAGCTGTAGCTTCAATTAAACTAATGTTGAAAGCTCTAAAAATAAGAGTTTTTGCTTAAAAATAGTCAGGTGCAATCAACGAGATTGGATTGAGAGAACGAAAGATTTTAGTAAAAATAAGAAGGTCTAACACAGAAATTACGGTGGAAGAGAGAGCTTCCAAGTATTAAAAACAAAAATATCATTCAAGTTCTTTAATCTGGTACAAAGCTATTTGCATTTAAATGAAGACACAACTTAAAGCCTCTACAATCTTTTCATTTATTTGCTTGAAACACTCAGCTTAAAGCTGCATTTATTCGCCCTACTCGCACTAAAAGCAAAACAAATTAAATCCAGAAGAATTAGCTGAGACAAGGCGAGCGACAATAGCCAACTGACGCCGCTTACACAATGCTAACTGCACTACAAAATCCGACACACCTACAAACGCACAACAATAAAAATATATAAATATATCTGTCTAGTGTATCTCTACTCTCCATCTCTCGCTCAACTAGCACCATCAGCTAATCTAGCTTTACGCCAAAATCAGCCGTTTCCTGTTCCGTTGCGCACTTTAAGCTTTGTGTTGCCTGACGCCGGTCGCTTTGCTCCACACAGCCTTCAACCATCACCTTCACATTGTGCTTAACCCCCACAACCAAACAAATCCCCTGCACTGTCTTGCAAGCGCTTTTATTCGCTTCGTTGGCGCATTGTCCGACAGCACTAAATTAAGTTTTGTATTTAAGTTTGCCAATTAGTTTTGAAATGAAATTGTTGTCGACTTGGCCGCTTGATTTTCGCTTGCCCTCCACTCACCTCCGCTTGCGCTCATGTCTCTCGACATGTTTTTCCTTCAGCCTTCATTCATTTCACTGTGCCCGCTCAAGGTCTATTCGGCAGCGCATCCACACGTTTTGTAGTTTTCTCCAACCCTTGCCGTTTTGTCGTTTAACGCCTCCTTTGCCCTTCCCCTTGCTGCTTATTCGTACGCTTGACTGGTCCGCCTTTTGACCGGTTGTTTTCCACTTCCGTTTCCGTTTCGACTGCAACATTTCTAGCAAAAATTTCATTTGTTCCACGACTTGTTCTTGTTGTTTTTTTTTTTTTTTTTTGTCTTTAGCATTGTTTATGAGTACCGTATTTGTGTTGCCGCCGTTGCCTGTCATGTCTTGTATCCGAAGTAATGCTTTACGGCCTTTGGCCTTGTTGCTCTTTAATACTGTAGTGGGTGGTTTTGTGCATAAGTCGCTGCAATTGGTAACATTTTTCGGGAGTTTTCATTTATTCAATTTTCTTTTTGGCTTGCTCAATTACAATATAGTGTTTTTTCTTGCCCCTTCTGACCTTTTGCTGCCCTTTGAACTTTCTATTTTAATCGTTTCCCGCCTATTAGGTATTCGGTTAGTTTTCGTTTACGTTTTGCTTTGAATATATGTATATAAGTATGTACAAGGTTTTTACCAAAACAAAAAATAACAAAACATTTTTTTTAATTAATTAAAGTTTTAAATTATTCAATCTTGAAAAAATGTTTCTAATACTTTATTCTAAAACAAAAAATGTTGGTTAGTGATAAGAATTTTTTCTCCAAATCGCCAAATACGGCTGGTTTTTTAACCAGAAAAAGTATTGTCTTATAGACAGTGCATGGATTTCCCGATTTTGATCACGTTTTCGGATGATAGACGTACACCACTCTTGGTTATCTCGTCCACAACATCATTGGACTCAATGCCTTTGTGACCTGGCACTCAGTAGGAGTGAAGTTGCTCGCGACTGGCAACACTTTTCACAGCTGTCCTTGCTTCTGGCCTATATGCGATACGAGGTTACTGCGTTGATTGCGCTTGGCTGTCTACGAAGATGTTGATTCTGGAATTGCCCGCGGGTGCACTGCAACTCTGTTACTTTCGCAATGGCAAAGACCTTTGCTCGAAATATACTGCAGTGGTCCAGCAACTTAAAAGGTGGCAATATGCCTAGCTCTGGACAACGTCCGGTGTGTTTAACGTGTGTACCTGCTGATGACAGCCTTACCCCACGGCGCTCAAAAGCACAGCGGATCAAATCAATGTTGATCATTTATCAGCGTTTTGAGAATGCCTAGCTCGGGACAGTATATTCCCGCACCAAATCCATCGTCCATTTTCGAGCCATCTGAATAGATGTATAGAGTGCTGCGCATAGCTAACTTACCTTAACGCCAGACATATCTCTCTATGTTTACTTTGAAAATTCTTTCCCAGTTGAAAAGTGGAGTCATGTAGGCGGTGTTGCCCAACCACCATTAACCTCAGGGCTATACTCATATGTATGTATATGTAAATTTTCCTGCAGAAAATAGACGTTTCGCCGATTTTGCTGCACAGTTTTTCTCGAAAAGGTCTATTGGTGGCAGGTTTAGTACAAGTGCAAGAGCCGCCGTTAAAATTGTTTTCAAACTCTCATTATGTACAGCGCAGATAGCCTATAAACTGACTTCTGTTAGGTGGATTTCCGTACGTCTCCCCATCATACTACTGTGCCATAGGGCAGAATTGGTCCAACATAGCTTTGTACCCCAAAAAATTTATAATTTAGTAGGACCAATGCAAGAGAGAGGGAGAGAGCCCTCAGGCTGGCAACCCCAAGGCACTTAGTGCGATCCCTAGGAGAAAGTTGCGTTCCTTTTAAAATGTTTCTGATTTAAAACAGTTTCTTCTTTCACCTACCTCTTTCTATCTGTTTTCTCAATATCTATAATGCTGTCTCTCTTGTCGTTACATTTGTTTCTTTTTTACCAACTATGACTCTGTCCCTATCTCAATTACCCTTTTTTCCTCCTCTCATTATCTCCTTTTATATGTACAATGGAGAATTTCCAACAATGGCTTCTACAAATCAGTATGTCAAATTTAAAACCGTTTCTTCTTATATCCATCTCTTTCTATTTATAATGCTGCCTCACTTCTTTTATATTTTTTTTTTTTTTTGCTTTTACGGATTGTGTTTCTGTCTCTATCTGGCTAACTCTCCCTTACTTCTCTCAATATTTCAGTTTGTCTCACTTTGTTCTCTTCTTTCACTATATTATAGTGATATGTTATGATTGTTTATATGCTTCTCTTTACCATAACTCACCCTTCGTTTCACTTTGCCTCTTGCTTCATCAGTAAATTTATTTAATTTTTGACATCCACGATCCTTGAATGACATTTATTATTACTTTAGAATATCACCTGATACATTAATTCAGATTTTAGACGGTACTCGTCACTTTGAATAATTCTCGTTTGTATTTTTCTCTTATTTTACTCCCAAGCTGACAAAAAAAAATCTAATATACAAAACGAGGAGTAAATTTTCATTACAACTGCTTACGGCAAAACTAGGTTGCGCTCCACGTGATCATATAAAAATACCGTTATTACTATTACCTGCTTTTACTATCGAACACGTTATCATTGCACATATATACAGCTCAATATTGACACAAGTTAACGTCCCGATTAGGCTTATTAAAGGAGAAGTAAGTTTCACTGAATTTTTAGTGCAAATTTTATTATTTTTCCGGCATCCTTTCGCCTTAGCACTGCATGGGTAATAAAGAAGTCCACTTGCACGTTTGCCAAATTTCGCGCTAAATCAGCATAATTTTGATGAAGCACGTACTGCACTCAACTGAAAAGACTACCAAATTGAATCGATGTATGTGAACGAGGAAGTTGAATGTGTGAAAAAGCGAAAAGAGAAACTAGCAACTCGCTAATATAGCGCCATTCTCGAAATAATGCTGACATTTGCAGTTATTGATCATAAAATAAAAAAAGAGAAAATTCTGCTTTTTTGAGTGAAAATTGTAGCAAATGCGATTTTATTACCTTTTAGCGCCTAGTGGTAGGCAACATTTTTTATTCTGCCAATTACTTTATGCTCTTAAAAGTGATTTGCTTTTACTCTCCACTTCGTTCAACTCATATACACGTGTATACCGTTAACTTGGCGCTTTTGGGAAAATTTCATGGTGAGAGTTTTCGAGGAAAATTGATTGAAATTTGCACTTGAATAAATCATAAACTAAAATTGATGAATGTTTGCTACAAGCAAACCACACCATATGCCAAACAAGGTGCTTATATGCAAGCACACATACGTATGTATATATGTATATTAAAATTCGCATTTGTATAGCGGTTTGTTGGCAAAAATTAATTGCAGCGTAAACAAGAATTTTCGAAGCGCAAAATTTCTGCTCTAAAGCGACTAAAAGCTAACAGTGAGCTTACGTCTATATTTGTGTATATGTTTGCATATAACGGTGTATGTTACAAAAATTGCAATATATCCATTTGCTGCCAAATGTAACCGCACCTTTAAACCAATTCATCAGCGGTGTGTACAACTGCTCGTGTGTGCATGTGTGTGGGTGCGCTAATGGCCAACGCTACTAATGGCTGCCTGACTAATACATCAATTGCCATTGCGCATCGTGTTGCTAGTTTATATTAAGTGTTCATACACATATATTTGTGTGTGTGTGTTGATGGTGCACTAAGTTTATACCCTAAATAAAAAAAAGTTTCAAATCGGATGGTAAACGGACCAATCGTCCATATTCAAGTCTTTGTATCGAAAAGTTTTTTATTTGAAAAGTTATCTTCACGAAACATGGTATGCATTAATTTCCAAAGCAACACTATAATCTTTGAAGAAATGATTTGGATCGGACCACTATAGCATATAGCTGCCATACAAGCCGACATATCAAAGTAAAGTTCTTATATGAAAAACTTTTTTTGTTCCCAAAATATATTCACAAAATTTGGCCCAAATAATTGCTAAAGACAACGTTACAATCTCCGAAGATATTGGTTAGATCAGACTACTATAGCATATAGCTGCCATACAAACTGACTGATCGGAATCCAGTACTTGTAAGTAAAACTTTTCCATTTAACGAGATATCTTCAAGAAATTTGGCATGCAATACTATCCAAGGTAACGGCACAACCTTGGCAGAAATTGTTCAGATCGGGTCACTATAGCTTATAGCTGCCATACAAACTGACCGTTCATAATACTGTGCTTGTATGAAATACTTTTTTATTTGACAACTTATTCTAATGAAATTTGACTTAGATGAGTTTCCATCTAAAAGTCTATAATATCTCTATATATGGCACAGATCGAACTACTATAGCATATAGCTACCATACAAACTGACCTTCCAAAACCATCATAGTACAACACTGCATACCCTTCATTGCAAAAATAACTGTACTTGTGCACCTGTGTATGGTATTTTGGCTTCACTACAGCCGCAGCTAACCTTCCTTCTGGTTTTTGCTCCTTTTTATACCTTTGCCGCCATTGCCAACACATTAATTGGGGCATGCAAATTGTGGTTGCATACTTTTAGCTGCTACAATATTTGTGTGTGGAGTTTAGTCCGTCTGTGTGCATGTGGTGTTTTGCATTTGCCTGCAGCTACATACATTTGTATGTGTTTTTAATAGAAATGCATTTAAGTTGCATTACAATTTGATTACAAATTATGATATTTAAAATTCCCTTAGTGCGCTAATGTGGTTCGAAGACTTGTGTGGCTATGTGGTAAAGGTTTTCAAATTGTTAAAATGCAGTTATTAGATGATTGATGCGGAATTTAACCGACTCAGTTTATGGTGACGTGAGACAGGCGCCTGTGTGGTGTAGTAATTGGAAGAGCAACTTTTCCCTTTTTCTCTTTTTCAGAAGCTAACATGTAATTCCAAAGACTCAGGCTAGCTCAGGCATACTTGTTTATATTGGAAATAATAATAGATCTGTAAAATAAGAATGTTGTTGAATAGCTTAGTTATCCTTTAAAGCTGCTAGTTTTTGAGGAGGAACTGATTAAAAAATTTTTTGCCGAGATTCAAACCTTATATCCTTTAAAGCTGAGACTTGTTAATGGTAAAACCGAATAAAATTTTAAAGTTAACCAAGTTTCAAACCGTCTATTCTCTGGGCTTTGAATTTTTTATAGAAGCGACAATAATCTAAAAGGGTGTTAACGATATAGAAACAAAGCTTTCTCATTTTCCCATGAATGTATGGGGTAGTGCCGGAAAACTGATGGATGTGAGGGAAATTTGTTTGAAAAATGAGCCTCAATCTGTTAACAGAAAAGAACAACGCAGAAACCAATTTTAGAATTTTTTTTTTTGAAGGATATGATGGCCTCGTATGGTAATGAATTTTACCAAAAGATTTATTTTGAGTACATTATCGGCGTCCAAACTTTTTGTAGCGAGGCTAATTGGTCCCAACTCAAGATATCAAGTGCAACCAAGTCTTATCCACTTCATCTCTCCAACGGAATGGAGGTCTTCATTTTTCTCTGCTTCCACCGATGGGTACTAAATTGGAAACTTTCAAAGCAGGAGTGTTCTTCCATTCGCACAACACTGTCTCTTGATTTGCTGACCTATGTTAATGTCGCCATATATCTTGTACAGCTCATCGTTCCATGTACTGCGGTACTCACCGTTGCCAATGCGCAAAAGCTCATAAAACTTCCGCAAAACCTTTCTAGCGAACACTCCCAAAGCCGACTCATCCGACGTCCTTACCGCACCTTATAGCTGGCTGGAAATAATGAGTGACTCATAGAGTTTGATCTTTGTTCGTCGAAAGAGGACTTTTAGAGGAGGACTGGCAAGGTAATCTGCGTTGGATTTCAATGCTGTACTCGCCTAG
>CM050323.1:137524805-137540003 GCA_027475135.1 Bactrocera correcta | reverse complement strand
AAAGACTCAGGCTAGCTAGAGTGAATTTATTTTTTATTCAAATAAGGTTTTCTTTAAACAGATTACCGCTTTAATTTTGACCTTATAGACTAGATTAAGTTTAAAAACTGCCTATTAAAAAGTTGAAGAAATAATACTCATTACTTTTCAATTATAATTAACTGAATGATATTTAAAATTTGCGGAGAAGTTTAAGTCACAAATCAGAGAAAACACTAGGTGTCTCAGAATGTTAACCATATCCCAAAAATTAAGAAAGTGTGTTGATGATGGATTTCAAAGTAGCAATGGCCATTATTTTTCTTTTGTCAGAAGAAATCTAACAAATGTTTCTACATTTTCCTAAAATTCTACACTTTTTTGCATACAAGGTCTGTCGCAAAAGAAACAGGACTGTTAAAAAAACAACAAAAAATTAATATTTTTCAAAAGCTATATTTTTTTATTCAAAGTAGTTTCCTTCTGCTTCGAGCCCGATCAATTAGCATTTCAAATGAGTGTTTAAGGTCATTTTTCGGAATGCTCTTGAGAATATCGGTCACCGCCTTTTGGATAGCTAAAATGTACTGAAACCAGTGTCCTTCCATGGGAAAATGAAGTTTTCCAAATAGGTAAAAATCTCAGGGTGTCAGATCAGGTGAGTAGGGTGAGTGATTAATGGTTAATATGGAGGTTTTTGTCAAAAAATCAGTGACAAGAATCGGCCGATGACACGGCGTATTATCGTGCAACAGGCGCCAGGACCCTCACGGTATTGTGGTCGAGCACGACGAATGCGTGATAAAAGACGCTTCATTACACCAAGGTAAAACACAGCATTAATCGTTTGGCCAGGTGGGACGAAATCTTGGTGTAGAACTCCCTCGGAATCGTAAAAACAAATCAGCATTGTCTTTATTTCTGACTTTCGAAGACGACTTTTTTTCGATGACTTCTGATCGTCACAGAGGTCCTCACGACCTTCTTGGAATCGCTTAAACCACTCATGCACATTACTACCGGATAGGCACTGATCACCATAAACTTTTTTCATTTTTTAAAAAATGTTTCAATAAACGTTTTCCCAAGTTTAAAACAAAATTTAATATTTGTTTGTTTTAATTTGTTCAAAATGCATTTTACGACCGATGACCAAAAGCTGCTCTCTTAAAATTTTTACGAAATGTGAACAAGAGATCAAAATTTTTATTTCATATACCCACCAATAGGTGGCGCCACCAGAAACAGTTATATTTAAAAAGTTCTATTTCTTTTGCGACAGACCTTGTATAAAACTCACTTGTCCTATAGCGTTCTTAATTTTTATCATCTTCTCACATAAAAGCGATTTTATCGTCCTTTAAACGGGCATCACAAAGTGCTTCCTCAGGTTTAGTTCAATCCATATATTTTTCGCTGAAATAGCATCTGAGTATATTTATCTCTTTCTAGCCAGCAACCTATTTTTCAACGAATTAAAAAAAAGTAAAAGTGTAACCTAATCACATGCCCACCGACATTCTTAAGTCATATTTGGTACTTGTACCAAAAATTTTTGACGCTTCGAAATGATTTGATCAAAAAAAAGTTTGAGTGACTTTAATTGAAAGATAGTTAGAAAGATATGCATGGCGATATTTGATCTATTGTGCCCTTTTTTCTTTTGAATCACCTCAAAACAGATGCATAATTTAGAAGAAAAAAAAAAACCAAAAGAACTTTTGCGGCCAGCACTAAGCCTTCATTTAGCCCTCACTGCTGGAATGCAACTCTCAGCTGATGTTAAATTTTTTCGAAGAGAGCAGTGTCTCTTTCTCTCTCTTTTTACTTTGTACACGTAAGTTCTATACGGCGGTGCCAACTTAAGTTTTGAATTTTGATTCTAGATACCGCGAAATTATCGTCCGAAATGGAGAAAAAAACTGCTAAATTTGATTTCTTACGGCGTGCGACTCAAGATATTTAATGCTAAATATGAAAAGATATCATTAGTATGACAAAATTTCATAGAACACTTTCTTCAAAGCCATATACTTATATATATTTCCGAACCTTTTTAATGTTACTTGTGAATATTCCTTCAAAGAAAAAATATTTAACGATTTTCCAACCTAGTCGTGACACGAACCTACGATTCGCGCTCATTTACATACTTATTTTTATTGGAAATAGTAATAGATCTGTAAAATAAGAATGTTGTTGAATAGCTTAGTTAGAACTACAAGTATCCTTTTGAGATGACCTACATATATATAAGGGTCTATTCTCATTTTTCCCATTTCAGGTATAAATCCCTTATTTTCCTTTTCTTCTTCTTTGAGCCGAATTAACACCAGCGCCATAGTCCATTCTTCTTTTCACTATTTGGTCCCAACTCGAGATATCAAGTGCAACCAAGTCTTCTCCACTTCATCTCTCCAACGGAGAGGAGGTCTTCATTTTCCTTTGCTTTCACCGATTGGTACTAAATTGGAAACTTTCAAAGCAGTAGTGTTCTTCCATTCGCACAACATTACCTTGCCAGAGCAGCCACTGTCTCTTGGTTATCTGACCTATGTTAATGTCGCCATATATCTTGTACAGCTCATCAATGCGCAAAAGAGCATAAAACTTCCGCAAAACCTTTCTCGCGAACACTCACAAAGCCGACTCATCCGACGTCCTTACCGCACCTTATAGCTGGATGGAAATAATGAGGAACTCATAGAGTTTGATCTTTGTTCGTCAAAAGAGGACTTTTCTTTTCAATTGCCTACTCATTCCGAAGTAGCACCTACTGGCAAGGTAACCTGCGTTGGATTTTAACGCTGTACTCGCCTAGCGCGGATGTGCGCTGGTTTTAAGACCCGCCATATAGAAACCACGTCCAATAAAAAATAATCTCTTGCCTTAGCGACCTCAAAAAGGAATAATTATTATAAAAACGAAAAAATCTCTTTGATTTTCACCAAGAACAATCGCTACAATTATTTGCCACGCTCACTAAAGCAACAATAAAAGTAATTGCATAGAAAATTAACAAAAGTTTCCCTAAGTTTTCCTTTTTTCTCTTCATCACTGTGTTTAACGTTGCATAGAAAGCAAGGAACAATAAAAAAGGAAAAAATATATAAAAATTAAAAATAAAACTTAAATAAATTGAAAACAAAGGACCCCAACTAAATAAAGTGAAGCCAAAGTTAACAAAAGTGGAATAGAATAAAGTGTGTATGGAAAGTGGAATTGTGCAGCAGCGCGTACAACAAAGCAACATTTAACACACAACAAAACGAGAGGCGAAACATAATGATTTTTAACAACAAAAAGAATGGAAAGTGCAACTATAACAAATAAAGGTAGACACAATGTAGTTTGTAGGCGCAATGCAGAGCGCTAAAGGCCGGTCAAAGCTCGTTGCGTCTGTTGAAAAAGTAGCGTAAAATTTCGCCAAAATGAAAATACACTTCAAACGCGCTTTTAACTAGAGCGTGAAAATGAAGCAAACTTTAGACTTTTAAGTGTGTGAGTATGCGTGTTGCAACCAAACACTGAGGAAGAAGATTGTAGCAGAATAAAGAATACTAAGGGAAACAATAAATATAAGCCGTACTCTACTGTTGAATATACAAGTAGGTAGTCTTCAAGTGAACAGTTTCACTTTCCACCATTTGTGAGTATAATATTTTTTTACTAATTTTCAATAAAATATTTCAATAAAGATATTTATATTTAATTTATGTTAACTTTCTGTATCTCTCTCTCACTCCTGATATGTAGAATAGGTATATAGGTGAATTTTTCGAACTGTAACTCTCTCTCTTCTCACTACAGCAAGCATTCCCTGGTCTTGATAACTTGAAATGTCCATTGAGCTTCATCTACATTAGAACAAATGACGACTGTGGTTGCTTAAAAATTCTTGACAATTATTATTACATTATATTTCACAGAGATTTTGACTGTAGGTATGCTAGAAGTCGATAATATATGCTTTCCATATGGAACTTTGGGTAGAAATCTATAATAAGTACTTTATCCATAGACAGATAGACAAGGATTGTACTGCGACCTTAGGTCTTTCTTGTGTCCTACTTTATCCACAAACACAATAGATATTTATCAATCAGAGTCCTGGAAGAGCGAAAGATGGGCTGTAACCTTTTCAAATTTCGAGTTATTATTTTTTAAAAATATTGAAACATATTGTATGGTCCAGTGATCATAACGAAGCTGGTATACAATATTTTAATAGCACCAATAAAACATAATAAAAGTCTTAACAAAAATCAAGGAGTGATTTCTGTTACATATTAACACAATGTAAATACGGGCTATTTCAGCGTATATCGTAGATGTGTTGTGTAAGCCGTAAATTCGGCTCTAAGACTGAGTTAATCCTCGCGAACAGTCATCTCTAATAATGGACATTCTAATAATCCTTTTATACCCATTACTAGGATTTTCGTCGTCCTCTAGAAATGTAAATAAATTAGACTAACCTTAAGAGAGGACTGACATAGTGCTGAGAAGGACAAATACATAGAAATAGGTTTCTTTCTATACAAGTGGGTGGTCTCTTTTCAGCAAAATTTAATATCACAATTGCCTTCCGACTACCAACCTTCTAAGCCAAGATCACGGCAAGAAAAGAAAACCTTCTGGTTTTGACTATGAATATATCGTCCCCTAAAGGAAAAATAACGTAACATCGGTTTTCGAAAGTGTATGGCGAAGAAATAACGATAAAATAGAAATCATTCTCATTGAAACAAAATATGAAAATGATTATTACAAATGGCTATAAGCTGGTTATACTATATAACCAATATATATTAAAGATACGTGTCGTTTTGTGAGCTGCTAAAAGTGAGATTTTCGTTTTTTGCGATGTCGAAATTTGTTGAGCAAAGAATTTGCATTAAATTTTGTTTACGGAATCAATTTTCTGCTGCGGATACGTTGAGGATGGTGCAGAAAGCCTTTGGTGATAAGGCTATGTCTAAACAATTGTTTACAAGTGGTATAGTGAGTTCCAAGCCGGCCGTGAATGTGTCCAAGACGAAGAGCGTCCAGGGCGACCATCAACCTCAACCGACGAAGCTCACGTTAAACAAATCAAAGATTTGGTGTTAAAAAACAGTCGATCAACAATTAGAGACCTTGCTGATAATATAATATGATAACGGCATATCGAAAGGCTCAGCCAATATCACTTTGAAGGATGTTTTGGGCCTTAAGCGCGTCAAATCTCGACTGGTACCGAAAACATTGAATTTTTTGGAAAAAAGGCGTCGCGTTGAATTGTGTGAAACAATGCTTTCCGACTACCAGGATATCATGAAATGCACTATAACTGGCGATAAGACTTGGATCTATGCTTACGACTCCGAAACAACCGATCAATCGAGCGAATATCGTGCCAAACGAGAGCCGAGACCAAAAAAATCGCGCCAAAGTCGCTCAAAAATCAAGATCATGTTGATTGTTTTCTTCGATTATCGTGGTGTTGTGCGTTATGAATTCCTTTCAACCAGTCAAATAGTCAAAAATGAATATTATTTGAATGTTATGCGTCGTTTGCGTAACGCTATCCGCCTAAAAAGGCCGGAATTGTGGTGTGGTTTTTACACCACGATAATGCACCATTCCATACTGCCCTCGTAATTCGTGATCATTTCGCCAAAAACTCAACCCATATCATTCCGCAACCACCGTATTCACCTGATCTGAGCCGTGCGACTTCTGGCTGTTCACCAAGCTCAAAAGACCGCTCCGGGGACACCGTTTTTATACGGTAGAGGAGATTCAAGCAGCGGCGAAGACGGAACTGAAGGCCATCCCGGTAAGTGACTACAACCAGTGTTTCGAAGAATATTGGAAAATCCGTTGGTATAAGTGCATTGAATCGGGAGGGGATTACTTTGAAGGAAATTGATTTGGAAGAATAAATAAAGAATTTTCAAAATAAATATAATGTCACCTTATTTTTGGGCACAGTAGTATATAACTCAGAGCAAAAACAGAAAATTGTATACATATGCGTAGGTATGATAATGAATCGAAAGTAATGAAAAACAATTTTTTTTTAATTTTTTGATAAATGTTATATGTTGGTTATTTACTGGTTATTTATAACTCATAGCGAAAATTTCAAAATTTATGCATCATGAAGTGAAGTGAAGGTTTTCGATTTTTTACGATAGGTTATTTTTCATATGACACTAGGTACTTGTACGTGCCGACTATTAAAATACCTAAGGATAGTATAGGATCTTAGGGTAGAAGCTGCCTAGCGGTAGAAAAAAAAATACTGTAGACCGTCTTCTGTGTTAAAACAATACTTTGTATATGCAAGTATCAGAAGCGTGGTTCAAAAACGAGCTGCCAAGAAGTACAAAAGAAGATAATGTAAACGCAGCGTGGCTCAAAGAGAACGTGTTATTGTGAGGGGATTAAGTCACGGTGGTTTCAGAGAGCACTTCCTAGATACCTACAAGCCTCTTCAGACAGCTATTCTACCTAACTACTGAAGTATATAAATTTGTGTCACTATAAATATCGCCGATTAGTAATAATAAATTCAAATCAATTTAGAATTTCGGGTATTTCACTGATTTTAATTTGAATCTACGACTTTCAAAGATTTTAGAAAGATCACTATTTCCATCTCATACTTAATGGATTTACCAAATTTCACTTAAAAGTTTAATGTTAGGCTCGGGATCGGATCTATGTGATCGATAAAGGTGTAAGGGATCATGAGTAGCCAAACTTCGGTTGCTAAAGTTTTGATCAAAAGTTTAAGTTGATCGCGAGTACACTTCGTCATTTTTAATGTTATGCAGTAGACTCGGCCAGCACTTGTTTGTAAGTTAACAAAATGTTTCAGAAAGGCAGTCTCAGGCTTTCTATAGAAAGTAAACTAAATAGAAAAAACTTAAGTGCAGATTTTTGTTTGATTTCCTTTACTTTTAGGTGATAGGGTAGCTAGGTGTGGTCAAGAATTTTTTCAAAGAATGACTAGACAAGTTTCTTGGAGTTCTGCATAAGAGTAAGTAGAGTAATTGTTCCTTGATGATCTTCAAGAGCATAAATATTTTCAACTTTGTTTACTATTTCGCTAATGTTCCTCCTTGGCACTACCTTCACGCCTATTTGTTAAAAACTTTCACGTTGCCTGCTTTCATACTCAAAATGATTGTTTTATTTTGCAAACACTTTAGCTTTGTGATGCGTTCTAAATTGTGAGTGGAGGGAGGGAGTGCACGCAACCGAAAGTGGCGCAGTGGAGCAGCAGCCAAAGACGCCACAGGGTATTCGAGTAGACGCAATGGCGGTTGAAATGAAAAAAAGGACTCCGAAGGCCTGCAGTTAACCGTAAGAGCGAGGGGAGAGCGCAGGCCGAACACACAGCAACTATTGTTGCTTTCTACATTGTGCATGAGTGCTTGTTTTTGTTGCTTTTTTGTTGTTTGCTATTTTAATTTAAATTGCGAAACAATTGCGACGGCCTTGAAACAAATGGCGTAAAAGTAACACACAACGCCAGTAAACAAAAGTGCGCGCACAACAGACCACACACAGACACGCGCTCACACACATACAGAAGCACAGACAGAGGTAGCAAGTGCAATTGTGAAAAATAACAGTTATTAAAGCGCACGCTGCAGTGGCACGAACAATAATAAAAGCCAGCATTTAGTGCTTGACTATTGCGCTGGAAATTAACACAAAAACACACTGCGAACACACCGTAAACGCCTGAAAGTATGCAAAGCGCACACGAATGCAAGCATTAGCAGGCGAGGCGCGTGTGTAAGTACACCATTGCAAAGTAAAATGCAAAAAATATTGTAATAACAATAAAAACAAGAAATTCCGTGAGAAAAGAAATGTGCAACAACAACAACATGAAAAGCAATTGCCACACAAATGTTGCACAACTAAAGTGCGCATTTTGTATGCAACAAATGCATTTCAAGCGACATGGAAAAATAAAGTCCACAACAACAACACCAACAACAAAGTGGGTGATTATGAAAAGCAAGCGAGGCGACACGCACAAAGCGTGTGCAACAAGCGCAGCAAAATCGCCTGGCGAGCAAGCAGCTTCTGCAGCAATGCGTTGGACCGCGTGTTAAGTGTAGTGGAGCGACAGCAGCAGATTGTTGCAAGTTGCGCGCTGACACATTTGGCGGTGATTACAGCAATGCGTAGTTTTCGTTGCCTTATTTTATTTTATGTCACTGCGTTGCCAACTTGACGCATTTAAGTGGTGAAAGTGAAAACGAAAAATAAAAATAAAAGCAACAAAAAATTAAGAACTCAACAGTGTTGCAGGTAAAAACAAAAGCATGCAAAATAAGAAGAAGCGTAACATAAGTCTGCACCGCAGCGATAATACCCTACACAGGTGAATTTCTTACAGCATAAAATCAGTAAAAATATATTTATCTAGATTTTCATCGTTCAGCTTGTGTGGCAGCTATATGTTATAATGATCTGATCTAAGCAATTTTCCCGGAATTTGAAGCATTATTTGAGTTAATAATCTGTGCTAAATTTCGTGTAGATATCGTGTCAAATTAAAAAGTTGTTCATATAAGGATACGGTTTTGATCACTAAGTTTGTATGGCAGCTATATGTTATAGTGACCCGATCTGAACCATTTCTTTGGAGATTACAGTGTTGCTTTGAGCAATATTTTTTGCCAAATTTCGTCTAGATATCTTGTCAAATAGAAAAGTTGTTCATACAAGGACATGATTTCGATCGCTCAGTTTGTATGGCAGCTATATGCTATAGTGACTCGATCTAAACAATTTCTTCGGAGATTACACCGTTGGTTTAGGCAAATATTCATGCCAAATTTCAAGGACATAATTTCGATCGCTCAGTTTGTATGGCAGCAATATGCTATAGGGACCCGACACCATTGTCTTGGGCAATAATTCATGCCGAATTTTTTTGAAATATATTGACAAATAAAAAAGTTTTTCGTACAAGGATACCGCTTTGGTAGTCGAGTTTATATGGCAACTTTATGCTATAGTGTTCCGATCTCCGTGATATCTACGCAGACTCTACTGTTAACTTGGACAAGAATTCGTGCCAAGTTTTGTTCCCCCATCATACCATATTCAAGCTATCATGAAAGAAACAAAAACATAAGGATACCGCAATGTTACAGATGAATAGAGGAGTACGCGAAAATATATGAGAAATGTGTATGAATCGGAGGAAAACGAACACATTGAGCTTAAAAAGTCCGCGAAAATATGCCAAAAATCAGGACAAGCAGGAGAAGTGATGATATATTGGGGTGCAGAAGATGGTCACAGGATATTGAAAAATATGTGAGAAAACACAACAAGAATTGCAACAGAGAAAACACTGAAAAAGCAGCGAACCAAGCAAAGTAAGCGCAGCACCGAAATGTTGAGTGCAGGCAAAGAATCTTACAGCGATGGAAGTAATTATGAGAAACAAGCAGAAATATCATGCAAATTAAGCGTAAAGGGCAAAAGAGGTAAGAAGAACCACCAGCAGACTGTATGAAAATATCAGCGCAATAGCAAACAGGCACTACTTGCAACATTCAACTTGCAACACAAGCGCTGGAGCGAAGTATTTGCATACTTTTATATTGTCCCGTTTTTTTTTGTGTTGTTTTAATTTTTGTTTTTAATATTTTGTACTTCTGCAGTAATGGCAAATGGCCGGTAAATGTTTTGCTTGTATCTTTTTCCTGCGCAATTTCGTTTCCAAATTAAATTTGGTGATTGTTTTTATGGCACAGTTAAGCGTTGCAACATTTTATAACGGCACTGCGGAAAAACATTTGTATCTTAACCGTCGCTTCATAACGGCTTTATGTTTCGAAAATATTTTGTTACGAGGTTTAAACTCGAGTTTAAAATTTCGAGTTTATGAAACTCTAGGTACAGTTTTTTATTTGTTCCTATGTTAGTAATATGTTTTATGAAGAATAATTTTAAGTGTTTATTAAACTCTTAGTTTGAGATTTCGCGTTTGTTAAACTCTGAGTTCATATTTCCAAAATTTTCTTTACATTTTTATATCAGCTGGTTGAAAAGGGAGTCGCATCGGCGTCGGCCATAAATTAATTAATTTGTTGACATATTAATTCGCTTAAAAATATATTGTTAGCGCGAAATTTACCCACCTGCAGAGTTAAGTCCATCAAGTGCTTAAAAATATTTTTACTTTCCTAAAATGAGTTTTTCTTCATTTTTAAGTGCGACAGTAGGGCTTCAACCATCTGAATATCCTACCTGTCACTCTTTCAAATGCCTTTAAATATCACACACACACACCCTCATAACAACCACTCCACCCACAATTTTTACAGCATATAACGAATACCACAACTCATCACGGTGCTCCGTGGCCGGTGAATGCAGTCAAACAAATGAAATAAACGAAATTGGAAGTAGTGAAAATGACAGCTGTATACACAGAAAGCAGGCTTGTCACAATGAATGACTGAATGAATGAATGGCAAACGAAAATAGAAACGAAATGAATGTGGCATTGTACGCATTTAGGCTCATTTGTTGTAATCACAATGCTGACCCGCTGACCAACAAACGGGTGCACAAAGCAAACATATGTTTCAATTTGCGGCGAACAAATCAAGTTGTACGCTGCCTCGCGGTGATGGAAATGAAATGAAATCGAAAAGAAATGAAGGAAAAATAAAAAGAGAAGCAAGCGGAAAGCAATGGTAAGAAATTAGACAGGAATAAAGCGCAGAGGCACGCACTGCTGCTGCCATATGTATAAACATCATCGATTATTACTCTTCTGCTGACTTAATTGGAATGTATCTCAAGATGAGTTGCTTCTCTCGTTTGCTCTTTAGTATATACAAAAATGTAGAAAATGTGTTATTTTAGGTAACGGCAATTTATTTACTTTTCATTTCTTCTTTCATGCTTTTTCACTTTCATTTATTGTTTCGGTTACTTGACCTGCCTGGAGGTGCCTTCTTGTTTCCTTGCTGCGCGGCGGCGCTTGGTAACTGAGAGGCGTTTTCTTCCTTGCAAATTGATTTTCAGTTTTGATGCGTATATTATAATGTATATACATATGTATAACATTTTATATATATCAGTATATAAATTCTCTTGATCAATTTCTTTTAGCTATTTTCTTCACCTCCTGTTGATCGATAAATGGTTTGCAGTGTTTCGCATGTTGTTATTTTTGTAATTAAATTTTGCCGTTTCCTTTTCTTCCAATGCGCCTTCATGTATATAAACAAATGGCAAAGGAAAACAACAAAAACTAAATATTTGGCTTTTGCTTTAATTCTTGTAAACAAATCAGTTTGCATGTAATTGAATTTGGGGATTGATATTGGTAAGGAGTTTGAAGCCATTATTTTGAAATTGAAAATATTAAATCATTAGATAGGGACGTTAATATTGAAATATACATTAAATTTTTCATGAAGTTTATATTAAATAAATCCGTTTATATATATGACCTGAGAACACGTGGCACGATATTATTCTCTGCTTACTACTTATGCTTATATCCTTGACTGAACTTGAGTTGAGCATTACGGATGACAGGATAATAGTTTCGTGGTGGTCGGTTAAAAATACGAAATCTCAAAGGAAATTATTATTATTAAAAAAATTTACTCTATAGTCAAAATCGATAGAACAATACTAATTTTTATGTCAGAAATTTGGGAGAGTTGGAAGACACTTCAATAGGTAGCAAGTCTGAAACTTGAGTTGATAGAGAGCTCTTGACGGTAAACCAATCCACCAAGATTTCCCACAAACATTGACCTATCCGTAAAGAAGCTTACTACACCTCTCCACCAACGGCTTCTGCCCACCCATAGCACCGTCCTCGATATATAGGCAGAGAAAGAGCCGCCAGAGTTCAGTTTGGCGACTCCATAATCTAAGTGATCCGGTATGAAGTCCAAGTGTGTAAAGATATCCTATTGTTCAGATACGCACCCCCCTGCGGGGAGAGGGATGTAGAATATCCCCGCGGTAAGGAATGTCTGTCGTAAAAGGCGACTAAAATCCCATTATTCCCTGCGTGGTTGGGAAAAGAATATCCACGTGGTATGGCATGCCTATCGTAAAAGGCGACTAAAATCCTGGCCGCCAGTCCAGAGTTGTGTGGAGACTCAACTGGCAGTAACTTCGGTTATGGGGTCTTATCAGAGACTTAAACCTGGTACCACGGGGAGCAGTAATGCCCTTGGAGGTAAAACTCCAATCTGCTTATTGGGTTTGGCCCTTTGTGGAGATTCGTGGTGGCTGTGGTTAAAACCCAAATCGCGGAAAGATCTGACTTTGTCAGTTCAAATGTGGAGTTGCATTGCAACCGGGTGCCGGACCCAAAGTACGGCAGAGGTTTTAGATGGACCTCGAGCCCTACCAAGGTAGTTAGTGTGTCCATGCCACACGCCGATTGGTACTGGAAACTTGTCCCAGTTTTCAGGGCGCTGATCAACGCATTGTATTGATCCGTTGTGCTTCTGAGCACCGTGGAGTTAGACCTTCGAAGGTAGGATCCCACGTAAAACACTCGACTATTGTTGTTCAGATACGCATTCTTTTAAAAACCCAGATACTTCTAGCAGCAACTGGACTAATATCAAGGAAGGTCCCAACTGCGAAATTCTTAACACTAATGACTTTTTTTAGCCATTACACAATAGTATGCAAGGCAATATACACTGACTTGCCTTTATGATAGCATATTGCTCCCCTGATAGATAGTCCTTCGAAATGCGCCTGCTTATGTACCAGGCCATCAGTGTCTCCAAAGTTTTTAGTAACGGAGGAGAGGTTGATGGGACTAAAATACTTGGCCGTAACGAGGGAGATCGCCTTTGGGGATGAACGTAACTTTGACTCGTCCCCAGGCCCTATAATGTATCCCAGTCAGATGCAGTTCGCATAGCTGATGGTATGATGCCATGTTTGGCTTATGATTATCATTAACTTAACATACACTTCATAGTCAAATAATATAAACCAGGTAGCTTAAAGTCAAACCTATTCCTTTATGTGATTCTGCTCTAGCAGTTATTTGAATATTCTATAACTATCTCGTCCATCAAGCGGAATTCTAAAACAAATCTTCGTATTTCTACATTTTTAAACTTTATACCCAGAAACGACAATTTTTCGTGGCAACTTTATTAAAAATTTATTTTTGTTCGGGCATCCAGCTGACCTTATAATGGTAATGAATTTGTGAAATACCAGTGAAAATATTTAAATAGAATGAGGCAATATTCTAAGCTTTATTAAATGAAATCATTATAATGAATGTAACAGAATTTTCGAAACTTTTAACATCCTTTTAGGTCTGGTAAAAAAAAAATCTCTAAAAATCTCTTCATTACATTGAAGGTGCCACTAACTATGTTTGTTGACTGTCGTTGTTCTACTGGAACACATTTCATCTTCTGTTGGTCAAATCTGGCCGATTCTGGACGATTGTTTTCGTTCCACTTGTGAACAACACAGGTTAAAAGTTTGGCCACAGTGAAACAGCTCTTTGCAGACGACTCCCTGCCAATATCACCAAACACATAGCGAAACCTTTTTAATCGTCAACTCTAGCTAATATAATTATCCAATTTCATAAATGACCCACTGTTTAATACCGTTTACCAATCAGTACAGAAATGGATGCGTGGGTAATCGAAATAAAGCTTACCTGACTGTCAAATTCAATAGTTTCGATATTTTTGACAATGAGCTTTTCAAAGTTGCAATCATTGTCACTTAAATTGCCTAAACGTAACCGACGGAACTGAAATTGCACTTAACTGACTCTTACTGTATGAGGATCATATTTTCAGCCTACTAAATCCGCCTTGATCGCAGAAAATCTGTAAAATATAACATATTTTCTCTGTGTTAGTATATATCCTTGACGCGCGCGCAAGCAATCGAAAACTGCCTAAGAGATGTATTCCGCGAAAGCTCTTGTCTTTTCTATACAGCATAAACCGATCACATTTAAACTCTTCCTCTTCATACCAATGAAAAGGATTACAATTAAACAACGCGATATAAATGTTACTAAAGTCATCTAATGAAAAAATAATGGTTTTCGTTTCACTAGACGCTTTGCTGCGATTCGGTCTAAATTGAGGTTATTTTCCCTATTTTATTCATAGTACTAGTATTTCCGTGAGTAACCAGATATTTATGCAACATAATTTTAGTAACAAGTGGAAACTTATTTATTCATTCTGATTTCGTAAAGCTGACTTTCATGATAGAAAGTGAGTGAAATGGTAAACCAACATACCTGAGTACTCTATAGAATAATACAGAGGTGGCACTCGCTTCAGATTATACTTTCCCAATCTTGGCTACAGCGGCTTTATATAGTTAGACTGATCTCTCATCCTCGTCTCAATTATTTTGATTTGGACCTGCTACCAGCCAGATTTTGCATATGACGGTGGTGGATCCGGTTTGCTTAATAGCCATTCCAGCAGGAGGACGCTCTTCACGTAACTAGCTTTAGCTAGCTTTACAAATGGGCTATTTACTGCCAGATGGATTATTAGTAGCCTTACTATTGGCATCTACAATATTTTCCCCCACCAAACTATGCCTACGAGGTCTAGTTCCGGCTGCCGCTGGTGGTGTTTCTTTCCTGGAGTTAGGCTCAGCTTCAGCTTTGGAGTTAGTGACAGTCCATGCACATGAACCAGCTTAGCTGCTGTCTTCAGCTAGCTGCTTTAGAGCTCATTGAAAGCGCTATCCTCTTCATGAAGCAAGGAGTTCCTTCCAGCTTTTTCCTTAAAAGCCGAACTGCTTAGGTATTTAATGTTTGGTGGTAAGTTCATAAATCTTTCTTAGCCCCTAGCTACTCTAGAAAAGCTATATTATTACGAAGGGTGCCAGGTATGCTTAAACTCACTTCGAGTTTGCCTGATTAAGGGCCCCAGCTAAGGGCTTCAGCACGTCAATTTGATTGTTTGTATATATTTAAAAGCATTTAAGGGGGTATTCTACTCTAGAAAACAAATTTTGGGCAGTTTTTTGAATTTTATTTAAAAAAAAAATAAAAAAAAAAAATATTTTTACTATCCATTTTTCATGGTGTTTTTATTGATATCTTAAGAATACAGAAAAAAAAATATTAAAAATTAAAATAATTAGAGAGGGGATAGAGACCGGTGTATAAAAAAAAGTGGCGCATCCTATTGACAT
>CM050323.1:137441665-137523805 GCA_027475135.1 Bactrocera correcta | reverse complement strand
TAAAGTTAGCAACTCTTGGCTTATTGAATTGTCAATGGTTCCCACATAATGTGTTACGCCGTTCTCTCCCTCTTACAAAATCTCTCTCCTACACTTTCTCTTTGAAACTGTTGTTACTCTTTTACTTCCAGCACCCTTTTCACCGTTTCATATATTTTTATTATGTTTACAGTTATGTATATATGTACTTCTACATATATATTTCGTGTTGTTATTAAAAAGTTTTATTGAAAGTGAGTTGGGCATTCAATTGTTCTTGAAGTGTCTTCAAGTGTCTTACTCTTTATTGCTTGTTTTTCATTTACTTTGTTTTTATTGTGTTCTCGCTTCATTGCTGTTGTTATTGTTGTCTAACTGTCTGCGCTTAACTGTACTTCAAAGCAGTGGGTTATTGTGTCTTATATAATAATGCAAGTAGTAAGCGCCGCAAAATTTTATTTTTACTGCTTTCTGCTTGCGCTCGCAGCCAGTTTGTTGTTGCGTAGGCCATTTTGAAGGTTAAACTCATAAATTGATTGCCTACAATTGTCATTGACAATGGCATTTGGCGCAAATTTTCGCTTCGCTGGCGATAATATTAAGTATGCACTTGTAAATACATGAAATATTCAGTTATACTTAAGACCTATTTGTGATAAGAAGAAATGCGCCAAATAAAATCTGAGACGTAATAAAAAATAATGAAGGCTCGTGTAGTATATTTCGAAAAATTAGCGCTACGGACTGTAGCAATCAAGAAACGTGTTCCAAATAGACGAAAATAAAACAAAAAAGTGACATTTTGAGTGATTAAATGGCATTTCTTTCATTTGCCTCAAGCAAAATGTGGATGGCGTTAAATGTGTACCTTTTAGACACTTCTTAAAGGAAAGTGGTAATGTAATGAATATTACGTAAAAAAAAAATATACCAACAAATCATTTTTTATAAGTCTAAGTTTAAGTTTAAGTTTAAGTTCAAATTTAAGTTCAAGTTTAAGTTTAAGTTTAAGTTAAAGTTTAGATTTAAGTTCAAGTTCAAGTTTAAGTTTAAGTTTAAGTTTAAGTTTAAGTTTAAGTTTAAGTTTAAGTTTAAGTTTAAGTTTAAGTTTAAGTTTAAGTTTAAAGTTTAAGTTTAAGTAATAATATTAAGTAAAAAAAAAATATAAAAGTATTAAGTTTTAAGTTTAAGTTTAAGTTTAAGTTTAAGTTTAAGTTTAAGTTTAAGTTTAAGTTTAAGTTTAAGTTTAAGTTTAAGTTTAAGTTTAAGTTTAAGTTTAAGTTTAAGTTTAAGTTTAAGTTTAAGTTTAAGTTTAAGTTTAAGTTTAAGTTTAAGTTTAAGTTTAAAGTTTAAGTTTAAGTTTAAGTTTAAGTTTAAGTTTAAGTTTAAGTTTAAGTTTAAGTTTAAGTTTAAGTTTAAGTTTAAGTTGTAAGTTTTAGTTTAAGTTGAAGTTTAAGTTTAAGTTTAAGTTTAAGTTTAAGTTTAAGTTAAGTTTAAGTTGAAGTTAAGTTAAGTTGAAGTTGAAGTTGAAGTTAAGTGAAGTTGAAGTTGAAGTTGAAGTTGAAGTTGAAGTTGAAGTTGAAGTTGAAGTTGAAGTTGAAGTTGAAGTTGAAGTTGAAGTTGAAGTTGAAGTTGAAGTTGAAGTTGAAGTTGAAGTGAGTTGAAGTTGAAGTGGGAAATTGAAGTTGAATGAAGTTGAAGTTGAAGTTGAAGTTTAAGTTTTAAAATTTTAAAATTGGTTGAGTTTAAGTTTAAGTTCTTAGGCTTAAGTTTTCTTTAACATTAACTTCAACCTCTAACTCAGCATTGACTATAACCTCACCCTTTCTGTACAATATAACTCCACCAAAAATATTTGCTATACAAAAGTCCTTACAGTAAATAAACACCCTCATTTCATTTTTACACCTCCAACCCTTTAACTAAACCTTGCCTGCTTGTCGACAATAAACTTTTCATGGAAATTCTTTGTCTATTCTATTAAATTCAAATGAGACGCACTTGAAATCATTTTTCACGACCGAAATGGTAAAATATTTCAATGTCATATTGTCACAAACAAAATAAGTTGGGCGACGGTTGTGGTTGGCAACGCGTACAATGTACCGTTTGGAGTGGCAGGCGAACTGGAAATGTAATGTCTGACTGTGTCATTGCACGCAAGGTACATTTCTAGAGGCCACGAGCGACGAGCCGTAAGCCCTCAACCAACAGCCAACAGCCAAGGGCCATGTGCCGCGAACCATGAACTGCCTGCGTTATACATACACACACAACCACAACAACAACAGAAAACAATTCTTGATAGACATATGTAAATAAAATAATACATGCTTACATACAAATAAACAAAACTAGAAACTCGCATGTAAAACATTTTGAGTGCTTATGCTCAATGCAAAGTAAGCGTGAGTGGTGGATGTCGGTAAAAGCGCGCGGGGGGTGGGTTGCAAAGCAAGTTCTCATTATTGTTGTATATTTACTTGCTACTAGTTAACTTATTATTTGCAGACGCGCATGTTAAGCCTTTTGTTAATTAAATTTTAATTAACATAGTAGCATACTTTTCGGCGTAGCAACACCAGCACACATTTAATATGCATTGTTTTAAGTTTCCTGCTGGAAATTCGTGCGCGTTGTCACTGACATTTGTTAATAGACGTATGACAACGCTATACATTTACTAATACATATACATACATACTCCTTTATATAATATTTATGTGTGCACCTCACACACTTGGCGCTTTGCGTGAGTTTCTTGCCGCTTCTTCATTCATTCAGTGACTCACTCAAGCATATTTACGCTTTCCATTTATTTTATACAATTGCGTTACATTTCATTTATTTGTTGTTGCTTCGTTTAACTATTTTTCATTCCGCTTAAGTTTATTTGATCGCTCAGCCATTCACTGTTCAACGAAATTTGTCTCATAAATATTGAAAGGCTGCTTGAGCGTTGTCGCATTGGAAAACGAATTTCAATTGCCACAGCGCATTGTGTGCGGATTTGTGTGCTCTCTCGTCAATTGTGTATTTTAAGTCATTCATTATTGTTTAATGATACTTGTCGCGCATTTAATGCTTCTAATAACGGGTGATTTTTTTGAGGTTAGGATTTTCATGCATTAGTATTTGACAGATCACGTGGGATTTCAGACATGGTGTCAAAGAGAAAGATGCTCAGTATGCTGTGACATTTCATCATGAATAGACTTGCTAACGAGCAACGCTTGCAAATCATTGAATTTTATTACCAAAATCAGTGTTCGGTTCGAAATGTGTTTCGCGCTTTACGTCCGATGAGCGATGAGGCTCATTTCTGGTTGAATGGCTACGTAAATAAGCAAAATTGCCGCATTTGGGGTGAAGAGCAACCAGAAGCCGTTCAAGAACTGCCCATGCATCCCGAAAAATGCACTGTTTGGTGTGGTTTGTACGCTGGTGGAATCATTGGACCGTATTTTTTCAAAGATGCTGTTGGACGCAACGTTACGGTGAATGGCGATCGCTATCGTTCGATGCTAACAAACTTTTTGTTGCCAAAAATGGAAGAACTGAACTTGGTTGACATGTGGTTTCAACAAGATGGCGCTACATGCCACACAGCTCGCGATTCTATGGCCATTTTGAGGGAAAACTTCGGACAACAATTCATCTCAAGAAATGGACCCGTAAGTTGGCCACCAAGATCATGCGATTTAACGCCTTTAGACTATTTTTTGTGGGGCTACGTCAAGTCTAAAGTCTACAGAAATAAGCCAGCAACTATTCCAGCTTTGGAAGACAACATTTCCGAAGAAATTCGGGCTATTCCGGCCGAAATGCTCGAAAAAGTTGCCCAAAATTGGACTTTCCGAATGGACCACCTAAGACGCAGCCGCGGTCAACATTTAAATGAAATTATCTTCAAAAAGTAAATGTCATGAACCAATCTAACGTTTCAAATAAAGAACCGATGAGATTTTGCAAATTTTATGCGTTTTTTTTAAAAAAAAAGTTATCAAGCTCTTAAAAAATCACCCTTTACGTGTAGAGTCATAGAATTTCTCCTTCAAGTAATTTCATTAAGCTTTTTGGTTATGTAAACGAATTGATTTTTCTGCCTATTTTGCGGCGCGTGTGTAATTGTAATATTATAGAGTGAGTGACAGAAGTGTCAGTCAGTTTTAGTTTTTTAGGACAACATGTTGCATTTGAAATAAGGTGTTTATGTGAAAAATCCTGTTCAATTATAACACTATGCAGTCACTTAGGCGTGACCGATTACAATTACGCCTCCTTCAATTTAATACCCAAATGCTAAGACCATTACGTCGCAATGACTGCTACTGATGGCTGTTTCGCCACTTTCTTACCGATAATATGTACACGTTAATAAATCGCTAGAGAAGAGGCGCAGTGAGCTTTCTCACGAATGGACCGAAACTAAAACGAAAGGTTGGAAGAGCAGTCTTCTATAAGAAACTCTCCGTCAAGTTAGGTCTATACTGCCGTGCTACTGCCACTACTGCTTTTTCAGGCGAAAGTGGAAGTGGCTTCCAATAAAGTAACATTAAGTGAACAGCTCAAAGGCGTAGCTTCTTTTAAGGAGGTAAGCCTATATTCCGACAACACGAAGCAGCAATATTAAACTGTTCACTCAATGTTAGTCAAGGAGTGTCTAGCCCCACCAGATATAGCATCAAGTCACTTTATTATCAGACTCGTTTGGATAGCTGGCCATATCGAAATTGCAGGAAACAACAAAGTCAATAAGTCAGCAAGAGAAGCAACATTACTTTGCTCACTTCAGAATGGGAACGAATTGGATCTCCGTTGTCATATTCCGTTCTAACACTAGACCAATGAACCTTGCATGCGCCAAGTGGACATTGGTCGACGACAGTATAATATAGGAAACCTGCGGAACTACTTTCCCTTAACAAAATTACTCTTGCCCCAATCATAAGAGTTCTTATTGGCCATTGTCTAATAGACATTGATGCTGTATGGCAGCAGGTGAGGTGGAGGTTCGCCTCCATTTTTTCGAATTTTCAAAAATGTGGCTAAATAATCTTAGTAGACTTACCTTCGGCGAACCTAGTAGCATAATTAAAACTGGTACTGTTCGTTTCAATAAATTAATGATAAACTTAAGACTTCGCTGATATGGGAGGATCTTAATAATCTATTTTATAGACGTCTATTCTATAGTATAAGTAGTTAAAGTTAGACACCTTCGAATCGACCATTTAACCTCATCTAACCCATTAGAATCTGGTTAATGTTGACTATAAATAATAATTTTGAACTTTTAACTATATTCGTGTGATTATTTATTTCAAATTTCAATGTTTTTTTTTTTTTGCTTTTTTTTTTAACCGTTCAAATTTATAACTCGAAGTATTGCCCATCTGAGGCTCTGACAATTTCACATATTTGTGGCAATTTGTAGATGTCATCCCAATAGAATTGCGCCGGCTTAATGACCAAGAATGATCAATTAATTTTAAATCCCCGGGTTTTAATGTACAAAAAACGCCTGTGTTTTGAAAATCCTTCTTCAATGTTAATGCAACATGAGACCGCGCTTGATCGTGATTGAAAATTCTTTCCTCGTGAGTTAGTCAAAAATTCCCAAAAAATTTTTGGATTTTTCTTTGGCTTTTATATTTTGTAGCCGTTTTTCGTTTCTGATCCCACCAAATACGGAGCATTACTTTGGCGACATAGACATTCAGTTTAACCGTTTGCAGCCAAATTTCACAAATGATTATTTCGTTTTACATTTAATTACTAGTGATTATTATTTTTTGTTGCGTGTCGAGGGCTTACTGATTGCTGTTGATGACTGTAGTAATTGCAGAGTTCTAACAAGGAGTTAGTGCAATAATTGCTTTTTTGTTGTCGTTTTCTGTTAACCTTTATTGCTGATAATTACAACTGGTAACTGATTACATATCAATTACTGGGTTCTACTACTTTTTTTCCTGAAATCATTAAAAATACCTAATTCTACTAATTACTTAAATTATAATTGCAACTTATAAGGAATAATTAGTCAATACGTATTAAAATGTAGTTAAATGAATTAACTGTACTTTTATTTGATTGTTTTTTTATAATTATTACGTATTCGTTTGGATTCTAGCGTTTATTACGTTGATTGGTGGCCACAGTAATTGTGGGTCTCTGACTGGCAATTAATGCAATAATTCGCTACATTTAATGTCTATTACTGTTAGCTATATACCGGTAATTACTATTGGTATCGAATGTCATATCAATAACTGTTATTTAGTATTTAAATTTTTTTCAAAATTGTTAAGGATTATGTATTATTGATTACTAAAATTTAATTGTAATTGTTATGTAAATTACATAATACTGCATTTTTAATGTTTTTACGCGAAATTGTAAAGAGAGAAGTATAATTGTAGTGCATTCTACATAATTGAAATATATTTATTTTCCACCGTAACTACGAATGATATATTACTGAGTACTTAAGTGTAATTATAATTTAAAAGTAATGATTACATAATATTACATTTTTAGATATAATTATAGGTACGAAAATTTACTAATTACAAAAATGCAAATGTAATTACTAAGTAATGATTACTTAAAATTACTTAAAATTACATTCTCTCTCATAATCTTTTTAATTGTACTTTGTTATTTTTCCAAAATAATTATGACTGCTATACTACTGATTACTAGTATACTATATAATTGTTGTTACTAAGTAATGATTACAAAAGATTTCACTTATTACTTTTTTTGGGTAACTTTAAATAGAGTATAGTATGAAACCTCTTTTTAGTTGGCATTTATTATTTTCCATAGTAATTAGGAATGATATACTATTGATTACTGAAATGTTATTATAATTACTATAATATTATTACCTAAAACTAAATATTTAGTTTTTTTTTGGGGGAAAATTGTAAACACAGTAAATTTTTCATACTCTTTTCAATTGACGTATTTAGTTTTTCCATAATAATTACTTATCCATATACCACTGATTACTAAAATGTAATTATAATTACTAAGTAATGACTTTGGAAATGATAACTTCATTTTTAGAAATTATTACACATATCCAGTCCTACTGATTACCAAAATGTAATGGCAATTACTAAGTAATGATAACATAATACTAAACTTTGAAAATTAGTTAAAAACCAAATCTTACTGATTACTAAATAGAAATTGTAATTATTAAGTAATGATTACATAAGACTTTATATTTCAAATTTTATCGCTGAAAGATCAAATTGAGTAACTGTTTTATACTCCATTATATTGACATGTTTTTTTCCCGTAAAAATTTAATTTATTGTATTAGTGATTACTAAAATGTAATTTTAATTATTAAGTAAGTAAATTTAAATTATTATATTACTGATTACTAAATTGTAAAGAAAGTAAGTTAATTAAGTAAATTTAAATTATTATATTATGATTACTAAAATGTAATCATTATTATTAAGTAATGATTACACACTAATAAATTTTAAAAATCATTATGAATACCCAATCTTACTGATACCTAAAATGTAATTATAATTATTAAGTAATGATTACATATAATAGATTACAAAAATAGAGTAACTTTTCATACTATTTTTAATTGTCATAAATTATTTTTTGCGTAGTATTTAAAAATGGTATATTAATCCTACTGCTTATTAAAAAAATAATTAAAATTAATGAGTAATGATTACATAACACTATATATATTTAATATCGTTTTGTGAAGCTGTAAATAGCGTTATGCTATTGTACTTCCCATAGTTGGACACACCACACATACTTATAAAAAAATTAATAAGCAAAAAGTAATTAAACTAATTACAGATTACCAGCAGAACTTAATCCCATTTCAATAGCTTTGAGTGCCCGAAAAAATATAAACAATTAATTAGTAAATGCAGTAAACAGCAAACTTTAAATTAAGAAGCGCGTAAGCTTACAAAACACAAGCAAAAGTTCTGCGATTTCCAAAACAAAAAACAAAAAAAAAAAATCATTTCAGCAGTGAAAACTCAAAGAAAAAGTTGCCGAACGCCTTTGCGTAGCTGCAACAGCAAGCAGCCTGCGTTTGTGCTGCAGGCAGTCAGGCATTGACAGTTGACAGTTGGCCAACAAAACGTGGAAATAGACCAGAACGCAAGTAGCAAAGCGCGCTGAAGAAAGGGCGGCAGGGCCAGGCGGCGTTGGCCAAAGCGTTTGTGCACGTCGCAACAGCAATGTGGCGCCAACAGCTGCAGTTGCAATGCACAAGTTTCCATTTCGAGTTTTGTGTTTGTATTTATTTTGCTTTTTTTTCGCTGTGTTCTGGTTTTCGTAAACGCGCACACACTGTGAAGCTAAGCGCAAAGCTTCGCCAAGCTGAAAAATGAGATTTGTTGCGGCTCTGTGTGTGTCCGGGCGTTTTGCCACACGTTGCCTGCCTCTGTGTGCAGTTTTTGAAACATGCCAGCGCCAGAGGTCGTTTACACCGTGACCACTGAGCGAGCGCGCCGTGCAGCAACTGCAAACAACAACTAAAAACGTTTTGCTCTAAAGCAAGCCGGCAGCCACCCAAATACGTTCGAGCAGTTGTAATAACAGTCAGCGTCCGCGCAACTAAACGACGACCAACGCGCTCTTCTGGAATACTTTTCTAAGTAGACGTATATATGTATGTATGTATATTTGTTTGCATGTATTTGTATGTCCGTTTGTATTCAACATGCATCGTCCAAAGTTCAAACTGCAGTTTGCGCGCGCGTCGCCCACCAGCTCCCTAAAGACTCCCACAGTTATCTTTTATTTTTACTACTCTTTTCCTGGAAGCTTCAAAGTATCTGCCATTTATGCTTTGTGTAGTTATTTTTTGGTTACGTGTGCGCTATGGTGTGAAAGAATTTCATTGTTATTATTTTTATTGCAGTTTCACTGTTATTTTTAATGTACTGTTATTATGGGTTAACCATTTTTATCATGCGCTTTGACCTTATGTCACTTCGAAGTGCACTTCTTTGGTTTTCGTGCTGCAACCTGAGGCTAGGCGCATGAAGGAGTGAGGGACAAAGTAAATTTGTTGTAGAATTGAGGTTGAGTATGTATGAAAAGACTTATTTCACAGTTATAACTTATAGTTGTCCTTTTCTTTTAGACCAAGGTAGACAATTTTTGAAAAAAAAAATCATCGAAGACGCAAGCCCATCTCAAACAAAAGATAAAAAACACACATTAAGTTGAAAATAATTTTTGGGTCATGGGTCGGGAAATAAAAAAAAAATAAAAATAATAAAAATACAGGCTGTTGGGACTTAGGAGGGTAAGTTTTCACCAAATTTCCTAGAAGAAACAATTTTTTTCTGCGACATAAAAATAAAAAAATCTAAAAACTCGGTTATTTGAATTTTTCACATGAATTTTGAGGTTATGCAAAAAAATTCTATAAACAAAAGTTATAGATCTTTTCATTACTTATAATGTCGTCATATACCATTTTTCTCCAGCAGTGACAGTTTCGCTGAAAAGCGAACTAAACCATTCTTAACTCTTGAAAATCTAACCATTCTTCGCCCCTGCTGCTCCTCAACTTATTTTTCTGGCCTCAGATCGCCAGTATATTATAATTTTTTGTTTCCTGTAATATTTGCTATTTTTTTTTTCGTTTGCGCTGGGTTTCAATCTACTATGAATTTCTTTCTTTTTTATCATTTCCAACGGTTTCTGCGCTAGTCTAATTACTTTCATTGCTGCTTTGTGACATTTTTTTTTTCGAAGAATACAGCTCTTTCTGGACCACGTCGAGTAAGTTTTATCTTAGCGCACTGAATTTGCAATACAGAACACCTACAAGCAAGATAACTCAACTTTATCTGTATTTCTCTGGTCCTAAAGCAGCCAAGACAGGCTCTTTATAACTCTTTATTAACTCTTGTGTTTTCGTTACTGTGTTTCAATTCGTCTCTCATCAATTCCTAGAAAGAAATTACGGATGATATTTTCAGTTTATTTCACTTTGTTTTACTTTTTCTTCTTCTTTCTTGGCATATGTATTCGCCATAAATTTATATTTTATCATGTGTTAGACACTATTTTCTGGAGTCCCATGATCTTTTCTAAAAGGGCTATAAAGAGTCGGTTCTCTCTACTTCATATTTCGGTTAGAGAAAGAAAATGTACTGCGTTGCCATTACAGCAGTGAGCCGAGAACCAAACCTGCAGGTTTAAGAAAGTCCCAGAAAATTTTATGGTCGGTGACAGAGAGCGAAAAATTTTACGTTTGTAATCTGATATATTTGTATAGCTGCGATTCGAAACTGGAATATATGATGAGGATTCCATAAAAGAAAACTTGAAAAGCTGATATGCATGCTTGTGAGGAATGATTCCACAGCTTTCTTGCCGATCCGTGAAAAGAAAATCAACACTCACCACTTCCTCGTTGATTTCAAAGCAGCACGAAAAGGAGCTATCTTTATGCCGCGATGTCTGAAGTTGGTATCCACGCAAAACTAATACGGCTGTGTAAACTGACATTGAGCAACACCAAAAGCTCCATCGATATCGGGAAAGACCTCTCCGAGCCGCTCGGTATCAAACGAGGTTTGAGACAAGGCTACTCGCTTTCGTGTGTGACTTTTTCAACCTTCTTCTGGCGAAAATAATTCAAGCTGCAGAACTAAACCGAGAAGGTACAATCTTCTATTAGACCCTACAGCTGCTGGCATATGCCGGTGGCATTGATATCATTGGCATCAACACCCGCACCGTTAGTTCAGTTTTTTCCAAACTGAATAAGGACCCATCGAAGTACTCCACTGCGGTTTAGCCTTTGGAAAAAATTAGAAAATTGTACATTTATTTTTTCTTTAAACCGATAATTTTAAATTTTTGAAAAAAATAAATAAATAAACCGATTTGGTAGGGAAATTTGATAGAATATTAGGGCTCTGGGTGTGAAACTCAACTAAGAAAGGTTATGAAATTGCACCAACAAGCATGACAAATTTGTTTCTTTTAATAATGATAAATTCACAGCGGTTGACAACATATCATGAAAGGTTATTGTGGTAACCAAAACTGTCGCAGTATCTCAAAATAATGCCACCAAGCTCCTCATTTGAGGAAAAACGCCACTAAATACCACAGAGAATGGCAAGATCAAATTTTACTGTAATTTTAGCTTGAAATATGGTGCTTTCCACCGAATTCCACAGGCTTCACTTCAGCAAGTAATTAGTGGAAATTGCTCTACGGCACAAACTACTACGAATTCCTTCCGCTATCGAATCAATATTATCTTCAATTAAACCCAACTCACTAGCCCCAGCTCAGGTACCACAAATCTCAATTATTGTTAATAACCACAAACTCGGAGGGCCTAAGCCAATTACAAGAAACTTGCCACAAACACTAAATTTCTTGTATTTTCTTACACCAAATCAACCGATGTACAAACCGCCGCCTTGAGCGATGCCTTAAGCTCCACAATGCCTAATCGACATTGAGTGCCCCCGGGGTGTCAGCACAGTTATGCATGCACCCAGCCATACACAACGCGGCTGAGGGTGCCACCGTGGCCCAGGCAGCCGCTAACAATTCGTGCACATTTGAGCGGCAAAATTTCGCCACAGCTTGCGGCTAATACTTGTGGTGGCATGCTGACATGCCACAGCGGCCGCAGCGTTGCATGTGAGCGCATGCTTTATTGCTGGCATCCGCTGTAGCAGCAACACTGCCATGCGGCTTGCAATCAAGTATGCATATGAGTGCAGGCAACAGAGCGTGCTGGTGTGTGTGTGTGTGTGTGTGCGTCGCAACAAAGCAGATTTTTAAGGTCTAAAACAACGTGCAACACACAACATGGAGGAGCTTTGGAGTCACCGCTGCACCAACAAGCATGACAAATTGCACGTTTTTCAAGAATACGAAAACGCTGTTACAGCAACAACGATAAAATGCGCACGTACACTGAAAGATGATGGCATGCAGGAGATTGCGAGTCTGTGTTGCAGGGAGAATCCTGGTTGCAGCAATGACTTAGTGAAATTGAAAAGTGCCTTCGCTTATCAAAAACGGTTTAAATGCCATGCAACGACAACAGCAAAAGCAGCTACCTGGTTTATATGCGCTCAATCAACAGCAGCGTTGTGGCTTAGGTAGCAGATTTGCGATCACGCTGCGCTGGTGGCGAGAAAGGAATGTGTGGTGTGCATCGTACTCGTTGGTTTGGGTGGCAGCATGCATTTTGGTGCAAAATAAGTGCATTAGAAAGTGTAGAAGATAGCACAGATGTGTGTGCCTTTGACAAATTAAAATTCAAAAAATTTTGTGAACCCGAAAGTGTTATTATCCAATCCTGGAAATTCGGGATTTATAAAAGATTAAGTTCAACTCATTTGTGTCTGTTAGAATAAAATACCGAAATATTCCGAAAGTTTTCGGGATCCCGGAAGTGCTATTTCTTATTACCGATAATTTTTTTCTTCAAATGTTTTGGAAATGCTTTCTTTAATCGATATTCTTTAGTTTTGTGTTTCTTCGAAAATAAATCGAAATTTTCTGGAAGTTTTCAGTATACCGAAAATGGTATTTTTGAATTCGGAAAATTCGGGATTCTTAGAATTATTTGAAAATGCTTACTTAAATCGATTTTCCATACATTTGTGCTTATTACAACCAAATACCGAAAATTTTCGGGATCCCGAAAATGTAATTTTTTAATCCTGAAACTTTTAAGAAATGCTTTATTTAAATAATTTTTATATATATAGTTGTGATTGTTCAAAAATAATTACGAAATATTCCGACTGTTTACGGGATCCCGTAAGTGCTATATTTGAACTCCGAAAATTTTGGATTCTTCAAATTTTTTGAAAGTGCTTTCTTAATCGGTTTTGCACATGTTTGTGCTTGTTAAAAAATACCAAAATGTTCCGAAAGTTCTCGGGATTTCGAAAGTACTATTTTTCAGTTCCGAAATTCGAAAATATTAAAATACTAAATTTAAGCATTTTCAATTAAGAAAAAAGAAAACAGAAAGGCTACAAATGTTTTCGGGATCTCGAATCTTATTATCCAATCCCGAAAATTCAGGACTCGTAAAATTCTACGTAAGCACATTTCTAATCCATTTCCATCTACTATGCATGCATATACGGACAGCTGTGTCGCCATAACTTTCGATTCGCTAAGTGGTTTCGCTGCAAATCGCTCGCCGTGGTAAATTGTAAACAAACAAAAGAAGTGAAAGCAAAATTGAAAAGAATTTAAGGCTAAGCTCACACAAAGCAAGCTGAAGCAATTTCGTAAATTTTCTGTTTGCTTACTTACTTATTGCCAGGGAGTTTTAATTTTTTTGTTAGTGGTCGGAATTTTCCAAACACTTCCGGGGACTAAAGCGAAGGTGTGTTTATGAAGGATAATACGAGTACTGACTTCTCGTACACAAATTTCGAACTCTTAAACTTTTTAAGACTTGTTTAAAAAAATAAGAATTTTAAATCAAGAGATAAGGTGCCACCTGTTTAGAGATTGTAAATCAAAATATCTGAGATTATGTGATAAATCGATAGTCACATTAAACTTAAGTTAGACTTAAAAAAATTTTAGAAGAGAAAAAATTTAAAGTTGCCACATGGTTGAACAAAAACTTTTTATAAAGATAACAAGAATACAAGAAAAGAAGTACTAGAGGGCGTACAGTTTAAGTTATTTTGAAAGGAGTTGCCACCTGTTTAAAATTAATTTTCGATCAAATAGATAGAAAAATGGCATATTACGACAATGCTGAGCAGTTGTTAAACTAACATTGTTGGCAAAAATTTTTTTCTGAAACACTTTTATAAAAGCTTGCCACCCGTAAGAACTGCTAAATATTTGGCTTAATGCTGATTTCATTTAAAGCAAACCGTTTGAAGGTTAAAAGCCGGACTAAATTTTAGATGCAGAATAATAGTAAAAGGAAAGATTGCAACACCGAATGGACTAAAGAGAACTTACTTGAAAAGATTATTCGAGCAGGGTTGCCATGCGTTTGAGCACTTTATTAATTAAAATTAAGGCTATGAATATACAACTACGATATAGTGATTGTAGTTTTCTCTACAGGAGGCTAAAAAAAAAATATTTGACAACTCCTGCCATATGTTTTTTTTTCGTCTTCAGCAATTAAAAAAATCGATTGATGTTATATAATATTGACAATACAAAATAGTTTTCGATAAGCGTAAAAGGTGCTTAAAAAACTAAAAAAAAACTGTAACCATAAAAAGAAGGTTGCCACCTGTTTAGAAATCGTAAGTCGAAATAATTGATAATATTATTTAATAAACTAATATGAATATAAAAGTTAGATTAAATGTAGAAACACTTATAATTAATATTATAATTATAATGAATTATGTAAGGTTGCCACCTGGTTAAAAATTAATTTCATAACAGTGGCAAGAAAATGTATTTCTTATGATCTTATTTATAGTTCGTTTGGTTGATAACCATATTGTAAGTTATTTTAAAAAAGAGTTGCCACCTGATTAAAATTTGAGTTCGATTAAATTGACATAAAAAATAGTATATAACGAGAATGTAGAGTATACTAAACTAATATTGTTCGAAATTTATTTCTTCAAATACTTTTGTAAAATCTTGCCACCTTTATGAAAATTTATTGCTGAATATTTGGTATAATGCTGAAGTTTGCAAGCGGTACTTTAAATTTTGGGTGAAGAATAATGATAAGATAAGAAATACTGAAATACCAAATAGACAGGAAACTTCCATAGAAATACTATACGAGCAGCGTTGCCACATGTTCGACATCTTTGATTATAAAAAATTTATGTCATAAATATACAACTACCCTACAGTGATTATAGTAAAGAGGTGTAAGTATTTTATGTTTGATAATATTTTTGATAAGGGTTGCCATATGTTTCTTTTTTAATTTTTCAACAAATTGATAAATCGATTCATATACAACAATATATGTATCTAAGAGAGAAAAAGAAAAAAATACGGAGTAATTCAACTTGAAGTATTTTTGGAAAGCGTTGCCACTTGTTTGGAAGATTTAGTTCGAAAATTTAGAATGTTGTAAGGTTAAAGAGAAATCAATTTTATGCATGGTAATATTTCGATTGGTTACATTTTAGTTAGCTATCATTTTAAGCTTTACTCAGAAACTTTCTAAGAATATAAAAAAGAAAGAAAAAAGAAAAAAAAGCAAATATGATGGATTTCCTTTGAATTGCAACTAGTCTCTAGTTCACTTAGAATGCTGAAGATTAAGAGAGGCCCTATAATAGACAGCGAAGGGTTTTTAATTTACATCTGCCCCTAAATGTAGACCTTTTTTATTTATTTAGCAGCTGCTTAGCAATCATTTGTCCAAAGATGTAAAAAACCATGTGATACTAGCCTTCGCAAAAACTTGTTTCAAAATCCCATAATTTGTCTGAAAAAAGCAAAAGTAACCCCACCCTGAAAGTATGCAAAACATTTTCTCTTTCAAAGTACAAATTGAAGTGGCCAATTTCTTCAACAGATAAGTATCACACATCCGTGAAGCATACTTTTAGGTGACATTGAGCTAATCACGTGTTCGCATCACACTAACGAAACATATTTAGGCTATTTATAATCCCCGCCGTCATTTCGGCCTATGTGAAGCGCAAACAAAGGCAACAGGAAAAGTTAAGATAAGGGCAAATTGGACAAAGTTGATGAGTGCGCAAACAAAAAGTGTGTGCCTGTCAGCGGGCAGCGCTAATTTAGCTGTCGAATGCACGAGATAAGCGCACAAGGATGTGGCCACTTTAATATAGATATAAATGAGTATATTTATGTATTTGTGTACGTTAAGGCACATATGTCTGCCTGCCGATTGACATGACCAGAAATAATAAGAAATAAACGGCGCGTATGAATCAACAACAACAGCAACAACGCACGTTGACAGTGGCCACTACATACGCTCAAGTGGCAAGCGAAATTGCCGCCGCGAAAATGAGTAGAAGCAAGCAAATAAACAAAAAAAAAAATAGGAAGCCATTGGTGTGTGAAAAAAGTGGCGAAAGAAAATTATGAAAAAGAAAACGACGAAAAAAATGTTTGACAGTGCGACGTGTCAGCGACTAATGAGCAGGACAATGCTGAATGAGCTGATAACCTTGAGGTTGTAGTCCAAAAACGAACCATGGCGAGCGCACTCAGTGGCAGCTATTGAGTGTGTGTACTAATTGGAACGACCATTAAAAAGTTTGGCTAATTGTGACGCGTGTGTGTGTGCGTGAGAAAGTACTGTTAATTTCGGCAAATATTGCAAAACTCTAGTTATGCATGGGGCTACTAGTTTTAAATATTTCGTAAATCGTTGCTGAGCAAAGAGTCGTACAAGCATTGCTGCATAATATGGCGCCTATAGGCAGACTACGTATTTTTTGGTTTTCTTATTTGTTAGAGAAGCGCCAGGCATGCTTCAAGGAAATGTAAGCCAAGTGATACTTTTTATACGTTCTTTCGCTTGCTAAACAAAATTTAAAAATTTTTCAAAATAAAGGTCTAAAAAAAATATATATATTTGCATTAAAAATATTAATTTTCAAATTCATTACAATCACGTGTTAATTTTGTTTAATAATATAAATCTTCAAAATATTTTTAATTAAAATAAATACTCGAAATATTTACACACAAAAATTTCAAGAAATTTTCTAAAACGTAAATATTTTATAAAAACACAATTTTGAAAATTAAAATAATAATGGAAATAAGTACTCGAAAAAACGCTAACTTGAGTGATATGAGATTAAATACCTTTTACAAGTGATTTTTTAAGGGGTGAGTCTACCTTAGAGGCTTCAAAAAATCGATTGTTTTGAGGAATTTTTTTGGGAGGGAAAGAAGTAATTGATTAAAGTGAAATTTCTAGGGTTTATAGCTAGATATTTAGACATTATTTACAAATTTTTTGAATACGAAATCTTTGATAGTCTGCCGTTGGGACGCAATTGCCTGATCTATCTCGCATGTGCATTTGTCGGACGGCGGGCAGGATGCTGGTCGAAATTTCTACTGGAAATAAAAAATTAAGAGAGTTTCATATTTTTTATTAATTTATCTTCTAGTTAAACAAAGAAAAGTCCAAAAAAAAAAAATTGTAAAAATTTAACAAATTTTTTAAAAATTGAAAAAAAATTGGTTTTTGGTTTGGTTAATAAACTTTGCCCCAATTTCATACGACGTTTAGTTTTTTTTATTCTGCCCGCCAACTAAGGAAAATCGTAAAAATGAATAACCAAGAAATCGCGCGTCAAAGTTTTTGTTTTCTGCTTTCTGCCCAAGCGCGAATATATCTGCTAGACGCTCGGTCACTATTTCCCTTCTGTCTGCGAAAGTATTCCGAATTTCCATCTATACTTTTGGGGACATATACTTAGATTATTTTTAAAAATATTTAAGCAAAAAAAATATGATTTTTTGACGTTGCTAAAGCAGGCTCCCCCCTTAAAGCATGACAGGGTATACAAAAATCTGTGTCTTATTTCGATCGACCAGTTCGAGTGGCAGTTAAGTTTGAAATGCAGCTATAGTACATTATATTGTTATCTATCTATCTGAATACTTTCTTCGAAGACAGCAGCATTGTCTCAGGCCATAATCCCGTGCTTAATTTTGTGAAAATATCGACTTAAATAAAAAAGTTTGCTATGCAAGGATTCGAGTTGGATTGGTTTAGAGGCTATATGATACAGTCCAACCAATGAGCATCTTTTTGGTGAGCAAAGAACGCATGAAAAATTTTGATATCTCAAAAACTGAGGGAATAGTTTGCGTATATACAGAAGGATAGACAGAGGGACAGGTAATTTGTCACACAGGTAATTTGTATAAGTACATACATACGTTATAGGGTTTACGATGTCTTCTTTTGGATGTTAGAAACTTGGTGGCAGACTCTATTTTAAATAAAAATAATCTCACAAATTTGACACTTTGCCCAATTCCATCGTCAACCAATCAGCTTTCAAGCTCGTAATCGACAGTGAGGCCGCAGAATTGATGTCAAGCATCCTTAAGGGGTTATACCAGTGTGACGCATGAAAAATTAGGCGATTTTCGTGCATTTTTTTTTAAAGAAAGTACTAGATTGAATGTTTCGAAGTTCTATGGACGTAATATAGTATATTTTTAGCTATATTAAACATTTTTTTTTTTTACAAAAATATTGAAAAATAACGGAGTTATGTACTGTCTGCGGAAGTGCTGAAAAAAAAGTACCTCAACTGCTGGCCGGATGCCGGTCGATTGAGTACCTGAAACAAAAAATTCAAAATGTTTATTAAACTTAAATGTATTTTCTACACAGTGAACTACGATCTTTGAAAATTACAAAAGTTAGGAAAATGGCGAAATTTTGAAAAATAAAATCGTTTTGTTTTTTACGAAAAAAAGGTCGTTTTTTAATGCCAAATTGACAATTTTCAACCAAAGTTCGTAGTTCATTGTATAGCAAATGTGTTAAGCTATATCCAGTTTTAATTTGAAGTCAATCGGTCAATTTCTCGTTGAGTTGTGATGTCAGCAATTTTGAAAAATGTCATTTCGAGAAAAACGCGTTTAAAGTTTCACTTATTTATGTTTGCACCTCTGAGCAGTCGCTGTGTAGAACGCTGCCATTCAAAAATTATTCAAGATAGGAACTTGCCAATTTCACAGGATATTTTTGAATATATAAACTATTGAAAAAGCAAAAAAAAAATTGTTTTGAAATCACACTGGAATAGCGCCTTAAGGGTGACTACTCCTCTTGGAAAAGAACCAGAGAATTAAAACTGGTCTATGCGTGGCTTATTGGCTTACCAGATTAAGCTACCCTAACGTAAATGATTTTGTCTATTTTTTGGGGATATATTACTCATCTAACCCAAAGAACACATATAGACTAAGTTAGTTCTAACTAATATTAATTTTATAGTTATTTCCGAAAAACTCAACAATTCAACTAAAGCTCAATATAGATACTTTTATACTGAAGAAAACAATAAAATTTTAGATTAATTTTTTCAGAACATATAGCACCATTATATACCAATGAAATAAATGTAACATATTAACATTCTCATTATTCTCACCTTCCAGCGTCAATTTTCACACAAAATTAAGAAATTATTAACATAATCGAAAAATAAAGACGGAATTTCACAGCTCATAAATAATTATGGTGCCGTCATGAAGATTTTTCGAAAAAAAAAAAAAATTGAAAAAAAGAAACCTTTGTGCTACTTTTTAAATCATATCCTTCTGCAATATACAAATGGCTGCTTAAGCATTCCTTTAACAAGTCCTTCCTAAATAAATTTCGGATAAAAGACCAGCTGCCAGCAGCGAAGGAGGCTGCCACATATACTTACGTTACCAAAAACCTGCACATATACAGTTCATACGTATGCATATTTGGTATATACAATTGTATAACTGTGTGTGTGCGGCTGTGAGCCACATGCGATTACAATAAAATTTGCTTAATCTGTACGGCTCGAGGTCATAATGACTACAAAGGCCGATTTGCTAAGCTTAAGCTAAAAGTCACGCACGCACAAATGCACATATGTATATGTATGCATGAATTTATTTATATACATATACTATATAAAGCTTTCTATAATATATGGCAATGCTAACACGCTACATAATCGGCAGCCAGGCAATCATTGCCAGTGTATTCAAGTTCAAAGAAATTAGAGTACGCACTCAAAACGCACAGCTCTGCATACATACAAACATAGAACCAGGCAAACATATGCAAGCACCCACACATACACATTTAAGCTGTAATATGCCGCACTTTGTACGCAATGATTCGGCATATGAGTGGCTCGCGGCATTAAAGTCAAAGTAAATCGCTTACTGCGTATATTATTTTGCACAGCTGCCACATTTCCATGCGCCTGCTTTGTTGTTGTAAAATATTGGTGGATAGTAATGGCAGTGCTGCTGATAGCTTGTGGTGTTGCTATATGAAACCTTCATTGCAATTGCTTTACGCTTCGCTTTACACTCCTCTCTCACATCTACATATGTACACACACATATGTATACACAATCATGCATGCACACACACACTTGCATACATACATACACATGCATACAGTTATCCACTCTTCACATATTTTTTGTGCTTTCGTTCGACTCATCGTGCTTCGGTGCTGTCTTTGTGCTAATTCACTTGACAACTGAACTGAAAACCTAATGACATGAAAACTGAAGCACCGGCGCTGACAAGTATCTGTTGAGCGATAAGCCGGTAGGAAAGTACTTACTGAAATTTTTAGTACTAAAAATAGTGCTAAATATTTTTTTGTCGCTTGGAGTACTAATTTCAGTTATACACAGTTTTTAATACATATTTTGGAAAGTACTTGTAAAGGCCTTATCAGATTTGACAAACATCATCAGTGACATCAGTTGAGATGCGTCCTTCAAGGAAAAGAGGAATGATTAATATATATTTTGTACTAAAACTAGTACTCAAAACTGCAAGTGGCAATATTAAATTTGATTAAATAATGTTTTGAAATTTGATCTGGCTTGGCTTTTTTAACTTTTTAGTACTAAAATGAGTTCTAAAGTTGTTTTGGGGTCATTCAGATTACTAGATCCAAAGAATACCTACTGTTTTGAGCTCTTGAATTAAAAAAAAAACTTCTTAGTACTAAAAAGAGTTCTAAAGTTTGATTGTGTTTGCTCTGAGTACTAAGTTTAATTATAAGCGCCTCTTAATTGATAACTGTCCAGTGTGTTGAGCTATTTGCTTAAAAAAAATCTTTTTAGTACCAAAGCAAGTTCCAAAATTTTTTTGTGGTCGCTTGGAGCACCAAACTGGATGGTAAAAATTTCTGAAATGAAAAAATGTGTTGCAGCTTCGGCGTTCTTGGAAAAATTTTGAGTATTATAATGAGTGCTAAAATTATTTATGGATAACTGAAGTACTGAATTTGTTTGGAACTGTTTTTTAATCACATTGTTGAAGTATATGTCTGAGGTCATGTTTTGGTATAAAATGAGTACTAAATATTTGTGTCGTCCTTTGGATTACTAAATTTAGTCATAAACATTTCTTAACAGACTGACAACTGACAGACACTGACAACTTTGTGTTGAAGGATAAGAGTTTGTAAAGAATATTTTAGCGCTAAATTGAGAACTATTTACTACTAATTAAAAAGTTTGGGAAGTATATAAGGGACTTTTAGTATAAAAATTAAAGCTAATTTTTTTAACTAACTATTAATTAAAAAAAATTAGAAAAGCCTTTGAGCGGCTTTTAGTACTAAAATTAGTGCTATTTTTTAACAGCCTAAGGATCAAATTGTATTACAAACATTTTCAACGAAGTGGTAGAAAAAAGTATGCGTTCAGGTACTGACTGTTTTAAGACGTTTTTTAGTACTGAACAAAATTAAATATATTTTTGAATCCTCTTGTAGTACTAAATTTAATTTTGAGTGATCACCTATGCCAATAAGGAATAATACCATCAAAATACCCGTAAAAATAATTTAGAACTAATTAAAGGTTTTGCTCGAATTTTTTAATTTAAAAATAAATTTAGTACTACTTTAGTACATCGACATATTGTAGATAGATGGAAATTCCGCTTTGGAAATTTTTCAAATCGTTGAATTTTGAAATCAACGTTCATTTTGTATTAATATTTTTAATAGTTAGCTTTGTAATGAAATTTAGTACTTATTTAGTACTCGAAAAAACCTATTTTAGTACCCAAAAAAACTAATTTAGAAGCAAAGAAACGTTTCTGGTAAACACTGTAATAACTTTAAAACTAAAAATTTGTTTAGTACTAATTTAGTATATCTCAATATTGTACACAGTACGCTTTGCAAGGAAATTTAGTATTTTTTTGGTACTCACGGAAGTTATTTAAAGGGATGGAAATGTTTCAGTCGAATATTAGAATCATTTTCATTAAAAAAAAACTAATTTACTAATTTAGTACATTCACATATTGTTTATAAAATAGAAATTATGCAGTGAAAATCATCTTAAATCGTGTAATTTTATTACCAACGTTCATATTGTGCTAATAATTTGTATAGTTCGCTTTGAAATGAAATTTAGCACTATTTTAGTACTCTCAAAAACTATTTTAGTACTAAAAAAACATTTAAAAGCAATTAAACATTTCTGGCACACGTTGTAATTATTTTAAATTAAATATAAATAATATTAATTAATTAAAAATAAATTTAGTACTAATTTCGTACATTTAATTATGGCTATATAACAAAATTATGCACTGAAAAATATTTTAAATTGAGAAATTTAATATCACAGTTTATTTTGCACCAATTTTTGTTTTATTTAGCTTTGTAAAAAAATTTAGTACTGCCTTTAGTACACACAAAAATCTATATACTCATAAAAAATATTTATAAGCATGGAACACAAATTAGGATAGGTTTTTTAATATACTAACTATCGAATATTATGGAATTTTTGATTAAAAAAAATTAGTACAAATTTAGTACATTCAAATCTAGTATAAAGAAGAGCTATTATACACTACAAATCATTTTAAATTGGAAAATTTTAATATTTTCAGCACGAATAATTCTTTTAGCTTTTAGCAAGGAAATTTAATTGGATTTTAGTACTCACAGAAAAAAATTTAAAAGACCGACATCTGTCGACTATATAGTTCATACTAATTTAGTACACTTTTTTGTAGTAGTATAATATTAGAAATATATTCAAACAGGTTCTTGTTTGAAATTGATTCATACAAATATTTTGCAGTTTTCTGAAAGCTCGGAGTATTTTAGTACTTAGTTTCTTATCAAGCCTAATTATAGTCCGAGTATTTTAGTACTCAGTTTGTTATCAAATGTTATTGAATTCTTCAGAACTAACTACTTAAAGAATAAAGTTTCTGTACTGAGATTAGTACAAAATACTATAAAGGCAGATTTGACTTTAGAACTCACTATTAATTAATTCATTAATTTAGTACCAAATTTTGTTCTTTATACGGCAATGAAACTATTTTCGTTAAACCAATTTTATTTTAATGGTATTCTTTCTTATTGTAGGATTTAGAATTACGTTTTTCACTTAGTTCTAAATAATTTTTGTGAGTACTAATTCTGTACTAAATTTATTTTCAGATTTTAAAATTAATATAATATTTGACAGAAACATTCATTTAGTTCTAACACTTTTTGTGAGTACTAAAATAGTACTAAATTTCTAAAATAGTACTAAATTTCACTGCGAATGAAGCTACAAGAACAAATAATATCAAAAAGCTTTGTTATGGGCAGAGATCCATTTTAAATAATTTTTCCTCAGAATTTCCCTAAAGGGCTGCTAGATACTCGTACAATATACCGCACCTCTTCATCACACACATACAAATGCATATCCACACAAAGCCAAACGGATACTGTGTGCAACTCTTTCGCAGGTAATATGATGACACAGAACTTTTTTTACTGACATCGCCACTACGAGCCACCAGCCATGCAAGCGACTGCTGCTAACAGGCTGTAAACCGATAATCTACCACCGCATACACACACACACGCGCAGCCATGTAAGCTTGTTAAGTATTTGCGGCGAAGTTGCAGCTGCAGCTGTTGCAAGTTTATCTAGCCACAAATACTTGCACAAGGCAAATGGCGCCGCTTGTTTATAAATTTTCAATGATCTCATGTGCCACATACACACACACAAGCACACACATATATATGTATAGGACAGGGTGCACATAATGAAGCCGGCGTCCATATGAGTATATTGGTGGCTTGGTGTGTGTGTGTGTGGATGCCATCGACTCAATTTAGTGCAGTTTCACGTCAGTTTTGTTGCCACCAGCGAATATTGAAAATAATTAATGCGAAAAATTATTGGAGTGAAAATTTGTAAAGGTGAAACGGATTTAATTAATATAAAGCACGTAGCGCCACCAAAAAGTGTATATGTATGTGTACAGAATAGTTTGTATGAAGCCATCGATGGTGTGCCTTGAGCTAAATTAGTTGAAAAGACATTATCATTTACACTTCATTAATACGTTTCAGCATTTATGCAGCCTGAAATCTGTAATTGAGCTTTACTGAGCTGAAATATCGAGTGTGCCGAGCAGATAAATATGTAAATACTTTTCTGTATGTGTATGTATGTATGTATGTAGGAAATGTTATTATAATTAAAGCTGTCAGATTAAAATGCCTAGAAGCATTTTAATTAAGTGAATAAGACAGTGGCACAAGATGAGGTGCTGAAGGACTCATAACCAAGTAGGGGCCATAAAAAACTGTTGAACTATGTGCTCATATGTGAGTGAATGGGTCAAGAATTATTCGTCGGTTACACCCATATAAGTTAGGTTGGATTAAGAGATCGATTTTGTGACTAAAATAAGCAAAACACCTAAAGCACCGAAGTACCATCCGATCAAATTTGACCCGGACTAGTCTAAATCGGGCAAACCAAATCGATATATACACTTTCCTCAAGCTAATCGTCAATTAACCTTTCTAAAACACGATAACATCGAAAATGTTAAAGAAACAATTATCTTGTTGGCTTCAGAGATACATATAACAGAGAGCTCTTGTGGATCAACTCAACATATTTAGGCTAATGTTTTGTGCATCTGGAAACTGTTAATGCTAAACTCATACCAAAAGAACTGCATTTTTTTCGAAAACGATGTTGAGTGGGGTCACAAGATTTATGCTTGACAACGTAGCTGAGGATCCTACATTCTTTGAACACCCCATTACTGCTGACAGAGCGTAGGTTTATGAATATGATGTCGAAACTGTCCAACAATCTGGCAAATGACGTTTCAAAAATGTATCGAAAGGGAAAAAAGATAAAAATATTCGCGGATGGGACTAAAGAGGCTTATAAAATGTGTAGTGAAACTTAGATCAAGTGTTGATATACCTGTTTAGCTGAAGAGCCTATCTTAAAGGCGATAATATAGATTTACTTATGTTCAAATATGTGAAAATGTGGTTTATGTTTTTTGTCATTTCGTTTTCGTTTGATCACATATTGACAAAATGAACCATGCTTAGAAGACGAAACAAGTGGATCTCCCACTTTCTGCTCTAAGCCCGAAGGATATTGCCGCCGCACAGAGGCTGTTTGTCGACCAACTCTCAAATGAGTCTGACAACGAATTAACTTAATGCTATGTCTGGTGAGGTCAGACGCTTCGAGACTAACTTTGAGTTCACAGTGAGTCAGTTCCAGACTCGGAGCGACAATCTGCTGTCGGATGCTGAATTAGTTCAGTGAAATAGGATGCTCTTCTACCTTAATGGTAGCCAGTTCTGTTTAAAAAGTGGTAAAGTGGTTCATTAGCCAGAAACTTAGCTTGATGGAAAGTTCTTTACAGAATACTTACTCTGTAACCTTATGCCTTACGTTCGGTTCATCCCAGAAGAAACTCACTATGCGTCTTTTCTAGTGATTTCGACACAAACACATATCCCTAGAGGGTATCTGAACATAGACCAAGCTATCGAGAGTAAATTCTGCGACGCAATGATCCAAGTTTTCAGAGAAACCAGCAAAGAAGTGGAAAACTTCGATCCCTTTTTGGACTTATTAGGTAAATGGATTCCTGAGTCTTCGCTACAATGTCATTGCGTGTCATTTTTGTGCACCTCAGAATCAAATGAGAACTGCTATTTGGACATATCCTAGCTTCTTAGCGTGTGTAACTATAGCGATTACTCTCGACCAGACTAATATTCTATGAAATATTATTGGCTTGACTTTGGTTTCGTAGAGTCAAAACACCACCTGTGGTGAAAACGAGTTAAAATTTGTGGCTTTTGTGGGATGTGGGGTTCCTATGAAAATTTACGGAAAATAGGTTTACTCCAAGGTATTTTCCACCCTCTCGTATAAGATGTCAGAACTTAGCCATATTGTGATCTTATATTTGAAAGTAAGTGATGGCCATTTATAGTGTTGCCATATTTAAAAAAAATATATATATGTATTTTTCCTCTCATCAAAATAAAGCACTTTAAAAATTTGAGTTAATATGGGCCTAAACGTTGGCGACGCTGCAACGTCTTGTTTTAATACATTTTCTAGAAAATGTAACTCTTTGAAACATCATTGTTATACCTGAAGTTTGGCAAATGCAAAAATAATTTTCAAATAGTCAGAAAGAAGATTTATTTTCCAATTTGGAAAGTTTATGAAATTTCAATGAAAGTCTTATTATAAAGTTTATGGGAAATGAGCTGCAAGTCAACAGAAAATTTCCATAAGTAATGTCGAACGAATCCACGAGAATGGAATTTAATATATGCACATATGTATGTACTAGTATATAAGCTTCTGTTCCCATAAATATATATGTATATATTTATCACTTTCTAAGAAGTGAAAATCTTTTAAAAAGTCTTTCCATTTTGCTCTTTTCTCAGCTTAAACTGAATCTACGACCGAGGTCCAAGAAATTGTCACCTAACATAAATGTGTCAGAGCCACACACGTAGCCCTCACTTCAACAATCTTCATTGCAATTTCCACGTAGCGAAATGAAAATATTCTGAAAATTGTCACAATTTTAAACCATCTTTCTTCAATTGCAATTCTGTGAATTTATTACTTCTTCGTGTTCTTCATTTCCCGGTATCAATAAAGGCGGATAAGTTGCACAAGTAAATTGCAAAGAGGGCCGCATTGTATGCGTTGCACAGTGAAACGCAAATATTTTGCCAATTTTCTTTTGTTGAAAGAGAAAAAACGAGGGCTGCAGCAACAGCCGCGCTGCGACAAAATAATAAAGCACATGTCCATTGTGCGGAATGGGTAAGTGGGTGAGTGGAAGGAAGAACAAAAATGCAAAATATTATCTGTGAGCATCCGTTATGCGCAGCGGGATATTGCGGTCAAGCCGAATGGATTGGAGGGCGTCTTCTATAAGAGAAGATATGTATGATTGCTTTCTGGAATATGAGCTGAAGATCAGCAACGAGGCCGTTATTTGAGGTTATAATGTAACACCAAGAAAATTGTAAGCCACCAATAAGAGTTTGACTTTCTGGATGATTTTGAATGTTTAAATCTAGTAAAATAAATTTAACGTGGGCCAGGGTTGCCGAGTTTCGCTTGATATTTAATTACAGCACAAAGTGTACAACATAAGGCAAATCAACATTTTCCTATAATTTTCGTTGAAATATTGGATAAGAAGAGGGAATAATTTACTACTGAGTAGTCGTCAGAATTCAGATTCTGTTCTTTAGAAACTTCAACTTTATGAAAAGCATGAATCAATTCGGTTAGAGCTCCGGGTCCCAATATGATTTCGGAACAAAATTCCAGCCAGTATTTTATGGAGCTGCTTTGCTATCTAAAGTTTATTCCATCGTCAAGGCTACCAAAAATAGGCAAGGTAACCAAAAAGAGTCAGCGTATTCATATTTCGTCAGTATAATCTGATTTCAATGGGCTCGGTTCACGTTGGTTGAATCAGCAATGAGTTTATTGGTCTTACGGTCGGCAAGTACATTCCACCTCTTATCGTTCATAGGTCGTCAAAAAAAAAAAAAAAAAAAAAAAAACCAAAGGGAAATATTGTAATGATGTAAAGTGATACTGATTGAGCAGAATCCACTTAGAGAGCATGCTTAAGCTCCTCAAGAGTAAGGTGAGTTCTTTTCGTCAGCAATCTTTAGTTTTTCAAGATCTTCCATTCCACGAGGATCAGACCAACTTTTTATCAAATTAAAAAAAAATGTCTGTTACAGAAGAAAAAAATCAAAAACTTATATTCGTATAGAAAAAAATTTTTTTGCTTAAAAAAGAGATGGCAACGCCACAAAAATTTATTCGCGTTTAACTTTAAGTTTATTGAATTATTAAAATTTAAATTTTGTCAAGGAATTTTCAAAAAGCTATTATTTTGCGTTAAAAATGTGTTTTTTTTTCGTGAAGAGATGGCAACGCCAAAAATCTCGCCGCATTGTATTTCAAAACAGTTAACAAACTATTTCAAATTTATTTGTTTCCTAAAAAATCTTTAAAAAGCTAAATTTTTGCGGGAAAAATTTTTTTTTATACAAACAGTTGGCAACGCCTTAAAATAATTATTTATATAAATTTAAAAAAAATATTTCTGTATCAAAAAAAATTCAAAAGGCTATATTTGTTTGAATAATTTTTTTTTTTGAGAAAAGATGGCAGCGCCAAAAAATGTAGTCGCATATTATTTCAAATAGTTCAAATATTTTAATGAAACGCGGCAACCCTGGCACACGTTTAATTTAACTTCTTCTTCTATGTTGGCGTAGGCACCGCTTACGTAGTTATAGCCGAGCTACCTTTTCAATGGAAGTGTGTTTTACGTTTCGGATCCCAAACTCAACACATAACCCTGTGAAGGGATCATTCGCCTTCTTACTTTAGTTCGTCATCAAACGAACGTTTTTTGGCTACCCAGAGGATACTTGGTCTAAGACTGGAACCCGTGCGGTGCTTGAGCCTTATTTATAACAGATTTAAACACATTCCGAGTTCGTATTTGGAGCTCTAATGTTAATTCTTAATTTATTTTAATAATTTTGATTAATTATAAAAGTATTATAATTTTAATGAATAGCATTTAAAAAAATATACATAAACTTTTTAAACACAGTGCCACTTAAATCTCATTCAAAGGAAACATGGTGTTGTGTAGAAAGTAAATTTCAACGAAAATCGCTGCTTCCCAGTGCCGAGCAAGCAACTTACGGCTTTAAGCAGTTACAACAAATTTCATGCCATTTCCAACTACATAGAACACACTAACCCACAACGCCGAGCCGATTTCCTTGCCGTTAAATGTGTGTGGCAGCAATGACAAATCGCATGAAAAATATGACAATACGTTTCGCTTTGCGCCTTTGCACGCTTCTCACCTGCCACGACTGCGTTGCTATTTGCCAGCCGCTCTGCGCCCACATCCACTGCTCGCGCTGCCGCTAACAGCCAGCCGAACAAAAGAAGGCAAATTTGTGAAAAATGTTGAATTCACCGCAAAAGGGGTTATGGCATTGTGCACACAATCATTTCCCCTCATAACTTGAACCGAACAAATGGCGAGCCTGCAGGCGTCTGGTTGCCCACTTTACAGTTGAATTGCAGGAACCTGTACCTGTGCCCTAACAACTATTTGTTTGCCTACACACAGGTGTATGCATATATGTGATAACGGGTGAGTGTATGTGCTTACGATGTTTGTGCGTCTGTGTGTGTGTGTGTTTGTGTGCGTGGGCACGCGCCCTACACGCTAGCGCGCCCTCGAACTGGGTCATCGGCGTTGTTAGAATTTATTATTTATGGGTTAAGGTGAATGTGAATGGAAAGTGAATGGGAGCGCACCTCTCCGCTTCTTATGCCTCGCTTTGTCTTTGCGAGTTTAACTGCTATTTTTTCCATTTCTGTGCCTGCCACATTTGCATTGCCACATTACGGGCGTTTTTTTTTCCAGCGCTCCACGAATTGAGCGATCACATCGTTTACATTTCGTGGCGCTACAAAATGTTCGTGCGTTCTTGTGTATGTGTGTGTGTGTGTTTGCGCGCCATAAAAAGTGATTAATGCACACGCAACTGAAATAATAACAAAATTTTGAAAAATATTTGAACTTGACTTGCGCTGCTCCGCTTTGCTGCGCCATTTCATATTTGCGGCGTGTGAAATTTATGCGCGAAAATTTTTTTGTTTCTTTTTCGACATTTTTGGCTTATGTCAAGGTATTCGATGAATGATATATGAGCACAGAAATCATTCACGCGCAAGAAAGATTTTTTGTGTAATTCTTGTAATAAATGACAAGCAAAAAGGCAATAAATAAAAAAATAAAGATATAGCCAAAAACTGGAAAAATGGAATATGCGGAGAGTTTTCTATGGCTCTTTTTAAACCGCTTTGCTTAAGAGACTAAAAGTACGGGTCTAAATCCCATATCGAGTCAGCGACTTTTAAGGCAAATTTTTTTAGGGACTACAGAAATTCGTTGTTCAGTTTTTGAGATATTCGAAAAGAACATACGTAGCTGCATCTTGATATTCTATTGATCGTTTATCAGAATTCGCCAGATTTATCATTACATCCCATACGAGTACAAGAGAGGTGGTTCAGATTTTTTAAACTTTGCGCACCGGCATCGAGGTCTGAGCTTTGGTTTCCACGTCACCATAAACCAATGATTGATCACCAGTTATGGCCCTTTGAACAGCACTTTGATGCGGATTGTGGCTAGATGATCATGCATCGGTGTGAATGTCAGTACTCGGCGATGGAGTCTCTTTCCCGCCACGTATCCCACACCGATTTTCAGCTCATTTATAGCGCCACCGTACTAAATGCGGGAAGGATCTACATGCCTCAGTCTTTGTCCCATTCATCGGGTTTCTTAGACGGCGGTAATGCCAGCCTTCACTTTTACGAGGACACTAACCAGCTGGTCTTTTTTAAGAGTTCGGATATTCTAGGTACATGACCTTACATCGTAATCTTTAATGCGTTTTTTACGAGGCGGGTCCAAAGCCCAGTAAACAAGCCTGTGCAGTGATGGTTCACCTTCTTACTTTAACTTGCCCTCAAATTTGGATTTGGATTTGGCTTTGGCTCCAATTGCAATCTAAAGTACTCAAGAAGCGTCTGATCATAATGGAATTGGTAAAAAATGTAAGCAAGATGAGTTCAGAAAAAGAGCCCCATTACCCTAATCTCATCAAATAGAAACAAGTCGGTGCTTCGCTGTTCGCTTGTATTTAAATAATAACGAAATCGTTTCGAACTAAAATGGAAAGTAAGAGGCCTAATGCATTACTTCATCTTTGCAAATTTCATCGTCTAAACTGACTTCCTAACGGCCTCCGATCGCACATTTTTAAAGATCCTTTCGATTTCAAGAAAAGTGCTTATTCATAAGTGCTACTTCCAGTCATGCCACAACAGCGAACAGAGCATATCGAGCAACTTGCCTTTGCTATAAGCATGGTTAGCCCTTAACAGTTTATTCCACGATATACTAATCCCAATATATAAATTCGTTAGCCTTTACAATGTTTTTAACAGAAATAATGATAGTCTAATGGACCTGAAATCTTTAGCAGCGAAATGAGAGCTCTTTCCAACCTTCAGTAAAAACGACACTCTAACCGAATTCCAAACCATAGGTAAATTACATTATTGAATACAGTTCGCGTAGATGGTTGTTAGCTAGCTAAATGACACCATCCGCTGCAGGTGCGACGGTATGATGCCATTAGAATCCGAGAACTTAAAAGACTTGCACGAATTCAACACCCATTTGAGGCGCCGTTCGTTCAGAAGGTCTAGGAAGATTATATAGTCCTCACGAATCTCAGCCAGTATTACTTTTTCAGCGGAATGGTTCAACGGAAAGTGTGCGCTTAGGAGTAGTCTTAACGGCTTCTCACTGTTCACCGTCCATACACCATCAGTATTTCTTACATACCACAAAGGAAAAGTATTTTTCACCAGTATGTGTTTCAACCTTCAGAACTTATAATAGCCCTATACACTTCTTCTACCTCGGCTTATTTCTTTAACTCGGACTTGTATAAAGCCACTACTGTCTTGCACTGCGACCGGTCGCCACTAAAGCCACTTCTACGGTCTCCTGTTCGAAGATCTGACTTCAGTCAGCTCCGGTTTTCAACAAGTGGGTTCGCTTGCCTTTTTGAATTTTCAGGGGATAGCAGCTTTCAAGAGTTAACATTGAGACACTGAAGAAGACCTCGTTGCAGTTATCAACAGCACCCGCGGTTAAGATCGAATTCTTGTCGGGAGTGATTGGAATTATTATTTAGGTTACTTTACAAGTATTTAGATTTAAACTAGTAGTGAAACAAAACTTGAGTTTTGGTGTTAAAATGGTTATATATTGGTTATGCAATAGTTACGTATTGGTTATGTTTGTTATATTGGTTATATCTGCCAGCGGAAGCTGAAAATTTATTGCTAAATATGTATATGTAATGTGATATTGTGAATTGTGAGCAATAAAAAACTCAATTTCTATTTTTTTTAATGGCACATTGTTTGGCATTTTAGGCCTTATAATGAAGGTCATGAAAAAATCTTAACCATAGCTTTAAAAGCATTTTGCATGTAAAAGGATCATTAAAAGCACTCCTTTCAATATTTACAAATTAAGTATATTGTCTACTATATGTATTATATTTTTCATTTATTTTGTATTTTATTTTAACTATTTTTTATTTTCCATTATTTATAGAAGTTTTTCCACTATTTTCCACTCAAATACCCCCTAACTAATTGACTTCCACATTTTATTCACTTACTCTTTCTTTTTCTCTTTACAGGTAACAACAATAACCGTTAAGTGAAGGTCAACGATGACTTTACAACTGTCACAAGGATGCTGCCGTGAGCTTCATATGAGCATAACATATACATACATGCCCACTAGTAACGTATTACTACTTACTATTTGTGTGTGTACATAACCGTAATGTTATTGTCCATGTACTAGTGATGCTATCGGCTGCCATTTTGTGCTTAAATATACTTAAGAAAGTAGCAGCAAGTAACTAGATAAACAAACATACAAGCAAACAAACGACGGTCTCCAAGGGCGGCTGCGAAGATTTTTCTATGTTATTTGCTACAGTTTCCTTCCGCAATGATACTTTCACTCAGCGAGAAATGAAGCTGCTAAGCTTGGCACTTCAACTTCTTGGCGGCACATGTGTGTCAATGTAACTACTAGCTCTGTACTTATTTATAAAGCACATATTTATATATTTTAACATATAAGAATGTAGTACACTTTATATAATATATATAGTATACTTTTATGCGCTTCCTGTTTATTTCAACTGCTGTAAAGTGCATTCGAGTGTCTACTTAGGTGTACAAATTGCTTGTTTACAATTTTATGTGTCACATCTCGGAGAAAGAAAGAAAGTATTACGTCTGTATGGGTGTGTGTATGCTCATAGGTATGTACGTATGTGTGTATATACGCAGTCATATTAAATAGAAGATACGAAAACTGCTATTCAGTGGAGACAAAGAACTTTGCAGATTTCTTTAATGTGTGATTTTTTCTAGAAAAACAATAACACATGTCCGAAAAAATTAATCACCAGTTTTTTTGGACAAAATTGCAGGGTATTTTCAAACAGAAGGTTGCCACATGCTTGAAATTTCGAATAAAATAAATTCTGCAGTAAAAAAACGTCAAAAAACGTTTAAGCAAAAAACAATATAAACAAATTTTTAAGAAAAAAATGAAACTTTTTGAAAAATGTTGCCAGTTTCAAAAATTATTGATTTAATAAATTGTGAAAATTCGAAAACAAAAATTCTTAAGGTAGAGAAAATTTATTCAAAATGTTTGGGCAAAATTAAAAAAAAAAAATTATTGCCAAGAGTTGCCAGCTGATAAAATTTATTTCATTCAAAAATTTTGAAATTAAAAACAAAAAAATTTAATAGTAAAAAAAATCAGTAAACTAATTTTTAAGCAAAAAATAAAAGAAACTTTTTGAAAAGGTTTACCAGCTTTTAGAAATTATTTAATCAATAAATTTTTTAAAATCAAACCAAAACATTGTATAGTAGAAAAAAAAAATATACACAAAAATGTGTGGGCAAAATGAAAAAGAAACATTTTGCAAAGAGTTGCCACCTGCTAAAATTATTTAAATAATATTCCATAAACACTGTTAGTTCAAAAACAAAAATTCAATAGTAAAAAATCTTAAAAAAAAGGTTTAAGCCAAATACAAAATAAATTTATGGAAAAGGTTGCCACCTGTTAGAATTTTTTTTTCAACAAAAATAATGAATCCTATTAATTCAATTTGGTTTGTATTAAACCACAGTTGAATTAAAATTTTTTTGAGAAATCTTGGCAAAGGTTTGCCACCTGTTAAAATATGTACATATACGTTGAAAATTCGAAAGAAAGATTCAATAATAGAAATCTTAAAAAAAAGTTCAAGCAAAATACAAAAGAAATTTTCAGAAGTGGTTGCTACCTTTTAGATTTTTTTTCAATAGAAATAATAAATACCATTGATTAAATAAGGTTAACACTAACTTCAATGAAATTAATATATTTTTGATCAGGGTTGCCACCTGTTATAATTTGTATATTCCTTAAACATTGATAATTCGGAAATAAAGATTTATAGTAAACAATATCAAAAAAAAAAAAGTTTTTAGCAAAAAGAAATCACCAGGGTTGCCATCTGTTAACATATTTTTTCAATAAAAATAATAAAAACTAGTTAAGGTTTGCCCTAAACTACGTTTGAATTAAAATTTTTTTGAGGAGTGTTGGCAAAGGGCTGCCACCTGTTAAAATTTTTAAATACAATAAACATTAAAAATTCGAAAACAAAGTTTTAATGGTAAAAAGCTTAAAAAAAGTGTTAAGTAAAATACGGAAGAAGTTTTCGAGAAGTGTGGCCACCTGTAAAATTTTTTTTGCAACAAAAAAAATAAATACTTTTTATTCAAAAATGTTAGCACTAACTGCAAATGAAATAATATTTTTTAACCAAGGTTGCCACATACTTTAATATAATATAAATATAAGGTAGCAAATAATATTATAATAAAGCTTAAACTCTTTATATGGCATCTTTATGCGGCAGCTTTGGTCAAAAAATATTATTTCATAGCTTTCAATAGGAAGTAAAAGAAATCACAACAGCAACTGGTTACAAAAAAATTAAGAACATTTACTATTCATAATTTGAATTAAAAGAAGTTGCCACCCTTAAAAATGTCGCAACTCAATTAATGTAGGAAAATAAATGTAGTATTCCAACAAGCGTCGACTTTTGGTTTAGAATCTTTTTGAAAAAACCTTAAGGATAAACGAGCGTCCAGTATATGTTTCTATAAAGATGTCTACAGCTTTTTCTTTAATCTTATTAAAAAACATTCAAAGAACACAAAAATATTCAATACCAGAAAGAAGCTACGAGAAGAGTATTTTTCACGCTTATCATGCAAACTGAGAAATTTAACAAATATTTGCATTCCTGGATACCTACCAGTGGTGTAAATATTTTAAGTTGCACATACACATATGTGTATATATATATTTGCATATGTATATCTGCTTATATACATACATGCATATATGAGTATCAATAAAAATACAAAACTACATTAATTTAAAGCAAAAAACACGCAAAGAAAACATAAACCGTGTGCCCGTTGGGGTAAGCTACTTGCTTGCCATGTTGAATAAAAACCCGTTAACTCAAAATTTATAAAGTTACATGGCATGAACTGCATTTGCATACCAATGCAAACGGGCAAGCACTCAAACATATGAAAGTGTGTGTGGAGATTCGAATTTATATGCATACATTTGGTGGCAATTCGTAAACAATATGGCTGCACGTATGGCAACAAAGGGGCAAAGAGACAGATATATAAATGTACATATGTACTGAAAATATGCGAAAATATACATATGTAGTGCATATAGATTTATTTTGATGCATATTGTTTCCATATTCTGCCATGTGGAGTCAGTGGTGCCTCCCAGCGCTAACTTTGTACTGAAAAATAAAAAGCGGTCAGCCATTGATTGCACACCGATTACGATTTATTGACTTTGTGCAAAAGAACAAATAAATAAAAATTGTGACCGTAGTAGCGACAATTTCCACGGGCACTTTATTGTGAATATTTGTTGTTATATTACAAATATATATACATATTTTTTTTAAAAGATCATGGTGCTTTTAAATTTTTTGTCAACTCTTAGCATTCCAAATGTTCCAGCCTCGTGTACAAAAAACCTCACCAAACATGAGAAAGACTGTTGTTTATCCGCGTTGAGTCTTTGAGCTTTACTCGTTCAGCTTCTTTGGCATTGATCAGTGTTGTCCCAACCTTCATTTGACATTTGATCACAAATTCTCAATCGAATTGAGATCAGGACTTTGGGCTAGCCACTGCATCAATAAGTAATTTAGTACGACAAGCCAATATTTCAAGGCTTTGAAAGCTTGTTTGGGTCTGCAAAATATGCAAATAGTTTTCTTTTCTCATCAGCAGCATTCCATTGAATTTTGTAGAGGTTCTACTTGCTCATATGTGAAGCATGGTTCCCTTGGATGAGTTTTGCAATAGCAATGCCAGCTATATTGTTTGCTAATTGGTTTAATTAAACTTTGATGCAACTGACCAGTTTAGAATGTTCTAGTCATCTCCTATCTAATATTTGTGCACTCTGGCGAATTTCAACTGTTCCTTAACACCCTATTTAACATGCTTATTTATTTCTATATAAGGTTCTTTGGTATCAAATACTTGTATCTTTTCGTATGTTTTATCATAACATGCGTCTGCATCCATGAAAGTTGTATAATGACTTGTGATATGGGGACAATAGATCGCCTTTTTTGAATGCTCATGACCACTGATTGGCTTATTTTAAGAACTTTTGCTATAGCTTAGCATAGTTCTTATAATTTGCATGGCCACTAGTGTATAATTTATATATACTATAGTTTGTTGACGAAATTATTTTCGTTGATGCAACAAACCATATACCAAATATGTCGGTAAGTGAACTTGGCACAGCCCTCAGAATCAATTCCAATCCTCTGTCTATTTGAGTATGATTAAATTTATTTTTTGCAGGCAGGAGATAAAATATATTTGTAAGCCTTGTCTTAGTCATTGACCTGTTATATATGTTAGTTAGACACAAATTTGATCGCAATTCATTCACAATTGTATCAATGCTGAATTTTTTCGCAACATCTTTAAAATAAAATTTGGCACTACCTGAAGCTTTTTCACGAACTGAGCCCTTCCTTACTTGCTTTAAAACTTTTAAAGCGGAAAAATTTGCTCAAATAAATACGCCTGTTGCTGTATTTCGTTTAGTTAAATTAATTTAATTTATTTTAGTTTAATTAAATTAATTTAATTAATTAAATAATTAATTAAATTAAATTTAATTAATTAATTTAATTTAATTTAATTTAACTTAATTTAATTTACTTTAATTAACCTAATTTAATTTAACTTAATTTAAATTAATTTAATTTATTTTAATTTAATTTAATTTAATTTAACATAATTTAATTTAATTTAATTTAACTTAATTAAATTTAATTTAATTTAACTACTTTTAATTTAATTTAATTTAGTTTAATTTAATTTAAATTAAATTAATTTAGTTTAATTTAATTTAATTTAATTCAATTTAACATAATTTAATTTAACTTAGATTAATTTAATTTAATTTAATTTAACATAATTTAATTTAACTTAATTTAGTTTAGTTTAATTTAATTCAATTTATTTTAATTTAATTTAAATTAATTTAGTTTAATTTAATTTAGTTTAATTTAATTTAATTTAAATTAATGTCATTTAATTTAACATAATTTAATTTAAATTAATTTAATTTAATTTAATTTAATTTAATTTAATTCAAATTAATCTAATTTAGTTTAATTTAATTTAAATTAATTTAGTTCAATTTAATTAATTTAATTTAATTTACTATGAACCGATACGACATTTTAAATTAAGTAAAAAAAACTGCTAAACAAATAAAAGTTATAAGTATGTAATGACATCTTAAAAGTTGACGTTTAAATTCGCTTAACTATAAATGCTTCAGAACTCCAAACTTCTCCTTGCATTTGAAACTCAATTTCATCTAACTCTGCAAATAAAATTGTGTCTGCGATAAACCGCAATGCGCCCGTAATAATTTCCAGCACTGCAGGCTAGTCAGCATGTTGTAGCATAGTTCTGCTGAGTGCACTGTTTTTACAGAAAATTTCTAGTTTTTATTTTTTGGATGTATTTTCAACATTTGCAGGTCTATAACTGTGTGCAGTTACAAATTAGAGTTTAATTTTAAAACTTTTATTTAAAAATTCCATAATGTGAATATGTATCTTTCACCAAACTTTGCTGCCAGGTTACCTTTAGCAAAACTGATTAAAATTTATGTACGCTTATATACTTACATAGCACAAATGTATTTTTTGCATATATATTTATATGCATATATCTGTATCTTCATGCCAGCGCTTCAGTTCTTGCTTGCTTGTAAATTCGCTTGCTTGTATTGCATATAAATCTAAATTTACGTCGCCAGTCAAGCAGACGCTCAGTATTTGCATACTTTTAGGCGTTATCACAGACTATCACACGATACCCCACAATTTGCGCCATACAACTGTGCGCACTCGCTGACTTAGTTGGACAACTGCCCAGCTTCTGCACAGCTTTTTCCTCGCTCCTCTGCATTTTATTTCCATTTTTTTGCGCCGCAGCCACCTTCAGCGTTGCCAACTATTGTCTTGCATTTCTGCACAGCGTCTTCTTACACACCGCCAACGCCTGTTGGCCGTCGCCGCTGCAGCCGTTGCTGCGTTGTTGCTACAAATGCGCCGCTATCGAGGTCATGTCACAGGATATTAATGGGTTTTTAGCTCCGCAATTGCAGTGGCTGGCAGCCAGCATGCGCTGTACACACACACACATATATATATATGTCGCTGCATTGTATTTTTAGTATCGTCTTCATCTGCTGCAGCTGAATACGCCTTATCCTGTTCATCTTCCTTAGTTTCCGCTGCCTCATGCACTTATAAATATACCTTCTTTTTCACTACCTTTCTCTCTCGCTCGCTGGCTGTCACCCACTCAATTGCTTGCATTTGCAATTTCATGCTTGCATTAACTGTTCCTTTTTCTTAGTTGTATGTAGGTGTGTGTTCTTTGTGTTGCATGTTTTTTTGTTTGACGGCGTGCCTTTGTTTGCATTTTCTCTCATTTATTTACTCTTCCTTGCTTGTGGCTACTTCTAAATCAGGTTTCAAGCATACGCGAATTGCTAGCGTTGGCGCAGCGCCACTTGAAGTTGTCATTTGAAATATATTTAAATATATTTACCTTTATAAATATTTATATATACAAGTTTGGAGATTTATTCAGCACTCACCACTGCAGTTGCTGGAATTCCTGGTATGTGGGTCCTATATCAGATTGGAAGTGCTATTTTTATGCCATGAACAGGTTATATTGAGGTCGCCACGAAGTCGGTAACCCAGAATAAAACGTTGGAGACCATATAAAGTATATGTACTATATATAAATGAACAGCGTAATGAACTGAATCGGTTTGGCCATGTGCGTCTCTATGGTTCTCTGTCTATATACACCCGAACTAGACCTTCAGTTTTGAGATATCAGTCTGAATTTTCGCACACGTGCTTTTCTCCACAAGAAGCTGCTTATTTGCGGAAATTTTCGATATCGGCTCACTATAGCGTATAGCTGCCATACAAACTGAGCGAACGAAATCAGGAGATTGCAAGGAAAACTTTTTTGTTTGTCGAGATATCTCCACAAAACTTGGTATAAATTAATATCCTAAGCAATGCTTTAATATCTGGAAAAAATTTCTAGATCGGACCACTATAGAGTATAGCTGTCATACAAACTGAACGATCAAAATCCAATCCTTATTTGAAAAATTTCTTAATTTTTAAAAATATCTTCACAAAACTTCGTATATATTGATATCCTAAGCAATGTTTTAATACCTGAAACAAAATTTCTAGATCGGACCACTATAGCATATAGTTGCCGTACAAACTGAAGGATCAAAATATAATCCTTGTTTTTAAAACTCCTTTATATATCGAGATATCTTCACGAAATTTGGTATGAGTCAATATCTTAGACAACGCTATAATATCTGGAAAAATTTTCTAGATCGGAACACTATAGCATACAGCTGTCCTACAAACTGAGCGATCAAAACCAATGGAAAAATCTTCAATGAACTTTTATGGTATAAGAAGTGCAGCTGTGAAGTTTTTCCTATTTGTGTCTCAATTTTCGATTTCTATATTTGCTTGAAAGTAAACATATCTATTTATACCTTCTTATGCTACTCTATATAAAACCTGGCAACTCCATCAGCTGTACAAATAAAGTAACCCAGAAATAGAAAATTTAAAATTTTGCAGGAAAGCAAATCCAGCTGACTGCATGCTGACCAGCAGCTCACCGCAATTGACTGCACCAAATGTAGCTGTATACTTACACATGCTTGTATATGCAACAAAAGCAATAACAATCAGCCCAAACAAGCCAATTCATGCACTATTCAAACCATTGCTGTTCTACATTTCCATAAACATCTCTATATTTCTTAGCAGCCAGTCTGCTTGCTTGCCAAAATATGTAGCTTACAAACCACCCTTCCTACTCGCACTCTGCAGCACTATCTAGCGCATTTGCCAGCCTTCTTCATAGCAAACTCAACTTTGCTGCTTTCCGGCCGCATCCATTACGCCGCCAAGCTGTCTATTTGTCCAGTGTGCTGCTTATGCAAAATCTCTTGTAATAACATTTTGCCTAATTTGCTTGCGCTTCATAAACATTTTCCAAGCCAGCCGAGCAGCCGACCAGCCGATTGTTGGCCAGCTTGGCAGGCACTTGTCGTACTGCTGAGCGCTGCTAAGTGCAGTGGATTGAAGTATGAAAAATGTAATTTCCATTATGAGTGGGGAAATATGTTGAAGTAATGGTGGAAAGTGGTGTTGCCGGTTGTATAAAGTGAGAGATATGTACTAGTTTGACGTTCAGTAGCTTTGCAGCGTCGTATAAACAGAGATTTGGTAGTATCTACAATTTTTGGGTAGCACATTGCGTATGAGTGACTTTTTACTAGAGTTTTTTGTAATTCTTCTTTTATTTTGTTTTTTCTTGAAAAGTTTGAAATGTTTACATAGAAAGATGCATTATGCTGATTGATTACGGAAGCGTTGTCTTGGTAAGATTTACAGCAAGAAATTCACTGATTGATGGCTGCTGCAGTATTGCCTTATTTTAGTTACTCATTCGTCCCGGCCCTACCAATAGAAACGAAGAGTTAACAATTATCATGTTTTCTTTAGTGCTTTTCAAAATTTTTAAAATAAATCTTGTGATTTTTATGCGCATTTGATATTACTAAAATAAGGTTTAATAAACATATGGGTTCACATTTCAATATTACCCATTTTTTGTTAAATGAAAAACTTACAAAGCGCGCCTAAAGATTGACAATGAAGTGTTTTTGTTTATGGACATTAGATATTTTGCTCCAAACACAGCCACACATGCACAAAATTGCCGCTAGCAAAGCGGCACCGAGACACCGAATATAGCAAATAGCGTTTTTACTAATTGCGTGCGGTAACCTTGGGTTGCAATAAAATTGTTTTGTTAACTCAATTAGTTTGGATTTCAAGCACTGGAAGATAATTACACAAGCTCATAAGATCAAGGGCAGCACTATAAGTTTAGAGTCCGTCAGTAATTCAACACATTTTTGACACATATTAAGCTTATGATGCTTTCTAACAACTATTTAAAAAAAAAAAAATATTTTCAAGAATAGTGGCAACACCAAAAAATAATTTAGCCGTTGAGGCGCAATAATGTTATATGTTTGCTGTTTTTAATGTATTAAGATTCTTCAAACAACTCTTTTCAAAGCAATTTTTTTCGAAATTAGGTGGCAACTCCGCAAAACAAATTAGTGGTACTAAGTAAAGTAATGCAATATATTTGCATTTTTAATATTTTTCAGGTGTAGAAAGTAAATAATTCGAAGTTAGGTGGCATCTCCGCAACATAAATTAGCCGTATTAAGTGAAAAAATATTTGCTTTATTACCTGTTTTTCCAATGCATAAGTAAATAACTTAAATTTATTAAAGAAATGTGGCCATATCTAAATATGTTTAAAGCGAAAAGTAAAAATTTTAGCTTCCAAGCTTGCTATTGATGTTTACTTTTATTTGTTTAAAAATTTAAAAAAAATTTATTTTTCAAGGATAAGTTGCAACTCCACAAATAAATTAAGTTCATTAATCATTTTAAGTAACTTAAAAATTTTTTTTTTCGAAGATAGGTGGCAACTCTACAATTTTTTTTTAATAATGGCAAAAAAAATATTTTCTGAATAAACATAATTAAATTTCACTTGAAACAGTCACACAAAAAATAAATATGGCAACTCTCTTCAAAATTTTCTGTATCAAAAGTTGATAAGTTGATACAAAATTATCAAAACATTATTGTTAGCGGCTTAATTTCAAATGTCAGCAGCACTTTTTAAAAGAGTTTTGTGTTCAACTACCCAATATTATATGTACATATGTATGTATGTAACAGTGCAGAAATATCTTTCACTTTTCATACATACTTAGTTAAAAAAATTCTAAATTTCTTTGAAAACTGTAAAAAAAAAAAAAAAAAAAAAAAATATGGCAAACCTTTTTTAAATTTTCTGGAAAAATTAATAAAATTTATTTAAGTTTGAGTTTTAATTTTAAAGGAGAAATGGATTATAAATAAATATCCCTACCAAAAACCAGCTTAGAAGCTTAGCACACTAACATTTATAATATAATGTACAGTTAAAATCCAGGCTATCCACACGTATAAGTTCCAAACTGTAGTTTAATTTAAAGTTGATATCTGTACTAAAGGAGTGTAGAAGAGTGTTAAATATTTATATATATTTATTTTAAAATTAATGAAATTATGTTCAACATTTTTAATACGGTTTAACACAAGTAGGTTACTCATACGCTCCGGCGACCACACAACATTAGCTTGCTCGGTGTGCGCTGAACTTAATGTAAGCACAATGGATTTCAACATCTATAAAAAATATGAAAAATACACTAAAATAATAAATACTAACACATACAAGTATGTTTTTAAAGCAATAAAAAAATTTAAACTCAATAAAAATGACATAAAACACGAAAATTAAATTTCAAGCTTAACATAAAAGCAGCAAAATGATACTCAATGCATATTTATGCGCCATCCAGGCGATTTCGTCATTTAAAACATTAAAATTAATCAGAAAATTGACAAAAATATCAAAAACACTACTTAAAAGGCACAACACAATAAACATAAAATGGCATAAAAAGGCAAATCAGCGGCATCAAACTGGCAAAATATCAAATTAAATGGCTGGCGACGCTTTTAGAGTGTATTAAAAAAGAGTACGAAATATTTTTGAAGCAAAAATTTCACACGCACCTCCTTAGCTATGCAGCGTCTAAATTTCATGCGTATTTAGTATACGCTTCATGTAAATTTTATGCCTCCTCTGTGGCGCATATCCTTTTTCCAATACGAAAGGCTTAAAGTCACGGCGAAGCTATTTAATACAATTTTTGCGTGCCTACAGTTACCTATATCTATACATTTACATGTAATAGTACGCTCAGGTGTTCGCAACCTTGGAAACGCAATAAACCCATTTTTTCCACGCACGCATCCCTCTTTTATACGGTAGTAATTTTGTAAATCCTTTCGCGTGCTACAAATACACATAAAATATACACAATTTTTTTATTATATATATTAAAATATATATATGTGGATATTTTTTATATTTCATATATGTATTTATATATATATATATATATATTTTTTTTTTGTGTGTAAACAATTTTTTTTTTACTCATGTTTTAGTGAGATATTCACCCACGCTTGTTAGCAGCTGCTTTTTGCAAGCCAGCCAAAGGCAAAACGAAGTCCTTGAAAATCTGCAGCAGCCATAAAAAGTGCGTATGCTACACGCTCTCACATTACACGCGCAAAATATGTGTCGAAAAGTTTATATGTATCTGTGTGTGAGTATTGGGAAAAGCATGCGCCGCGTAGTATGCAAGAGATTTTCGCTCAGCAAAGCAAAAGCTGGCAGAAATATTTCTATATACAATATGTGCTGCGAGTTAACAGAAATGTTTATGTTAAAGCTTTTTGTAGCTGTGTGTGTGTGCATAAACTCTCTTTGGCAGAAGCAATGCTTGTTAGAAAATAAATATTTTTGTGTGTTTTTTTTTTAATTTTAATTTATTTATTTCTTTATTTCTGGCATATATTTGTATTTGTTTGTATTCGCACAAGCGCATATGTTGCTGAGATACATTTAAATATATATTTACATTTTTCTGCCTTTAAAGGCAGGACGTATCATTGAATATTCATATGTTTCATGACTTCCTAGTAGTGGGAAAGCTTTGTTTCATAGATTAACGCGAAGTTATTTTTCGAAAAACATTAAAACATTGTTAAATTATTACAGTATTTAAAAATATTAAATTTAAATTATTTTTATATGAATATTTTTTTTTTCTCAAAATAACTTTGCAATAAATACGGCAGCAACTCATATCAGTAATTAAGTCACTTTAGCTCCTACTTAGCCTTAAGCACAACTTTAGCTATATTCTTAATCCAACGGATTCATAAACTCACTAACTAATCAAATTTGTTAGTTAAAGGCAGACCCGACTAATCACCAACTCGTATGCAAATTAACTGTCTCTACAGGAAAAATTTCTCTCATGACATTTTGCCATATACAATAATACAGACAAATATATAATATCTATGTATATATATATATATATATATCTTTCCTTTGCCTTTACATAAATAAATGCGACATTACACATATGTATATACACACATATATACTTGGCACAGATACGAAATAATATTTACACATTTAATTGGCAGTTACGTATACGCAATGTCGCACCAAAACACTACAAGGCAGGTCGCACAGCATGAAACCCTACAAATACTATACTGTAGGTAGATTGCAAGGCATGATAATTTATATGCACGTGTTTTGCCGTAATCTACACACCAACTTCACCGCCCCGTGAAGCAACGGCAATACAATGAGAAATGAAAACGGTAAAATGCAAAAGGCAAAAATGAAAATGTGCCATGCGGTTGTAGTTACTGATAGAGATTATGATGAAAATGTTGATGGCTACGCAAGCGGTGGCCGCAAACAAATTAACACAGGTAGAAATAGAGAAATATTAAATATCACGTAAGCACATACACACATATAAATATATACAAGTGTATATATGTGTATAGCAGTGTACATAATCTCACAGTGTCCCTTCGCATTCTTACTTTCGTATTTGTGTGCTAGTATTTGCTTTTGTTTGCTCTTAATTGCTTTTGTATACACAGAGTCAAACAAAATATTCGTAATCAAATGTTGTGTAGATAAATATTTGCAAAATAACGGTGCTTGCCACGCTGAAATGGGTCGCATTCAGGTTGATGTGTGTGTAGGAGTTTATGTAAAGGTGGAATAACACAATAGCAAAACTTATCGCTTGTACTAAATTGTGCACTGGGATTAGTGAGGGCTGTAATCAGCAGTTGATGCGCTGTGATATGCTCTTGCAGTAGTAATAGTGTGGCACTGATTAATAGAACTGTGCTGAGATACTTTCAGGTAGTGCTTGTACTGATTACGGTAAGGCCAACCTCCAGCTTAATTATTATAAATATACCGAGGACACTGTTGGAGCAGAATAAAAATGCGCTGAAGGTATAAATGTTTCACTGCTGAGCAGGTGGGACTGAAAGATACTATATATTGGGATGTCGAAAAAGTGTTTTCATATTTTTTCGTTGTAGTCGCATATTTCCAGTGCTACCAATGACATTGCGTCATACCATATAATGTTAAAAAATTGAGAATTTAAGCATGATTTGAATAATGCACCTCGTTTTGGTCGACCGATCGTTGAAAAAGTCGGTGAAATTATGGAAAAGATAAACTATAACCGTCACATAAGCAGCCATGACATTGTTAAGGAACTTAACATTTATCATCAAATGGTTTTGAATCATTTAAAAAAGGCTGGCTACAAAAAGAAGCTCAATGTTTTGGGTACCACATGAATTGTTTATGAAAAATTTAATGGACCGAATTAACATCTCCAATTCTTTGCTAAAACGAAATGAAATCGAACCATTTCTGAAGCAAGTAGTAACAGGAGTTGAGAAGTGAATCAAATACGGGAATAATGTGCGAATAAGTTCATGATCCAAGCGTGGTGAAGCTCAACAAATGGTTGCAAAGCCAGATTGACACCTCGAAAGGTTATGCTGAGTGTTTGGTGGGATTGGAAAGGACTCATCCACTATGAGCTGCTCCAGCCTAGTCGAACGTAGTGATTTTACATTTTACTGTTAACAACTGTTGAAATTGAAACAAGCAATTGAAAATAAGTAGCCAGAACTGAACAACTGAAAAGATTTCGTCTTCCATAAGGACAACGCTAGACCATACATATCTTTGATGACTTGACAAAAACTGGGAGAGCTTGATTGGGAAAGTTCTGATGTATCCACCATATAGCACTGACCTTGCACCGTCGGTCTACCACTGGTTTCGCTCAATGACGCACTCCCTTAATGGAGTGAAGTTGGCTTCAAGAGAAGCCTGTGAAATCTATTTGTCGCAGTTTTTCGCCAAGAAACCGGAAAAGTATTGCGCTGATGGTTCAAGCAGAAAAATGACAAAAAGTGTTTGACCAAAATGGTACATATTTAGTTAATTAAAGTTCATTGTAAAAAAATAAAAAAAAAAAATAGTTGAAGCTTGACTAGATAAAAAAACATACTTTTTCGACTAACCAATATATCGGTTAGTGTATGACTTATATATAGTAAATTGATATGTGAAATTCGGAATTTACCTTTCGTTGACATTTAACATCATAAAATTTTCCCAGGCTTTAATTCTTACAAATTGCAAGAGTATAAATTGTTCGTTTGTTCCCGCACATAGCCCTTTATTACTTGGTTTTTTTTTTTCAAAATTTTTTTTTATGCTTAAAATATTTTTTTAAACCGAACTTAAAGAGTTTGAAGAAAATATTGTAAATTTAAAATATAAAATTTTGAAATGTCTGTCTGTGTAGATTTGCGTTGGACCAACCCGCTATAAATTTTGTTTTTCAATATTCGTTATTTTTCAAAAATTTATTTTATTTATACAAGTATGTATGTATGATTACCACGGATTGCCTTTGTCCATTTCGCTTGACACAGACATCCTCAAGCGCCCGCCAGGCATGTCCCTTTTTTAAACCCTCCCATACATTTAATTTGATTATTCGCTTTATTGTTCTTATTCTTGTTTTTCATGCATTTATTTACCTTCCATGTTTGTTAAAGCCACAGATTTATGGCTTAAGCGATAAACGCAAGCGGGCATGGTAAATGAAGGCTAGGGTGTTCGGTGTTTTCCAAGTTGATTTCTGTTAGAAAACAGTCACTAAAGTGTCAGGTTTTGCGTAAACAAAAAACATTATACTACTTAAGTTAGTACCATATTTTAAATTTGAAGCGTGCTTAAAACAGATATCCTTTCCCGCATATTTAACTGTGGACTTTTTTTCGATATTTTACATTCAGTGCTAACTGATCTACATATTTGAAAAAATTTAATTCTGGTACAAAATTTTGAGTTCTTCTAAAATATTTCATTGATTTTTTCCAAAAAACATTATTTTAAAAGTTATAAGCAAATAAAATTATGCATCAAATGACCTGTACCTTTATTCAAGTTATTCATACAGTGTGTGTTGCTCATACGACATGGTGTACTACCATATGAACAATGCAAATTTGATGTATAAATTTAACTGCGTATAATTTTTAAAAGAGTGTTTTCATAAAAAAACTGTCTAAACCGTTTTTTTGGTGCGGAAATTTTTTAATTAGAATATCAGCTCTTCAAAATTATGGGTTTATATGTTTCGAAAAAATTTTTTTTTGTGATATGAAACGAAATTTTTTTGCAAAAAGCTCAAAAAACCATATAAAAAATATGTGCAAAATAAAATTATTTATTCACAGTTTAAATTCAAAATGACGCAACTTCAAGGCACTTCTGCTAAAAAAGAAAATTACGCTCACCCTCTCATAACATATATAGATCTTTACATATATAATAATTTTTTGCACACAATTTGTATGCAGAAAAAAGAGTTTCTGTTTACAATGAAATTAATGCGGACAAATAAAACAAATTAAAGTGAAAAACGGGATTAAATAGGTAAATAAAGCTTAACTGCATTGCTGTATATACACAAGGGGTTGCAATACATATACATATTTATTTATGCTCGTATAACTAATGATGCAGTGGGAAGTGTGTGAAGTGGCGGCTAATCGAGATAATGCCGAAGAACTAAAAATGTTTAGGTATAAAAAAGACTTTTTGTTGTTGAACTTTTGCAAAAAAAAAATTGAAATATGCCGCTTTTGGACATAAAGAAAAGCTTTTTTTTGGTCCAACATCATTTCCGTCATATTCCATTTAAGCTGCGTGCTGAAATCGAATCAATAAACAAAGTTTTTCTAGATTGCTACAACATTTTTGTTGTATGAGCAAATTTGATCTCCATATGTTTAAAGTTACCTAGCGATTTATACCATGAAAAAAAAGCTGAATAAGGAATTTGCCTAAAATTTTGTATTTCCAATAAAATTCCTTCGACTTCAATGACTCCATAGAAAATATTGTAGCAGTCTTTTACGGGGTGGTTCACTTTTTCGCGAACATAAACTTGTAAGTGCCTAAAAACATTCTATAAAGCTCGTGAGGTAAGCGAAAACTCCGCTCATGCGGGGCGTCCATACACCTCTGTTCCTGACAATAATAATGAAAAACTGCTAGGAATAATGCTTATCCTATTGGCATCAGAGCGCTAGAAAAAGATTTCAACTTCTTTCATGGAACGACTCAATGCATTTTGGTTAATGTTTTGGGTATCAAAGCTAAGCTCGTACCAAAATACCGAAATATATTGCAGGAGCGCAATTAAAGAGATGCTTCACAACGTTTTTTTTTTTTTTTTTTTTGCGTCAAAACCATTAATTTTGGTGACGAATTGTGTGTTTTAGAATATGAAGTCGAAACAGTTTTACAATCTAGTGAGTATGTCGAAACCGGAAAAATCGCTTTGTTACATGTGTATGAAAAATTGGATTAAGCATTAAAAGTTGATCAGATGTATTTCAATTCGTTTTTTTTTTTTTTTTTCTTTAAGAAAATTGTTAATCAAATTTGAACCTTCTTCATAAATTTTCATATTAAAGCCTGATTGTGTCTGACTGTGAAAAGCAATACAACACAAAGACTCTCCCCTAAGTCTTGGTTGGGTTATGCACCAGAGTGAGTGGTGAACGACCGGCACTTTTTCCCTCAAATTGACCAATATTGCCATCTGAATTATATTTCGACAGCACCCAGTATTTCTGCTAACACAGAATCATACTGGCAGTCTGCTTGTGACAGCGGCAGACGTGGTATTGACAATTGATCGCGAAAAGTTGTCTGATTGTTAGGAAGAAACTTTGTTTTATCTGATAATTTGTGATGCAAGGATAAGTGTTATGTGTATTTGTTGAGTGTTTTGGTTCTAGTTAACACCAGCACTTACTTGTTGAGTCACTCCAGAATAAAAACACTTTTTTTGTATTATGGCCAAATGACTGCCCTTTAATTCTTTAAGCAATTTCTTTGCACAAGCTTTTCACAAAATGTATTTGAAATAAAAGGTTACAAGCAAAAATCTCCCTGGTCAGATACCAGAGGAGGGACAGTAAATGCGTGGAAGAACCGTATATTGATGGGCTCCTTGATCGGATACCAATGGAGGTTGTACCAGGTATATTGTAGAAAAAATCGAAATTAAGTTGACTGAAGAAACCGAGAAAAGCTGCTGCGCGCCGAAAATAACCAGACGTAACAAGATGGTTGAGCTGCCAACCAAAATGCGTAGAAAATGACAAAAAAGATGGTTGTTCTGCTTGCCAAAAATACGAAAGAGGTAGAACGTCCGCCGATGTTTACGTATCGAAAATCGTGATCGAAGTGGGTGGCTTCTTCCAGGACGAGGCTTTTTGCTCGTTGGGCTGTGGAGAGTTATGGTGGTTTGATGTACGGCGTGTATTGGTGTGTGTGTGTGGGTGTAGATTGCTGCTTCCAATCGCTGAGTGTTGTCTCCAAGTGTGGTGAGTGTGCCAATGTTGCTTTGTGAGTGGTGTGTTGTGTAGTGTAGTGGTGTATGAGGGCGGGAAGCTTAACTCATTTAGCCAGGCTACATTTTTCGATTCAATATTGGTTCATGTCATACTAAAATTTTGAGTATTGTGTTTTTGACGTTTCCAAAATTACATCAAGTCTGGGTTGTGAACCATTTCGGTCGCTGGGATGTGAACCACCTCGATAGCCAGGTTAAGGACCACTCGTATTTCGTGTTAGAGTTCAACTGTCAGATATTATGACATACATTGAAACAAATTGGTTTTATGTAATTTTACTCTTTTTGTATTACGTTCAGGTTTATTTATTTGCATTTTTAGCACCAAAACAGTCTGCCGAATCCAAAAAAAATTAACTTAAATACATTCTTTGACATCACTAAATACAATTTGCCGAAGAAGCAAGTAATGTGAGCAGCTGTCTTTGAATATGGAGTCTATAGGCTTAAGCTGACACGTCACGTGAACAGAGTTGTCAACGTTTGATTTCACGAATATTTCTACCGTCAGCGATGTTGATTTGTTTGAATAATTTTGTGTGCATACTATTACATCAGAATAACTGTCATTTATTATATAATTTATTTGCTTCACCAAATCACCGTTAATTATGCGGAAGCTCTTAATGACAAGCGGCTATGCTTCCTCTTCTCCTAACTTTTTGCTTACATTTAATCTCTAATTATTCATTTGGCATGTAATGAGGCATGCAACATGTGCATGTACTACATATATATATATATATATATATATGTACATATTTATATGAATTAATTAGATATAAATCATGCATGTATTTGATATTTGCGCGCTTCAAAAAACACACTCAGAAAGTGTTTTGTATTTGCCAGCTGTTTTTAATGCGAAATTGTCATAATAATTGTGAAATCAGGCGTTGAAAATAACAAAATTATGAAATATGAGCTTAACGCTTGACATAATTGCTTAAATATTTATATATGCACTTGTGTATGCTTGAATAAATGAGAATGAAAAGTTTTTGCTGTTTTAGGCAAAATAAATGCAATTATATAAAATTAGTTTATGCAACGTTTGGTGTTGTAACTGTTTATATATTGTAGTGTTTTGTTGGCCGAGTATATAAACATGTTTAATATTGCCATGTGTAATAGAGACTAGAGCAAATCTATGTACTTTAGCAATATATAAAAAATATATACTTTTTAAACAATGGACGATACTTATTATATATTCCTAAAGTGCATAGATTAGCTCTAGTAGTGCACAAGAATGTCCTATTTTTCGGTTCATGTAATTTTTTTTTTTCCTTAGTATTTCAAAGTACCAGCATTCCCGAAGTTCCAGAAGCATAAAATTGTTTTTTTTTTTTTATTAACATAAGAAAATAAGTTGCGATTAAAGCAGCACAGTGATATTTTATACTCCGAAAATTCAACTTCATTAAAAATTAGCTTTCGTTAGTTTGTTGGCCTTCCTTTGTTTTTTATGTCACCCTTCTTACGAGGTGGCATATAACCTACTATATTTTGGATTAATTAAACAAAAGAAACGTCGTTTTATGGCACATTTTCCAAAAGTCAAGTCAAACTTTCCTAAAGTTTTGGGTATTTTTTCATTGTTTAAATTTTGAAACAAACTTAATGTTCCTAAGGGCACAAAAGACTTTAGGCCGCGGTGCCTTCCTCATCTATATGCCTTAAGTATTTGGCTAGGATCAGAGAGAAATTGTTGCCTACGCAATCCAATCAAGTTATCCACACTTTATTGAAATATTTGATTACCACAACAAATCGAGCAAACCAGAAAAGTTTAAGCTTGGCTTCAGCTGAGGGAAATAAATGGAAATGTAAACCCAACTTTAACCAAAAGAAAATACCAGAAGCATTCTGACGTATGTCAAACAAGACAAAAATTCAGCTCAATGGATGGTATAAGATTTTCAGCGTATACGTTTGCAGGATTTACTACATTTTGATCTTAGCCATAAGACCGAGTGCATGATTTAATGGCAGATATCTAACCATACGAGTATATGAAAGCAAGCATGTTTAGAACATTCCCGTTGTTCGCTTGAAGCGCTAGTTCTTTCAACCGTGCTCTGATGTTGTATCAAATGTGGCATTAGCTTATCAAACCTTAAGGTTTTATTTTGGATTTGTTAGAAAGTATACCATTTCTCCACTCTATTCACGACAACCATTAAATCCTGCGTCTTATATTTTCATTCATATCTTGCAATTCAAAGACAAGTTGTCATATTTGAGGGTGAATACTGGTCTAGAGTAATGAATTTCAGGTAATTTTTGAAGTGTCGTAATAAAAGACAATTAATTTATTTACTATAAATTTTCATTACAAAATAAAAAAAATTTCAAAAATTAACAGCTTTTGTTTAGGAGGGTCTCTAAAAATTAAAATATGGAAAAAACCACTATTTCCAATCTCAAAGCAAACTGAAACAAAATAAAATATTAAAATTACTAATCTATTACGAAATGTCGACTTACTGAAAAAAAAGAAAACAATTTTTATAACATTTTTTTACAGATTCGAGTTTTTTAAAAGAGGTAAAAATTTAATTTTGGATATAATTTGTTTATTTATATTTGGGTATTTAGACAGCTTCAGTTATAGAAAAGCCTTTTAAGAAAACTCTTTAAAGATTTCAACTAGATTGGCGTAGTGGAACCTAAAGAATCGTTGGCGTTTTCAAAAATATACAGTTTCGAGAAAAACACGTTCAAAGTTTTAAACCAGTTTGGCTGACGGGTCAGTAAATGACCTATATCTCCAAATATATTTTGAGTTTTCAAAAATCAAATTGTAGAAGACAATGTCTACCTAGTCAAACTTTGAATATCTACCAAAAGAAAAAATCTTGTTTTGTTTCCTGTGTAAAATATTCCCTTGCAGCCTCTAGCGATCATGGTCGCTATTTTCTGCTTTTGACTACTACAGTACCAATATACGCCCGCGAAACACGAACTTTTTGCATAGCTGAACAAATCAAGCTACGATTTTTACGCTGTGTGAAATTATTTAATAAAAAAGAATAAAAGGCCCCCGGTGATAACTGCTTGTTGCAACCAAGTGGTTGTGATTGGTACAAAGTACTCAAAGAAGTTTGAGAACGCGTTGACGACGAACCACGTTCAGGACAGCCATCAACATAAACTGATGATCAACGCTTTAATAAAATAAAGGAATTTGTGCTTGAGTGCCAACGATTAACAATCAGAGATCTTTCTGACATCGTTGAACTATCGGAAGGTTCAGTGAAAACCATTTTGAAAGATCATTTGGGCCTAAGAATAGTGAAAGCATGACTGGTTTTAATATTAACATTAACAAATTATTTTAAATATTTAAAATTTTTTTATATTTAATTTTTTTTATATAAAAATAATTTAAAAACAATTTATAATTTTTTTTTTTAATTTTTAAAAACAATTTTTCAAAATTGTTTGCAATAATTTTATTCTTTTTAATTAATTCTTCTTTTTTTAATGTTAACATAAAAAATAGTTTAAAAAATATTTATTAATAAAAAAAATGATTTTTAATGCTTTTGTAATAATTTAAAATATTATAAAATTTTTTATATTCAATTCTTTTTTATATAAAAATAATTTAAAAACAATTTATAAATTTATAATTTTTTTTTTCAATTTTTTAAAAACATTTTTTCAAAATTATTTGCAATAATTTTTTTCTTTTTAATTAATTCTTCTTTTCTTAATAATAACATAAAAAATAGTTTAAAAAATATTTATTAATTAAAAAAAATTATTTTAATGCTTTTGTAATAATTTAAAATATTATAAAATTTTTTATATTCAATTCTTTTTTTATTTTTTTATATAAAAATAATTTACAAACAATTTATAAATTTATAATTTTTTTTTTATTTTTTCAAAAACAATTTTTCAAAATTATTTGCAATAATTTTTTTCTTTTTAATTAATTCTTCTTTTCTTAATATTAACATAAAAATAGTTTAAAAAATATTTATTAATTAAAAAAAATTACTTTTAATGCTTTTGTAATAATTTAAATTATTAAAAAAAAATTTTATATTCAATTCTTTTTTTATTTTTTTATATAAAAATAATTTAAAAACAATTTATAAAGTTTTTTTTTAATTTTTTAAAAAGAATTTTTCAAAATTGTTTGCAATAATTTTTTTTTTCTAATTAATTCAATTCTTCTTTTTTTAATAATAACATAAAAAATAGTTTAAAAAATATTTTTTAATTAAAAAAAAATTATTTTTAATGCTTTAGTAATAATTTAGAAATATTTTAAATTTTTCATATTTACTTATCTTAATTTAATTTTTTTATATTCATAAAATTTTTTTCAAATTTTTTATATCTAAGACTTTTTTTTTATTTGTGGAATTAAAAAATATAGATATATAGGTCAGCTTATGTTAGATCAACTGGCCGAAAGTTTTAATAAAAGTCTATAAACATCCCACTTGTACAGCAGAGAATGCCAATATCGTATCAAGAGGATTCTCGTAAAATATCACACCGTCTTCACCCAGACTCAAATTTGTTCAGAATTCTTCTACAAACTTCAGCTAATTCACCCGGTACACTGAATGTGTGACTGTGAAGATGCTTCAACGTCACTCGAATGTAAAGTGGACAGTAGAGAAGCAATTGTCAAACCGTTTCTAACTAAATCTCTTCCAACCAGCATTGACAGTTGGCGTTCGGCATGATTTTAAGTTACATTCATCCGTTCCCATGACAGTCGAATCTGCGTAACCGGAACGTTTGCATTGCAGCTTCACATTCAACTGACAAAGTGACAGTTATTCCCGCATTAAGGTTTTGAACGCAATCAAAATGATACTGCCCGAGGGACATCAGCAGTTTGGAGAAAAATCCAAAGGCTCCTGTTTCCGTGATACTAAAATTAAGTCTGCGCTCACTACTCGTAGCCTAAACTTCTATTAGTTGAACTTCCATGCGGATAACCCTCTTCTTTCATTATACAAGATTAAGAGAAGATTGCGAGGCATATATCTTATTTAAAGCTCACTGATAAATTCAATAATCAAAATAGGTTACATTATTATATTCCCCTTTGTTAATCGTCATTACATTTTCGCCAGCTTCACCCCTTTCGTGCAAAACTTTTGGCCTTAACTGTCAACGTTTTTCCTCTCGCTTCCAAATGATGCAGTTTATTTGGCATTTCGCTGACAAAGAATGCTGCAATTCCACGCCATTTAAGCGCCACATACACGCATGCATATAACACACACACACTTAGATACACACAGAAAAGCTATGACGCATTAAAAAGTCATTGAAATGCAATTTAAATGCGCGCATTAAATGTTAATCTCCTTACGAAATACAAGACAAACGCAGAAGGAAACAAGCAAGTGGAGAAAAATGTGTTCGCTCGGCGCCCTAACAAGCTTTGAGACAGCTAAACTTCACGAGAGAATCAAAGGATAAAGCCAAAAGCCAATAGGGGGCACACACATACGCATACGTAAGTATACACACATATGCAATGCTCATATGTACGACTTACAGCGAAATTTAATTTGCGACTTTTATAAAACAAAAGCGAAGGTGTTTTGTAGCATTTCTAACTAATGCAACCCCAGCAGCGCAAATGCACATCTAGACATAATCATATATACACACACACACATGTGCTTGTATGTACGAAGCAAAAGCATATATGTACAAACAACACTTATGACTTGTCGACTTAAACGAAACCCGATTAAAAGGTGCTGAAAATCGAGCGGAATGCTGTGGCAAGGCAAAGCGCGTGTCGGAGAAACGAGCATGGAATATAAACATTTTATTTTATTATTACTCTGGCTGGTCGGACTGAGCAATGCCCCAGCTGCTGCTGCTTCGTCTTCTTCTGTCATTGCTGCTGTTGCTACAAGCAATCTTTATCGCTTTCGAAATGTCAGGGATTTTATTGCATTGTATTTGGTTAGACGCGTTCAGCATGAAAAGAGTGTGAGTGGGAGCGGAAACACAGGGAGAAAAATTAACAGTATGCTGAGTTAGGTACATGACCAGTAGGAAATTGAAGTCTAATTGCAAAATTATTATTTTTTTCTGTAACTGATTCCATATAAAATTTTATATTATGATATATCTGAATGACAGCTTGTGTGGAACGCTTATATACCAATTAGTCATAAGCCGAAATGCGCCACAAGTTTTTTTGATACATTTCGAAGTTCACTACGCTATTTATAATTCAAAAGAACAGCCTTTGGCATTCAATGTTTGAAGATTATCTCTTTGAAATGTGGACGGTGAATACGCCTTAGATGGCCCATCCGTTAGGTCCAATATTCGATGACTAGTTCAAGCATTTCGACTGGTAACTGACGAATTATTCGCAAAATGTTTTGCTCCAAGGCCTGAATAGAAGCGGTATTATCCGCATAGACTTTAGACTTTACATATCCCCACAGTAAGAGTTCTAACGGTGTGATATGATATGATCTTAATGGCCAATCAACCGGCCTAAAACGTGAAAATATCTGCTTACCGAAGTGTTCTCTCATTAAATCCAAGAATTAATACGATGTGTGGAAATTGGCGCCGTCTTGTTGAAACCAAATATCGCGGAGGTGTTCTTCTTCTTTACTGGCATAGACACCGCTTACGCGATTATAGAAATGTTGACAAAAGCGCGCCAGTCGTTTCTTCTTTTCGGAACGTGGCGTGAATTGGAGATTCCATGCGAAGACATGTTTTTCTCTATCTGGTTTCTCTAACGGAGTGGAGGTTTTCGAATACTGCGTCGAATACTTTCATAGCTGAAAGGTTTCCGTCCATTCGGACAACATGACCTAGCCAGCGTAGTCGCTGTCCTTTAATTCGCTGAACTATGTCAATGTCGTCGTATATTTCGTACAGCTCATCGTTCCATCGAGTACGATATTTGCCGTGGCCAACGCGCAAAGGACCATAAATCATTCGCAAAACCTTTCTTTAGAAAACGCGTAACGTCGACTCATCTGTTATCATCGTCCATGCTTCTCAACCATAAAGCAGGACGAGGATGATGAGCGAATTATAAGGCTTGGTTTTTGTTCGTCGAGAGAGGACTTTACTTCTCAATCGCCTACTCAGTCCGAAGTAGCACGCGTTGACAAGAGTTATTTTGCGTTGGTCGAGGCTGACCTTGTTGTTGATGTTTATGCTAATTCTAAGTTAGACGAAAGTATCATCAACTCGAAGTTATGACTCTCAACAGTGACATGGGAGCCAAGTCGCGAGTGCGACGACTGTTTGTTTGAAGACAAAAGATATTCCGTCTTGCCCTCATTCCCTATCGTCCCCATTTTCTTCGCTTTCTTATACAGTCTGGAGAAAGCAGAACTAACGGCGTAGTTGTTGCCGCCAATGATATCAGTATCATTAACGTACGCCGAAGATGTACTATGAAGATTGTACCTTCTCTGTAGCAGCTCAATTTTTGTCTTTAGGACTTGTCTAAAGCTTGGTTTGGTATCAAACGACTCGGAGAGGTCCCTTCCGATACCGATGGAGCTTTTGGTATTACTTAACGGTATAAGGGCAGTTTCTTTACGTGCTTTCAAAAGCCTCTTTAAAATCGATGAAGAGGTGTTGTGTGTCGAACTTCCATTCACGGGTCTTTTGGCGCATGGTGAATATCTGGTCGGTTTTTGATTTGTCAGGTCTAAAGCCAAACTGATAAGGTCCAATCAGTTTGTTGACGGTGGGCTTTAAACTTTCACACAATACGCTTGATTGAACCTTATACGCGATGTTGAGAGGGCTTATCCCATAGTAGTTGGCGCAGATTGTGAGGTCTCCCTTTTTGTGGATTGGACAGAGCACATTGAAAGTCCAATCGTTGGGCTTGCTTACGACCGACCATATTTTACAAAGAAGCTGATACATGCTCCTTAGCAGTTCTTCGCCTCTGTTTTGTTGTTCTTCAGGCGGCTAATTGCTTTTCAAACTACTTCATGGTCGGGCAATGGAACGTCTACTCATTCGTCAGTGATTGGGGAATCGGGTTCGCCATCTCCTATTGTTATACTTTCTCTACCATGTAGCAGGCTGGAGAAGTGTTCCCTCCATAGTTTTAGTATGCTCTCAAAATCGATTACTAGGTCACTTCTGGGGGTGCACAAGAGTATGTTCCGGTCGTGAAACCTTCTGTTAATCGCCGCGCCACGTAGTATTTTCGGGCATTACTCCTGACGACCACCTTGTTAAGCTGTTTGCAGTCACGCATTACTTATTCAGCTCTCGGAATCTATCCCATCCACACCTGTTGTGGTCGATTGTAACGCTGGGAGGTAGGCGGCTGATCAACTTGAAGTTTTCAGAGAATATTTTCTTATATATTTACATTCCATATACTTACATACCTGCAGAAATAAAAATCGATTTTTTATAATTCAAATGTGGATCTAAGCCCTTACTACTCTATAAAAAATAAATTAATAAAAATATAGCACTTATGAAATAATAATTTCCTTTGACAAATTTACGTATTTTTTCTTAAATGTTTAAATTATAAAATAAAATCTAATGTGGGCTCGTCTCCTAAATTGGTTGCCTTACTTTCTTATTTTCTTCTGTTGCATCTCGCTTGCGTTCTATTGCCTACGCATGTCAACGCGTCGTCGACTCTTGTTGTCAAATGAAGTCTGAAAATAGTGAGGTAAAAAGGTGCAAAACAAAACAATAAAGCTTTGTATGTGCATAACAAAATATCGCAGTTAGCAAATGGCAACAATAACAATGGCAAAGTTCAGCGAATCAACCGGAAACACGAGTGGCGTGCAAAGCAAACAATTGAAAAGCAATTTCGACGAATAATGCAGATTGGAACAAAAGCCGTGGCAGCTAGCAGCAGGCAGTTAAAAGCGTGAATATGACAAAATCGAGCAGCAGCAGCAAAACGAAACAATAATAATAATATTGTGACAGGCGCAAATACAAAATAACTACAAGCAAATGAAAAAAAAATAAAATAAAATAAAAATTAAAAGAAAAAGAAATAATTGAAGAATAAAAAAAAAAAATACAAAATAAAAATGAAAAAATAAAGCAAAAAAGTAATAAAACAAAAATAAACAGAAATGAAACAGATCGACGTGTAAAAGCAGCAAACAAAAACAAATCAGTTGAACATTCAAAGCAGCGCAAATAAGAAAAAATATTTTTTTCTTCAACATTTTTTGTAATTCCTGCCTCAGTTTTATTTATTTATTTTTTTTTTTTTATTTTTGTTTTTGGCAACGCAACGCCAGCAAACTTTTCTCTAATTTTCTGCATCATAAAAAATTGAAATCGAAAAGTTCGATATGGGCTGCTTCTGCTGCTGCTGCTGCTTTGGCGCTTTTATCGTGAGTGTTGCCTGCTATTTCTTTATTGCTGTTGTTTGCTTTGTTTTTGTTTTTTCTTTCTTAATTCATTTTTTACTGTAACTTCTTTTGAAGTTGTATTGCTGACTGTCACTTGTACATTTTGCGCGCACAATTTCTATGCTCCAGCAGCTGCACCATTTGTCGTTGCCAGTTGTTGCCATTTTTTATTCTCCTATTTGCTGTTTTTGCTACGCCAAACGTTTGCATTTTAGTATTCTCCACCTTTTTCTACGAAATACCTTTAATTTGTTTCATGACATTTCCAATTTTTATTGCCCAAACTTTTATTTTTATGGCAATTGCAATAAAATGAGGTACAAACGTGGTGAAATTGTATTATTGGTGGATATGTGTGTATTAGAGTGGGTCGATTTATTTTTCTAAAAAAGTGCGTATGCCTGGAATATTCTACGAGTCCTTTTGAACAAATCTGCTTAAGAGAATATGGGTCTAAAGCTGGTTTCGAGTCAGCGACTTTTTAGGTGAATTTATATTTTGAGGTTTATAAAAAAATCTTGTTAAGTTTTTGAGATATTTGAATGAAACTTAATATGTAGGTGAAATTTTACGTTCTATTCAACATTTGTCGCCAAATAAAACAACTCTATCGCAAATATTCCATGTGACCGATTATCTAGTTATTCCATTTTACGGTTACTAGCCTTTGAATAAAAAGCTAAGAGCTTGTAGTGTTATGCAGAATAGTTCTGTAATATAAATTAGGTTGTCAAAAAAGTCTTGCGGTATTTTCGCTACTTAGCGCTGAAAGCCCGTAGTACTAATTTTATTCGTCGCATCGGGTCATGCTATACCTTTTTAGAAAGCTCATTTCACGCGCTAACACGTGCTTGATTGATTATCGTTTCCTTTAAGTCGTTCGTGAGTTATAGCGTCGCAAACATGCAGCAAAATAAAAAGAAAATACGGCATATTTTACAGTACTACTACGATAAAGGCAAAAATGCATCTCAAGCCGCCAATAAAATTTGTGAAAGTTTATGGACCCGATACAGTTTCCATTTCCACCGCAGAACGATGGTTTCAACGTTTTCGTTCTGGTGTAGAGGTGGTCGAAGATGCGCCACGCTCCGGAAGGCCTGTCGTCGAAAATTGCGATAAAATCGCTGAATTGTGGTTCTATATTGGTTATATCTGAAAGCAGAATCTGAAATTTTATACTACATATATGTAATATGATTCATGATTCACTGTAAGCAATAAATAGCTCAATTTCGATATTACTGATGATACTTTGTTTTGCATTTTATGTGACGACATACTCTTTCTCTCTCTTATTGTTCATATGACGGTTCCCAAGAAAATGTACTACGGTATGTTGGTGATGAATTATAACGTTGTTAATTTGAATTTCCAAAAATCGAAAATTTTTATTTAATAATCATCTCCGAAATTCCAGCTTTCAGTTCAAGTTAAGTTTTCTGTTCAAGTTAGGCCGGTGAATAGTTTAGAAGAAAAGAACCTACATATATATTCAAAACAATTTTTTCTTATTGGAATCAACTTTGTAACCTTTAAACGCGTTTTTTCGAAACACTGCCTTCAGAGTTTGTGAGAAAAATTTTGCCGAAATGACTACACCCATCAAATTGAAATTTGTACTCCAATTTTTCACCTATATTTGCCAGCTAATTATGAACTGAGAACGATTTTTAATAACAATTTAAATTTGTTTAAGTCACTCTGAAGCGAAGTTGAAGCTGAAGTTTTAGCAAGAAACGTCGTTTATTTAGGTAACCGCTATTTTGTCACAAATCAAAATCTTGACTAGTTCTTCGTTCAATATATGAATGTAGCTATAGTAAACACATTTTTCTGATAAGGCTTATATATTTAATATTTTTTATATAACTTTTCCGCAGCTGTTCATGCAGATGTACTACAGGATCAAAAGTAGCAAAAACTTTCCAAAATACTATGTCTCTTCAAAAAACACAAAAAAGATCAGGAGAAAATGATTTTTTTCTGACATACAATGCTCATACTCTTTCTCTCATATTCTCAATATTGAAATTATTAAGAACACTTAATTAAATTGTTGAATTTAGTCAACCCAATTCAGTAAGCAAATTCTCAACTAATCTAACAGTAGTTAGCGTACGATCGAACTCTATGGTAGATTAGACTTTGTCGCAACAAAACGGCATATGGGAACATCACTACAACTCATATAAATATCAATATTTTTTGTTTTATTTATATTTGCCGGGTACCTTTTTGTCACAACATAAGTGCATATTTAATGGTAAATTTAAGTTGATAACTAACACGACGGCATCTCTTTAAAATGTACAACTGACCGTGCTTAGTTCACAAATCATCTCTATCAGATGGTTAGCTTCCGCTGGCTGCATTTACTTAAATCAATCTTTCATTTCTGTTTTTCCATTCCGACCACTCTTTCTCTCTCTTACAAATATGAATTTTTACCACCTAAGCGGTCAGATCTTCATCCTTTATTAGACCAGATCATCAGATCTCATATAAATGCCCTCTTCACTGTTAATAAGCACACTGAAGGCCACAGAGAGAAAATCTATTCGATAATGAAGTTAAAGACAATGAAGTTAAAGCTAATGAAGTTAAAGCTACTGAAGTTCAATACTCCCCAACTAGATTGCGTTACATCTTCAACAAGAAAATTTTATTTTTTGTGGCTCTCAGTCAGAAAAATGCTTTAAATTATGGCGCAAGCTGTTACTCATCAGTGCTAGTACTGCTAGGCAGCCACTGCTCCTTTGCTGACGTGAAATGTAGAGAAGTTTATTGGACTCTGAAGCGGAAAAATGTTCGCTTAAAGTAAGTTGGTTTGCTAAAAGGCATCTGTTCGACAGTTCTGCCTCCATCATTCAAAAATATTCTCATTTGCTTACGTGGAGTGTAGAGATGATTCTCCTCTCTTTCTCTCTCCTTTACTTATGTGGAGTATAGAGATGATTTTTGAAATATTAAGTTTGCCGGAAGAATTATGTTTGACTGCACAGGTTACTTCCGCGCTACACTCCGAACTCTCCAAAATACTATGCTTTACTCTTGGAGGGCTTCATGTTGTCTGACTAATCATTCCATAAGATTTTAAGATAATATTTTTCTGTTGACAAGCATTGGACTCACAAATCTGCACTTCGACAATCAAAGTAAGATCTTCTTTGATTAGAACCACTTAAATTTTACATTTGTCTCATTATTTTTTTTGCTTACCAACTTAGATCGTCGCGTATTTCAAGACCTTTAGTGATAAAAGCGTCGATTATATTGCTCAGTTTTAAGAATGCAAAGTGTAAACGAACGAAAGTTCTCGTATTTTTTTCAATAAGTGTACAATAATTCTAATTAATCTTACAGATTAACAACCCGATGACTATGCAAGAAGCAGACACCCGGAAGTCTAGAAGATGATGGTCTAGATGGTCTAGAAACCTTTACTCTAGAAACCTCTTATGCAGAGCATTTATAAGCTTCGCTTTGGAAGATTTTTCCCATCAAAAATAAGAAGAGAAACTTGACATTACCTGCCAATGAACAACTTAAGTATAACTCAAGCTCAATCTCTTAATCTGTCTAGTATTGTAATTTCTGGAAAACAAGCTCCTTCAAGTATTTTTCTTCAAGAAACAACAACATTTGTAGCAAATGTGTTCTCAAGGTTATCAACAACTCAGAGCTTCGTAACTTATTACAAATTCCATCGCATGAAATCGATTAAGTAATCGATTAAGCGAAACCTTACTATGTTTAACATTTTCTTCAAACTACTCTTTCTCTCCCTCTTTCTCTTGCTTTTTAACTCTATCCCCACTTCACTCCACCTCGAGTAAACCACATGCACAGCAGCTGCACACATTTGCCAATATCCTTCGCTATTTAAAATGCCATTAGCCTCGAGAAATTTATATTTTTTAATAACCTGAACTTCGTTGCATCGTAAATAGTCATTAGCGGTTACAGCAAGATGTGCAGGTTGTGCGGTTCTCAAGCGCAGCGCACTTAATTACAAGCCACAAAAAGTTTATATACAATACATATATACATATACATATAAATAGTACATGTGTGTACGTATGTATGCGCTTGTTTATGAATATTCGTCGAAGCACTTGAGAGCTCTTGTTGATACTTGTGCAAGCAGCACCGTAGGGCTACTAGTAAGCCTTTTCATATGCGCACTTACGAGACAGCAAATTTACACTACTTACAGGTACATACATATATGTATATATATTGTGTGTAAGTACATGTGCTTGGCTTTACTTTTTCCGATTCTCATTTGCTCATTTCTTATGAAAATGCTGGTAACCGATTGCGCATATTGTCATGTAAATAAGTGCCGACTGTGTGACTTAAAATCAATTAAGGTTGTTCGCGGCTGGCAACAGGTTGGATAACAGTGCAGAGCGGTGGTTAAGAGGCAGGTGTGCATGTTGAGCGAAATAAAAATATATATTGACGCATATAACTACACAAAAGTGTTCAGTTTAAGGAACTTATTAGCGATTCGGTAAAACTTTTGGGTAATTCAAGTAAAGCGAGAGATTACGCCTGAGAATTTCTTGTTTTGATCGGCTGATATCAGTAGACAACTTTAGCTCCCGAAAAACTTGGTATAGGTTTTCAAAGAATTCTAAAAAAATTAATGTTACTTCTTTCTCAGCACTTTCCGTTACATTTTGGTTATCCATATGGGGACTATAAGAAAATTATTATCATACTATTGTGGAACCTAAGTCAGAACTACTGGGTAGTCCAGGTCCTGATGTTTGCTGCGTAGCGAAATTGCTGCGAATTTCTGGATAATACCCCTTTTGGCTTCACTCTCCAGCATGACGCTGATTAAATTTTTCACGTTTTTTGGGCCACCCAGGTATTCTACCGCGGTGGGTTGTTGCTGCCAACGTACCATTCAAACAATGTGTATGCAGCGTCGTCTTCTGTCGTGTCGTTTATTGGCATGACGTCCCTTCGACTTTTCCCATTCTCTTTCAAGCATCCGTGACCGGATAACGGCTGAGTTGTGTAAAAGTCGACTTTACCAAATTTACGGCTTGTCCATAAGTCTATGTCTTTTATTATGCTTTGACTTACATCCCTCATATTTTTATCTTCGGTTTTTTTGCCAATATCTCAGCTCCGTATAATGCTGATGCTGATTGTTGTCGACATTAGGAGCTTTCTCTTTCCTTGGCTGGGGCCTTCTATGTTGGCCATTAGTCTGTTAAGGTCGCTCTGAAGTATGGTCTGGAGTTCAGTCTTACACCCAGGAAGTTTACTGCTTTTTGTATCCTAGGAATATCTGTAATCCTTTGCGTACTTATTTCAAAAGGTATGTGCTTATTTTTTAGCAGTGGCAGCTCTGATTTTTCCATAGTAAGCTGGTTGTTGTGTGCGCCGAGCCATGTTTGCGCCCATATCATGACCTGATTAAGCTTTCTTCGCCTTTCTTCTGTGTCTCGTATAGCATCTTAGCTGATGTGCCACAGGTCTGTTCCTTGAGTAGAACCTTGTGCTACTCCCGACTATCTGTCGTGATCCCTCAATAGAATGGTACAGTTGTTTTCTGATACTATGGTAGTTCCGCACGACAGCTCCGTCGTCGTTGATTTTGAAGGTTTTTTTGAGAGCGTTGATCACCCATCTAGCGCTATTGAAGGAGTTCCTGACATCAAAAGTCGTTAGTAAAACTATTCTGTTGTATTTAGGTCATCTACGCTGTGCGACTTCCAGACTTTCAATGACGGATTTTATAGCTGCTAGGATTGATCTGGGTGGTCTAAAGTCGTGTTGAGAGTGCCTTCAGCTTAGTTGATAGCCGTTTCAAGTCTGGGTTTTAATAAAATTCAATTCAAGATAAAAAATATCTGAACGTCGTAAATTCTATTCTCATTTGTAAAAAAAAATAATAATAATAAATACATAAAAGAACCACCCTAAAACTGAAGGAGTAAGCATATTGGCAGGAGTGGAAGACATATTTTATTGCATTGCTTGCGACTATTTACAAGGTACGAGCACTAAATGCTGAAGTACAAATTGTAAATCACTGCTTGGCTGGTATATAGCATGCACAAGTCTCGTTGCAAGCAACATTTTGTGGCATGAGAGTGAAAACAAAATAGAATGGGAAATAAATAACCATAAAAATTGAATATGACCAATAAAGTGGACAAGTGGTTTTCCATAACAATTCATTTGCTATAAATAGTTGCAAGTGATTTATATGAATATTTCTGCTATTGACATTTTGAGCAAATAAGGATGAGGATGTCCACTTTTCCAACAATGTCGTAATACTAAAAGATACTTCTAAGGTTTTGAGAAAATATGGAAATAATACGTAGAAATATGTATATGAATGTAAAGAGAAATTGCAATACTGTACCGTAGCTCGTTAGAGTATTTCTTACCAAATTACTGATGGAATACCACTGAAAGTGTATAAGTAAGAGGAATGGACATCCTTGGTTGATGTGCCGTAACGCAGTACAAATTTTTTCTGCAAAATTCTAGATGGAACGCTATTAAAGGTTTATTAATAATATGAATGAGCAAATTAAGATATTGTACCGTAACACAGTACATAATTTTCTAACAAAATTCTGTACGGAATACCACTAAAAGTGTATGAGTGCGAGGAAAGGACAACAACTCGGTAAACATTTTTTTTTTGCAAAATTCTAGGTTGAACGCTATTAAATGTGCATATATAATATGAACGGACGATATAACGCGTTGTACCGTAAATCGGAAAATTCCTTTCACAAAATATTTTGTATGGAATGCCACTGAAAGTACATACATATATGGGGGAAATTGGCGAATGAAGATATTGTACCGTAATTCGGTACATTTTTTTTATGAAAAAATCTGAATGGAATAACATTAATAGTGCATATATGAGCGGAATGGATGAATTTAGAAATTGTACCGTAATTCGGTACAATCTTTTACGGCAAAAATCTCAATAGGAAAACGTAGAATACGTAACACAGTTACATATATGAGAGAAATAGAAAATTTAGATTTGTACCGTAAAACGGTACAAACTTTTATATAAGTTTCTAACGAAATATTAAGTATTGTAGCGTAATTCAATAAATTTTAAATGTACAAACTTACCCTCTACACAGAAAATCGGCACATTTTATTGTGGGAAATATTAAGACACATATCTGAGATAAATAGAAAAATTTAGATTTGTACCGAATAAATTAGTAAATTTAATATACACTGGAGTTAACCCCGCTCTGCATTATACCACTAACTGTTATTTATTTAAATTACTTTTAAATATCATATTTCCGTTATAATACCAACTAGCGCATATGCATAAGGTTTAATTATGCATTTTAATTAGTATTCATATCGCATACTGGACGCACTAAATTATTAATTTAATAAGCGAATGCAGCAAATTGCACATCATTACCGGATGCGACTTTAACACCACAACCTGAAATGCATGTTTATTTGGTTGTTTTTGTAAAATTTCAATATTTATAGCATTTTGCGCTAGCCACGGTCCCTAGAGATGCATTGCGTTGAAAGCTGAACTTTTCCCAGTTGAATTGGACAAAGTAATAATTAACGAAATGACAGAATGCGAACGCGTTTTGAATTTCTAAAATATTCATCAATTAGTAGTTGCCACATTTGCGTATACCCATACTTAATTTTATGCAGAAACCTTTAGGTAATTATTAATGCAATTCATACAATAACAGTTAAAAGTAGATTTAACAGTGAGCTCTCAAATAACATTGTAGTATGGAGCTGGCGGATATGACTTAAAGGAGGGAGGAATATTTCACCAAGAAAAGTAAGGAGATGTACCTATACAGAAGTAAATATGGCAAGATTAAATAACTTAAGTTGGACAGCATAAACGTCTACAGGGCTTTGCCTTCTACATAAGCTTCCTCAATAAAGTAGTGGTACTCTCAAATATCAGTTTTGAATTTTGAATCTCGGTAACATTGTTGGTTTATAGTGTACTGATCCATACTGGTATTGAATCTTGCTCTAACGGAAGCGTTAATAAAAAAAATCGTCAGAATCTGCTACATAAACCTCTTCCATCTTGTAAGTTCGTATCCTTTGAAGTTAAAGAGCTGTCCTTAGATAACAATGAATTAAATTTTTACTTGCAGAATTCGCACCATCCAATTCCTATTCTTTTTTTTTTCGGTTGAATAGGATCACTTTTTTGGAAGATAACTCTACAAGGTTTGTCCGGAAATTAATAGGACTGAGTTGATTAAATCACATTTATTGAACCAATCGTTACAGTTCCTTAAAAACTTTCAAAATAGGCTGCTTCTGCAACAGCCGATATGTATGCTGCTGGGATCCACTCTGTCGTCTCAAAATGCGTGCCTTTCAACGGTCTCTTCAGGCAAGGAAACAAAGAAAAGTGTAGGAGGGCAATATCTGGGCTGTAGGGCGGCTGTGGAAGCGTTGGTATGTCGGCCTTGATTAGGTAACTGTTCACAAGAAGGTGATGTGAGCCGGGGCGTTGTCGTGATGCAACTTCCAATCGGCTGCGATGTCTTGTAGTACCCGATTAACCCGTCGTTTGAGTCTTTTGAAGACATCCACCTAAAATTTGGCATTGACATTTTGTCCAGGAGGAACAAATTCATAGTGGACGATGTCTTTTATGTCAAAAATGCAAAGAGCATTATCTTCACTTTAAATTTGCTTATTCTTCCGGTCCTTATCAGCGACCTCCTCCCGGCCCTCCAAAAAGTTCTAGTGCCACCGAAACTGACCACTTCTTGCTAAAGTGACATCTAGGTAAGCCTGCTTGATTTTATCAAACGTTTCTATCGCAGATTTACCGAGTTTCACACTGAATTTAATCACGTACCTCTGCTTTAACGAACGCTGCATTTTCGACTTGCACTACTCACAAGAAACACGTGGCGCGAAAATGTCTGTCCTCACTCTCCAGAAGCTCGGAGACAACTGACCCGTTACTCATTCGTTAGCTAGGAACGCTCTCTACCGAATCCAGTTGGGTGCGAGCACGCTCCGAAGTACAGTCGCGACGAAAATCAGTCCTATTACTTTCCAGACAAACTTTGTACATGTGTTAGGCCTAATGAAAAGATGTACCGCGCTCTGAAAGGGCAATCGTCTGAAATTTCATTAAAACAATGAAGATCGTCGAGTCTCACCATCATGTACGCACTATGTCGGCTAACGCTGGGTACAAAAAAAAGAACGATGTATAGGTGCTAGTCGAGTTAATGCAAAAAAACTTCTTATGCCCAGTTTACATCTGAGAATCGCTGCTGAATCGCAACACAATCGATCCATTTCTGCATAGGATGGCTACTGGTGATGAGAGTACATACCTTACGACAACGTCATGGGGAAACGAGCGATACCGAATCGCGGTAGACTGTTGTGAACCATGGCCCGACCCGGATTAATGATTACACGGTTTTAATATGTGATTAGTAGGAAAGGATGGCAATTAATTACTATGAAATGCTCACCTACGACCAAACTCTTAAGTCGAAGCTCCACTGTAAACAATTGAATCGTCCGATGTAGCAAGAGCTCAACAGCGGCTGGCTTTGGCCAATAGGAAAGAAATGCTGTTTCAGCAGGACAAATCAAAGCTACACACATCGATAAGGCCTCGTCAGACGCGCAGGGTTTGGCATCTTCTTTGTAGTATATACCTCAAACCAAGTATTTCCTGTCAATGACAAATGACTTCGCCTCAAAAGAAGTTTATGAAAATAACAGATCACATAGCAAGGATATTAAAAAATAACGATTTACTTCGAAATCCAATCGACAGTCATCCCTATGGACTGCACGCGATGAACCCACTCCAAAGCGTGGATAAACACAACAGGGGACTGACAAGGTTATGGCTGGTGTCCGTTTTTTGGGAAACGCATGGAATACTTTTTTTTGTCTACCATGAAAAAAGAAATACCACAAATAACAACTGACTGAACCTTGTGAAGGTCAAAATCGCCCAAAAACGGCCGAATTTGAAGAAAAAAAAAGGAAGCCAACCCACCGTGTCAGTGAAAACGATGTCAAAATTCCCTGACGCGGGCTTCAAATTGCTTCTCCATACGCCGAATTCCCTGCATTTGGCTCCCACTGACTATTTCTTGTTTTCGAATCTCAAAAAAATACTCGCTGGGAAGAAATTTTACCGAAAGAAGATTTTATCACCGAAATTGAAACATCTACCTGTTCAAATATATGTCTGTATGTACAAGTATGATAGTGCTCGAGTATGTGTAAGTGTGCGATTGATGAATTTCCAATGAATCACGCACTCAATCATTTATGGAAATTCACTGCAACTAAAATCACTTTAAATTCAACAAAAACAAGTAAGAAATTATATTGTCAAAAGACATAGATGAATATGCGAAGGAAAGGGTGGCAGAGTAAGAAATAAAAGTAAGAAGCCCCGAATACCCAAAAGCTGAAGAGTCAAACTGTGATTTAGTGTTGAGAAATATATGTACGAGTACCATTGCATGTTCGAATGCTTGATTGCCTGACTAACCGAGAGTAAATGGTTGTAAGATTAAATATATGTATATATGTGAGTGTGGGTAATTTCACTTGGCACTGCGACTGTTGAGCATGTGTTAAGCCACACGCACACATGCACAGCAAGAAACAAAGCATTTCGTGAAATAACTTTACATATCGACTTCACCTCAACTCATTTAAATATGGCCACTGATGTAGAAAATGCGACTGACTATAGTTATATATATATTTATCTGTCGCACTGTGGGGACTGACGGTTGTCTTCAGCGTTTCCTTGAATTTGTTGCCTTTGGGGTTTTTAACAGCTGTTCGGATTTTTATTTTCGTTGCCTTGACATAGTCGTGATTGATTAATTTAAATCTACAAACCCTTTAATCATTTCTACTTGTTTGGCTGATTGGACATGTTCGGCGGAGCAGAAATTGATTAATGTGTGATAGATATGTTATTCTGATTGACGAAATGTAATTTGCAGTTTACAGGGTGGTTCAGATACGATATGAATGAATACATATGTTTTTCTGATTTTAATTGAAATTCAATGACTTTTCTCATACAGATTTATTTTCTTGAGGTTTTTGTAACAAAATTTTAAGAACCCCAGAAGTTTAGGTAAACTCAAAAATTACTTCTGAGTACGAGAGCTTCACTCAACCACTCAATACTCATAGTCTACATTAACAAGTCCCTTAAAAGCGTTTATAAAGGCTGAGGCATTTCGAGTTTCTCTACTTTTTTTAAAAAAAAAAAACAGACACTTCAAATCTAATGGGGAATCTCAATATTTTATTATTTCATTATGAAAAAATAACTATCTAAAAAAACTCGTTTTTCCCTATTTGTTTTTTGCTTTGTCATAAGAACCCGACATATAGGACAATTGGCAACGTAGCGGTGGAGGATCTTAATGCTATTTGTCCCTTTTCCAAGTTGCGTGTAGCTTTGAAAATTGGCAACAGAGCAGAGCAAAGAGAGCAGATCTGATATCCATGTTGTTTATTGTCATTAAAAATCCATTCTAATAAGAGCTTGGATATCGACAATCTTACATGGTACGTAATATCGACTTTTTGGTATTGGAGTTTTTCATAGCAAACTAAAAGAAATGATGTTTCCCTTTTCCCAAAGCTTCGGATCGAATTGTTATGCTTTGATAGCAATTTCTCTTTTAAAGACCAGCTGACTACGGATTCGCAGTTGTTTCTCGCTGTACTGGCGTTCACCGACAAATAAGAATAGTAAGTACTTTGATCCATAGTTTGCATATAAGATAGCCAAATATATGTATTTCTTTATAATGACTTTGAAGAAAAATCGAAATGCCGATCGAAGATCCTAATGAAGCCTTCCATAATATACAAAAATAAATAAATTCGCAACATTATTTTAAGTTTTAATTCTGCTGCTGGCTTTTCGAAGTTAAAGCCAGAAACTTTTTTTACTAAAGCCATTGTGACTTTTTTTAGTAAATAGTTCTCCATACAATAAGTAACGTCAGTGTCTTTTTCAGTTCAAATTTTCCAGTAACTTCTTAAGGACATTTAGAGGGCAACAGTACCGTCCTAACCATCATTGCCCTCAATCTTAAAATTATGAACTTTGCATACAAATTTATTCAAACCCACGCAATTCACACTCATTAAGACTGTAACTGCAAAGCAGCAATACTAATCGCTTAAACGCATGCAGATTAAATTGCTTAGGGAATGTGACAAGCGCCAGCAGCGCCGCGGAGTGACAGTAACAACAGCGCGCATAGTTGGTGGCCTATAGGAAACCAAACCAACAATCGAGTCAACAAGCAAACGAACAACCAAAGGGTACAACAAGAAAAACCCCAAAACATTACACTATGCCACAGCGTTGCACGTCAGCACTCGAGCGCACGTTCGCATATTGAGGTTGAATGCCCAGAACGATGTTGCATGCATAAAGACCAGCAAAGCATTAAGACACGGCAGCGATGTGCAAGCAATAAAAAGAATAATACTGATCTCTGTTTGCTGCAGCGAGCAGTTGCCAGCAGGTAGCGAGTCGGACAAGTAAATAGCAAACGGCTGGAGGCAGCCAGATTGGTCGGAAAGCCAACAGGCAGCGAAGGGTGACCCCATTTGAACTCCTGCGCGTAGTTGTGCATCTGTTTGCTAAAGAAGGGTTGAGTTGCATTTCGAAAAAAAATCTGAGACAACGTTATGTGGTTGAGCGCTCCTGTGGCCACCGCTTGTGGCGCACCGAAAAGCCAGGAGGGATCTTAATTTGTGTAGCAATTCGTTTAATGTTGCTGGATATTAAAGAAATTTTAGATTTATTTTCATTAAAGAATCAAAAAATTTTTAAAAAAAATTTATATTATAAGATGGTAAAGCTGACGTGAGTCAGTTTTTTAGAATTGAAACATTATTGAAAATCAGCCCTAAGTTTAAAATAAACTTTTTCTATGACATTTTAAAATTTTGTTAGCACAACAATATTAATAAGAACTCACAATCTAAGAAAAAGAACGACATAGCAGATCTCCCATTAGTATGTTGCCATTTTTCTCCCATTGCTATGTTGCCAATTTTTAAAGCTCCCCGCAAGATCCTCATCGCTACGTTGACAATTTTCACAGATTTCGGCAAAAAGTTTTGCTTACTTCTGTAGTATTCTTACATAGTAATTTCTTCAAAATATGTGTATCTATATATATAGTGCATATTCTCTTAATCGCATAAGTAACAAAAATTTAAAAATTATTTTAACAATAAGTTTCATATATTATTTTTTTCCCCTAATAGTTAGTTAATTTCCACTTTACTTACATAAATTAAAATTAGTGAATTAAGAGTTACACAAAAGTTTATTTGATTTCAAATAAAGTTATTTTTAAATGGAAAAAAAAAGAAGTTTGAGAACAGCATAATACAATATTCGAGCGCTCGATTTATGGGCTTCGCGCTACAGTGAAACAAAAAAGGTCAACTGAATTGCTATATCTATATATATGATCGGCGTCCTAACTGAACACGGACCTTTTGGCACTAATGCGGTGAGGTTAAAGATTAAAGGTGCAACGAGAGTATTAAGGTGGAAACATCCAGACCTTTTCTCTTCCACTGTCCAGCTTTCGCCAGACCAAGGCTATTGTATCTTGGTTGCCATACTTTTTATAATCCCGGCAAGTTGACTTGAATAGATATTATCCGTCTCAATAAAGTTTTCGCAGGCCGTAGACGTTTTGATATCAGATGATATTTAGTTAGATAATTGATTTATATCTAGGAGTTTGAGGCGTCACAACGGTCAAAATGTTTATAGCAGTCTAAGTAAGATCACTCGTGGGCTCACCAGTAGCTGGGCTGTTTATCTAACCCAGTCTACTCTAGAATGAGATCAAAATAAGAATTATTTGCAGAAAAAATTGGAAAACACGTTAACTTCGACTGCAAGAAAGTTGTTAGACTCTTCACAGTTCCATACCATAACAGAAGCTTGCTTTCATTTTGATCGATCAGATTGTGTGGCTGCTATATGCTACAGTGGTTTAATCTGAACAAATCTTCAGTGCTTGTAGCGCCGTCTTGTTTAACAATCCATGGGCAAACTTGGTGTAGATATTTTTTCACACAAAAAATTTTTTCCCTAAAAAAATCTTGATTTTGAGCGCAAAGTTTGTATGACAGTAATATGGTATAGTCGTTTGATCCGAGCGATATGCTTAGGAATTTTAGCGTTGCCTGAACAAAAAATATCATGCCAAATTTCGTGAAGTTATCTTTTGAAATAGAAAGATATATTGTCAAATAGAAATATATTTTGTCAAATAGAAATTTTTTTTCCCACCAAAACTTGGACTTAATCAATTAGCTTGTGTGGCTTTATCGATCCAATAGCAGCAGCAATCTCAAAATGCTATGTTGTCAATTTTCAAGGTACCCGCAACTACGTTGCCACGTTGTCAATTTTCATATAATTTTCGTACCAAAACTTGAATATGATCGGTCAGGTTGTGTGCCAGTTTTTATGCTTTTAGTGATCCGATATCGGCAATTGCTATAAATGAGCAGCTTCTCTTCGATAAAAGGTAGTCTGCAAAATTTTATATCGATAACTCAAAAACTGAGTGACTGCTTGGTGTATATCTAAACTCAAAAAAGTCCTTGTTCGGTGTGTAATGAAAGCGATGAGCAGGGGAGTGTAAAGACAGAATATTCACCGCAAAAAATTACGAAAATATTGAACGTCTACAGAATTATTATAATATTATTTTACAAATTGAATAATGATTATTTGCTAGAAATAACCAAAGAGCTGGTAACCACATAAATTGCATTCAGAACGTTTTTCAAATGTGCTAGCATTAACTACAAAAATAACCGAATGCATAAAAAAGCAGTAAATGGCAGCAAAATTGTGCTCTTACTCGGGAAATTTGTAAATATATATGCTATGTATAAGGTATGTATACTATAAGTTATATACATATTATTTATATTATACATATATCTGCAGTCTACATACAATAAAATCCGCTTATCAATATTGTGTTTGATTGTTGATTACTGGAGTACAAAAAGCATTGCAATATGCTATAAAATTCTCCCTTGTTCAGTGTTCAGTGGCCAAACGGACCAAGCAAATTGGCAACAGCACAAAACATAAGTAAAATAAAGCAACAACAATAAACAAAGAACGCAATTGCATTGCAAACTTCGCCAAGAATTGAAAGCAATTCGCCAGCTGAGGCTTGAGGGCAAATCAAAAGATTAGATTGAAAAGGTGAAGGATGTGAGCTACATACAACCAAATAAATATATATGAATGCGTCTGTGTGTGTGGAATAGATGAAAAGCTGATTACGCGCAAATTGTGTACGAATAAATTTCCGATTTTGTTGTTATTTTTATTTTTTTCTTTTTTGGCAAACTGCAATCTTGCATTTTGAAGATATCGTTGGATAAAAGTACCGTTTGCGGAAGGGGTACATGGCTGCATACAAATTGCCAAATCGCAATTGTGCTGGGAAACAAATCGGGCATTGTACTTTGGTAATGAAGACAGCAGGCGAGGAAGTGAATGAGAGCAAGCGAAAATTGCTGACCAAAATCTTGATTTATTGAATATTGCGGAGTTGCAATGAATGCAATTGGGTATAAATATTTACAAATAAAGAGAAAAGTTTATCGACAACAGAAAAGTATTGCCTACATTTAGGCAAATATATATGCTAGTTTAGCAAAGATGCACACCTAAAAATAAATTTTCGTACGATTATTATAAAGCTAAACTTTGTACTTTATACTGTAAAAAGTATGTCCGGTTACATTGAATTTATATAAAATCGCCTTTGAAGCCGTATTAAATTTAATATTCAATAATTTATACAAATATATATATATATATATATAAGCTTAGCTTAGGGTCGTAATTTGAGAGCTGAAAGTGTCAGGTTTTCAAAATAATTCCCGAACAAGTATCCAAACCAAAATGTTGCCTACATTCAGGCTGCATATATTCATAAAGACTCGAATCTAGCAATGTTATGTATACACCAGCAATAAATTGAAGAAATCTTCGTCAATTGAAATGAAAGCTGAACATCTCAGGATTTCAAAATAATTCCCGAACAAGTATCCAAACAAAAATGTTGCCTACATTCAGGTTGCATATATTCATAAAGACTCGAACCTAGCAATGTTATGTACACCAGCAATAAATTGAAGAAATCTTCTTCAATTGAAATGAAAGCTGAACATCTCAGGATTTCAAAATAATTCCCGAACAAGTATCCAAACCAAAATGTTGCCTACATTCAGGCATATAAAAATAATTAGCAAAGACTCAAACCTATTAATGTAATGAAATCACTGGCATTCATTTGGAGAAATATTATTTGTTACTATGCGAAATTTTTCCATTATACTTGTATAACCTAACCTTTGATAAACATAACCATATAGTATATTGAAAGCATCCTAATTTCTCATTTAAACATTGCTGAAACTATTTGAAGCTTGATTATCTTTTCCTCAGTTTTTGTCATTATCAATCATTTTTGTTTCCAAGCCTTAATATGACTTGTTACCAGCATTTGTTGGGGGTCCTGGAAACATTGAACTGTTCAAACGTTTCTTTTACTAAATTTTCATTAGCTCAGCCGGTCAGATTTATATACTCTCTAAAATTTTTTCAAGGCACCCTTTACAAATGCTTATTTTGCGTTGTATATTTGGACCTTTATGGACATTTTTTTATCTCTTGGTTTCAGCACAATGATTTTTATTAGTTTCCTGGTTATAATTTTTATACTTTGAACTAGAATCACATATACATTAATGGACAGCGTGTCCAGCTTGATCATCAAGCCATGTCTCGTCGCCATATACGCGTTTCAGTATTTTAGTTTTGAGGATATCGATCTGAAAATTTTTAATGTGTGTTTTCCCCAAAAACCTCATTTGTCGGAATGGCAATCTACAATAACCATCACATAGTGTTGCTAGTCTACCTATTCATGCCTTCCAATTACACAGTTACCTGATAGCACATTTACTGGTGTTCTTATGTCATTCCTTTTGAATTGTAATGGTCGGCATGTGCGGCGCATATACCATTCATGCCACGTTTATCTGCTTTTTGAGCAAGTCAGGAATTGACTCCATCGAAAATTCGATCAATTAAATATCTGTAAGGAGCCGGAGGCACATAAATTTCCTTTTTTCCGAAGTCTGGGCCGGCTAGTTAACCTGCTTGATATCTCCGAACAACATGACCTAGCCAGCATAACCACTGTCTCTGTGTCTCTTGATTCGCTGAACTATGTCAATGTCGCGTACATCTCGTACAACTCATTGGTCCATCGACTGTGGTACTCGCCGTTGCCAATGCGTAAAAGACCATATGTCTTTGGCCTTTGTTTTACTTCACTTTACAGTCCAATGTAGCGCTCTGGTCGTCATCAAAAGTGGAGTATTTCGTCCGAGGTTGTTTCTTTGGGAGTGGTTTCTACATTGTGGGTCCCAACCCCTGCGCAAAACCTCGCTAGGCGAGTAGCATAAAGCTTTATACACATTTGGCGAGCAGACGCTGCAACCAGGAAATTAATAGGACTGATATTCTTCCTCCGCGACGGTACATCGGATCTTGCGCGCACCGACTGGATTCGGTAGAGGGCGTTCCTAGCCGACGAACGAGCGGCTGGTCAATTATTTTTGAGCTCTTGGAGAGTCAGGACAAACATTTTCGCGCGACGTGTTTCTGTGTGTAGTGCAAGCCGAAAATGCAGCGTTCGTTAGAGCAGAGGTACGTGATTAAATTCAGTGTGAAACTCGGTAAATCTGAGATAAAGACGTTTGTTAAATTCAAACAGTGGTGCATTTTGGTGACACCAGACCCTTTTGTAGGGCTGGTGAAGACAGGAAAAATGAGCAAATCCAAAGTTACTCATTGTCTTTTCTGATATCAAAGACATCGTCCACCATGAATGTGTTCATCCTGCACAAACCGTCAACGCTAAGTTTTACGTGGAAGTCCTCAAGAGACTCAAACGAAGAGTCAATCGACTCCTACAAGTCATCGCAGCCGATTGGAAGTTGCGCCACGTCAACGCCCCGGCCCACACCGCTTTTCTAGTGAACAGCTACCTAACCAAGGCCGGCATTTCAGTGCTTCCGCAGCGGTCTTTAAGCACAGATGTGTCCTCCGGATTTTTTTTTTCCTTGCCTGAAAAGACCGATGAAAGGCAAGCAGAATATAGCCTTGTGAAAATAAAAAGGCTTTCTCTTCTTTGGCATACACTGAAATGGTCTGGTTGACGGCGAATTTGTTGTCTAGTTTTGTTGAAAAGACATCACCTCCCACTCGATTAGCTGCGTCCCTTTCCACCAGGTAATTATTTTTCTCAAATAAAATTGAGATTATTCCATGTACTTCAATGCCACCTGAATAAGAAGCTTCATTTACATTCACTTTGAGGATAATTACCATTACTCTCAAACTTACTTATGTTAATAAAGACCCACCAGTATAAGACACTCCACACAGCCACTCGCTGTTAAAGTGCTCAACTTTTATTTGCCACAGTTTTTAGCTTGGCAGCAGAATTGCGTATCCATTTCAAGTAATTTTTGTGCTGGCATTTTTATTTCCTTGTCATGCAACGCTGTAATTCCATGTTTACAGTTTCATTACAATGCTCGGTATCATTTTGTAAGTTGTACACGAGCGCAAGGCGACACCATACACACAGCCACACATACGACTGTAGAAAGAGTTGTGTACGAGTACAATTCCGCCAGGTGTTGCCACTTTACTCATTGCAACTTTTGTTTATGTTTTTCCACGCTTTCATTGTCATGGCGTGCAGTTCCGTTTATGTTCTTCACTTTTTATTTCATACCTGTTGTTGTTTTTGCTTTTTTCTGTTGTTTTACTCACTCTACTTTATTTCTGCTTAAATTCCTGTTGCTGCTGGTAGTTGGCTTGTTTTTTACGAGGCTTTTGTTTTTGTTGCTTTCACATTGGTATTTGTTGACATTGCATTGCACTCACGGTATCCTGACAATGTCCTTGACATTGTTTCCGAACGCCTACCAGTGTGTTTACCGCATTTTGCATTTGGCTGGCCCAGTTGGCAAGTTTAAAGACTAAATTTTAGTAGTTATGCTAACAAGCTTAAATCGGCTTGAATCCAAAAATTAACAACAACTGTCTTTAACAATTCGCAGAGAAGAAAAGACACCTTAGAATTGCTGCAAGTTGAGTTTAGACCAAAAATCTGACATTCAAGGCATCACCAACCCACTAAAAGTAGTTTTATGTCACGTTAAAAACTCGAGTTTAATTTTTGGGTTAAAAATAAACTCTCAAATGCCTTTCTGATGAGTGATTAATAAACTTCCAGCTGATTTTGGCATTTAATTTCTAGTCGATTTAGTTATTAGATTATTAAGGGTGATCCATTTCGAGGTTCCCTACATTTTTAACGAAAAAAACACAGAAACTTCAAATTTAATGGTGAATGCTTATTATCATTCGAAAGAGTATTTGGCATTTATTTTTTGAAGATTATCTCTTTCAAATGTTGGCCGTGGCTTCGTCTGAGTTGGTTCACTCATTGAGTACATTACTCCGTCGAGCATTTATCCTGGTAACTGGCGAATCACATGCGTGATGAATTGCTCCAAGGCCCGAATCGAAGTGGGATTGTTCGCATAGACTTCCCATTTATATATCCTCACAGGTAAAAGTCAAATGGTGTGATATCACACGATCTGGTGACCAGTAGGCCATCTCAAAACGTTAAATTATCTGCTCACCGAACTGTTTTCTCAATAAATCCACTGATTTATGCGTTGTGTGAGAAGTGGCGCCGTCTTTTTGAAATCAAATGCCGACGAGATCACGAGCTTCAATTTCAGGCAACTTCAATTCAGCTGACTATTATGGCGGCATTAAGGGCTACGTTCTCATCGCCATCATTTTTAAAGAAATATAGACCGATGAGTCCAACAACCCACAAATCACACCAAACCGTTGTTTTTTCTGGATGAAATGGCAGCTCTTGAACCGCTTCAGATTGCTCTTTGTCCCAAATGCGGCAATTTTTCTTGTTTACATAACCATTGAGAAATAAATGAGCCTCAGCGCTTAAAAAAATGCGGTTCTAAAACATGGAATCTTTTTGAAACCTTTCAAGTGTTTATAGAGTGAAGACATGTCGTTTGGTAAGGTCTAGCGGCTTCAGTTCTTGCTCAAGTTGTATTTTGTGCGCTCTCAATTTAGGAATCGACTCTTTTTTGGACTTCGTGTACAGTCTTAGCTACGGCCACTATATTCTCTGCACTGTGTGCTGGACTTGGTCTATTCGGCCGAGTATTACACAAGGTGTGTTCCAGGAATTTAAAAAAAAAACATAACAAAAGCTTAATTATGCGTTCCACCTTTGACAGTTAATTCTTAGTTATCTGTAATAACTGTAATGTAAACGCTAGAATATTATTCTGGGAAGGACTCTTTGTGACCGCAACAAATATTTCTTTAAAATAACCAGAGACCAGCTCAAATGTTGATGCTTTGAACATACTGGACTAAGCATTTACATACGTTTAAAAAATATTATATGGTACATATTTGTATATAAAAACCACAAAGACAACTTGCTCATTAGTGAGCTCTTTTACGAATGCACAGTTTTTATGATAGAGTTCTCGCGATTGCTTATGCAACTCACACTTACATGAGATTTAAAAAAGTATTTCATTTCCATTTATGGCTTTGGCTCGTCAACGAATTGAATACGTACATACTTGTGTATATTCAATCATACATATATATGTATGTATATGTATATATGTGGTATGCATAACCCCTTATAAATTATGTATGTCACAGAAAACCTCACAAACTTATTGACCTCATTAATATTTCACACTTAATTGCGCGACGTGCTTAGCATCATTATCCATACTCCGCGCTTATTCCAATTACGAGTAGAAACGAACAAATACTGTCAACCGAACACACCCTTAAATACTTTGCATGAATGCCTCTCATTAATCCAATGTCAGTTGGTCGAAGATTTCAGCCGAGAGTTAAATGATGGCTTACGTATCTATAGAAGATGATAAAGATAAAGAAAAAGATGAAAATAATGATAAAATAAAAGAAAAAATAAAATGAAAATAAGGGTCGGTGTAAGGAAAAGGATAAAGATAAAGCTAAAGATAGAAAGGTAAAGATAGAGAGTTAAAAATAGAGATTCATAGAGAGAGAGAGAGAGAGAGATACAGAGAGAAAGGTAGAGGTAGAGATAAATATAGAGTTGGAGGTAGATATAAATATAGATATAGATATAGGTATAGGTATAGATATAGATATAGATATAGATATAGATATAGATATAGATATAGATATAGATATAGATATAGATATAGATATAGATATAGATATAGATATAGATATAGATATAGATATAGATATAGATATAGATATAGATATAGATATAGATATAGATATAGATATAGATATAGATATAGATATAGATATAGATATAGATATAGATATAGATATAGATATAGATATAGATATAGATATAGATATAGATATAGATAAAGATAGAGATAGAGGTAGAAATGAAATAGAAATAGAGAAAGAGATAGAAATAGAAAAAGAGATAGATATCGAGATAGAGGTAGAGAAAGAGATAGAGGTAGAGAGAGAGATAAAGATAGAGATAGAAATAGAGATAGAGAAAGAGATAAAGATAGACATAGAGACAGAGAGAGAGATAGAGATAGAGATAGAGAAAGAAAAAGAAAAAGAAAAAGAAAAAGAAAAAGAGATAGAGGTAGAGGTAGAGATAAAAATAGGGATAAATATAGAGATAGAAATAGAGATAGAGTTAGATATAGAGATAGAGATAAAGGTAGAGATAGAAATAGAAATAGAGAAAGAGATAGAGGTAGAGATAGAAACGGAGAGAAAGATAGAGATAGAGATAGAGACGGAGAGAAAGATAGAGATAGAGATAGAGAAAGAGGTAGAGGTAGAGATAGAGATAGAGGTAGAAGTAGAAGAAGAGTTAGAGTTAAAAGTCGAGATAGAGATAGACAAACAAATCAAAAAAACAACTCTCTCTCGAATTCAAATTTCTTATGAGAAACTTAAATAATTTTTATTCTTATTCTTATGTATTGAAACTCTAACATTTAACAGTACTCTTCCTTTTGACTTCACGCTATAGCCAATCGATATATAGAATAAATGGCATAAACCATAAGGCAGTAAGCTTCGTATTTCAAGTAATCAGTCAGCATATTTTCCAAAAACAATTTTCCATATTTTCAAAAATATTTTCCAAAAACAATTTTCAATATTTTGAAAAATATTTTCAATACTTTCCAAAATAGTTTTACACAAGGCGCCAGATTTTGGAAAAAATTTGGTCTTTTAAATAAATTGAGAGCATATTGTACGGAAAATGACACAAGAACTGCCCACAACAACGATACGGATAGCGCGTAACCACGACCGGCACAACAACAATTTCAATTCGAATTCCGTTACATATAACAACAAAAACGAAAGCTCGCATGATACACAAAGCAGCCGTTTAGAGGCTGGTCTACAGAGAGAGCCGGCCGACAGGCCCACTTTGGGACGACAATTGGTGAACTACATTGCCTCAGATAATGGCGTCGACTTCTCGTGGAGAGCGTTGTTGAACAACATCAAGATACTTGGCC
>CM050323.1:137380950-137440665 GCA_027475135.1 Bactrocera correcta | reverse complement strand
TTCTTCATGGTCGGGCAATGGAACGTCTACTCCTTCGTCAGCGATTGGGGGACCGAGCTCGCCATCTCCTATTGTTATACTTTCTCTACCATGCAGCAGGCTGGAGAAGTGTTCCCTCTATAGTGTTAGCATGCTCTCGGAATCGGTTGCTAGGTCACTTCTGGGGGTACACAAGAGTATGTTCCGGTCGTGAAACCTTCTGTTAATCGCCGCGCCACGTAGTATTTTCGGGCATTATGCTGACGATCAGCTTGTTAAGCTGTTTGCAGTCACGCATTTCGGCATCTCTGCTTTTTTGTCAAAAAATGGTTCTCGCTTACTTATTCAGCTCTCGGAATCTATCCCATCCGCACGTGTTGTGGTCGCTTGTAACGTTGGGAGGTAGGCGGTTGATCAGCTTGAAGTTTTCAGAGAATATTTTCTTATATATTTTCATTAAATATGCTTACATACATGCAGAAATAAAAATCGATTTTTTATAATGCAAATGTGGGTCTAAGCCCTTACTACTCTATAAAAAATAATTTAATAAAAATATAGCACCTATGAAATAATAATTTCCTTTGACAAATTTACGTATTTATTTTTAAATGCTTAAATCATAAAATAAAATCTAATGTGGGCTCGTCTCCTAAATTGGTTGCCTTACTTTCTAATTTTCTTCTGTTGCATTTCGCTTACGTTCTATTGCCTACGCATGCCAACGCGTCGTCGACTCTTGTTGTCAAATGAAGTCTGAAAATAGTGAGGTAAAAAGGTGCAAAACAAAACAATAAAGCTTTGTATGTGCATAACAAAATATCGCAGTTAGCAAATGGCAACAATAACAATGGCAAAGTTCAGCGAATCAACCGGAAACACGAGTGGCGTGCAAAGCAAACAATTGAAAAGCAATTTCGACGAATAATGCAGATTGGAACAAAAGCCGTGGCAGCCAGCAGCAGGCAGTTAAAAGCGTGAATATGACAAAATCGAGCAGCAGCAGCAAAACGAAACAATAATAATAATATTGTGACAGGCGCAAATACAAAATAACTACAAGCAAATGAAAAAAAAATAAAATAAAATAAAAATTAAAGGAGAAAGAAAAAGAAGCAAATGAAGAATAAAAAAAAAAATACAAAATAAAAATGAAAAAATAAAGTAAAGAAGTAATAAAAACAAAAATAAACAGAAATGAAACAGATCGACGTGTAAAAGCAGCAAACAAAAACAAATCAGTTGAACATTCAAAGCAGCGCAAATAAGAAAAAATTTTTTTTTTCAACATTTTTTGTAATTCTTGCCTCATTTTTGTTTGTTTGTTTGTTTTTTTTTTTTTTTTTTTTTTGGCAACGCAACGCCAGCAAACTTTTCTCTAATTTTCTGCATCATAAAAAATTAAAATCGAAAAGTTCGATATGCGCTGCTTCTGCTACTTTGGCGCTTTTATCGTGAGTGTTGCCTGCTATTTCTTTATTGCTGTTGTTTGCTTTGTTTTTGTTTTTTCTTAATTCATTTTTTACTGTAACTTCTTTTGAAGTTCTGTTGCTGGCTGTCACTTGTACATTTTGCGCGCACAATTTCTATGCTCCAGCAGCTGCGTCATTTGTCGTTGCCAGTTGTTGCCATTTTTTATTCCCCTGTTTGCTGTGTTTTTGCTACGCCAAACGTTTGCATTTTAGTATTCTCCACCTTTTTCTACGAAATACCTTTAATTTGTTTCATGACATTTCCAATTTTTATTGCCCGAACTTTTATTTTTATGGCGATTGCAATAAAATGAGGTACAAACGTGATGAAATTGTATTATTGGCTGGCATGGTGGATATGTGTGTATTAGAGTGGGTCGATTTATTTTTCTAAAAAAGTGCGTATGCCTGGAATATGCTACGAGTCCTTTTGAACAAATATCCCTAGGAGAATATGGGTCTAAAGCTGGTTTGGAGTCGGCGACTTTTTGGGAGAATTTATATTTTGAGCATTATAAAAATTTCTTCGTCAGTTTTTGAGATATTTGAATGACATACATATAGATGAAATTTTTCGTTCTATTCAACATTTGTCGCCAAATGAGACAACTATATCGCAAATATTCCATGCGACCGATTATTTATTTATTCCATTTTTTGGTTTAACAGCCTTTGACTAAAAAGTTAAGAGCTTGTAGTGTTATGCAGAATAGTTCTCTAATATATAAATTGACCAAATATATCACATACAGCTCATAAAAAGACCACTTTTATGTTTTTTTTCGTATTTAAACAGAAAACTCTCATTCATTAAATGGAAAATATTTATTTTTATTTTTATTTTTTTTTTTAAATCTCTATAAAAGTAGACTTAAACCTTATTTTATTTTTCGGTTTTTCTATGAAAGATATGTGTCAAACATTGTCACCTAAACTGCAAATAACGTAACATAACTTTCCATAAGTTTCCAGGCGAAGGAAAACATATAAAAGAAACTACTCAAATTGAAACAATATTTGAGTTTTGGTTATGAAATAGTGGGTTCTATATTGGTTATATCTGCAAGCGGAATCTGAAATTTTATACTACATATATGTAATAGGATGTTTAATTCTCTGTAAGCAATAAATAGCTCAATTTCGATATTACTGATTATACTTTCTTTTGCATTTTATATGACGACATACTCTTTCTCTCTCTTATTGTCAATATGACGGTTCCCAAGAAAATGTACTATGGTATGTTTCTGATGAATTATAATGTTGATTAATTTGAATTTCCAAAAATCGAAAATTTTTATTTAATAATCCGCTCCGAAATTTCAGCTTCCAGTTCAAGTTAAGTTTTCAGTTCAAGTTAGGCCGGTGAATCGTTTAGAAGAAAAGAACCTACATATATATTCAAAACAATTTTTTCTTATTGGATTCAACTTTGTAACCGCGTTTAAACGTTTTCTCGAAACACTCCCTTTCAGAGTTTGTGAGAAAAATTCTTCCGAAATAACTATACCCATCAAATTGAAATTTATACTCCACTCTTTCACTTATATTTGCCAGCTAATGATGAACTAAGAACGATTTTTGATAACAATTTAAATTTGTTTAATTTGTCACTCTGAAGCGAAGTTGAAGCTGAAGTTTTAACAAAAAACGTCGTTTATTTAGGTAACCGCTATTTTGTCACAAATCAAAATTTTGACTAGTTCTTCGTTCAATATATGAATGTAGCTATAGTAAACACTTTTTTCTGATAAGGTTTATATATTAAATATTTTTTATATACCTTTTCCGCAGCTGTTCATGCAGATGTACTACAAGATCAAAAGTAGCAAAAAATTTCCAAAATACTATGTCTCTTCGAAAAACACAAAAGAGATCAGGAGAAAATGATTTTTTCCCGACTTCCTGCTCATACTCTTTCTCTCATATTCTCAATATTGAAATTATTACGAACACTTCATTAAATTGATGAATTTAGTCAACCCGATTCAATAAGTAAATTTTCAACTAATCCAACAGTAGTTAGCGTACGATCGATATCTATGGTAGATTAGACTTTGTCGCAACAAAACGGCATATGGGAACATCACTACAACTCATAAAAAAATCAATATTTTTTGTTTTATTTATATTTTCCGGGTACCTTTTTGTCACAATATGAGTGCATATTTAATGGTAAATTTAAGTTGATAACTAACACGACGGCATCTTTTTAAAAATGTACCACTGACCGTGTTTAGTTCACAATCAACTCTATTAGATGGTTAGCTTCCGCTGGCTGCATTTAATTCAATCAATCTTGTATTTCTGTTTTTCCATTCCGACCACTCTTTCTCTCTCTTACAAATATGTATGAATTTTGCCACTAAAGCGGTCGGATCTTCATTCATTATTAGACCAGATCATAAAAGATATAAAGTATGCTAGACTTACAATGCCCTCCTCACTGTTAATAAGCACACTGAAGGCCACAGAGAGAAGATCTATTCGATAATGAAGTTAAAGACAATGCAGCTAAATCTAATGAAGTTCAATACTCACCAACGAGATTGAGTTGCATCTTCAACAAGAAAAACTATTTCATTATTTTTTGTGGCTCTCAGTGAGAAAAAAAATTTCTCATCAGTACTAGTACTCCCAGTCAGCCACTGTTCCTTTGCTGACATGAAATGCAGAGAAATTAATAGAACTTTGAAGTTGAGAAAGGTTTCGGTTTGAGTTTATCCGCTTGCTGGAAAAGTTCTGTTCGACAGTTCTGCATCCATCAATCAAAAATATTCTCATTTGCTTAAGTGGAGAATCATCTCTACACTCCTCTCTTTCTCTCTCCTTTACTTATGTGGAGTGTAGAGATGATTTTTGAACTATTAAGTCGATAAAATGTCCGATTTTTAGCACGTTGGTTTGCCGGAAGAATTATGTTTGACTGCACAGGTTACTTGCGCGCTACACTTCGAACTCTCCCCAATACTATGCTGTACTCTTGGAGGACTTTTTGTTGTCTGACTAATCATCCCTTAAGATTTTAAGATAATATTTTTCTGCTGACAAGCATTGGACTCACAAATCTGTACTTCGACAATCAAAGTAAGATCTTCTTCAAATAGAACCATTTAAATTTTACATTTGTCTCATTACTTTTTTTTTTTTGCTTACCAACTTAGATCGTCGCGTATTTTAAGACCTTTAGTGATAAAAGCGTCGATTATATTGCTCAGTTTTAAGAATGCAAGGAGTAAACGAACGAAATTTCTATTTTTTTCAGTAAGTTTACAATAATTCTAATTAATCTTACAGATTAACAACAATGATGACTATGCAAGAAGCAGGCACCCGAGAGTCGAAAAATGGTATAGAAACCTTTACCCTAGAAACCTCTTATGCAGAACTTTTATGCTTCGCTTTGGAAGATGTTCCCCACCAGAAATAAGAAGAGAAACTTGACATTGCCTGCCAAAGAACAACTTAATTATAACTCAAGCCCAATCTCTTAATCTGTCTAGTATTGTAATATCTGGAAAACAAGCTCCTTCAAGTATTTTTCTTCAAGAAACAACCACATTTGTAGCAAATGTGTTCCCAAGGTTATCAATAACTCAGAGCTTTGTAACTTATTACAAATTCCATTGCATGAAATCGATTAAGTAATCGATTAAGCCAAACCTTACTATGTTTAACATTTTCTTCAAACTACTCTTTCTCTCCCTCTTTCTCTTGCCTTTTAACTCCATCCCTACTTCACTCCACCTCGAGTAAACCACATGCACAGCAGCTGCACACATTTGCCAATATCCTTCGCTATTTAAAATGCCATTAGCCTCGAGAAATTTATATTTTTTAATAACCTGAACTTCGTTGCATCGTAAATAGTCATTAGCGGTTACAGCAAGATGTGCAGGTTGTGCGGTTCTCAAGCGCAGCGCACTTAATTACAAGCCACAAAAAGTTTATATACAATACATACATATATGTATGTCAGTAAGTACATGTGTGTACGTATGTATGTATGCGCTTGTTTATGAATATTCGTCGAAGCACTTGAGAGCTCTTGTTGATACTTGTGCAAGCAGCGCCGTAGGGCTACTTGTAAGCCTTTTCATATGCGCACTTACGAGCCAGCAAATTTACACTACTTACAGGTACATACATATATTTTGTATATGGATGTGTGTGCAAGTACATGTGCTTGGCTTTTTTTTTTCCGATTCTCATTTGCTCATTTCTTATGAAAAAGCTGGTAACCGATTGCACATATTGTCATGTAAATAAGTGCCGACTGTGTGACTTAAAATCAATTAAGGTTGTTTGCGGCTGGCAACAGGTCGGACAACAGTGCAGAGCGGTGGTTAAGAGGCAGGTGTGCATGTTGAACGAAATAAAAATATATATCGATGCATATAGCTACACAAAAGTGTTCAGTTTAAGGAACTTATTAGCGATTCGGTAAAACTTTTTGGTAATTCAAGTAAAGAGCGAGAGATTACGCCTGAGAATGTTGTGTTTTGATCGGCTGATATCAGTAGACAAATTTAGCTCCCGAAAAACTTGGTAGAAAACTGTAGTATTCTATATAAGTTTTGAAAGAATTCTAAAAAAATTAATGTTACCTTTTTCTCAGCACTTTCCGTTACATTTTGGTTATCCATATGGGGACTATAAAAAAATTATGATCATATTGTGGAACCTAAGTCAGAACTACTGGGTAGTCCAGGTCCCAATATTTGCTGCGTAGCGAAATTGCTGCGAATTTCTGGATAATACCCCTTTTTGCTTCACTCTCCAGCATGACGCTGATTAAATTTTTCGCGTTTTTTTGGTCATCCAGGTATTCTACCGCGGTGGGTTCTTGTTGCCAACACACCATTCAAACAATGTGTATGCAGCGTCGTCTTCTGTCGTGTCCTTTTATTGGCATGACGTCTCTTCGACTTTTCCATTCCCATTCTCTTTCAAACATCCGTGAACGGATAATGGCTGAGTTGTGTAAAAGTCGACTTTACCAAATTTACGGCTTATCCATAAGTCTGTGTCTTTTATTAGTCTTTGACTTCCATCTCTCATATTTTCATCTTCGTCGCCATGAAAGTATCGTGTCTTTTTTTACTCGGTTAGTTGTGCTCTTGTTGTTTTCAAATGTATTCTTTAGCTCTCACAGCTTTTTCCTTTTATATACCAGAAACTTATCACTAATATTGCATCGCCTGGATCTGTTTGGTGGGCTGAGCAACTTCGAGGGCTGCGGTGCCGTGCACTCTGGCCATTACCTTACACCGCCCATATCTCAGCTCCGTACAATGCTGATGCTGATTGTTGTCGACCTTAGGAGCGTTCTCTTTCCTTGGCTGGAGCCTGCTATGTTGGCCATTAGTCTGTTAAGGTCGGGAGGTTGTTTTCGCTGCCTTTACTGCGGTGTGCTAAATTTGCGCCCTGAAGTGTGGTCTGGAGTCCAGTCTTACACCCAGGGAGTTTACTGCTTTTTGTATCCTAGGAATATCTGTAGTCCTTTGCGTACTTATTTCAAAAGGTATGTGCTTATTTGCTAGCAGTAGTAGCTCTGATTTTTCCATAGTAAGCTAGTTGTTGTTTGCGCCCATATCATGACCTGATTAAGCTTTCTTCGCCCTTTTTCTGTGTCTCGTATAGCATCTTAGCTGATGTGCCACAGGTCTGTTTCTTGAGTGGAACCTTGTGCTACTCCCGACTATCTGTCGTGATCCCTCTCTAGAATGGTACAGTTGTTTTATGATACTATGGTAGTTCCGCACGACAACTCCATCTAGCGCTATTGAAGGAGTTCCTGACGTCAAAAGTCGTTTGTAAAACTATTCTGTTGTATTTAGGCCATCTACGCTGTGCGACTTCCAGACTTTCAATGACGGATTTTATAGCTCCTAGGATTGATCTGGGTGGTCTAAAGTCGTGTTGGGGAGCCATCCAACTTAGTTGATAGCCGATTCAAGTCTGAGTTTTAATAAAATTCAATTCAAGATAAAAAATATCAAAACGTCGTAAATTCTATTCTCTTGTAAAAAATAATAGTAATAATAAATACATAAAAGAACCACCCTAAAACTGAAGCAGTAAGCATATTGGCAGCAGTGGAAGACATATTTTATTGCATTGCTTGCGACTATTTACAAGGTACGAGCACTAAATGCTGAAGTACAAATTGTAAATCACTGCTTGGCTGGTATATAGCATACACAAGTCTCGTTGCAAGCAACATTTTGTGGCATGAGAGTGAAAACAAAATAGAAAGGGAAATAAATAACCATAAAAATTGAATATGCCCAATAAAGTGGACAAGTGGTTTTCCATAACAATTCATTTGCTAAAAATAGTTGCAAGTGATTTATATGAATATTTCTGCTATTGACATTTTGAGCAAATATGGATGAGGATGTCCACTTTTCCAACAATGTCGTAATACTAAAAGATACTTCTAAGGTTTTGAGAAAATATGGAAATAATACACAGAAATATGTATATGAATGTAAAGAGAAATTGCAATACTGTACCGTAGCTCGTTAGAGTATTTCTTACCAAATTACTGATGGAATACCACTGAAAGTGTATAAGTAAGAGGTATGGACATCCTTGGTTGATGTGCCGTAACGCAGTACAAATTTTTTCTGCAAAATTCTAGATGGAACGCTATTAAAGGTTTATTAATAATATGAATGAGCAAATTAAGATATTGTACCGTAAATCGGTAAATTTTTTTCTCACAAAATTCCAACTTGAACGCTATTAAATGTGTATACATATATAATATGAACGGACGATATAACGCGTTGTACCGTAAATCGGTAAATTCTCTTCTTTTTAAAAAAGTATTGTGTATGGAATACCACTGAAAGTACATGCATATATAGGGGAAAATTTGCGAATTAATATATTGTACCCAAATTCGGTACATTTTTTTATAAAAAAAATATCAATGGATTAACATTAAGAGTGCTTACATGAGAGAAATGGATGAATTTAAAATTTGTACCGTAATTCGGTACATTCTTTTACGGCAAAAATCTCAATGGGAAAACTTAGAATACGTAACCCAGTTACATATATGAGAGAAATAGAAAATTTAGATTTGTACCGTAAAACGGTAAAACACTTTTATCTAAGTTTTAACGAAATATTAAGTACTGTAGCGTAATTAAAGAAAATTTTTAAATATGTACAAACTTACCCTCTATACATAAAATCGGCATATTTTATTGTGGAAAATATTAAGATACATATCTGAGATAAATGGAAAAAATTTAGATTTGTTTCCGAATAAATTAGTAAATTTAATATACACTGGAGTTAACCCCGCTCTGCATTATACCACTAACTGTTATTTATTTAAATTACTTTTAAATATCATATTTCCGTTATAATACCAACTAGCGCATATGCATAAGGTTTAATTATGCATTTTAATTAGTATTCATATCGCATACTGGACGCACTAAAATTTTTAATTTAATAAGCGAATGCAGCAAATTGCACATCATTACCGGATGCGACTTTAACACCACAACCTGAAATGCATGCTTATTTAGGGTTGTTTTTGTTAAATTTCAATATTTATAGCATTTTGCGCTAGCCACGGTCCCTAGAGATGCATTGCGTTGAAAGCTGAACTTTTCCCAGTTGAATTGGACAAAGTAATAATTAACGAAATGACAGAATGCGAACGCGTTTTGAATTTCTAAAATATTCATCAATTAGTAGTTGCCACATTTGCGTATACCCATACTTAATTTTATGCAGAAACCTTTAGGTAATTATTAATGCAATTCATACAATAACAGTTAAAAGTTGATTTAACAGTGAGCTCTCAAATAACATTGTAGTATGGGGCTGGCGGCTATGACTTAAAGGAGGGAGGAATATTTTTCACCAAGAAAAGTAAGGAGATGTACACAGAAGTAAATATGGCAAGATTAAATAACTTAAGTTGGACAGCATAAACGTCTACAGGGCTTTGCCTTCTAGAAAATGCTTCCTAAATAAAGTAGTGGAAGTAGGTACTCTCAAGTATCAGTTTTAATTTTGAATCTCCGTAACATTGTTGGTTTATAGTGTACTGATCCATACTGGTATTGAATCTTGCTCTAACGGAAGCGTTAAAAAAATAAATTTCAGAATCTGCCACACAAACCTCTTCCATCTTGTAAGTTCGTATCCTTTGAAGTTAAAGAGCTGCCCTTTAAAGATAACAATTAATTAAATTTTTACTTTCAGAATTCGCACCATCCGATTCCTATTCTTTTTTTTGTAGTTGTATAGGGGTCACTTTTTTGGAAGATAACTCTACAAGGTTTGTCCGGAAAGTAATAGGACTGAGTTGATTAAATCACATTTATTGAACCAATCGTTACAATTCTTTAAAAACTTTCGAAATAGGCTGCTTCTGCAACAGCCGATATGTATGCTGCTGGGATCCACTCTGTCGTCTCAAAATGCGTGCCTTTCAACGGTCTCTTCCCAAAAAAAGGGAAAAGGGGGGGAAGCGTTGGTATGTCGGCCTTGATTAGGTAACTGTTCACAAGAAGGTGATGTGAGCCGGGGCGTTGTCATGATGCAACTTCCAAGCGGCTGCGATGTCTTTGTAGTACACGATTAACCCGCCGTTTGAGTCTTTTGAAGACTTCCACCTAAAATTTGGCGTTGACAGTTTGTCCAGGTGGAACAAATTCATGGTGGACGATGTCTTTTATGTCAAAAAGACGAAGAGCATTATCTTCACTTTAAATTTACTTATTCTTCCGGTCTTTATCAGCGACCTCTTCTCGGCCCTCCAAAAAGCCCTGATGTCACCGAAACCCACCACTTCTTACTAAAGCAACATCTAGGTAAGCCTGCTTGATTTCATCAAACGTTTCTATCGCAGATTTACCGAGTTTCACACTGAATTTAATCACGTACCTCTGCTTTAACGAACGCTGCATTTTCGACTTGCACTACTCACAAAAACCCGCCGCTCCTTCGTCAGATAGGAACGCCCTCTACCGAATCCAGTAGGGTGCGAGCAAGCTCTGAAGTACAGTCGTGCCGAAAATCAGTCCTATTACTTTCCAAACAAACTCTGTACATGTATTACGCCTATTGAAAAGATGTACCGCGCTCTGAAAGGGCAATGGTCCGAAATTTCATTAAAACAATGAAGATCGTCGAGTCTCACCATCATGTAAGCACTATGTCGGCTAAAGCTGGGTACAAAAGAAAGAACGATGTATAGGTGCTAGTCGAGTTAACGCAAAAAAACTTCATGTGCCCCGTTTCCATCTGAGAATCGCTGCTAAATCGCAACACAATCGATCCATTTCTGCATAGGATGGCTACAGGTGATTAGAGTACATACCTTACGACAACGTCACGGGGAAACGGGCGATACCGAATCGCGGTAGACTGGTGTGAACCATGGCCAGACCCGGATTAATGATTACACGGTTTAATATGTGATTAGTAGGAAAGGATAGAAATTAACTACTATAAATGCTCACCTACAACCAAACTCTTAGGTCGAACCTCCACTGTCAATAATTGGATCGTCTGATGTAGCAAGAGCTTAACAGCGGCTGGCTTTGGCCAATAGGAGAGAAATACTGTTTCCGCAGGACAAATCAAAGCTACACACATCGATAAGGCCTCTTCAGACGCGCAGGGTTTGGCATCTTCTTTGTAGTATAAACCTCAAACCAAGTAGTTCTGTCAATGACAAATGACTTCGCCTCAAAAGAAGTTTATGAAAATAACAGATCACATAGCTAGGATATTAATAGTGTCCGAATTTTGGGAAACGCATGGAATAATTTTTATTGTCTACCTTAAAAAAAGAAAGACCACAAAAAAGAACTCGCTGGGAAGAAATTTTCACCGAATGAAGATTTAATCACCGAAATTGAAACATCTACCTGTTCAAATATATGTCTGTATGTACAAGTATGATAGGGCTCGAGTTTGTGCAAGTGTGCGATTGATGAATTTCCAATGAATCACGCACTCAATCATTTATGGAAATTCACTGCAACTAAAATCACTTTAAATTCAACAAAAACAAGTAAGAAATTATATTGTCAAAAGACATAGATGAATATGCGAAGGAAAGGGTGGCAGAGTAAGAAATAAAAGTAAGAAGCCCCGAATACCCAAAAGCTGAGGAATCAAACTGTGATTTAGTATTGAGATATATATGTACGAGTACCATTGCATGTTCGAATGCTTGATTGCCTGACTAACCGAGAGTAAATGGCGGTAAGATTAAATATATGTATGTATGTATGTGAATGTAGGTAATTTCACTTGGCACTGCGACAGTTGAGCATGTGTTGAGACACACGCACACATGCACAGCAAAAAACAAAGCATTTCGTGAAATAGCTTTACATATCGACTTCACCTCAACTTTTTTAAAAATATGGCCACTGATGCAGAAAATGCGACTGACTATAGTTGTATGTATATTTATCTGTCGCACTGTTGGACTGAGGGTTGTCTTCAGCGTTTGCTTGAATTTGTTCCCTTTTGCGGTTTAACAGCTGTTCGGATTTTTATTTTCGTTGCCTTGACATAGTCGTGATTGATGAATTTAAATCTACAAATCCTTTAATCATTTCTACTTGTTCGGCTGATTGGACATGTTCGGCGGAGCAGAAATTGATTAATGTGTGATAGATATATTATTCTGATTGACGAAATGTAATTTGCAGTTTACAGGGTGGTTCAGACACGGTATGAATGAATACATAGGTTTTTCTGACTTTAATTGAAATTCAATGACCTTTTCTCATACAGATATATTTTCTTGAGGTTTTTGTAACAAAATTTTAAGAATCCCAGAAGTTTAAGTAAACTCTAAATTACTTCTGATTACGAGACTCCACTCAACTACTCAATACTCATAGTCTATATTAACAAGTCCCTTAAAAGCGTTTATAAAGGCTGATGCATTTCAAGGTTCTCTACTTTTTTTTAAAGAAAAAGACAGACACTTCAAATCTAATGGGAAATCTCAATAGTTTATTATTTCATTATGAAAAAATAACTATCTAAGAAAACTGGATTTTCCCTATTTGTTTTTTGCTTTGTCATAAGAACCCGACATATAGGAAAATTGGCAACGTAGCGGTGGAGGATCTTAATGCTATTTGTCCCTTTTCCAAGTTGCGTGTAGCTTTGAAAATGTTGTTTATTTTCATTAAAAATCCATTCTAATAAAAGCTTGGATATGGACAGTCTTACATGGTACGTAATATCGACTTTTTGGTATTGGAGTTTTTCATAGCAAACTAAAAAAAATGATGCTTCCTTTCCAAGCTTCAAATCGAATTGTTATGCTTTTATAGCTATTTCTCTTCTTAAAGACCAGCTGACTACGGATTCACAGTTGTTTCTCGCTGTACTGGCGTTCACCGACAAATAAGAATAGTAAGTACTTTGATCCATAGTTTGCATATAAGATAGCCAAATATATGTATTTCTTTATAATGAGTTAGAAGAAAAATCGAAATGCCGATCGAAGATCCTAATGAAGCCTTCCATAATATACAAAAATAAATAAATTCGCAATATTATTTTTAGTTTTAATTCTGCTGCTGGGTTTTCGAAGTTAAAGGCAGAAACTTTTTTTACTAAAGCCATTGTGCCTTTTTTAGTAAATAGTTCCCCCATACAATAAGTAACGTCAGTGTCTTTTTCAGTTCAAGTTTTCCAGTAACTTCTTAAGGACATTTAGAGGGCAACAGTACCGTCCTAACCATCATTGTCTCAAGCTTAAAATTATGAACTTTGCATACAAATTTATTCAAACCCACGCAATTCACACTCATTAAGACTGTAACTGCAAAGCAGCAATACTAATCGCTTAAACGCATGCAGATTAAATTGCTTAGGGTATGTGACAAGCGCCAGCAGCGCCGCGGAGTGACAGTAACAACAGCGCCCATAGTTGGTGGCCTATAGGAAACCAAACCAACAATCGAGTCAACAAGCAAACGAACAACCAAAGGGCACAACAAGACAAACCCAACATTACACTATGCCACAGCGTTGCACGTCAGCACTCGAGCGCACGTTCGCATATTGAGGTTGAATGCCCAGAACGATGTTGCATGCATAAAGAGCAGCAAAGCATTAAGAAACGGCAGCGATGTGCAAGCAATAAAAAGAATAATACTGATCTCTGTTTGCTGCAGCGAGCAGTTGCCAGCAGGTAGCGAGTCGGACAAGTAAATAGCAAACGGCTGGAGGCAGCCAGATTGGTCGGAAAGCCAACAGGCAGCGAAGGCTGACCCCATTTGAACTCGTGCGCGTAGTTGTGCATCTCTTTGCTAAAGTAGGGTTGAGTTCCATTGCGAAAAAAAATCTGAGACAACGTTATGTGGTTGAGCGCTCCTGTGGCCCCCCGCTTGTGGCGCACCGAACGCCAGGAGGGATCTTAATTTGTGTAGCAATTCGTTTAATGTTGCTGGATATTAAAGAATTTCAGATTTATTTTCACTAAAGAATCAAAAATTTATAAAAAAATTTATATTATAAGATGGTAAAGCTGACGTGAGTCAGTTTTTCAGAATTGAAACATTATTGAAAATCAGCCCTAAGTTTAAGTAAACTTTTTCTATGACATTAAATTATGTTAGCACAACAATATTAATAAGAACTCACAATTTAAGAAAAAGAACGACATAGCAGATCTTTCATTACTATGTTCCCACTTTTCTTCCATTGCTATGTTGTTAGTTTTCAAAGCTACCCGCAAGATCCTGATCGCTACGTTGACATTTTCACAGATTTCGGCAAAAAGTTTTACTTACTTCTATAGTATTCTTACATAGTAATTTCTTCAAAAAAATGTATATCTATATATATAGTGCATATCCTCTTAATCACATAAGTAACAAAAATTTAAAAATTATTTTAACAATAAGTTTTAGATTTTATTATTTTTTTTCCCCTAATAGTTAGTTAATTTCCACTTTACTTACATAAATTAAAATTAGTGAATTAAGAGTTACACAAAAGTTTATTTGATTTGAAATTAAGTTATTTCTAAATGGAAAGAAGATATTTTGTCAAATAGAAATTTTTTCCTACCAAAACTTGGATTTAATCAATTAGCTTGTGTGGCTTTATCGATCCAATAGCAGCAGCAATCTCAATTTTCTATGTTGTCAATTTTCAAAGCTACCCGCAACTACGTTGCTGCGTTGTCAATTTTCATATATTTTTCGTACCCAAAAATTGAATATGATCGATGAGGTTGTGTGGCAGTTATATGCGATAGTGATCCGATATCGGCAATTGCTATAAATGAGCAGCTTCTCTTCGATAAAAGTTAGCCTGCAAAATTTTATATCGATAATTAAAAAACTGAGTGACTGCTTGGTGAATATCCAAACTTAAAAAAGTCGTTGTACGGTGTGTAATGAAGGCAATGAGCAGTGAGTGAAAAGACACAATATTCACCGCAAAAAATTACGAAAATATTGAACGTCTACAGAATTATTATAATATTATTTTACAAATTGAATAATGTTTATTTGCTAGAAATAACCAAGAGCTGGTAACCACATAAATTGCATTCGAACCGTTTTTCAAATGTGCAAGCATTAACTACAAAAATAACCGAATGCATAAAAAAGCAGTAAATGGCAGCAAAATTGTGCTCTTACTCGGGAAATTTGTAAATATATATACTATGTATAAGGTATATATACTATAAGTTATATATATTTTATTTATATTATATATCTGCAGTCTACATACAATAAAATCCGCTTATCAATATTGTGTTTGATTGTTGATTACTGGAGTACAAAAAGCATTGCAATATGCTATTTAAAAATTTTCCATTGTTCAGTGCTCAGTGGCCAAACGGACCAAGCAAATTGGCAACAGCACAAAACATAAGTAAAATAAAGCAACAACAATAAACAAAGAACGCAATTGCATTGCAAACTTCGCCAAGAATTGAAAGCAATTCGCCAGCTGAGGCTTGAGGGGAAATCAAAAGATTAGATTGAAAAGGTGAAGGATGTGAGCTACATACAACCAAATAAATATATATGAATGCGTCTGTGTGTGTGTGTGGAATAGATGAAAAGCTGATTACGCGCAAATTGTGTACGAATAAATTTCAGATTTTGTTGTTATTTTTATTTTTTTTCTTTTTTGGCAAACTGCAATCTTGCATTTTGAAGATCTCGTTGGATAAAAGTACCGTTTGCGGAACGGGTACATGGCTGCATACAAATTGCCAAATCGCAATTGTGCTGGGAAACAAATCGGGCATTGTACTTTGGTAATGAAGACAGCAGGCGAGGAAGTGAATGAGAGCAAGTGAAAATTGCTGACCAAAATCTTGATTTTTTGAATGCACTTGTATGCGGATTTATTTAAAAACATGAAGTTTTTTGCGGAGTTGCAATGAATGCAATTGGGTATAAATATTTACAAAAAAAGAGAAAAGTTTGTCGACAACAGAAAAGTATTGCCTACATTTAGGCAAATATATATGCGTACGATTATTATAAAGCGAAACTTTCTACTTTATACTGTAAAAAGTATGTCCGGTTATATTGAATTTATATAAATTTATTTAAATAAATTTATGAAAAATATGCTTCTTGTTTCTTGCTTTAAGCTTAGCTTATGGTCGTAACTTGAGAGCTGAAAGTGTCAGGTTTTCAAAATAATTTCCGAACAAGTATCCAAATCAAAATGTTGCCTACATTCAGCCATATAAAGAAAATTAGCAAAGACTCAAACCTAATAATGTTATGAAACCACTGGCATTAATTTGGAGAAATATTCTTTGTTACTGTGCGAAATTTTTCCATTATACTTACTTGTATAACCTAACCTTTGATAAACATAACCATATAGTATATTGAAAGCATCCCCAAATTTTTCATTTAAACATTGCTGAAACTATTTGAAGCTTGATTATCTTTTCCTCAATTTTCGTCATTATCAATGATTTTTGTTTCCAAGCCTTAATATGACTTGTTACCAGCATTTGTTGGTAGTTCTGGAAACATTGAACTGTTCAAATGTTTTTTTTTCTAAATTTTCATTAGCTCAGCCGGTCAGTTTTATATTTTCTCTAAAAATTTTTCAAGGCACCAGAGATAAACCCTTTTCAAATGCTTATTTTACGTTATTATATTTGGACCTTTCTGGACATTTTTTTATCTCTTGGTTTTCAGCACAATGATTTTTATTAGTTTCCTGGTTATAATTTTTATACCTTGAACTCGAATCACATATACATTAATGGAGAGCGTGTCCAGCTTCATCATCAAGACATGTCTCGTCGCCACACCTTCCGATCAAATTCAAGTCCTCGGTACTTGTTAGAAAAATTTCTTTATAACAGAATTTGGAACTATTTATTGTTCAAAGCAGCACTGTAATGCTCGCGCATTCTTTTCAAATAGTTGCCATATAGCTGCCATATAAACTGTTCGAACCAAACATAGTCTTTGTATGGAAAACTCTTGCATTTGACAAGTTATGTTCACGAAATTTGGTATAGCTTATTTCTCAAGACAAAATTATATGCCACCAAAATATTTTTCGAACCACTATAGTATATAGCTGCCATACAAAATGACCGATCAAAATCAAGACATTTTCACAAAAGATATTTTTCCGTATTAAGCAGGTACATTTTGAGGTAATGTGGCTGTCTGACGACGGCTGTGTAATGAACGGATCCTAAAATCCCCTCACTATATTATCTGCACTCTGAATTACTCTGTTTTTCTGATGAAGTTCATCAGTACTAAAGCTTTTATCTGTTCAACAGCCGAAATATCTTCAAGAAACCTGCGACCAATAATTTCGATTATTTTCCTATTTAGAACTTTACATTCGCATAGAAGATGTTTTGTCGTCTCCTCTTCTTCTACCACCTCACAACTTCTACAATAACCATCACATAGTGTTTCTAGTCTGTCTATTCATGTCTTCCAATTACACAGCTACTTGATAGCGCATCTACTGGTGTTCTTATGTCATTCCTTTTGAATTGTAATGGTCGGCATGTGCGGCGCATATACCATTCAGGAAGTCAGGAATTGAAAAATCCATGAAGAATTCGATCAATTAAATTTCTGCAAGGAGCCAGAGGCATATAAATTTCCTTTTTCCCGAAGTCTGGGCCGGCTAGTTAACCTGCTTGATATCTCCGGACAACATGACCTAGCCAGCATAACCACTGTCTCTCTGTCTCTTGATTCGCTGAACTACGCCAATGTCGCATATGTCTTTGGCCTTTGTTTGTCGGAAGAGGAATTTACTTTACTTTACAGTCCAATGTAGCGCTCTGGTCGTCATCAAAAGTGGAGTATTTCATCCGAGGCTGTTTCTTTGGGAGTGGTTTCTACATTGTGGGTCCCAACCCCAGCGCAAAACCTCGCTAGGCGAGTAGCATAAAGCTTTATACACATTTGGCGAGCAGACGCTGCAACCAGGAAATTAATAGGACTGATATTCTTCCGCCGCGACGGTACATCGGATCTTGCGCGCACCGACTGGATTCGGTAGAGGGCGTTCCTAGCCAACGAACAAGCGGCGGGTCAATTATTTTCGAGCTCTTGGAGAGTCAGGACAAATATTTTCGCGCGACGTGTTTCTGTGAGTAGTGCAAGCCGAAAATGCAGCGTTCATTAGAGCAGAGGTACGTGATTAAATTCAGTGTGAAACTCGGTAAATCTGCGATAAAGACGTTTGTTAAATTCAAACAGGCTTACCGATATGTTGCTTTATTAAGAAGTGGTGCATTTTGGTGACACCAGACCCTTTTGTAGGGCTGGTGAAGACGGGCAAATTGAGCAAATCCAAAGTGAAAACGTTGCCCATTGTCTTTTTTGGCATCAAAGACATCGTCCACCATGAATGTGTTCCTCCTGCACAAACCATCAACGCTAAGTTTTACGTGGAAGTCTTCAAGAGACTCAAACGAAGGGTCAATCGAGTCCTAAAGACATCGCAGCCGATTGGAAGTTGCGCCACGTCAACGCCCCGGCCCACATCGTTTTCCTAGTGAACAGCTACCTAACCAAGACCGGCATTTCAATGCTTCCACTGCCGCCCTTCTGCCCAAATATACCCTCCGGACTTTTTTGTTTCCTTGCCTGAAAAGACCGATGAAAGGCAAGCAGAATATAGCCTTGTGGAAATAAAAAGGCTTTTTCTTCTTGTTGGTCTTGTTGACGGCGAATTTGTTGTCTAGTTTTGTTGAAAAGACATCACCTCCTCGACCCACTCATTCGATTAGCCGCGTCCCTTTCCACCTGGTAATTATTTTTTTCAAAATTGAAATTACTCCTTGTACTTTAATGCCACCTAAATAAGAAATTTCATTCACATTCACTTTGACGATAATTACCATTACTCTCAAACTTACTTATGTTAATAAAGACCCACCAGTATAAGACACTCTACACAGCCACTCGCTGCTAAAGTGCTCAACTTTTATTTGCCACAGTTTTTAGCCTGGCGACAGAATTGCGTATCCATTTCAAGTAATTTTTGTGCTGGCATTTTTATTTCCTTGTCATGCAACGCTGTAATTCCATGTTTACAGTTTCATTACAATGCTCGGTATCATTTTGTAAGTTGTACACGAGCGCAAGGCTACACCACACACACAGACACGCATATAAAGGGTGATTTTTTAAGAGCTTGATAACTTTTTTTAAAAAAAAAACGCATAAAATTTGCAAAATCTCATCGGTTCTTTATTTGAAACGTTAGATTGGTTCATGACATTTACTTTTTGAAGATAATTTCATTTAAATGTTGACCGCGGCTGCGTCTTAGGTGGTCCATTCGGAAAGTCCAATTTTGGGCAACTTTTTCGAGCATTTCGGCCGGAATAGCCCGAATTTCTTCGGAAATGTTGTCTTCCAAAGCTGGAATAGTTGCTGGCTTATTTCTGTAGACTTTAGACTTGACGTAGCCCCACAAAAAATAGTCTAAAGGCGTTAAATCGCATGATCTTGGTGGCCAACTTACGGGTCCATTTCTTGAGATGAATTGTTGTCCGAAGTTTTCCCTCAAAATGGCAATAGAATCGCGAGCTGTGTGGCATGTAGCGCCATCTTGTTGAAACCACATGTCAACCAAGTTCAGTTCTTCCATTTTTGGCAACAAAAAGTTTGTTAGCATCGAACGATAGCGATCGCCATTCACCGTAACGTTGCGTCCAACAGCATCTTTGAAAAAATACGGTCCAATGATTCCACCAGCGTACAAACCACACCAAACAGTGCATTTTTCGGGATGCATGGGCAGTTCTTGAACGGCTTCTGGTTGCTCTTCACCCCAAATGCGGCAATTTTGCTTATTTACGTAGCCATTCAACCAGAAATGAGCCTCATCGCTGAACAAAATTTGTCGATAAAAAAGCGGATTTTCTGCCAACTTTTCTAGGGCCCATTCACTGAAAATTCGACGTTGTGGCAGATCGTTCGGCTTCAGTTCTTGCACGAGCTGTATTTTATACGGTTTTACACCAAGATCTTTGCGTAAAATCTTCCATGTGGTCGAATAACACAAACCCAATTGCTGCGAACGGCGACGAATCGACATTTCACGGTCTTCAGCCACACTCTCAGAAACAGACGCAATATTCTCTTCTGTACGCACTGTACGCATTCGTGTGGTTGGTTTAATGTCCAATAAAGTAAACTGAGTGCGAAACTTGGTCACAATCGCATTAATTGTTTGCTCACTTGGTCGATTATGTAGACCATAAATCGGACGTAAAGCGCGAAACACATTTCGAACCGAACACTGATTTTGGTAATAAAATTCAATGATTTGCAAGCGTTGCTCGTTAGTAAGTCTATTCATGATGAAATGTCAAAGCATACTGAGCATCTTTCTCTTTGACACCATGTCTGAAATCCCACGTAATCTGTCAAATACTACTGCATGAAAATCCTAACCTCAAAAAAATCACCCTTTACGACTGTAGAAAGAGTTGTGTACGAGTACAATTCCGCCAGGTGTTGCCACTTTACTCATTGCAACTTTTGTTTATGTTTTTCCACGCTTTCATTGTCATGGCGTGCAGTTCCGTTTATGTTCTTTACTTTTTATTTCATACCTGTTGTTGTTTTTGCTTTTTTCTGTTGTTTTACTCACTCTCCTTTATTTCTGCTTAAATTCCTGTTGCTGCTGGTAGTTGGCTTGTTTTTTACGGGGCTTTTGTTTTTGTTGCTTTCGCATTGGTATTTGTTGACATTGCATTGCACTCACGGTATCCTGACAATGTCCTTGACATTGTTTCCGAACGCCTACCAGTGTGTTTACCACATTTTGCATTTGCATTTGGCTGGCCCAGTTGGCAAGTTTATGCCATTTCTTATTGTTTTTGCTCGCAATTCAGCTCAGTCAAATTTTTCATATTTTCATAGTTTCGGGTAAAGTACTAACAGTGTAGAGTAAGTACAGCAGGTAATTTACCTTATTTTATGGAAATAAAAAGAGAATTCGACTAAATTTTGGAGTTAAGTTAACAAGCTTGAATCGGCTTAATCCAAAAATTAACAACAACTGTCTTCAACAATTCGCAGAGAAGAAAAGACACCTTAGAATTGCTACAAGTTGAGATTAGTCCAAAAATCTAACATTCAAGGCATCACCAACCCACTAAAAGTAGTTTTATGTCACGTTAAAAACTCGAGTTTAATTTTTGGGTTAAAAATAAACTCTCAAATGCCTTTCTGACGAGTGTTTTAATAAACTTTCAGTTGAATTTGGCATTTAATTTCTAGTCGATTTAGTTATTAGATTATTAAGGGTGATCCATTTCGAGGTTCCCTACATTTTTAACGAAAAAACACAGAAACTTCAAATTTAATGGTGAATGCTTATTATCATTCGAAAGAGTATTTGGCATTTATTTTTTGAAGATTATCTCTTTCAAATGTTGGCCGTGGCTACGTCTCAGTTGGTTCACTCGTTGAGTACAATTTTAAATTACTCCGTCGAGCATTTATCCTGGTAACTGGCGAATCACACGCGTGATGATTTGCTCCAAGGCCCCAATCGAAGTGGGATTGTTCGCATAGACTTCACATTTATATATCCTCACAGGTAAAAGTCTAACGGTGTGATATCACACGATCTTGGTGACCAGTCGACCATCCAAAACGTTAAATTATCTGCTCACCGAAGTGTTCTCTCAATAAATCCATTGATTGATGCGGTGTGTGAGAAGTGGCGCCGTCTTGTTGAAATCAAATGCCGACGAGATCACGAGCTTCAATTTCAGGCAATTTCAATTCAGTCGACTATTATGGCGCCATTGAGGGCTACGTTCTCATCGCCATCATTTTTAAAGAAATATAGACCGATGATTCCACCAGCCTACAAATCACACCAAACCGTTGTTTTTTCTGGATGAAATGGCAACCCGGGCAAATTTTTTCTTGTTTACAAAAGCCATTGAGAAATAAATGAGCCTCAACGCTTAAAAAAATTCGGTTCTAAAACATCGAATCTTTTTGAAACCTTTCAATTGTTTATAGAGTGAAGACATGTCGTTTGGCAAGGTCGAGCGGCTTCAGTTCTTGCTCAAGTTGTATTTTGTACGCTCTCAATTTAGGAATCGACTCTTTTTTGGACTTCGTGTACAGTTTTAGCTACGGCCCCCTATATTCTCTGCACTGTGTGCTGGACTTGGTCTATTCGGCCGAGTATTATACAAGGTGTGTTCCAAAGTAAACAGGAACTAAAAAAAAAAAACATAACAAAAGCTTTTTTATGCGTTCCACCTTTGACATTTAAATTTGTTAGTTACCCTGTAAAAACTGTAATGTGAATGCTAGAATATTATTCTGGGAAGGACTCTTTGTGACCGCAACAAATATTTCTTTAAAATAACCAGAGACCAGCTCAAATGTTGTCCTTTGAACATACTGGACTAAGCATTTACATACGTTTAAAAAATATTATATGGTACATATTTGTATATAGAAACCACAAAAAACAACTTCCCTCATTAGCGAGCTCTTTTACGAATGCACAGTTTTTATGATAGAGTTCTCGCGATTGCTTATGCAGCTCACACTTGCACGAGATTTAAAAAAGTATTTCATTTCCACTTATGGGTTTAGCTCGTCAACGAATTGAATACGTACATACTTGTGTATATTCAATCATACATATATATGTATGTCTATGTATATATGTGGTATGCATAACCCCATATAAATTATGTATGTCACAGAAAACCTCACAAACTTATTGACCTCATTAATATTTCACACTTAATTGCGCGACGTGCTTAGCATCGTTATCCATACTCCGCGCTTATTCCAATTACGAGTAGAAACGAACACATTCTGTCAACCGAACACACCCTTAAATACTTTGCATGAATGCCTCTCATTAATCCAATGTCAGTTGGTCGAAGATTTCAGCCGCGAGTTAAATGATGACTTACGTATCTATAGAAGATGATAAAGATAAAGACAAAGATAAAATAATGTTTAAAGGGATAAAAAAAAAATAAAGCTGAAAATAAAGAGTCGGGAAAGGGATATGGGAAAATAGAAAATAGCAAATAGAAAAGAAAGGAAATAGATATAGATTAAAAATATAGTTTATAGATAGATATAGATATAGATATAGATATAGATATAGATATAGATATAGATAGAGATAGAGATAGAGATAGAGATAGAGATAGAGATAGAGATAGAGATAGAGATAGAGATAGAGATAGAGATAGATATAGAGATAGATATAGAGATAGAGATAGAGATAGGGATAGAGATAGAGATAGAGATAGAGATAGAGATAGAGATAGAGATAGAGATAGAGATAGAGATAGAGATAGAGATAGAGATAGAGATAGAGATAGAGATAGAGATAGAGATAGAGATAGAGATAGAGATAGAGATAGAGATAGAGATAGAGATAGAGATAGAGATAGAGATAGAGATAGAGATAGAGATAGAGATAGAGATAGAGATATAGATAGAGATAGAGATAGAGATAGAGATAGAGACAGAGATAAAAGATAGAGAAAAGAGATAGACATAGAGATAGAGATAGAGATAGAGATAGAGATAGAGATAAAAGATAGAGATAGAGATAGAGATAGAGATAGAGATAGAGATAGAGAGAGATAGAGACGGAGATAGAGATAGAGATAGAGATAGAGATAGAGATAGAGATAGAGATAGAGATAGATATAGATATAGAGATAGAGATAGAGATAGAGATAGAGATAGAGATAGAGATAGAAGATAGAGATAGAGATAGAGATAGAGATAGAGATAGAGATAGAGATAGAGATAGAGATAGAGATAGAGATAGAGATAGAGATAGAGATAGAGATAGAGACCGAGATAGAAATAGAGATAGAGATAGAGATAGAGATATAGATAGAGATAGAGATATAGATAGAGACAGAAATAGAAATAGAGATACAGATAGAGATAGGAGATAGAGATAGAGATATAGATAGAGATAAGAGATAGAGATAGATATATAGATAGAGATAGAGATAGCGATAGCGATAGAGATAGAAATAGAAATAGAGATAGAGGTAAGAAAAGAGGTAGAAGTAGAAGAAGAGTTAGAGTTAAAGGTCCAGCTAAAGATAGACAAAAAATCAAAAAAAAATAACTCTCTCTGGAAATCAAATTTCTTACGAGAAACTTAAATAATTTTTATTCTTATTCTTATGTATTGAAACTCTAACATTTAACAGTACTCTTTCTTTTGACTTCACGCTATAGCCAATCGATATATAGAATAAATGGCATAAACCATAAGGCAGTAAGCTTCGTATTTCAAGTAATCAGTCAGCATATTTTCCAAAAACAATTTTCAATATTTTCAAAAATTTTTTCCCTTTCAAAAAAAAAGCAATTTTCAATACTTTCAAAAATAGTTTTACACAAGGCGTCATATTTTGGAAACAATTTGGTCTTTTAAATAAATTGAGAGCATATTGTACGGAAAATGACACAAGAACTGCCCACAACAACGATACGCATAGCGCGTAACCACGACCGGCACAACAACAATTTCAATTCGAATTCCGTTACATATAACAACAAAAACAAAGCTCGCATGATACACAAAGCAGCCGTTTAGAGGCTGGTCTACAGAGAGAGCCGGCCGACAGACCCACTTTGGGACGACAATTGCTGAACTATATTGCCTCAGATAATGGCGTTGACTTCTCATGGAGAGCGCTGTTGAACAGCATCAAGATACTTGGCCTCATACTACTTTGGCTCGTCATTGTTGTAATTATGATTATAAAAAAACCACCAGTCGACGAGTCGCGACTTTTCACGCTCGAACCGAATCAAACGCGTACATATAAGATACCACAACAACATGTGGCCGAACGCATTGGTATCGTTATTTGGGGACCCTTCCAGGAAGCAGATAGAGAAGAAATAAAAAATGGTGTAAAGCCCGATGTGGTCACCATTAATGTAGCGAGTGATGCGGAGGGTAAGGAGAAAACTAGCGTAGATTTGCTGACATACCTGCAAACAGCTGATCCCGAGCAATCGACGAAAATAGAGAAAGCGCATGTCTTCCGAAGCGCGAAATCAAAGAGTAAGCAAAAAAACCCCGAATTTGTGGCTCGTCATGACAACAACCAAACAAGTGACCATCAAATTGAGAGTCGACGCGTATACTGCGAACCGTGAGCGGGGCATGTGGGCGGGTGCATTGATTTTGATACTTATGTACGCCATGATCGTGACGGAAATCATTGATCGCACCATAGCGTCGGTGTTGTGTGCCACACTCGCGGTCGCATTGCTGATCAGCCTCGGTGATAATGTGAATTTGGATATGATTATGTCGTGGGTCGATATCGAGACGATGTTGTTGCTCTTCAGCATGATGCTACTGATTGCCATGCTCGCCGATTCGGGTATATTTGATTTCTTTGCCGTTTACGCATACGAAATATCGAAAGGTTTCGTTTGGCCGCTTTTGACGAGCCTCTGTTTATTTCCCGGCAGTGGTTTCAGCCTTTCTGGATAATGTCACAATGATGCTGCTGGTCGCGCCGATCATTATACGTTTGTGTGAGGCTTTAACGCTCGATCCCGTTCTGATGTTGACCCTGATGGTAATCTATTCGAATATTGGCGCCGCCTGCACACCCATCGGTGATCCACCGAATATTATTATAACTACGAATGATTATATACACGACAATGGCGTCACATTCGGCAATTTCATGTTGCACTGTGTACCTTGTGTTACATTGGTCACACTGCAAACTTACTTTCTCTTACGCTACATATATCGGGATGAGAGTAAGTTGCATATACATGGCGCTCTGAATGACAGTATACAGCGTTTGGCACGTCGTTCGGAGCGTTTGACGAAGATGGCTTCTGCCGCTGGTAAAGACTTCAGTACCGCAAGTGTTAAGCGTAAATCGGAAAGGGCTTTAATGCAACTGGAGCGTAAATTGAAATATACACCCGAGTATCCACGAGTCTTGGCCAATCTGAAGTCCATGTATGGCATTAAGGATAAGCCGTTGCTCATTAAGATGTCCATTTGCTTTCTATTTGTACTCACCCTATTTCTATCGCACAGTTTTCATAACTTACATCAGCTGCCGCTCGGTTGGGCTGCTCTCGCCGGCGTGCTGTTGGCCTTCTCACTGGTGGACATAACGGATTTTGAAGCACTGCTACTACGCATTGAATGGTCGACGTTGATTTTTTTCGGTTCGCTCTTCATACTCATGGAAGTGTTGGCCAAGATCGGTATGATCGGCATAATTGGTGAGGAGGTGCAGGACTGGATAATGTTGGTCGATAAGAAATATCGTTTGTGTCTCGCCATTATGCTAATACTATGGGTTTCGGCTGTCGCTTCGGCCTTTCTCGATAACATACCGGTGACTGCGATGATGTTGCCAATTGTGATTTCGATGGCGCAGGATCGTGAGCTGCAGTTGCCGTTACATCCTTTGGTTTGGGCGCTGGCGATGGGCGCTTGTTTTGGCGGTAATGGCACACTTGTTGCTGCCTCGGCGAATGTGGTAAGCGCCGGCATTGCGAATCAACATGGTTATCGTTTTTCTTTTTGTTCGTTTTTTATTTTGGGCTTTCCCATTATGTTGACAAATATTGTTGTTACTTCGTTGTATTTAATTTTCTGTCATGTGATTTTCGAGTGGCATGATCCGCCGAAGTATGAGTGAATGCTTTTGCGTAATTATTGTTAATTAATTTGTTTGTGTAAATAAAATATTATTGGTCCAAAATTTCTCAAGTTCTTCGGTGAATCCTTTGAGTTAAGCTTCTATGCCCTTTGCTCGACAAAAAAACTCTAGAGAAAAGATCACAGTTCCACAAGCATTTGCTGCCTTTTAGTTCATGGTTGAAAGAGAGGATGTTCTCTATATCCAGTTTGAGATCAGTGGGTAATCCCGTATGACGCCAGGGTGAGGTCAAAAACCTCCTCCCTGCCTACTGCTGCGAAAGTAGGAGAGCTTCCCTATTATAAATGAAAAGATTTTCACTAAAAATGAAATGAAAAAGCGACTAACCTCTATTATTAGCGTCCGAGCTAGCCCAGATTGAATGTCACGAAGAGGGGTCGGAACCGGTGATGACACCGGTTCCTTTTCGTGACGCTTCAACCAAAGTCTTCCTCAACAGAAAGGCAGGTGGTTCCACCTCATCGTCGTGCGGCATGTTCACAGAAATTAATCAGACATCTCCGGCGTCACCGTCCAGTTTTTCCGTCACTACGTCAGCGTTGCTGAAATCAGGTAAAAGAAATACTGTCAACTCATTTCGTACCATCATACAGGCTCTGTTTCTACTTTCATCGTTGGTCGTCAGCAGCTTATGACTCTTCGACCTCAATACAGAGATGCCGTTACTAGTCAGCCACGTTCCGGATCGGAACGGTATCGGTCCGTCTTACTAAAGACGAATCGGTAAATTGGAGGAGACCGCCTTCGCGTATTGGAGGTTAATCTGGAGAAATTTCATTCTTCAGACTTTCCTCTAGAAGCGCTAGTTCAGGGCCCATGTCGCTCGACTCGCACCTTCTCAAACATTTGTTCAAGGCTGAAGACGAAGTCGCCGACTTTACGAACCGCCCCTTGAACTCGCTATGACCTAGAGATTTGGGTCGTTATCCATGACCATCACCCCCGCCGTCTGCCTTTCCCATCACATCTGCAACTTGGACGACATCAGCTTTGGCATTCGTCGGGAGTAATTTAATTACTACCCTTTCGAAATCATAGCTTATGGCTCCCTTGGTTTTGCTGAGAGGACCGATGGACTCAGCATTTAGCAGTATCAGTGATTTTCGATAAGGTTCCTCAGTACTCTCTAGCTTTATTACCCTCCAATCCCACTTGAGTAACTATATGACTGTGATCAAAATGATTTTCACCGGGGTTTCCCCAATGAAATTAAGTACTTTTCCTTCTTATATAACCAAATATGGTGAGACTTAGCATAGACACTACAAATATTCTTAATTGCCGCTTTGGGCCCTCCCCTGGAAGGTCAATGAACTTGCTGTTTAACAAACCCCAAAAGGCACCTTCTTTTGTACCAACAATTTCGGCCTGAAGGACTGAAGGGGGTAGTCGCTTTGTTTGAAGCTATGTACCTTCTACGAATAGATTAATATAGAAGAGGACCGCTTTTACTGCTAATTCACGCTCTTTGGGCCAACAGTGAATACATAGTTTTCTTCATTGGAACTCTTAATCAATATTTAATTTGCCATGAATCTTCTTTTATTAATCGCGTTGCCAATTTTGCTTTCTCTGACACCAAGCTTGGTTCCACCTAGTTCCAATGAACCAAATCTTACTGCTTGAAGTTTCTCCTGAATCATTTAAGGCCCTTGGCCCATGTTTCCAAATAGGGATCACATTGCTTCGCTAACATCCAGCAGAATATTGCACTTTATCAATATGCTGGGGCTAGGTGAGTCTTTGTGATTTAGGAGAGGGAACAATAGACCTCGTTTAATAATGAAGCAATCTATCAACTGAACCACAAACTATAGTCCCAAAACTTTTATTTTTTCCTTCTTCAAATTCACTCTTCTCTTCGAAGATTGATTAGTTCAACAATGTAAAACGCTTTCACTTTGAGCAATTCATGGAGTTCCAAAATTCGAGCAACTACTGGAACTTCATTTTAGGAGCAAAAATCCAAATGACTGACTATTTTTTCTATGAACAAATTTCCACTGGGTCTCTTCATTATTTAGTCAGACCAGCAAAACCGATACATTTTACGTTGAAGTTTTAAGAATATTTTGAGCATCTTATCGACTCTGGATATATCTGTCTTCAATTACAATTTGTAAAAAAAAAATACTTCTTACAATTTGAAGAAAATATTACTTAATTTTATTTCAGCAATAAACTAACATGGCTGACGATAATAATCAGAATCCAGACACAAATCAACCAAAACCAGCGGTGAATGAAGAAACAACCAACGAAATTGCCATTATGGCTGAGGAGAATTATCAGAATCCAGATAACAATGAAAACCCGGAGAAAAATCAGACCACAGAAAGCAATCAAAATCCGAAGGAAAATCTAAATCCGGAAAACAATCAACCCCAACCAGCAGAGACACCAATACTATTTGAAGAAATTGTTAGACCACAAACAATGAAAGTGACACCAGTGGAATCAGATGTGTCGATTACCATAGAACCTACAGAACCAGCAAGTTTTGTCAACGCAGCGCCGCTTGATCCCGAAATAATTGAAGTAGAGGGTGAAAGATCAAGGCTGCCGACGCCAGCGCCTTCCGAGATAACTATATCTCGAATACTACCGTTTTCCACAGAAAAGCAGCTACAGCCAGGGCGATATAGAAGCGGCACCAGCACGACGAACAGATAGTATAAAGTCGAAGAGAACTGTTAGTCTGCCGGCAACCACAAGTAATGTCGATAAGATAATTGAAGAGGACTTACATTTGACATCAGCACAAAAGGAGGTATTGCGACAATTCGAAGGGATGATGAAGAAACCCGAACACGAACAGGAGCACCCAGAATTGCATATTGAAGATATAATACAAGTGAAGCGTGCATGGTTAAAACCAATTGGACTCACTTTAGTTTGGTTGATGTTCACCGTGCAATTTATTATCTACAGAGATTTACCACGTAATCCGACATTAGTCTCACTACATCCGGGCGAACGGGTAGTAATTAATGTGCCCGCTTTTAACAGGGCCCCGGCAATATCAATGTCCATCAAGGGACCCTTCCTCGCAGATGGTGAACTGATCTATGCGGGTAGGGAGAGCGAAGCGAATTTCGTCTTCATACAAGCGGTGCGTACATTTTACGATGAGAATATGACCGAGATTATAACGGTGAACATAGCCGATTTGTGGCGCGAATATTTGGATACAAGCATGGAAATTGACATGATCAAACCCACCGAACGTCTGGCTTTGCTAAGTTTATGGAAAAATGTCTCGAAAGATAATTATACACGCATGTTTTTAAATGCGCACACCGATATCAATGAAACCGTAACGATCAAGTATAATTACGACTCGCTACCGGTGCCCACAGAACAGGGTCTACTTTTTGCGCTACTCGTACTCGTGCTACTTTACGGACTCTTCATTTTCGAAATAACCAATCCGACGCTGTCATCATTAATATGTTCAACATTCGCTTTGGCCATACTCTCCATATTGAATCCAAAACCGAGCTTCGATACCATACTCGAATGGATCGATATGCCGATGTTGGCTTTACTCTTCAGCATGATGATCATTGTGGCGATCATATCCGATGCGGGCATGTTCGATTTTATCGCCGTCTACGCTTATCAGATATCTAAGGGTAGCGTTTATCGTTTGATCATGAATTTGTGCTTCTTCATTAGTTTGGTGTCGGCCTTTCTCAATAACAGCACAACGATGTTGCTCTCATCGCCGATTACGATTAAGTTGTGTGAAGTTTCCGGCATGAATCCGGTTTCGGTGCTCATCTATTTGATGATATGTGCGAATGTGGGTGCCGCTTTTACGCCACTCGGCAGTCCACCGAATGTTATTATCACAACCAATGACTTTTTGCAAGATCATGGCATCACCTTCGGCATATTCGTATTGAATATGGCGCCGTGCACGTTTCTGGTGTTGCTGCAGACATATTTCCAATTACGTTTCTATACGCAGCACTCCAAGCTACTCGATTACCATGAATCGCAGACCATACAGCAGGAGTTAGTCAATCGTGGCATCAAGCGTTGGGAACGCGCCTCGTCAGCGATCGGTAGTTTTTTGGCTGACGATCGTAAGTTGCGTGGTGTTATCAATCGTGCCGTTGATAAGATGCGTGCGGCTGGTAAGGGCAACTATAAAAAGCCCAAGCCTGATCCATTTCACTATGAGCACACACTGGCCGAGTTGAAGAAGCATCACGGTGTTATCGATAGGAACTTGTTGATTAAATGCGCCATCGTCTTGATCTTCATCGTGTCGATTTTCATGTTACGTTCATTCGATTTCTTCAATGTTATCGGTTTCTCTTGGACGGCGCTGCTCGGCGCCATACTGTTGCTCATCTTGGCCGACATCAATGATTACGAGGGTCTTTTATGTCGCATCGAGTGGTCCACATTGATGTTTCTGTCGTCCTTTTTCGTTTTGATCGAAGTGCTTTCGCGTTTGGGCTTCGAAGACCTGATCGGCAAGAATATTATCAAAGCTATCGAGCGTACGCCACACGATTTTCGACTATTGGTGGCGCTGTTGCTCATCTTATGGGTTACCGCGTTTGCTTCGTGTTTTCTCAACAATAATCCGGTGACGCAGATGATGGTGCGCATTGTCGTGTCCATAGCACAGATTAAACCTTTGGCTTTGCCGTTGGGTCCACTCGTGTGGGCGCTGGTGATGGGTGCTGCTTTTGGCGCGAACGGTTCGTTGATTGGCGCTTCGGCGAATATTGTGACGGCCGGTGTGGCAAATAAGCACTTGTATAAGCTGACATTCCGTTCGTATTTCTTTTAAATTTGGGGTTTTCGGTTATGATCGTTAATATTTGCATTGCTTCGGTATACTTAATTTTGATGTATGTATTAATCAAGTGGGATGGCATGATCTTTCAATAAATTAACTGTGATTTAAATATGCATTATAACACGATATTTGGGAAAATCTAGTATATGATCAGGATTCATCGAACAATAAAAAAGAAGTTGTCGAAGAGATAGAGAGAGAACAAAGCGAAGAGAGAACAAAATGGACCTGAAACTCTTGAAGATATCAAGATCTGGGGGCCTATTCTGGAACTCGACCTGTTGAAAGTATTGTAATCAAAATGATCCACCTTAGTCTGGCGAAAGCTTGACAGTGAAGGAGAAAATGTCCCGATGTTTCCCCCTAATTTTCTTCCCTGGAACTTCGACAAGTTGCGTGCTCCAAAACTTTTAGGCGCAGTATCCAAGTAGATCACATAACTTTGTGGCCATGAGAATCTTGTTAATATGAATATTTTACGTTTTACTCTGGACCAGAAGTCTCTCGCAAATCCACAAGTGTGCTGAGCCCATAGATCCAGCGGCCGATAGGTGAGTACCTGCTTGACCTGGCACCCAGACAAGTTTAATAAGAAAGTAGCTTCATCCCTTGCCAGTCAGCTCAAAGCCTGTTTAGCAGCTCTGCTCTTGAAGTCGATAAATACCTCCCTAAAAGAGGCTGCACTTCGTTGAAGTACGTCTGCTGCTACCTGAAGAACTGCCACTTCAGCTTGAAAGTCACTACAGAGGCTAGAAGTCTGAAACAAGAGTTGTTTGAGAGCTCGCGGCAGAAGACTCCGCCTCCAATCTTCTCCTTAAATTCAAACCCTACCGTGAAAAATCTCACTGCGCCTCTTCTGCAGCGACTCCGTTCTATCCACATATCTCTAGGTGTGTGCAGAAAAGAGGTCGCTAGGGGTTGGATCCGCGAAGTGCAAGAGGAAAGTTTCGGAATATTCCACTTCGTGACTCTTAATGTGCCCGGCTTTCCGAAGTCTGATAGCAACCTTCACAGCAATGCATTTTCCGACTACACCGACGGGTGCTATATGTAGAATGGCAATAAGTATTGTCGTTGCTATCACACGTGGTGCACCGCTTATGGCAATAAGATCTGCTCGTTGAACACGTACCAGCTGTTTAGCGAATATGGAATGTCCTCCATCAGACAATTACACCATAGAAGAGTTCTAACTGCGGTTTCGTTAAGCCAAAGCACAACTTGGACTTCCATGGTAGTTTTTTATTAAGGAGGACGCCATGTACCACCTGAGCTTCGTATGCGCTGGTTATCAATTGGGTTATATGCGACTGCAAGCTCATTCTGATCTAGCGTAAAATGCAGGAACTTCTACTTCCACTGAACTACTTGCTCTAAGTAAAGTTCATTTTGCCGCAATCGTAGAAGATCTTAGAGGACATGGACCAATAAACGTTCAAGCGTTGAGGTGGAAATATTATGTTATATGACCGAATTGATATTCTTCTTGGTAATTTTTTTTCATTGGTAGTGTTTTTTTCGTGGCGGGTCCCAAACCTAGCGCACATTCCTATGTAGAGGATGTTCGCCTTCTCACTTTAGCTCGCCTTCAAACGGATGTTCTTAGGCTACCCAGAGGATACTTGGTCAAAGACGGAGTCGTGAGATGCTTGAGCCATTGTAAAAGAATCGTTTCTGCCATCATTGGCGATTAAGACGTTCCTCACTTGCGTGAACTTCTACACATGACTCCATCTCCGAATTGATATTAGACCTCTTAAAAAAAATTGGGGTAAGTTCAAACCTTTTCTTTTTTGATAGTCTTTTCGAATATCTTTTTCTTCTTTACTGTGTCGGAATCTCTCTCCCACCACGAATCCCACACCGAATTTGCACTCCTTTATATGGCCACTATGGCAAATGCCAGAGGACCTACTCACCTCAGTCCTTGTCCCGTCCAACTCATTTCATGGACGGCGGTGATGTCGGACTTTACTTCTACGTTGACATCAACCAGCTGGGCGGCGGCACCTTACTTATTGAGGGACTGGATATTCCAAGTGCGTGCCCTTAAATCGTAATATAAAGACTTTTACGGTGGTTGTCATCAAAAGTGGGTCTTTCAAAGCAGGCTGTTGTTTCCTTTCCATTGGAAGTGGTTTCGAGTGGTGGGTATCAAATCCTGCGCACAACCTCGCTAGGTGAAGTTAGCTACCACTATTTCGATGTCTCAAGGGACCACGTTCAGCTGATCAAATGATATACCTTTTTGGATCGACCTTTTAACCTAATCGAACCGTCAAAATAAAAATAATCGAAGTATTTTTTTGTTGTGATTGTAATTACAGTATTCACATATACATATAAACCTTCTAGTCGGCCAGTCTCAGTATGCTTGCGTGACACACATATTGCCAGTCTAGAACCCTCACTTAGTAGCTTTTTTATAATACCTACACCGACACGCCTCTTTTGTAAAGTAAATGCTCTTAACGGCACAAAATTTAGTAATAACATGCAAGTGGCAAGCCTCAAGCATACAAGAACATATGTCTAAATGTCAGATAACGGTATTGGAGGAAAATATACTATAAGTATATACATTTTTTGTAATTACGGTAATTGCGCAATGAAATGTAAATATTTTAACAAATTCAAGAAATTAGCTGAGAACATGCACGCTGTAAGTTGGCACAAATTTAAATAATACAATTAAATTAACAAAATATTTAAGCGCTGGCACGCAAATGCAAGGATAGTACGAATGGTGTTCTCAGTAGGAAAAAAAATGATGGCTGCAAAAATTAATTTAAAAAAATTATATGAGTTCAAAAAATAGTTGAGTAAATTTAGTTTTGTATACGCCAAGATCATCACTGTTGTGGAAAACGTATAGAAATATTTAAAGAGATATAATAAAATATTTTTTTCATTCGCTACCCTTAAAAATTTGTCCGTCAATATAACTAGCCTTCGGAAATATCAAATTGTCTTTTCCGTGTCAGAAATAATGTCAGCTGACTGCTGAACCGAAGCCTTTTTCTCTTTACATTATGTTTTATCTACGAAGTTATTACATCAATTCCTTTAAGGTTTCCATAAAAGATGAATATCTAAAAAATTTCCATAAGATACTTATCACTATAAAATAAAAAAATATTCTAAAAACAATATTAAGCGAAAACGTTCATATATCAATAACTGTTACTGTCGGAGTCAAAGGAAGACGACGATATGGGTTTCGGTCTGTTCGATTAAACAGTTCAGCATTAAAGTACTATATAGTTCACTTAACTAGAACCAATAACTTTCCTACAGGGTAATCCAGAAAAGTTTCTCTTAAGCCTTTAACAGTGACAATTTGCATATACAAAATCGTTGTATTCGAGTGGATTGCGCTTAAAGCAGAGACACAGCAGATACATTAAGAGCACTTGTTCGATCAATAACAATAACAATAACACTTTAAGTGGAAAATTCAACAATAGCTTGCTCAATTGGAGCTTAATGAGTGTTGGTTTATAATAACAGGTAGTGTTGCCTACATTTCGGCGCGGTGATAAATAAGTTATTATTGAAGTTTTAAGAGACTTGGCAATAAGTTGAAAAAATACGAAATATGGAAAATATGAAAATATGGTAGGCATGTCGCTAGTAAGCAAAATTTATAAGAGTGGACTCAAGACACGCTCCTTGGGGTACACCTATTTGTATTGGCTGTAACGTAGTATATAAATGTCCGTGCTTGATTACGAATTGCTCAGGTAAAAGGCAACTAGGTCAGTTGGATACTGTGGAAAGAAAAGTCTTAACTTATGTATGTAGCAACTCATGGTGCCCTACTCTATCAAACGCGGGATAAGTCAAGTCAAACAGCTGTGCAAATGTACTTTTCTTCCAACGCGTTTTCCATTATGCTTGTTATTCGATGCATTTGACCCATTCTAGATTGTTGAGGTTTAAATCCACAAGGATTATTTGGTATAAGGCTCTTTTATTCAATTACGTTCTGAAGTCTTCTTATATGTAATTACAGCCTACTTGACGCTTGGACAAAATAGGCAACAGTGACTTTGGAAGATATGACGATGCCTCATATCATTTTCCAGCTTTTTTGTATCATAATGACTTCAGATCCCTTCCATGACAATGGGTCGTATATGAGATTTAAGCAAGCGTTTATTGTCGCTGAGGCGCTGAAATTTCTTTTCGCGTTAGATTTTTAACTACATCAGCTTTCATGAAAGCAGGTGCCTTTTTCGATTTAAATCCTAGTTTTGATGCTATTTAATTTATTTACTTGTTTAAAGTATCATGGAAACCCAAACGACTAAACCTTTTAGTTTGTTCCCCTGAAAAACTTTCGCTGTTTCTTCGTCGCTTTTGACCAAGTATGCGTTTGGCTTTCTAGGGGTCTATTCGACAATTTTGATCTCCGAAAATTTTTGCATAGCTTCCCAAAGGGAGTAATCTGTATTTTTGTTTTGCGTTAATTACCCAATATAATTTGAAATGCTTCTCGTTTCCATTATCTTTATTTTGGTGCTAAGAAGATTAGTTAAATGAATTAAATCTGTTTTATATTGAGGAAATCGTATGGATCCGACCCTCTATCGGAAATCATTATATTTTGGAAGTTTTTGGTGCTCATGTTCTGAAATAAGGACTATGCACAAAAGCAGTTTAGGTTGGAAGACGAAGAGCATCCTGGACGGCCAAAAAACGATTGAAGACGAGGAGCTGGAAGCAATACCCGAAGAGGATTGTTTCTGTATACAAGAGATCTCAAAATTCTTCTTCAAATCAACGGCTAAGCAGAACGTCCATGACTCGAAAGTAATCCACTGTATTTTGTGGAATAAGAAGGACATACTGCATTCTGAACTGGTTGAATTCAATAATGAGGATCACACTGACAATATTTCGATAAATTAAAGTGAGCGATTGCTGAAAAGTTTCCGGCTAGACACGAGGCAATAATTTTCCATCGTAATAATCCTCGGCTTCCTGTCAATAGATTCGTTAAAAACTGTTCAAAAAATAGCGCTTGAGAAGTTTTACTTCACCCAGCGTATAGTATAGCTCAGCCTTGTTCCTTCTGACTGCCAGCTTCCCCGGTCGCTGCAGAACGCGCTGAATGGAATATGATTCACATGAGAACAGGGTATGAAAAATTGGATCGATCCATTCTTAGAAACTAAGTCCTGTTGCAGTTCTTTTGGTATGAAGTGCACAAATTGCCTGATGCTACAGCGTTACAGCTTCAGATAGGCAACATTTTGAATAAAACTATTAAATTCAAAGCTCTTCGGATACACATAATTTACATAAGAGCACTGTTGCCAATTTTCTTTAATAAATTTATATCAACTCTCTTTTAAATTATTAGGTTAGTTAGTGCATTTTTAGGACTTTTTTGAAGGAGTATGACGTTTTTCCATTTTAGTATTTCGAAATAGAGCACTGTTGCCACATTTCTTTTACTGTATTCTTTTTTTATTAATTACTTAATAAAGACATGCATCTTTTTGGAAAACCTTCAAGTTTTTAATAACACAGCACGCATAAAAGAAGTTATAGACACAATGTTTCCGACAATACTTTGAATAATACTATTATATTTAAAGCTTTCCTCATTGACACTTACTATCCGTAAGAACACTGTTGCCAATTTTCTTTAATGTATTAAGATCAGCCAACATTTTAATATTTCTGGACTGAGCATTATTGCCACATTTCTTTAACTATATTCATTGTGATTTATCAACTATCTTTAAAATATATAATTCACTTTAGAAAACGTTCGAGTTTTGAATAATACAAGAGGAATACAATTAAAGATGCAATATTTCTGTCCAGTTTTAGTATAATTCTTTGTTAAACTAGCCCGGTTTTAAATTGAAAAATATTCAAAAAAAAGGAAGCATATCAAAAACACAAAATCGATTCCAAAATCCAACATCTTTGAAGGCAATAAACCAAAACAAAAAACCCACAAAATTACGTTCAACACACTATTTCCAATTTCACATTTGCCTTTACAACAACTCACATACATACACACTTAAGAGCATTTTGTCCGCTACAATAAAACTACCGTTATTGTCGGCGTCATATGGGCCAACATTGTCGTGGTTATGGTCATGGTCATATACTTTGATGATGATTACAACGGCAACAGCGATAGCGGTGGCAATAATAAACACCACTTGTATGGGAGAGTGCGCGCTCATATGGGCGTGTGTGGTGGGTGTCAGACACAAGTTGTTGCTCTTTTATGGCGTTACCTGTTGTTGGCAGAAATGTGAGTATTACGTCACGTCATATGCCAAAGGCTGTAATTTTGTGTGGACCGAATGTGCACCTGTAAGTGTGTGTATTTGTTTATGGTTATGTATTTAAGCGTTGTTGTAATGTATATATGTAAATGAACACAGACACAGTTGGCGGTCACTTCGTTTCGCCAACACCACATGTTTGCTGCAGTAAACAGTTTTCTACAGTCATTGCTCTAGCATACTTACACACACACATGTACCTTCGTGGAGCACCAATGCGCTGCATACATTTAGGCGTCAAAGTCAACGCGCTGCTTAAAGCCTTCAACTGCGTAAAAAATTGTTTATGAAATGCGGCAACGAAAAGGCGCAAGCAAGCGAACATAAACTTGATCACACTCACACACACACTCATGCATACAAATACATGCACACATAAAAGCACACATACACAGAAAGTGGCAGCTAGCGTTGCGGCATAGCCGTCAAAACAACAATAATACACGAAGAAAATAGCAGAAATAGTAAAATGCAATAACAACAACAACACACAAACATATCCATATATGTATATGCAGCTGTATAACGCCGTTGGTAATATTTGGCACATTAGCGCCATGTCAGCTAGCCAAGGGGCCAATTCCGCGCAGACAACACCTTTGACTTTACTCTGCCCTTGTGCTCAGTCGTTGTGCGGCTTACAAGCGTTTTGGCTTTTGTGCTTATTAGCATTTTTAGTAGCGCCCAGTAGTATGCCACACCATTTGGTTTGCACTAACACATACATACTTACTCGTGCAGGTAATGCCGTCGTTTCCGACACCGTTGGGGCCTTTGGTATTTTTACGTGTACCGTTATTCGTTACTACTACCGTTATTATTGTTGTTATTGTGGTGAGGAAATTGCATGCGCGTCCAACTTTTGGGCGTCGAAACGCAAATGACTTCCTACTTTATGGCGTGCGCCACTATTTTAGCCGCAAAATAAATAAGCAAAATGGAAAAAAGAAAAACAAAATAAAGCAGAAGTGTTATGAGCTTCGACCGGGCTATAATAGCCTTCACAGGTACTTTTCTTAAAAGAAAAAAAGCATAAAAATCTTAATATATATTTATCTTAATATTGATCGGTGGGCTTGTATGGCAGCTATATGCTATAGTGATCCAATCTCAACAATTTCATCGAAATGTTAATTGTATTAGAAATAATTCTTGCCAAATTGTGTGAAGATAGCTCTTCGAATGGAAAAGTGGTCCATACAAGGACTTGATTTGGATCGGTCAGTTTGTATGGCAGTTATACGTTATAGCGGTCCGATATCAGCGATTTCTACAAACAAGCAGCTTCTTGATATAAAAAGGACTTTTACAAAATTTCAGGTCGATATTCAAAAAACTTAGCGGTAGACAGACATGTCACGTCCACAGATCACTTTATGAGATCTGCTACGTTTTTTTCTCTTCAAACCCAGTAACAAACTTAATATCTCCGGTACAAGGTATAAAAACTAAAAAAAACTTGCTTCCTCACAGCGGCTGAAGACTTTAGTATAATTTTCCTCACCTCTTCGGCGGTTAAACGCAACCTTCGCCTTTGCCTTTGCCTTTGCCTTCGTCTTCGCATTTACTTTGCACAACTGTTGCCTTGTCCTCGCGCGCCAACTTCGTGGCTTTCACCTTCGTGCCAACTAATTTGCATAGCGTTCTTACATAAGCGCCGACATCTACTACACTTTAAATAATAGTGAAAGCTACTTTGTTGCACGATTTGCTTTATGTTTGCACTTTATTACTTCGCTGCTCATTACTCAGTTGTGTTTTATGTGCGATATGCGGTGGCCTTCTCGTCAGCTATGTGGCTGTTTGTGTGGGTGTTAGTGTATGTTGGCAAAGGCGAGTCTGACCTAGACCTACACTGAGTTAGATGAGTGACGGTGTGGAATTTTAGCCATGATAAAGTATCTACGAAGGGAAAATATTTTGTGGTTGACAATTTGGTTGAAGTAATGCGCTTTGTGCTCTCATTTCGCAAAATTGTAGATTTAGGGAATTTTTATTTCAGTAATTAAAAAAAAGTTCATTAAAGATAATATTAAAAGTATTTGTAGATAGCTGAGCTATTTAGTAAAATACATAATGTCTACTAGAAGAAGTCGATCGCGATACAGTAAACCAATTTCCAGTAACGTGCTGGACCTAGCGTCTGTTGTGCCTTCGTCTAAGTCACAACGTCTCACCTAGCCCCAGAAAATTGATGAATTCCAATAGTATAACGCATGTCGAGGTGTGAATGCTTCTCCCTACCCACTATTCTACCCACTATCGACGGTCGGCTGGCATGGTTATGGCATCTGTAATTTGGGATGCGCACGGTATAATTTTTTTTTTTTTTTTTTTGTTTTTTATTGACTACCTTGAAAGTACTATCAACTGCGACTATTACATAGCATTATTGGACCTCTTGAAGAACGAAATCGGCGACAATCGATTTAAGTTAACTGGGATGTCCCGCTTATACTAGGGTTAAGAATATCGAGTATACTCTGGTTGGAGATAGTATTTACTCGTTATTATCGATTTGTTGGCATAACGACATGTTGTCATTAGAAAAAGCTGTTTTCCAAATTTCATTAAGATATCTGACAGGCAGAGCAATATTTCGCTAAATAATAAACTGTAGGCTCTGAGGTTCACATATTAAAAGGTCTGTCGCAGAAGAAACAGAACCTTTTAAATATAACTGTTTCTGGTGGCGCCACCTACTGGTGGGTATATGAAATAGAAAGCTTGATCTCTTCTTGACACTTCGTAAAAATTTTAAAACAATTGGATGACTACAATCGATGTTGTCGTTCTAAAAGTGACAGCAGCTTTTGGTCATCGGTCGTAAAATGCATTTTGAACGAAGAGCAAATATTAAATTTTGTTTTAAACTTGGGAAAACGTTTACTGAAACATTTCTAATGATGAAAAATGTTTATGGTGACCAGTGCCTATCCCGTAGTAATGTGCATGAGTGGTTTAAGCCATTCCAAGAAGGTCGTGAGCATCTCTGTGACGATCAGAAGTTACCGAAAAAAGTCTTCAGAAGTCAAAAATAAAGACAATGCTGATTTGTTTTTACGATTCCGAGGGCATTGTACACCGAGAGCTCGTCTCACCTGGCCAAACGATTAATGCTAAGTTTTACCTTGTTGTAGTGAAGCATATTTTGCCACGCATTCGTCGTGCTCGAACACAATACCCTGAAGAAGGGTCCTGTCGCCTGTTGCACGATAATGCGCCATGTCATCGGTCGACACTTGTCACTGATTTTTTGACAAAAAACTCCACATTAACCATTAATCACTCACCCTACTCGCCTGATCTGGCACCCTGTGATTTTTACCTGTTTGAAAAACTTCATTTGCCCATGAAAGGACACTGGTTTCAGGACATTTCAATGCTAATGCTAATTGGCCGGGCTAAACGCTATATCGAAGCACAAGGAAACTACTTTGAATAAAAAAACAAGAAATATACCCTTCACAGCTGTATTTCTTTTAGTAACTACGTGTTCAATTTGTATTAAAGCTTTATGCCTATTTTTGCGGAGATTATGTTATTACCTAAAGCAGTAATCCATATCAAATTTCGTGAAGATACCACGTTTGTATGGCAGCTATATGCAATAGTTAACCGATCCAAACAATTTCTTCGGAGATTACATTGTTGCCTTAGAAACTAATCTGTACCAAATTTCGTGAATATATCTTGTCAAATGTGAAAGTTTTCCATACAAGAACTTGATTCCGATCGTTCAGTTTGTATGGTAGCTATATGCTATAGTTAACCGATCTGAACAATTTTTTCGGATATTACATTGTTGCCTTAGAAACTAATCTATACCAAATATGGTGAAGATACATTGTCAAATGAGAAAGTTTTCCATATGAGAACTTGATTCCGATCGTTCACTTTATATGGCAGCTATATGTTATAGTGCTAAAGACATTGCTAAATCGACTCAACTCAACATACTGATAATTTATATATATACTTTATAGGATCTCCGACGCTTCCTTCTGGGTGTTACAGACTTCGTGACAAACTTAATATACCCTGTTCAGGGTATAATATAACTTTTGAAAAATATTAATTTTTTGTTGTTTGCGACAGATCTTGTATGTATATGGTCAACTTAAATGCAAAACAACGTATCATCTAAAAAGCGAAGATGAGCTCTTTTTTAAGATTTTCAGCTACAGCCATCAGATATAACCAATACATAACCGAAAGTCGCTGTCAGATATAACCGATATATTTTAAGTGATTTTGCATTTATTTAGTGAATTATCTCATCGAGGATGAAGTATTTACAACAACCACATCACAAGTCCAAACTAAATAATAATAGAATACAACAACAAGTACAACCTATCAGCTGATTAAAACAAAAGTCCTACCATTTCTCACTTGACAACCCAGTTACCTTCGCGTGTCACACGCTGGACACGGCAAACACAAGTACTCCGCTACATTCAATTTGATTCAACACAAATCACTGCAATTCCAGCAATTTGAATGTCGCCTGCACTTAAAGCTCAGCTCTTTAACTAAAGTATGTGGTGTTTGTTGCAGACTTGTCGCCTTTGTGTGTTGCAACACGCAAGCAGCATGCCATATTAAATGTGTGAAAAATTGCCACTTGCATGCAAATATGCAACAACAATAATGACAAGAGGAAAACTGCAAAGTTTTATGCAAAAAGTACAACAATAACAGTAACAGCAACACTTAGCCTGTTATGCGCTAATTTCATGCAACATGCAGACACACACATGCAGTGTAGCCAGTTTTAACGGTATTTATTTATTTTACTTTTCCGCTTTCGGTTTAGCCGTTCTTTCGCTAGCTTTGTTTTTATTTTTTATTATTTTTATTTTTTTTTTTGGTTTTGTTTTTATTTTTAGTTTTTTGTTTTGTTTTGTTTTTGGGCTTGCCACATTTTCAGCAAATTTTTATGCTCGCCTATTTCTTGTTTGGCTTTGCTTGTTGGCTGTGTTGTTGTTGCGGCAAATTGCCAGTTTCGAATAACAGTTTTAAATGGCCATATTAGCGCTGCTAACGGTTATCATAGAAATATTCATGAAAATTGCGCACTTTAAATGTCTGTCAACACGCCGACTGGCCATTTAGTTTAATGTGCGAATATGAATGTCGAGTTGCCGACGATTATTTGTGCACAGTTGTTGTTCTCTGAATTGGCTTAAATTAATTTTTGGATGAAAAATGATTGCGCGATTAGGAGACGGATGAAAATTATTGATTTTTCTTTATGATTGTAAAAAGAGTTTTTGATATATGATTTACTTATACATATATACATACATATTTATAAAAATTAAAATAACAAGTCTTTACAAATGAATATTTTTTATTTTTCCTACAAAACTATGAGTTTCCCGTTCTACTACTTTGGGCAAAAAATAGTAAGACTTTTTAATTTAAATTTCATTCGAAATATTTTTTTATAGTTTGCTATGACTGTCAGTAATATCTGTGCCAAATGCCACATCAAAATAATCATTAGTGTTTAGTATACGATTTTCTTTCTGAAGTACATGAAACGCATTCGGAAATTTTTCCGTTGACTGAAATTATTCAAGAAAGATGTTTCATTAAATTTTGTGCGCGGAATCAAATTTCTGGTGCAGAAACATGCAGAATGTTGGCAAAAGGTTTCGGTGATAATTATTTATCGCGCGCAAGTGTTTTCAATTGGTAAAAATTCATAAGAGGGTCGAGAACGCGTTGACGACAAACGACGAATCTAGTCAAGCACGGCCATCAACATAGACTGATGACCAACATATCAATAAAATAAAGGAATTGGTGCTTGAGAATATACGATTAACATTCAGAGATCTTACTGGCATCGTTGAAATAGCGGAAAGGTCAGTGAAACCCATTTTTAAAGACCTTTTAGCCCTAAAAAAGTGAAAGCACGATCAGTTCCAAAATCGCACAATATTTTCTAAAACCAGCGTCGCGTAAACGTCCGTGAAACAATGCTTTCCAACTACCAGAGTGTCATGAAACGTTTTATTACTAGCGATGAGTCTTGGATCTATGCTTACGGTCCAGAAATAGACGATCAATCGGGCGCATATTGTGCCAAAGGTGACCCGAAGCCGAAAAACCACGTCAAAACAGGTCTAAAGTAAGGTTATGTTGATAAATTTCTTCGATTGTCGAATGGTGTGGTGCATTCCGGATTTCTTCCGACCAAACTCTTTCCGCACTGTTAAATCTAAACTTTATCTACCAAGGTCTGTTCCTCTTCTCTGTGTCTGCAACCGTTGGTCGGTCTGAAGGGAGAATACAAAAATTCGCCGTGTGAGTAATAATTATCAAAGAAAATGGCACCGCGATCCCCATGGAAGATACTCCTGCGAAAGGCGCCTCCGATTCGATACGAGAAACGAAATAATCAATTTATTGAAGAAAACTTTTGGCGACCGCACTATCTCGCGCTGTGGACTTATGACGTGGTCTTCAAGATTGTGCGATTTTCGGGATCCTGTGAGGTCAAGTGTTTATGCAGACAACACCAAGATGATTGACGCCTTGTAAAATAATATTTGTTATTGCTAGCATATGGCCTTAATTGCTGCAAAAAGCGGTAAAAAATTGTGCCTCTCGGCTGGAATTTACACGAACTAGCTGTGGCGGTGATCAACCCGATTCCCCAATCGATGATATAATGTATGTGCGGACGTTCCACTACCCGACCATGAAGACGTTCGAATAGCAATTACCCATCTGAAGAACAACAAGGCGGCGGTGGCCGCTGGATTGCCGGACGAGCTATTAAAAAGGACCTCTACGAACCTTTGTATACCAAACGAGGTTTCAATTAAAGCGACTCTATCGTATTTTTTCTTCAATCTATCGCTAAAGAAAATAATGCAAGCTTCAGAGCTGAATAGAGATAGTACAATCTTCTATAAAAGTGTACAGCTCTGGGCGCACGTCGATGCACCGATATCATTGGCCTCAAATACCGCTTCGTTAGTATTGATTTCTCTAAACTGAATAAGGAAGTGAAACAAATGGGTCAGGTAATAAACGAGAATAAGAATAAATATCTCCTGTCAACAAACAAACAGTCGTTGCACTCGCGACTAGGTTCCCAAGTCACTGTTGACAGTCATAACTTCCAAGTTGTAGATAACTTCGTCCATTTTGGAACTAGCATTAACTGCAACAACAACATCTCGTAATCCGCTTGCCAACAGGTTTTACTTCGGTCTGTGAAGGCAATTAAGAAGTAAAGTCCTATTTAGATGAACAAAGACCAAACTCCATAAGTACTCGTTATTCCCGTTGTTGTTGTTTCAACGGGATACTAATCCTCGTTAGGGTGGAAAGTGTCTTTAGTGTTGTCGTCGACGTCATCTAACGGTAGGCCCAGGAAACGGGCTGTTTCGACGGGGTCGGACCAGAGGGAGGGGGCAGTTAGATGTGTCGGGTTTGTAGAGCATACAAAGAGGTGGTCAGTGTCATGCGGAGACTCGTTGCGCAAGGGTCACTCGCGTTTCTCGCGGCAGCTGGCGCTCTTCGTCTGCTATAGGTGGTGGTTTGACTCCAAGAACGCCAGTCACGGGAAGGGACTCATTATTCCCGTCCTGCTATATGGTGAAGAGGAATGGACGATGACAACATGTGATGGATCGACCTTCATAGTTTTCAAGAGAAAGGTTCTGCGGAAGATTTATGGCCACGGCGAATACTTCGAATACCAAGTGCAGAAGGACCTGGCTGTAATCTCAAATTGGTGCCAAACAACGAGAGAAAGAACGACTGGCGCTCTGTCGTAAAGTCGGCTATAACCGTGTAAACGGTGTCTACGCCATTAAAGCAGAAGAAGATGTCGTGGCGGTCACTTGATAAAAGATAATGGAACTTCTTATTTTTATAATACAAGCAAAATGAAAATCTTGACTATAACTTTAAATTATATACGTCTTCTTTTAAAGCATTCTTAAAAAATACTATTTTGCCTTGAGGGAGCCATATTAAATATGTTTTTGGTTTTGATCTCAATGACGAATTCGGACGCAGAACTTCATTAGGAGTATGAAGAAAAATATCTTTTTCAGTTTGACTTTAATTTTATTTAATAATTGAGCAATATATATAGCAAACTATCAAATTGTTTAGAAGTTTTTATAATAATAAATACTAATTGAGATGTTGAGAAGTTAATTTTCTTAAGAAATTTAATTTTCGTTAATGTATATTTTGTTGAAATGTTTTAAACCAACTAATTGGTTCTCCACCCACTTCCTCTCTCTCTCGTTGCAGTGTGAACCCGGCTTGGGCGCTAGCGTTATGTACAATCTACTCTATAATAGACCACAAAAATTAATGTTACTAGCCGGCTGCAGCACCGTCTGCACCACCGTGGCAGAGGCGGCGAAAATGTGGAACCTAATAGTGGTGAGTAAAAATTAAAAATAAATTAAATTGAATTAAATATACCCACCTATACATACTTACCTACTTACATATGCCACAAATATAATGAATTAAACAAACACATATACACACGCGTATGCGCGTAAGCAAGTGTGATCTACAAATAATTGCTTGCAATTATCGCTGCCGGCAGGAAATTGCCATCACGCACACACACGGTCACACCAGCATATACACACACATACATGTGGAAACACGAAGCATAAAGTAACGACGCGGCGATAAATGCCACTGACAAGATTGATGATGGTTATTGCTGTTGCTTTTGCTTTTGTTCTGTGGCTGTTTGTGTTAAAAATAATGGCAGCGCCACAATATTTACGTTACTGAGTTAATTAAAAGCAAATATGGCCAATAGCGAACGGAAGTGCAAGCGAAGACAGGTGACACACGCCTACAAATGCATAAGCGACAAATACACATAAAATTAATTTGTTGGCAGAAGAGTTGCTTTAAGCGAGTAAGAGAAAACTGGGAAATTTTTATTTATTTATTTATGAAAATGTAATAATTTTTTTTTATTATTATTATAATGAAAAAATATATATTTATTTATTTTATAATAATAATAAAAAAAAATTATTACATTTGTAATAAAAAATTACTTTTTGCACCGAAATGTTCAAATAAGTTGCGAAAATTTATAAACAATTTAAAAAATGCCAAAAAGGCGTATAGTAGTAGCTTTGTGTGTGCCTTTTGAGAAGCTACGGGGAAATATTTTCAAATATCCTTTTCTCAGTTGTGTTATAAAGACTAGAGGCGCTCAGCAAAAGTAAATTCAAACGCTATTATAAAAGCAACTATATGTATATTTTGTATATTTTGTAATAAATGCAAATATTTATTATACGGAAAATTTTCCTCAAAAAATATTTTCTTACAATTTTTTATATTTTATAACACAAAATTTTTTTATTATAATTTGCTTACTAGTTTTTAATATTTTTTATTTCATATCTTTTATAATCACATCGCAATCCTTAAAATATTTTGTTCCAGCTATTTAAAGTCATGAAATTTTTAATAAAAGCTGATAATTATATTACGGAAAATTTGCTTTACAAATTTTCATTTATAACTTTTTGTATCAAAATTTTTGCTACCATCTTTTATTAAGTTATATGGCAGCCTTAAAATATTTTTTTTATATTTCTTACAACTACATGGCAACTTTAAAGTTTTGAATAAATTAAAAATTTTTATAAAATATTTCGCTTTACTACTTTTTATATTTATTTCCCAAAATGAAATTTTATGAAATAATTAAGTTTTAAAATGAAATTAATTCTAAAGTAATAACTAAATTTTTCGAAGTATCCTAATTCTATCCTATCTATATTATCCGTATTTATATGGCATCCTTAGAAAAAGTTTTCTTCACAAATAAACATATTTTTTTTTAAGTGAATTAATTCCTAAATAAAACTTAGTAATTGAAGTTCGATTGAAATAAAAGCCATTATTATAATTTTTACTATTATTACTATAATTTTTTATTTTTTCTTTTTTTGAATCATATGGCATCCTTTAATTTTTTTACAAAAATGAACTGCATAACTTTCAAAGAAAATTAATTTTTTATTACAAATTTAATTTTACAATTGCGAAGGTAATTTTTTAAATACGTAAATGGCAACCATTAATATATTTTTTCTCCATATTTGAGCAAACTAAAATTTAAATTTAAGTTTACTTCAAAATAAAAATTTAGTTTTAATTTCAATTCTACATATCTATGCACGTACTTTATAGATACTATAATATAATAGAAATTATGGGTTTAAGCATTAACGTTAGGCATTAACATTAAGCAAAATAAAAGTGAGTCTAAAATACAAATTTTAGAATTTTATATTATGTACTAAAAAGAAAAAATATTTGCATAAATTATTTTATAGGAAAATATGTTTTTTTTATTTTTTTTTTATTATATATATTATAAAAACCAAATTTGTATTCAAGCATTTCATTGAAAATTTTATAGAAAAATTTTTATAGGAAAATTATTTCTGCTATAGCATATAATTTGGCAATTACATAAAGAAATTTTAGAAATACAATGTTCATACAGTGGTAGACATTCGTATAAGCGCACAATGAAATTTTTCGAAAAAGCATATTTGAAGCAGATTATTTCGAAAAAAAGATTTTGATATGTCAATTATTGTAATGCTATATTGTATACCAATGACTGACGCCAGTAATTCGGCATGTTACGGTACTTGTTTAAGTAGGCAAATCACAATAAAAGAAGCATTGTAGTAGTAACGCGGACATTCGTATAAGCGCATGTTGGAAAAATACATATTTTTTAAAAGAGGAGCTGCAGCGTAAAATTTTTTTGCTTTTCATTAAACGGTAGATAATAAATAAAAGGTAAATTGGGTTTTTTAGTGTAAAATTTTGTATTTACATGTATTTTATTGATAATTTACATCATGCCTAAAGGATCTTATTTGACGCAAAAAGAACGGTAGTCAGTTAAATTATTAAAGGAAGAGAAGCACTCAAATCGTGCGATTGCAAGGAGAATAGGGAGGTCTTAGAACGTAATCCGTAATTTTTTAAAAAAAGGCAGTAGATATGGAATAAAACCGCCAACAAAGGGTAACCAAAAACTGACACTCCGTCAAAAAGGGCAAATACTCCATGAAGCAACAAAAAATAAACTAAATTGCAGCGGCAGCGTTTTTTTTTGGAGCATTTCGCATGAACTCCACAGCGTACATAGACCTACTCCAACAAAACCTCATTCCATTTGTAAGGCAAGCAACGGAAATCGAATATGTATTCCAACAGGACAATGCCTCGATATATGCTTCTCGGCAAACAAAGGCGTGGTTGGAGAGCCAAGGAGTGCCTTTACTTGGTTGGCCGGCATGCAGTCCGGATTGTAACCCCATAGAAAATCTGTGGGGAGTAATGGCAGGGAAAGTTTACGGCAATGTGCGTCAATACAGCAATGTCAATGAGCTTAAAACTTCAAGTCAGCAATGTTGACTTGGTTTGAGCGGAGATTTGCTCAAAAATCTTGTTGAGTCTATGCCAAGTCGCATTTTCGCTGTTATTGAAAACCCCGGTGGCCCTACCAAGTATTAAGATTAAGTTAAAGAATCGAGTTTTATTTTATTTTCCATAAGATGTGGAGTGCGCTTAAATGAATGTCTCCCTAAAAATCCAGATTTCTTTAAAATTATGTTAAGTTTTTACTAATTACTGTCGAATTGATAAAAATTTTAAATTAACAGTAAGTAAGACAATAAAATGAATAACTTTCAATATTTAAATGCAACAATTAAAGCTTTTATTTATTAAAAACCCAAAACATATGTGTGCGCTTATACGAATGTCTACCACTGTATCAATTTTTTATAGAAATCATTATTTTTCTTTTTTAGTACACGGCAACCACAAAAAATTTTTTGCATGGTAAAAACGAACACATCATTGTGAATAAAATCGTCTAATACAAACAAATATATTTTTTTTTTTACATATAAAATTGGTTTGTCATTAATTTTTGTATAGAAAGCACTCTCGCATATATCCAAATTTTTTTTTGAATTTTATTCCTCAGTAATAATTATTTTTTTCCCGCGGATTTTATTCACTTCCAAAATATTTTAGTGCACTAAAAACAATTAATGTTTACATAAATAAGAACTTTTGCTATATAATTTTATTCAGAGTTAAAGTTACCATATTCTAAAATTTTTTTTTATTAAGAGAACTCTTAGAATAAAAGAATATTCAATGTAAATTCAATACAAAATTTTTACGTTAAAAATTATAGCGAAAATATTTGTCCAATAAAACTGTGTGCATAACATTTGCAATTTCATATTCGCGTATGAATTTGAAAATATTTTTTTATTAATTATTGTATCAGATTTTTAGTTCTATAAATGCTGTCTTTGACTTTTCCCATAATTTTTCCCATAATTATTTTTTCGTGTTAAAAGATCATCTCCTTCCAAGCAATCCCCTACAGCTGCAATACACTTATGCCAACAAATTTTTTAGTCACCATAGCACTTGGAAAAATCCGCCGTCTTGATGGCCATCAGAGCCTTCTTCTATTCAGCTTTTATATACTCAATTGAGTTAGTGAAGTTACCCGAAGGTAAATCAGGCGAATGCGGTGGTTGCGGCACGATTTTAGTTGAAAATGTGGCGAAATGATTATGAATAACAAATACAGTATGAGATGGTGCATTATCGCTTTTCTTTGTTCAATAAATTCAGACTTAGTAAAAATCGAATAATTCACTTTTAGAGCCTCAATTTGGCGTGAAATTCAGCATTGATATCACCAAGAGTACTACAAACTTACAGAAATAAAAATTTATCAATTCGAAAAACATGCAAAGTATAAATTAAAAATTCACCTTTCAATTTGCTCATTTATACATACCATATAAAACGTACCGTATATATAGTACGAATCTTGCAGTAAAATAATCAACGTATCACCGATAACAGTACCTTTAGCAAAAAAATGCAATATCCTCCAGGACCAATTTGTAAAACACAAATCGAGTCATTTGTACTTATAGTGCATCAAAAACAAAAAAAAAAGACAATACAGAATGGCGGCACAAAGCACAAAATCTTCAGCTGCAAACATAAGAAAAAATTAAAAAAAAAAAAAACAAAAAACACAAAAAGCGAACAAAACAACGGAAAACAAAAATTGGACGACATTTGGTAATTGAGAACAGGAACAACTTTGTAAATTGCAAAATAAAATTGGCAGCAGCTGTTGCTGCTACAATGTTGGGCAAAAAATGAACTTATATACTAGGGTGAATCAAAAAAAAATTTTTGTTTTCGATTGGTACTGGGAAAAATAGCTTCCTAGACACCTATAAGAAAGCCTCTCCAAAAACTTATGAGTTTCATCATTCATAATGATTTTTTTCATTGAGTTATAAAATTAAAAAATAAAAAATTTTTCCAAAAATAATCAAATATCAACCGTTAATATCTTTTAAACGGTTGAGTTTACGAAAAAATCATAGGAGACCTTTTTTTAGGGCATTCAATTTCCTACAAAATCTAAAGAACAATATATTATTTCAAGTAGTTGGAAGGGAGATATAAATTTTTCTATCTGATAATAAGAAAAAATAGAAAACGGTATATTGGAGGATCTTCCCGTTACAATGAAAAACTCATATTTGGAGAGGCTTTTCTAGAGGTGTCTAGGAACCTATTTTTCCGGGTACCAATAGAAAAAAAAATTTTTTTTGAATCACCCTATTGTATACATATTCAGACACAAAGTTACATACATACATATATACATAAAGAGAGTGGAATTAAAGAGGCTTGTAGGGAATAAATGGACTTCCGAAATAAACTTGGTATTTTTTATACAAAATCTCCCATGTGCTAACAATTTTTTATGTTAATTTTTTTGTTTTTTATTGGAATGCTACTTCCACTTAAAACATTAAACAAAACTAAATATTATGCAATTTTTTTTTAGTTTTTTCTGAAAATATTTGGTTTATATTTTTTATATTTATTTAACTAGTTTCATTGTATCGAATTTCTCACTAGTCTGACATGGTATAGATTTGTAACTAGTTAAAATGGAACCATCTCTTCACTAGTTCAAAAATAATATTTTTAATTTAACTAATTTCACGATAAAAATTTTAATTTTAAAATAGAACAAATTTCACATTACAAATTTTAATTTCAGAATTTTCAAAATATTTTTATAATCATATGGCAACTCCAAAAATATTTTTTCTCCAAAAGTGAAAAAATTAATCTAAGAGTAAAATAATTTGGTTTAAAAAAATTAGTTTAAAGTTTTAGGGTTGCCATATAATTACTAAAAAAATTAAATTAAAAAAAATTAAATTTTTGAATTTTTTTAAATATGAGCTGTAAACAAATTAACAAATAGGATACTAATGAACTGGCTGCTACGAGAGCCTACGTCCCAAACAAAAAAAAAACATTTTTTTGTTTTATATATTATTTGATTTTTTTGTTTAAATATAATTGCTTAAAATCCATTTAAAATTTTAAACCAAAAATATATTAAATATATGGAAAACTACTTAATAAAATTTTTTATAAAAAAATCCGTAAAAATTTAAATTTAATGTGCTGTGCTTTAAGAATACAATTTTTTTCTAAACTAGTAACAAGATGACCACTTACTAACTAGTTGGCTTTTCTAACCAATTGGAACTAGTTAAGATATAATTTTCTAGTTTACTTCTAATTATTGTACTATAAAAATAGACTTAATAGCACATATTTATTTTAAGCATATGACATCCCTAAAATTTTTTTGTCTCCCAATGTAAAAAAAAAATTAAATAAAATTAAGTTTAAGAATTAAAAATTTTTTTAAATAAAACAAAGTTAACATTAAAAAATTAAATCTTATAATTTTCAAGATATATTTATAAGCATAAGGCAACTCCAAAAATATTTTTTCACCAAATGTCAAAAAAATGTGATTTCACAGTTAAATTATTTAATTAAAAAACAAAATTACATTTAAATCTTTAGGGTTGCCATATAATTATAAAAAAAAGTTTACTTTTATATATAGTATATTTTCATATAGTAAATTTTCAAAGCAAAAAAAAATTTAAATTATTTTAAATAAAATTTTCCATAAAAAAAAATTTGCAAAATTTGTAATTTAATTGCAAATTTAAGTAAATTACTTATATTTTGAAAATTTTCTTCAAACTAGTAAAATAATAACCAGTTACCAACTAGTTTGCATTTCGAGTCAAATGTAACTAGTTCATATATCTTTGCTTAATTCTAGTAAACTGTTTTTAAAGTATCAAATGCCCCTAATAATGCACATATATACTTTATTATCACACATACATATGTATGTATTTCCTATAGGGTCACCAGCAACAATTTCCCAATACAAGCAGTAGAGTGGAAAATTGAAAGGATCACACACACATAAACACACCAGCACCATCATTTGTACCTGTTTTTTTCCTGAAATTTCTCAATTCATTCGCACACTGCTAGCGGTATACTTTGCGCACAACCGAATATTTGCGCTCATTTGCGATTTTTCTCCGCAAGCACAATGCGATTGAGCAAATAACACAAATACTCGCACAGCCTCAGCCCTTATATGTCCATGTATGTGTGTGTGTGTGTTGCATGTGCATTGTAAATGCTTATTGCTGTCGACAAATGTTGATGATGCGTTGCTAACATTATTGCTGACACACAGCTGTCTGCAGCAATACAAATGCAACAACAACAACAACAGCAACACGTTGTATATCCGCTTGTTGCGCTTTGCTTGACTGCACCGACGGCGGTCAGCACCAGCCAGCGTCGCAGTTGGAATCAGATGTTAACGGTGATGGCACAATTGCAATGTCAATGCACACAGCTACCAACAGTAATAACAACAACAAAAATGTAGACAGCGTGTATGCAGTAAATAAGAAGGCAATGAATTGCTCACTGGCCATTGCGCTGGCTTATGCTTGTGTTCGTGCGTCTGTGTGTGTGTAATTTTTGCTTATTTACTGCTTTCTTGCATTATTTTTGCTTTTTTCTGGTTGAAATCGCTTGCCTTACTTGTACTTGTTCTTGGTGTAGTGCATAAAGCCTGATAGCTTTACGCTTCACTGCTTCTGGTCAATTCCCGGTTGACAGTTTAGACTTGGCTTTAGCTTTAATGGCGCTGAAGCAACTGAATGTTTACAGCGTCTTTGAAGAGCGTAAATAATCAGTGGAGATTATCAACTGCAGATTATACTTTTTGAGTTTTTTTTGGAGAAAATTAAGCAGTAAAGTCTGGAATCTGATACCTTTTATAAATATTGATTTTTTTGTTTTTGGTGTCTAGTGTATAATGTAACATATATATTATATTTTATCTCAAAGGGAACTTTTGCCACTTTTAATTATAAATAAATCTTCGTACTCCTTCATTTGAGATAGAGTCGAGGTGACTTTTACAAGGTTGAATCAGTTAAGCTTATCCTCACATCAAAAGTATGAGAGACAGTTGTGAACTCTGCTAGTCCTTTATGACTACCCAAAACTCCTACACATGGATCACCAGACCCTTATAAAAATATCCAGCTCGCTCGCTAGGTTCCGAGTTGTTTCAACCTGTCTTAACGAAAAAAGTAATACACAACCAAGCAACTAAAGATAAACATAAAGAAAAAATGGGAGAAAAATAATAAGAAATATAATATGATAAAAGAGGATAGGTTTGTTCAGATCAACAGATAGTGTGTCGATAAATTCTCTTCGCCTCCCATACTGAAATTTATACTCCACAAGTTATGTATCTAGCCTCATAGCTGATGATCCTATTGGACATTATCCAGTATTAACACCTTCCATAGCGATGACATGAACCTTCATCAGAACAATAAGTACAGAGCACCTCTTGCGTTCTACTCTGGATCAGTTGATTTTCACAGCCGCACAAGGTTTAGTTTTTGCCGAGCTAACGAGAGTTCCAGATAGGGCGCGAGAGGACAGCAGAGTACCCAATCGTTCCGAATCGGGTGCAATAAAGTTAAGAATGTGGTGTATATTAAGCTCGTCGGCTTTGCCAGTTTGCAGCGTTTCCTCAGTGTCTTTTTCCAAGCTTTAAGTATGTCAAAATTATTCTCTAGCGTAACTACTTCCACTGAATATCTTCATGGCACAAATCTAGTGCAGCGTCCTGTCGCTTAAAATCATTAAAAGAGGACAAAAACATATAATATTTGGATCCGTTTCGGTTATTTACTAAAAACTTTCGTGAGTACCGTTTCACATTTTATCTGAAGCGTTTGTTTCTGCGCCCAAATGAGCTGGCGATCATTTCGAAATCCACTTGGGAACCTTATTTTTAAATCGGCGATTTTTTCCGCTACAAAAGTGCGTGTTATTGATCTTTTCGACAAAAAGGCCTCACTTTCTCTTTTTTTACTACTTTTGTAGTACCGCATTGAGCACCTTCGTAAACAAAGAGGCTGCATGTATGCGAACGATATACTTGTGTATGATCCAGCACATTGTAGAACTCGTGGAGTTCCTCGAACAATGCCTTTGTCAATAAAGAATTTGAATGTAGTTTAAATAATTTTGTCTCTTTCATTCTCAATACACTTTTATTTTCAACTTTGGCCGAATTGAGTTTGAAACCTCTGGACCTACATACTTTCAGCGAACCTGGCAAATCGGCTAGGAATGATATTAACAACCTAGGTATCCACCATCGCAGGTTAGCTTCGTTGCGAGGATCACTCCTACAATTTAACCTAACTTTCACGGACCTCCTGTTTAAAGACGGTCCTGCTTTCATTTATCTTAATGCTTGAAATGTATACATTGAGATCTAGTCGCCAGAAGAAGTTAAAAACAAATTAAACACTTGTAAATTTTCGACTGTAGTTGATAGTCTTCTATGAACTCCGTTACACATCGATCAATACGGTCAAATGTCATTTTGAAATTGTATAGATAGCCTTTGAAGCACCTATGCCCACTTAATATTATGGTCAAGTGGAAATCCAGGTCTCCATGTTATCTAGTTATCACCTGATGGATGTCAGGTATAAATCTGTGGATCCATGCGTCTTTTGGTTGAGATTTGCCACCGCTACTGCCATATAGTTATGCTCTTCTTTCTCTCCTCTCTTTTTTTGATTTCTACTTGTATAAATGGCTATAGTAGCCTATTTAATCTCATTAGTTTATCTCCCTGGATGTCTATGTGCGACATACTAGCTAGTACTTCAGCTGCTTCGCTGGATACAGTTTGGAAAGCACATGTTTTACTTATTGCTATGAGTCTAGGCTTCACATTTATTGATCTGGCATACATATTCCGTACGGGAATATTACGAAGGTCATCGCTTTAGGGATTAGAAGCCAACGGTTAGAGCGCACATGGTCTCTATTTGTCATAAATCTTGATAAGGCACTTCACTATATATTTTTTTAAGGTCATCAAGTTGTTTAGCTACTGCTACCACTATAAGCACTCCATCATACATGAGATTCCAACTTGTGGTATTCAACTTAAAATAGTGTAGCTCTTAGTGCCTTCGTTAGTATCGTGGATACATCTTCAATTCATTCCAGCCTTTAACATTTTTTCGTGGCAGGCAATATAATTTTCTACATTCTCGTGAAGGCTTACTCCTCTCAGAATTTAATAATTAACACCGGCGGATTCTAACGTGTTGTAGACACATCATTTTTAAAACATTACCACTGCTTAACTAATTGTTATAAATAGACGAAGAATAAATTACCGGAATTAAAATAAATTGTTTTTCTCCCAAAACGAAGAGTATAATTACATTTGCGCAGGAATTAAATATGCTCTCGCCAACTTTCTTGCTTAACATGCTCCATATTGCTTCTTCGTTGATTGCACTTGCGGGCTAATTAAAGCTAATGGAGGTGCATATGTGCGCCGGAGTATCACCTGCGGGACAGTGCTGTTATATTCCAAGCGCATGGACGCTGGCTGGAAGCACGAGCATTTTTAAGTAGCTTAGTGCTAATGAGATAAAATGCATATGCAAGGAACAGGATAATTAAAAAAAATTAGGGAAAAGCACTGGAATAAGCGCGTTAAGATAGTGAGTGAGAAACGGTCCAACCATACATAAATTTTAATATTAATTTAAAAAAAAAACAGGTCCTAATGTAACTAGTTCAATGTTGGGGGCAAGAACAAGATTCAGAAAACATTTGAAAAGAGTAAGTTCGATATGTTAAATAGATTTTACACCGCATATAAAAATTTAATATTAATTAAATAAAAAAAACTGGTCTTAAATTAACTAGTTCAGTGTTGGGTTCAAGTACCCACTTTCTGAAGAGATTTGAAATTTGAAGCTTAATTAAACCAATAAAAGCTGGTAATAAAGTAACTAGTTCGATATTGTTCCTTTTGTAACTAGTTGAGCACTAGTTATGAAAGAAATTTAATATTAATTAAATTAATTCTTGAAACTTGTTAAACCATAAACTGTTCAGAAAGTAACTATCCAAATCTAGTTTTCAGGTAGTTAATTCCAGACTTTTGTGTGAACTTAAACGAAATTTTCAATATTTAGAAAAATTATTTAATCTTGCACTAATTGCTTATGAAGAAAGTTGGTAAACACAAACTAAACCAAACCCAAGCAAACTAGTTTCAGCCTACATAAAAATATACTAGTTCAAAACTAACTAGTTTCGATATAGTATAAAAAAGTTTTAATGATTACAGAAAATATTAAAACTTAAAAAATATTTGACAACCAAACTAGGTTTATATAAAAATAGACTCGTTCAAAAGAAAGTAGTTTTGGCGTAGCATAAAACAGTATTATTCATTTAAGTGTATGAAAAATTATTTTTTATTACCTAAGTAAGCACAACGGAAACTACGTCGATACAAACCAGTTTCAGACCACTCAAAACTTTACTAGTTACAAAGTAATTAGTTTTGAAATGATAAAAAAAACAGTTTTGTTCACTATAATACTAAAAAAAAAAAAAATTTCGTCTTTGTAAGAGCAAACGAAACTAGTCCGAAACAAACTAGTTTCTTATTAGATAAAAAGTTACTAGTTCTAAAGTAATTAGTTTCGGAGTAGTATAAAATTATTTTTTTAACTACTAATAAACAACTATATGTTTCTATTTTAATAAAAGAAAACACCAAAACCTTCTCCAATAAACCGAAATTCTAAAAAATTCAGCGGCACAAAACTTTTTCCTACAGAGTATCTTTGTATACACTCGCGTGCCATTTGTGTCTAACAAAATTAATTACTTGAAAATCTTTTAACTGCACTTTGGCCACAAAATATACAATGTGGCTGCTGGTGAAAAAAAAGTGCCAAGTGCAGCCACAAAAGCCAACAAAGAGGTGAAAGAGCGTTCGTAAGAGCAAGAAAGCACAGAGTAATGTCATTTATATACAAAGCAACCACACTGAAGCGCATTAACAACACATATGCACTGGCTGATACGTGAAGATTTTATTAAATTTTTTTTGTATAAATAAAAAATATAAATTAAAAAACAAAAACATTTTCTGTGGTTTTTCGCCACTTTCGACCACAATTTAACACACACATATTTTACAACGCGCCTGCACCACAGATTTTAAATAAATGTATGTTTCTTTTTTATATTTCAGCTCTGCTATGGTGCCTCGAGTCCGGCGCTCTCGGATCGCAGTCGCTTTCCAACACTATTTCGTACACATCCCTCCGCAACGGTACACAATCCGACACGTATAAAATTAATGAAAAAATTCGGTTGGTCACGTGTGGCCATACTGCAGCAGGCCGAGGAGGTCTTCATATCGGTGAGTATAATGAAATGGCAGTCATTACGGTAGGTAGCCATCAGTGGCATTTGTTTCAAGGCGAGATAGAAAGAGCGAATGAATAAGCGAAATAGCAAAAGCGTAATGTAATATATTTACACATATATCTTTATGAGTGTGTGTGTGTGTACATGCTGCTCAATGCAATGAGTACTTAAAATGCCAAAGGTGAATGCAGTACTAGCCACAAAATGAATTAATAAATAAGTGAGCTCGGAAGTGGAGCAAAAAAGGCAATTGCTGCCAAGGCACTTCAACTATAATTACATAAATGCTCGCACACACATCCACACATGCATTTTAATTTACTTGTTTATGTGTGTGTTTGTCCGAGAGATTTGGTAAAAGCTTTTCCTGTCACCGAATTTCTTCTATGCGCCGCACTTTATGCTTTGTTTTCAATGCCAGTAAAATATTACGTATACGCCCTGTGCATTCCACTGGAGATTTTCAATTTAAATCAACTAGTTTGTTTTAATTATTTCAATTTAGTACTTTCACGGCAAATCAACTGTGCACAAATATGCAATTTATTGCAACTCAAGAGACATTAAGTGTTCAGAGTAATTTGCTGTTAAATAATTTTGTGCAATTTGACAGTTTGCCACAAGAACAATAACAAAGTATCGCCAACATTTCATGCTATTGAGAAGACAAATTGGCTAAATTTACAAATTAAGAAGTGACATGAAGAAACTTAACTGAAAATTTTGAGTATATGAGATTTAAGCTCAGATTAGCACAGTAAAAATATGGAAATTTTAAATCAAAGTCAATATTAAAATTAAAATAGAACTAAAAATTAAATTAAAAATAAAAGTAAATTAAAAGCATATATAAAAATGAAAAAAAAGGTCAAATTAAAATTAGAACTAAAATTAAAATTAAATTAAAATTAAAACTAAATTAAAAGTATATATAAAAATGAAATAAAGCTCAAATTAAAATTAGAACTAAAATGAAAATTAAAATTAAAATTAAAATTAAAATAAAAATTAAAATTAAAATAGAACTAAAAATTAAATTAAAATTAAAGTTGAAATTAAAACTAAATTAAAATGCATACTAAA
>CM050323.1:137341599-137379950 GCA_027475135.1 Bactrocera correcta | reverse complement strand
AGGACTTCATTTTAATGGATCAATTTGTATGATATGCTGTAGTGATCCGATATTGACAATTTCTTCGGAAGTGGTAGCCTTGCTTTAGAAAATAATCCACGTCAAATTGTGTAAAGATATCTTTCTAAATGAAAAAGTTTTCATATAAGGACTCATTTGGGGCTTGCTTGGGCTAAAAAGAATGTGTACAGATCTTCAGATCGATATCTCAAAAACTGAGCGACAGACAGGCATGTAACGTCACGCTGATCACTTACATACATACATATATACGAAGGACCAGGACAAAGCTTCCCTCTATCGGCTCGTGAAGGAAATAGAGCGAAATCTTTCATTAACTGTCGATAAAGTCGACCACGCTCTTACTTGACAGACTGTATATACACTTTATGGGGTCTGCCACATTTTTTCTATTCAAACTATGCGGCAAAATTCATATATCCAGTACAAGGTATAAAAACTAAAAAAAAACTTGCTTCCTCACAGCGGCTGAAGCACTTTAGTATAATTTTCCTCACCTCTTCGGCGGTTAAACGCAACCTTCGCCTTTACCTTTGCCTTCGCTTTCGTCTTCGCATTTACTTTGCACAACTGTTGCCTTGTCCTCGCGCGCCAACTTCGTGGCTTTCACCTTCGTGCCAACTAATTTGCATAGCGTTCTTACATAAGCGCCGACATCTACTACACTTTAAATAATAGTGAAAGCTACTTTGTTGCACGATTTGCTTTATGTTTGCACTTTATTACTTCGCTGCTCATTACTCAGTTGTGTTTTATGTGCGATATGCGGTGGCCTTCTCGTCAGCTATGTGGCTGTTTGTGTGGGTGTTAGTGTATGTTGGCAAAGGCGAGTCTGACCTAGACCTACACTATGTTAGATGAGTGGCAGTGTGGAATTTTAGCCATGATAAAGTATCTACGAAGGGAAAATATTTTGTGCTTGACAATTTGGTTGAAGTAATGCGCTTTGTGCTATCATTACGCAAAATTGTAGATTTAGGGAATTTTTATTTCAGTAATTAAAAGAAGAGTTCATTAAAGATAATATTAAAAGTATTTGTAGATAGCTGAGCAATTTAGTAAAATACATAATATCTACTAGAAGAAGTCGATCGCACTACAGTAAACCCATTTACAGTAATGTGCCGGACCTAGCGTCTGTTGTGCTTTCTCCTAAGTCACAACGTCTCACCTAGCCCCAGAAAACTGATAATTTCCAATAGCATAGCACAAGTCGAGGTGTGAATACTTCTTCCTACCTACTATCCTACCCACTATCGACGGTCGGCTGGCATGGCTATGGCATCTGTAATTTGGAATGCGCACGGAATAATTTTTTTTTTTCGTTTTTTATTGACTACCTTGAAAGTACTATCAACTGCGACTATTACATAGCATTATTGGACCTTTTGAAGAACGAAATTGGCGACAATCGATTTAAGTTAACTGGAACAATAACGGTTATACTCGGTTTGAGCATATCGGGTATACTCTGGTTGGAGATACTATTTACTCGTTTTTATCAATTTGTTGGCATAACGACATGTTGTCATTAGAAAAAGTTGCTCTCCAAGTTTCATTAAGATATCTCACAGACGGACCAATATTTTGGTAAAAAATCAACTGTGGGCTCTGAGGTTCACATATTAAAAGGTCTGTCGCAAAAGAAACAGAACCTTTTAAATATAACTGTTTCTGGTGGCGCCACCTACTGGTGGGTATATGAAATAGAAAGCTTGATCTCTTCTTGACACTTCGTAAAAATTTTAAGACAATTGGATAACTACAATCGATGTTATCGATCAAAAAGTCACAGCAGGCTTTGGTCATCGGTCGTAAAATGCATTTTGAACAAAGAGCAAATATTAAATTTTGTTTTAAACTTGGGAAAACGTTTACTGAAACATTTCAAATGATGAAAAGTGTTTATAGTGATCAGTGCCTATCCCGTAGAAATGTGCATGAGTGGTTTAAGCGATTCCAAGAAGGTCGTGACCATCTCTGTGACGATCAGAAGTCACCGAAAAAAAGTCGCCTTCAGAAGTCAAAAATAAAGACAATGCTGATTTGTTTTTACGATTCTGAGGGCATTGTACACCGAGAGTTCGTCTCACCTGGCCAAACGATTAATGCTGTGTTTTACCTTGGTGTTATGAAGCGTCTTTTGTCACGCATTCGTCGTGCTTGAACACAATACCGTGAGGCATGGTCCTGGCGCCTGTTGCACGATAATGCGCCGTGTCATCGGTCGACTCTTGTCAATGATATTTTGACAAAAACTCCACATTAACCATTAATCACTCACCTTACTCACCTGATCTGGCACCCTGTGATTTTTACCCATTTGGAAAACTTCATTTGCCCATGAAAGGACACTGGTTTCAGGAAATTTCTTCTATCCAACGACGACCATATTCTCAAGAGATATTCTCAAAAGCATTCGTAAAAATTAATTTAAACACTCATTTGATATGCTAATTGACCAGGCTAAACGCTGTATCGAAGCACAAGGAAACTACTTTGAATAAAAAACAAGAAAAAACGTTAACTTCGGCTGCACCGAAGCTAATATACCCTTCACAGGTGTATTTCTTTTAGTAACTACGTGTTCAGTTTGTATTGAAGCTTTATGACTATTTTTGCGGAGATTAGGTTATTAGCTAAAGCAGTAATCCATGTCAAATTTCGTGCAGATACCACGTTTGTATGGCAGCTATATGCTATAGTTATCTGATCCGAACAATTTCTTCGGAGCTTACATTCTTGTCTTAGAAACTAATCTGTACCAAATTTCGTGAATTGTATATCTTGTGAAATGTGAAAGTTTTCTATACAAGAACTTGATTCCGATCGTTCAGTTTGTATGGCAGCTATATGTTATAGCGGTCCGATATCGGCAGTTCCGACAAATGAGCAGCTTCTTGAAGAGAAAATGACGTTTGCAAAATTTCAAAACGATATCTTAAAAATTAAGGGACTAGTTCGTATATATACAGGCAGACAGACGGATGGACGGACGGACAGACAGATAGACAGATAGACAGACGGACAGACAGACAGACGGACGGACAGACAGACGGACATGGCTAAATCGACTCAGCTGAACATACTAATAATTTATATATATACTTTATAGGGTCTCCGACGCTTCCTTCTGGGTGTTACAAACTTCGTGACAAACTTAATATACCCTGTTCAGTGTATAAATATAACTTTTGAAAAAAATTATTTTTTTTTTTGTTGTTTGCGACAGACTTTGTATGTATATGGTCACCTTAAATGCAAAACAACGTATCATCAAAAAAGCGAAGACGAGTTTTTTTTTAAGATTTTCAGCTACAGCTGCCAGATATAACCAATACGTAAGCGAAAGTCGCTGTCAGATATGTATAACCGATATATTTTAAGTGATTTTGCATTTATTTAGTGAATTAACTCATTGAGCCTGAAGAATTTTCAACAACCATAGCATAACTTCAAACTATGTAAATAATAATAGAATACAACAACAAGTACAACCTACCAGCTGATTAAAACAAAAGTCCCACCATTTCCCACTTGACAACCCAGTTACCTTCGCGTGCCACACGCTGGACACGGCAAACACAAGTACTCCGCTCCATTCGATTTGATTCAACACAAATCACTGCAATTCCAGCAATTTGAATGTCGCCTGCACTTAAAGCTCAGCTCTTTAACTAAAGTATGTGGCGTTTGGTGCAAACTTGTCGCCTTTGTGTGTTGCAACACGCAAGCAGCATGCCACATTAAATGTGTGAAAAATTGCCACTTGCATGCAAATATGCAACAACAATAATGACAAGAGGAAAACTGCAAAGTTTTGTGCAAAGAGTACAACAATAACAATAACAGCAACACTTAGCCTGTTATGCGCTAATTTCATGCAACATGCAGACACACACATGCAGTGTAGCCAGTTTTAACGGCATTTATTTATTTTACTTTTTCGCTTTCGGTTTCGGTTTAGCCGTTCTTTCGCTAGCTTTGTTTTTATTTTTTCTTTATTTTTTCTTTATTTTTTTATATATATTTTTTTTTTATTTATTTATTTTTTTTTTTTGGTTTTGTTTTTATTTTTAGTTTTTTGTTTTTTGTTTTGTTTTTGGGCTTGCCACATTTTCAGCAAATTTTTATGCTCGCCTATTTCTTGTTTTGCTTTGCTTGTTGGCTGTGTTGTTGTTGCGGCAAATTGCCAGTTTCGAATAACAGTTTTAAATGGGCATATTAGCGCTGCTAACGGTTATTATAGAAATATTCATGAAAATTGCGCACTTTAAATGTCTGTCAACACGCCGACTGGCCATTTAGTTTAATGTGCGAATATGAATGTCGAGTTGCCGACGATTATTTGTGCACAGTTGTTGTTCTCTGAATTGGTTTAAATTAATTTTTGGATGAAAAATGATTGCGCGATTAGGGGACGGACGATAATTTTTGATTTTTGTTTAGGATTGTAAAAAGAGTTTTTGATAAATGATTTACTTATACATATATACATACATACTTATAAAAATTAAAAAAGAGAACAAGTCTTTACAGGTGAATATTTTTTATTTTTCCTACAAAACTATGAGTTTCCCGTTCTACTACTTTGGGCAAAAAAAAGTAAGACTTTTTAATTTAAATTTCATTCGAAATATTTTTTTCTAGTTTGCCATGTCTGTTAATAATATCTGTGCCAAATGTCACCTCAAAATAATCTTTAGTGTTTAGTATACGATTTTCTTTCTGAAGTACATAAAGTGCATTTGGAAAATTTTTCATTGACTGAAATTATTCAAGAAAGATGTTTCATTAAATTTTGTGCGCGGCATCAAATTGCTGGTGCAGAAACATGCAGATTGTTGGGAAAAGGTTTCGGTGATAATTATTTGTCGCGAGCAAGTGTTTTCAATTGGTAAAAATTCATAAGAGCGTTGAGAACGCGTTGACGACAAACGACGAATCTAGTCTAGGACGGCCTTTAACATCAACTGATGATCAACATGTCAATAAAATAAAGGAATTTGTGCTTGAGAATATACGATTAACAGTCAGAGATCTTACTGGCATCGTTGGAATAGCAGAAAGGTCAGTGAACACCATTTTGAAAGACCGTTTAGCCCTAAAAAAAGTGAAAGCACGATCAGTTCCAAAATCGCACAATATTTTCGAAAACCAGCGTCGCGTAAACGTCCGTGAAACAATGCTTTCCAACTATCCGGATCTCATGAAACGTTTTATTACTAGCGATGAGTCTTGGATCTATGCTTACGGTCCAGAATTAGACGATCAATCGGCCGCATATTGTGTCAAAGTTGACCAGAAGCCGAAAAACCACGTCAAAGCAGGTCTAAAGTAAGGTTATGTTGATAATTTTCTCCGATTATCGAATGGTGTGGTGCACTCCGGATTCATTTCGACCGAACTCTTTCCAAACTGTTAAAACTAAACTTTATCTACAAGGTCTGTTCCTCTTCTTTGTGCCTGCAACCGTTGGTCGGTCTGAAGGGAGAATACAAAACTTCGCCGTGTGACTAAGAATTATCGAAGAAAATGGAACCGCGATCCCCATGGAAGCTACTCCTGCGAAAGGCGGCTCCTATTCGGTACGAGAAACGAAATAATCAATTTATTGAAGAAAAGTTTTGGCGACCGCACTATCTCGCGCCGTGAGCTTATGACGTGGCCTTCAAGATTGTGCGATTTTCGGGATCCTGTGAGGTCAACTGTCTATGCAGACAACACCAAGATGATTGACGCCTTGTAAAATAATATTTGTTATTGCTGAAAGATGGCCGAAATTGCTGCGAAAAGTGGTAAAAAATTGTGCCCCTGGGCTGGAATTTACACGGACTAGCTGTGGCGGTGATCAACCCGATTCCCCAATCGATGATATAATGTATGTGCGGACGTTCCACTACAAGACCATGAAGAAGTTCGAATAGCAATTATCCATCTGAAGAACAACAAGGCGGCGGTGGCCGCTGGATTGCCGGACGAGCTATTAAAAAGGACCTCTACGAACCTTTGTATACCAAACGAGGTTTCAATTAAAGCGACTCTATCGTATTTTTTCTTCAATCTATTGCTAAAGAAAATAATGCAAGCTTCAGAGCTGAATAGAGATAGTACAATCTTCTATAAAAGTGTACAGCTCTGGGCGCACGTCGATGCACCGATATCATTGGCCTCAAATACCGCTTCGTTAGTACTGCTTTTTCTAAACTGGATAAAGAAGTGAAGCAAATGGGTCAGGTAATAAACGAGAATAAGTATAAATATCTCCTGTCAACAAACAAACAGTCGTTGCACTCGCGACTAGGTTCTCAAGTCACTGTTGACAGTCATAACTTCCAAGTTGTAGATAACTTCGTCTATTTTGGAACTAGCATTAACTGCTACGACAACATCTCGTAATCCGCTTGCCAACAGGTGTTACTTCGGTCTGTGAAGGTAATTGAAAAGTAAAGTCCTCTTTAGATGAACGAAGATCAAACTTAATAAGTACTCATTATTCCCGTTGTTGTTGTTTCAACGGGATACTAATCTCCTTTAGGGTGGTAAGTGTCATTTGTGTTGTCGTTGACGTCATCTAACGGTAGGCCCAGGAATCGCGTAGCTTTGACGGGGTCGGACCAGAAAAAGGGGGTGTTAGATATGTCGGGTTTGTAGGGCATGCAAAGAGGTGGTCAGTGTCATGCGGAGACTCGTTGCATGCAGGACATACATTAGGTATGTCAGGGTCTATTCTGGATAGGTAGAAGTTTAACCTGCTACAGTATCCAGAACAAAGTTACGCAAGGGTCACTCGCATTTCTCGCGGCAGCTGGAGCTCTACGTCTGCTATAGGTGGTGGTTTGATTCCAAGAACGCCATTCACGGGAAGGGACTCATTATTCCCGTCCTGCTATATGGTGGAGAGGAATGGACGATGACAACATGTGATGGATCGACCTTCGGAGATTTCAAGAGAAAGGTTCTGCGGAAGATTTATGGCCACGGCGAATACTGCGAATATCAGGTAGAGAAGAACCTGGCTGAAATATCTAATTGGTGCCAAACAACGGGAGGAAGAACGACTGGCGCTCTGTCGTAAAGTCGGCTATAACCGTGTAAACGGTGTCTACGCCAATAAAGCAGAAAAAGATGTAGTGGCGGTCACTTGATAAAAGATAATGGAAGTTGCTATTTTATGATACAAGTAAATTTAAAATCTTGATCATAACTTTAAATTATATACTCCTTTTTTTAAAGCATTCTTAAAAAATACTATTTTGCTTTGAAAGAGCCATATTAAATATGTTTTCTGATTTTTGATTTCAATAATGAATTCGGACGCAGAACTTCATTAGGAGTATGAAGAAAAATATCTTTTTCAGTTTGACTTTAATTTTATTTAATAATTGAGCAATATATATAGCAAACTATCAAATTGTTTAGAAGTTTTTATAATAATAAATAATAATTGAGATGTTGAGAAATTAATTTTCTTGAGAAATTTAATTTTCCTTAATGTATATTTTGTTGAAATGTTTTAAACCAACTAATTGGTTCTCCACCCACTTCCTCTCTCTCTTTCTCTCTCTCGTTGCAGTGTGAACCCGGCTTGGGCGCTAGCGTTATGTACAATCTACTCTATAATAGACCACAAAAATTAATGTTACTAGCCGGCTGCAGCACCGTCTGCACCACCGTGGCAGAGGCGGCGAAAATGTGGAACCTAATAGTGGTGAGTAAAAATTAAAAATAAATTAAATTAAATATACCTACCTATAAATACATACCTACTTACATATGCCAGAAATATAATGAATTAAACAAACACATATACACACGCGTATGCGCGTAAGCAAGTGTGATCTACAAATAATTGCTTGCAATTATCGCTGCCGGCAGGAAATTGCCATCACGCACACAAACGGTCACACCAGCATATACGCACACATACATGTGGAAACACGAAGCATAAAGTAACGACGCGGCGATAAATGCCACTGACAAGATTGATGATGGTTATTGCTTTTGCTTTTGCTTTTGTTCTGTGGCTGTTTGTGTTAAAAATAATGGCAGCGCCACAATATTTACGTTACTGAGTTAATTAAAAGCAAATATGGCCAATAGCGAGCGGAAGTTCAAGCGAAGACAGGTGACACACGCCTACAAACGCATAAGCGACAAATACACACAAAATTAATTTGTTAGCAGAAGAGTTGCTTTAAGCGAGTAAGAGAAAACTGGGAAATTTTTATTTATTTATTTATGAAAATGTAATAATTTTTTTTATTATTATTATAATAAATAAATATATATTTTTTTCATTATAATAATAATAAAAAAAAATTATTACATTTGTAATAAAAAATTACTTGTTGCACCGAAATGTTCAAATAAGTTGCGAAAATTTATAAACAATTTAAAAAATGCCAAAAATGCGTATAGTAGTAGCTTTGAGTGTGCCTTTTGAGAAGCTACGGGGAAATATTTTCAAATATCCTTTTCTCAGTTGTGTTATAAAGACTAGAGGCGCTCAGCAATAGTAAATTCAAACGCTACAACTATGTGTATATTTTGTAATAAATGCAAATATTTATTATACGGAAAATTTTCCTCAAAATATATTTTCTTACAATTTTTTATATTTTAAAACATAAAATGTTTTTATTATAATTTGCTTACAATTTTTTAATATTTTTTATTTCATATCTTTTATAATCACAATGCAGTCATGGAAAATATTTTGTTCCAGCTATTTAAAGTCATGAAATTTTTAATAAAAGCTGATAATTATATTATGGAAAATTTTCTTAAAAAATTTTTTTTTATAACTTTTTGTATCAAAATTTTTGCTACCATCTTTTATTAAGTTATATGGCAGCCTTAAAATATTTTTTTTATATTTCTTACATTTACATGGCAACTTTAAAATTTATTCATAGCATTGCAAATTTTTATAAAATATTTCGCCTTACTACTTTTTATATTTTTTTCCCAAAAATGAAATTTTATGAAATAATTAAATTTTAAAATGAAATTAATTTTAAAGTATAACCTAAATTTTTCGAAGTATCCTTACATCCCTATTTACTCGTATATGGCATTCTTACAAAAAAATTTCTTCACAAATAAACATATATATTTTTTTTAAGTGAATTAATTCCTACATAAAACTTAGTAATTCAAGTTCGATTGAAATAAAAGCTATTATTATAATTTTTATTTATTTATTATTTTTATTTATATATTATTATTATTATTACTACAATTTTTTATTATCTCTTTTTTTTAATCATATGGCATCCTTAAATTTTTTTACAAAAATGAACTGCATAGCTTTCAAAGAAAATTAATTTTTTATTACAAATTTTACAATTTCAAAGGTACTTTTTTAAATAAGTAAATGGCAGCCATTAATATATTTTTTCTCCAAATTTGAGCAAAATAAAATTCGAATTTAAGTTTACTTCAAAAGAAAAATTTAGTTTTGATTTCAATTCTACATATCTATGCACGTATTTTATAGATACTATAATATAAAAGAAATTATGGGTTTAAGCATTAACGATTTGTAGCAAGATAAAAGTGAGTCTAAAATACAAATTTTAGAATTTTATAATTATTTATTTTTTATTTAATTATTTTAATTATATATTGTATGCATGTACTAAAAAGAAAAAAATATTTGCATAAATTATTTTATAGGAAAATATGTTTTTTTTCTATTTTTTTTTTTTTATTTAAAAGCCAAATTTGTATTCAAGCATTTCATTGAAAATTTTATAGAAACATTTTTATAGGAAAATTATTTCTGCTATAGCATATAATTTTTTGTTTCACATTTTCTCCATAAAATTTTCAATTAAAAGTTTATGTACTAATTTGGCAATTACATAAATAAATTTTAGAAATATAATGTTCCTATAAAATGTTTTATAGAAATCATTATTTTTCTTTTTTAGTACATGGCAACCACAAAAAATTTTTTATGGTAAAAACGAACACACCATTGTGAATAAAATCGTCCAATACAAACAAAAATATTTTTTTTTACATATAAAATTGGTTTGTCATTAATTTTCGTATAGAAACTCTCGCATATATATCTCTCCAAATTTATTTTAAATTTTATTCCTCAGTAATAATTATTTTTCTCCCGCGGATTTTATTCACTTCCAAAATATTTTAGTGCAACAAAAAAAAATTAATGTTTACATAAATAAGAACTTTTGCTATATAATTTTATTTACAGTTAACGTTACCATATTTTAAAAAATTTTGTTATTCAGAGAACTCTTAGAATAAAAGAATACTCAATATAAATTTAATACAAAATTATTAAGTTAAAAATTATAGCGAAAATATTTGTCCAATAAAACTGTGTGCATAAAATTTTCAATTTCATATTCGCGTATAAATTTGAAAATATTTTTTTATTAATTTTTGTATCAAATTTTTAGTTCTATAAATGACTTTTCCCATAATTTTTTCCCACAATTATTTTTTCGTGTTAAAAGATCATTTCCTTCCAAGCAATCCCCTACAGCTGCAATACACTTATGCCAACAAATTTTTTAGTCACCATAGCACTTGGAAAAATCCGCCGTCTTGATGGCCATCAGAGCCTTCTTCTATTCAGCTTTTATATCCTCAATTGAGTTAGTTAAGTTACACGAAGGTAAATCAGGCGAATTCGGTGGTTGGGGCACGATTTTAGTTGAAAATTTGGCGAAATGATCATGAATAACCAATGCAGTATGAGATGGTGCATTATCGCATTTCTTTGTTCAATAAATTCAGACTTAGTAAAAATCGAAGAATTCACTTTTAGAGCCTCAAACGAATGCGTATCTCATATACTGAGTACTATAAACTTACAGAAATAAAAATTTACCAATTCGAAAAACATGCAAAGTATAAATTAAAAATTCACCTTTCAATTTGCTCATTTATACATACCATATAGAACGTACCGTATATATGTACAGTACAAATCTTCTAGTAAAATAATCAACGTATCACCTTCAGCAAAAAAAAAAAATGCAATATCCTCCAGGACCAATTTGTAAAACACAAATCGAGTCATTTGTACTTATAGTGCATCAAAAACAAAAAAAAAAAAGACAAAACAGAATGGCGGCACAAAGCACAAAATCTTCAGCTGCAAACATAAGAAAAAATTAAAAAAAAAAAAAAAACACACAAAGCGAACAAAACAACGGAAAACAAAAATCGGACGACATTTGGTAATTGAGAACAGGAACAACTTTGTAAATTGCAAAATAAAATTGGCAGCAGCTGTTGCTGCTACAATGTTGGGCAAAAAATGAATTTGTATGTATACTAGGGTGATTCAAAAAAAAAAAATTTTATTTCGTTTGGTACTCTGAAAAACAGGTTCCTAGACATTCTAAGAAAGCCTCTCTAAAAACCTATGAGTTTCATCATTCATAATGATTTTTTTCATTGAGTTATAAAAACCGTAAGAAATAAAAAATGTTCCCAAAAATAATCAAACCATTACTATTAATATCTTTTAAACGGTTGGATTTACGAAAAAATCATAAAAGACCTTTTTTTAGGGCATTCAATTTCCTACAAAATCTAAAGAACAAAATACTTTTTCAAATAGTTGGAAGTGAAATATAAATTTTTTCATATGATAATAAGAAAACATAGAAAACTGTATGTAAGAGGACCTTCCCGTTACACTTAAAAACTCATATTTGGAAAGGTTTTCTTAGAGGTCTCTAGGAACCTATTTTTCCGAGTACCAATCGAAAAAAAAATTTTTTTTTGAATCACCCTATTGTATACATATTCAGACACAAAGTTACATACCTATACGAGTATACATATAGAGAGCGGAATTAAAGAGGCTTGCAGGGAATAAATGGACTTCTGAAATAAACTTGGTATTTTTTTATACAAAATCTCCCATGTGCTAACAATTTTTTATGTTAACTTTTTTTCTTCTTTATTGAAATGCTACTTTCACTTAAAACATTAAACAAAACTAAACATTATGTAATTTTTTTTTAGTTTTTTCTTAAAATATTTGGTTTATATTTATTTAACCAGTTTCAGTGTATCGAATTTCTAACTAGTCTGACATGGTATAGATTTGTAACTAGTTAAAATGGAACCATCTCTTTACTAGTTCAAAATTAATATTTTTAATTTAACTAATTTCACGATAAAAATTTAAATTTTAAAATAGAACCAATTTCACATTACAAGTTTTAATTTCACAATTTTCAAAATATTTTTATAATCATGTGGCAACTCCAAAAATATTTTTTCTCCAAAAGTTAAAAAAATTAATTTAACAGTAAAATTATTTGGTTTAAAAAAATTAGTTTAAAGTTTTAGGGTTGCCATATAATTATTAAAATTTCTAAATTTTTTTAAGTGTGACCTGTAAACAAATTAACAGGTAGAATACTAATGAACTGGCTACTATGATTTTTTTGTTTAAATATAATCGCTTAAAATTCATTTAAAATTTTAAACCAAAAAAATATTAAATATATCGAAAACTACTTAGTAAAATTTTTTATAAAAAAATCGGTAGAAATTTAAATTTAATGTGCTGTGTTTTAAGAATACAATTTTTTTTCTAAACTAGTAACAAGATAACCACTGGCTAACTAGTTTGCTTTACTAACAAATTGGAACTAGTTAAGATATTATTTTCTAGTTTACTTTTAATTATTGTACTATAAAAATAGACTTAATAGTACATATTTATTATAAGCATAAGACATCCCTAAAATTTTTTTGTCTCCAAATGTAAAAAAAAAAAAATTAAATAAAATTACATAGTTAAAGAATTATAAAATTTTCTAAATAAAACAAAGTTCGCATTAAAAAATTAAATTTCACAATTTTCAAAATATTTTTATAATCATATGGCAACTCCAAAAAAGTTTTTTCACCAAATGTCAAAAAAATGAGATTTCACAGTTAAATTATTTAATTAAAAAAAAATTACATTTAAATTTTTAGGGTTGCCATATAATTATAAAAAAATGTTGATATTATATATAGTATATTTTCATGTAGTAAATTTTCAAAGCAAAAAAAATTTAAAATATTTTAAATAAAATTTTCCATAAAAAAATTGGCAAAATTTGTAATTTAATTGCAAATTTAAGTAAATTACTTATATTTTAAAAATTTTCTTCAAACTGGTTAAAAAATGGCCAGTTACAAACTAGTTTGTATTTCGAGTCAAATGTAACTAGTTCATATATCTTTGCTTAATTCAAGTAAACTGTTTTTAAAGTATCAAATACCCCTAATAATGCACATATATACTTTATTATCACACATACATATGTATTTCCTATAGGGTCAACAGCAACAATTTCCCAATGCAAGCAGTAGAGTGGAAAATTGAAAGGATCACACACACATACACACACCTGCACCATCATTTGTACCTTTTTTTTTTTCCTGAAATTTCTCAATTCATTCGCACACTGCTAACGGTATACTTTGCGCACAACCGAATATTTGCGCTCATTTGCGATTTTTCTCCGCAAGCACAATGCGATTGAGCAAATAACACAAATACTCGCACAGCCTCAGCCCTTATATGTCCGTGTAAGTGTGTGTTGCATGTGCATTGTAAATGCTTATTGCTGTCGACAAATGTTGATGATGCGTTGCTAACATTATTGCTGACACACAGCTGTCTGCAGCAATACAAATGCAACAACAACAACAACAGCAACCCGTTGTATATCCGCTTGTTGCGCTTTGCTTGACTGCACCGACGGCGGTCAGCGCCAGCCAGCGTCGCAGTTGGAATCAGATGTTAACGGTGATGGCACAATAGCAATGTCAATGCACACAGCTACCAACAGTAATAACAACAACAAAAATGTAGACAGCGTGTATGCAGTAAATAAGAAGGCAATGAATTGCTCACTGGCCATTGCGCTGGCTTATGCTTGTGTACGTGCGTGTGTGTGTGTGTGTGTGTGATTTTTGCTTATTTACTGCTTTCTTGCATTATTTTTGCTTTTTTCTGGTTGAAATCACTTGTCTTACTTGTACTTGTTGTTGGTGTAGTGCATAAAGCCTGATAGCTTTACGCTTCACTGCTTCTGGTCAATTCCCGGTTGACAGTTTAGACTTGGCTTTAGCTTTAATGGCGCTGAAGCAACTGAATGTTTACAGCGTCTTTGAAGAGCGTAAATAATCAGTAGTGATTATCAACTGCAGATTATACTTTTTGAGTTGTGTTGGAGAAAATTAAGCAGCAAAGTCTGGCGTGTTATAAACTTTGGAATCTGATATCTTTTATAAATATTGATTTTTTTGTTTTTGGTGTCTAGTGTATTTCTAAAAAGGTGAACATATATATTATATTTTATCTCAAAGGGAACTTTTGCCACTTTTAATTATAAATAAATCTTCGTACTCCTTCATTTGAGATAGAGCCGAGGTGATTTTTAAAAGGTTGAATCAGTTAAGCTTATCCTCACATCAAAAGTATGAGAGACAGTTGTGAACTCTGCTAGTCCTTTATGAATACCCCAAACTTCTACACATGGATCACCAGACCCTTATAAAAATATTCAGCCAGTTCGCTAGGTTCCGAATTGTTTCAACCACAGTCTGGCAAAAACTGAACAGATCAACAGACAGTGTGTCGATAAATTCTCTTCGCCTCCCATACTGAAATTTATACTCCACAAGTTATGTATCTAGCCTCATAGCTGATGATCCTATTGGACATTATCCAGTATTAACACCTTCCATAGCGATGACATGAACCTTCATCAGAACAATAAGTACAGAGCACCTCTTGCGTTCTACTCTGGATCAGTTGATTTTCACAGCCGCACAAGGTTTAGTTTTTGCCGAGCTAACGAGAGTTCCAGATAGGGCGTGAGAGGACAGCAGAGTACCCAATCGTTCCGAATCGGGTGCAATAAAGTTGAGAATGCGGTGTTTCTTAAGCTCGTCGGCTTTGCCAGTTTGCAGCAATTCCTCAGTGTCTTTTTCCAAGCTTTAAGTATGTGAAAAATATTCTCTAGCGTAACTACTTCCACTGAAGATTTTCATGGCACAAATCCAGTGCAGAGTCCTGTCGCTTAAAATCATTTAAAGAGGACAAAAACATATAATATTTGGATCCGTTTCGGTTATTTATTAAAAACTTTCGTGAGTACACACATTTTTTCTGAAGCGTTTGTTTCTGCGCCCAAATGAGCTGGCGATCATTTTTAAATCCACTTGTGTACCTTGTTTTAAAATCGGCGATGAGTGTTATTGGTCTTTTCGACGAAAAGGCCTCACTTTATCTTTTTTTACTACTTTTGTAGTACCGTATTGAGCACCCTCGTAGACAAGAGGCTGCATGTATTCGAACGATATACTTGTGTATGATCCAGCACATTGTAGAACTCGTGGAGTTCGTCGAACACTGCCTTTGTCAATCAAGAATTTGAATGTAGTTTAAATAATTTTGTCTCTTTCATTCTCAATACAATTTTATATTCAACTTTCGTCGAATTGAGTTTGAAACCTCTGAACAGACATACTTTTAGCGACCTAGGCAAATCGGCTAGGATTGATATTAGCAACCTAGGTATCCACCATCGTAGGTTAGCTTCGTTGCGAGGATCACCCCTACAATTTAGCCTAACTTTCACGGACCTCCTGTTTAAAGACGGTCCTGCTTTCATTTATCTTAATGCTTGAAATTTATACGTTGAGATCTAGTCGCCAGAAGAATTTAAAAACAAATTAAACGCGTTTAAATTTTCGACTGTAGTTGATAGTCTTCTATGAACTCCGTTACACATCGATCAATACGGTCAAACGTCATTTTAAAATTGTATAGATAGCCTTTGAAGCACCTATGCCCACTTAATATTATGGTCAAGTGGAAATCCAGGTCTCCATGTTATCTAGTTATCACCTGATGGATGTCAGGTATAAATCTGTTTATCCATGCGTCTTTTGGTTGAGGTTTGCCAGCGCTACTGCCATATAGTTATGCTCTTCTTTCTCTCCTTTCTTTTTTTGATTTCTACTTGTATAATTGGCTATAGTAGCCTATTTAATCTCGTTAATTTGTCTCCCTGGATGTCTATGTGCTGCATACTCGTACTAACTAGTACTTCAGCTGCTTCGCTGGATACAGTTTGGAAAGCACATGTTATACTTATTGCTATGAGTCTATGCTTCACATTTATTGATCTGGCATACTTTTTGTTGTTTAGTGCATGTATCCGTACGGGAATATTACGAAGCTCATCGCTTTAGGGATTAGAAGCCAACGGCTAGAGCGCACATACACTAGTCTCTATTTGTCATAAATCTTCATAAAGCATTTCATTATATTTATTTTGGAGCTCATCAAGTTGCTTATCTATTGCTACCACTATAAGCACGCCATCATACACGAGATTCCAACTTGTGGTATTCAACTTAAAATAGTGTAGCTCTTAGTGCCTTCGTTAGTATCGTAGCCTTCTATTTTCAAATTAACTCAAAACAATATTCTTGAGGTCCTTAGGGCCTTAACGCTTCGAATATGTTTGTTCATTTAGCAGAGTTGAATGCATTCTTCACATTCACGGTAAACATTGCACATTATTTTTTTGTTTTTTGACATGTTATTCTGCAGGTTTTGAATCATCCAATTTGGATAGGAAGTTTTAAGCTAGAGCGCAGCTAACTAGTTAAAATGCATCAGCATCTAGATGTCTCAGTGGGATAGTTTCCTGTCGTTTTTCTAAATTCTCCCTTTGTACTCAACAAAATTGAAATACATCTTCAATTCATTCCAGTCTTTAACATTTTTTCGTGGTAAGCAATATAATTTTCTACATTCTCGTGAAGGCTTACTCCTCTTAGAATTTAAAAACTAACACCGGCGGGTTCTAATCTATAGTAGACACATCATTTTTAAAACATTACCACTGCTTAACTAATTGTTATAAATAGACGAAGAAGAAATTAACGGAATTAAAATAAATTGTTTTTCTCCCAAAACGAAGAATATAATTACATTTGCGCAGGAATTAAATATGCTCTCGCCAACTTCCTTGCTTAACATTCTCCATATTGCTTCCCCGTTGATTGTACTTGCGGGCTAATTAAAGCTAATGGAGGTGCATATGTGCGCCGGAGTATCACCTGCGGGACAGTGCTGTCATATTCCAAGCGCATGGACGCTGGCTGGAAGCGCGAGCATTTTTAAGTAGCTTAGTGCTAATGAGATAAAATGCATATGCAAGGAACAGAATAATTAAAAAAAATTAGTGAAAAGCACTGGAAAAAGCGCGTTAAGATAGCGAGTGAGGAACAGTCCAACCATATATAAATTTTAGTATTAATTTAAAAACAAAAAAACAGGTCCTAATGTAACTAGTTCAATGTTGGGTACAAGAGCAAGATTCAGAAAACATTTGTAAATAGAAAGTTCGCTATGTTAAATAGATTTTACACCGCATATAAAAATTTAATATTAATTAAATAAAAAAACTGGTCTTAAATTAACTAGTTCAGTGTTGGGTTCAAGTAACTACTTTCAGAAGAGATTTGAAATTTGAAGCTTAATTAAACTAATAAAAAAAAAGCTGGTAATAAAGTAACTAGTTCGATATTGTTCCTTTTGTAACTAGTTGAGAACTAGTTATGAAAAAAAATTTAATATTAATTAAATTAATTCTTGAAACTTTATTAAACCATAAACTGTGCAGAAAGTAAATTCAAGAGTTTTGTGCGAACTTAAACGAAATTTTCAATGTTAAGAAAAATTATTTAATCTTGCACTAATTGCTTATGAAGAAAGTTGATAAACACAAACTAAACCAAACCCAAGCAAACTAGTTTCAGACTACATAAAAATATACTAGTTCAAAAGTAACTAGTTTCGATTTAGTATAAAAAAGTTTTAATGATTACAGAAAATATTAAAACATAAAAAATATTTGATAACCACAACCGAAACTAAACCGCAAAAAATATAGGTTTATATAAAAATAGTCTAATTCAAAAGAAAGTAGTTTTGGCGTAGCATAAAAGCAGTATTATTCATTTAAGTGTGTGAAAAATTAGTTTTTATTACCCAAGTAAGCATAACCGAATCTATGTCGATACAAACCAGTTTCAGACCACTTAAAACTTTACTAGTTACAAAGTAATTAGTTTTGAAATGATAAAAAAAACAGTTTCGTTCACTATAATACCAACAAAAAAATATTTTTTTTTCGTCTTTGTAGGAGCAAACGAAACTAATCCGAAACAAACTAGTTTCTTATTAGATAAAAATTTACTAGTTCAAAAGTAATTAGTTTCGGAGTAGTATAAAATTATTTTTTTAACTACTTATAAACAACTATATGCCTCTATATTAACAAAATAAAACACCAAAACCTTCTCCAATAAACCAAAATTTGAAAAAATTTAGCAGCACAAAATTTTTTCCTACAGAGTATCTTTGTATACACTCGCGTGCCATTTGTGTCTAACAAAATTAATTACTTGAAAATCTTTTAACTGCACTTTGGCCACAAAATATACAATGTGGCTGTTGGTGAAAAAAGCGCCAAGTGCAGCCACAAAAGCCAACAAAGAGGTGAAAGAGAGTTCGTAAGAGCAAGAAAGCACAGAGTAATGTCATTTATATACAAAGCAACCACACTCAAGCGCATTAACAACACATATGCACTGGCAGATACGTGAAGATTTTATTAAATTTTTTTTGTATAAATAAAAAATATAAATTAAAAAACAAAAACATTTTCTGTGGTTTTTCGCCACTTTCGACCACAATTTAACACACACACATTTTACAACTCGCTTGCACCACAGATTTTAAATATATGTATGTTTCTCTTCTGCATTTCAGCTCTGCTATGGTGCCTCGAGTCCGGCGCTCTCGGATCGCAGTCGCTTTCCAACACTATTTCGCACACATCCCTCCGCAACGGTACACAATCCGACACGTATAAAATTAATGAAAAAATTCGGTTGGTCACGTGTGGCCATACTGCAGCAGGCCGAGGAGGTCTTCATATCGGTGAGTATAATGAAATGGCAGTCATTACGGTAGATAGCCATCAGTGGCATTTGTTTCAAGGCGAGATAGAAAGAGCGAATGAATAAGCGAAATAGCAAAAGTGTAATGTAATATATTTACACATATAACTTTATGATTGTGTGTGTGTGCACATGCTGCTCAATGCAATGAGTACTTAAAATGCCAAAGGTGAATGCAGTACTAGCCACAAAATGAATTAATAAATAAGTGAGCTCGGAAGTGGAGCAAAAAAGGCAATTGCTGCCAAGGCACTTCAACTATAATTACATAAATGCTCGCACACATATCCACACATGCAATTTAATTTACTTGTTTATGTGTGTGTTTGTCCGAGAGATTTGGTAAAGGCTTTTCCTGTCACCGAAATTCTTCTATGCGCCGCAATATATGCTTTGTTTTCAATGCCAGTAAAATATTACGTATACGCCCTGTGCATTCCACTGGAGATTTTCAATTTAAATCAACTTGCTTGTTTTAATTATTTCAATTTAGTACTTTCACTGCAAATCAACTGTGCACGAATATGCAATTTATTGCAACTCAAGTGACATTAAGTGTTCAGAGTAATTTGGTGTTAAATAATTTTGTGCAATTTGACAGTTTGCCACAAGAACAATAACAAAGTATCGCCAACATTTCATGCTATTGAGAAGACAAATTGGCTAAATTTACAAATTAAGAAGTGACAAGTGGAAACTTAACTGAAAATTTTGAGTATATGAGATTTAAGCTCAGATTAGCACAGTAAAAATATGGAAATTTTAAATTAAAGTCAATATTAAAATTAAAATAGACCTAAAAATTAAATTAAAATTAAAACTAAATTAAAAAGAATACTAAAATTAAATTAAATTAAAATTATATATAAAAATTAAAAAAAGCCCAAATTAAAATTAAAATAAAAATTAAAATGAATACTAAAATTAAAATTATATATAAAAATGAAATAAAGCTCAAATGAAAATTATGTAGAACTAAAATTAAAATTAAAATGAAAATTAAAACTAAAATTAAAATTAAATCTAAAATTAAAATTAAAACTAAAATTTAAATTTAAATTAAAATTAAAATAGAACTGAAAATTAAATTAAAATTAAAGTTAAAATTAAAACTAAATTAAAATGAATACAAAAAATAAATTAAATTAAAATTATATACATATAAAAATGAAATAAAACTCAAATTAATATTAAAATAAAAATTAAAATAGAACTAAAAATTAAATTAAAATTAAAGTTAAAATTGAAACTAAATTAAAATGAATGCTGAAAATAAATTAAATTTAAATTTAAATGTAAATTAAAACTTAAACTAAAATTAAAACTTAAATTATAATTAAAGTTAAAATTAAAACTTAAAATCAAAAATTAAAAAAAATTAAAATGAATACTAAAAATAAATTAAATTAAAATTATATACATATAAAATTAAAAATAAAATTAAAATTAAAATAAAAATTAAAACTAAAACTAAAACTAAAACTAAAATTAAAATTAAAATTAAAATTAAAATTAAAATTAAAATTAAAATTAAAATTAAAATTAAAATTAAAACTAAAACTAAAATTAGAATTAAAACTAAAATTAAAACTAAAATAACAAATAAAATTAAATTAACTAAAATTAGAATGAAAAATAAAATTAATTAAAAATATAATTAAAGTTAAAATTACCATTAAAAATTATAAATAATACTAAAACTAAAATTAAATTAAATTTTGCGAAAATTAGAATTCGAATTTAGAACTTTATAGTGAAAAAATTTACCGTAGCAAAATTTTTCACTAAAACTCTAATCACTTGCAACGATTTGCAAATAATTATTCTTATAATAAATTACGAAATATTATCAAAATATATTTTCATAGGTAAGGAAAGTTTCTTGATGATAGATTTTCCAACTACAAGTTTTTGAAATACTTTTAAGTTTAAAAAATACCATATTAAAATTTTCAACGATTTCAATCCAATCACTAATTACCACGCCAAAAAAGCTAGAAAATTTGTTCAGAATAAAATTTCGTTCTGAAACAAAACAAAAATTCAAATGTAGGGCAGAACAGACAAATAATACTGCAAAAAATCGCCTAATACTTTTGCGGTTGACTTTTATTAATTCTTCCATGTTACGAATAATGTGGCTATTCTTTTTTAACCATTCAGAATTTATCGTTTTCAATAGCTGAGATTTCAGAGATTTTGACATCCAAGGCGAAACTATTCAAAAGTGTCAAAATTTTTACAGAAAAAGGTGGCAACCTTGCTAGAAACTTTTTAACCATATATAAAAAAATTTTTATTTGCAAGTTTGAATAATATTAAAGTGACACCTAAATAAATATTTAGTACCCTACCTTAAAAAATTTTTTCAATATCTTTAAAAATGTGGCAACCTGGGTTTAACATTTTAGAAATTATCGTTTTCAGTAACCATCTCTGTAATGATAACAACTCAGGCGGATGCTTTAAAGAATTGAAAAATTTTATTAAATGCAAAACTGGCAACACTATAAGTAATATTATAACAAAATATTATTTATTTTCAATATTATATAAAATTACGGCGACACCTAAATAACTACTCTTTTTGATCTAAGCTTTCATAGGTTTTTCTCTATTTTAAAAAATATGGCAACCCTGGTTGTAACTTTTTTGAATTTATCTCTTTCAGCCAGCGATACTGGCATGACAGACGAAAGCTTTTAAACAACACAAAATTTTATAAAAGGTGGCAACGCTATAAAATATTATTTTATTATTTATAAGAAACTACTTTGTTGCATTATTCATATTAAATTAATTTTTAAAGAAGCAAAATTTTAAAGCATACCAATCAATTATTACGTATACGCAGTGGCGAAGCATAGTGTGAACAACAAGCGGACCTTGTAAAGAGTAATGCATTTCGAGGTTCCCTTATATCAAATTTCAAGGTGAATATGTATTATTATTCGAAAGAACATTTTTTGACATTTATTTTTTGAGGATTCTTTCTTTCAAATGTTGACCAATTTTCGATGACTCATTCGACCATTTCGCGACAGGCCTGAATCGAAACGGGATTGTCTGCATATACTTTAGACTTTACATACCCCTATAGGAAAAAGTCTAACAGTGGATACACGCTCAAAAATATGTTGAATCAAAATGTATGATAAAATATGTAATTCCTACACCTTTCTCTGAACTAAACCAAGTCATGGCAGTAAAGAATATATTACTAAAAATTTCCCACTGAAATAACACTGACTTCCCTTACCAGTATTCAACAGAAATGAATGTTTTCACAAATTACTATCTTGCTAATGACACGTGCCGAATAATTTGCGATACTCAAAATATTAATAGCGAATTTCCTGTGCTGTTATATATTCTTTGTTTTGTCTATTCAGGCTTTTACTTTTCCTTTGAATTCGGTGAATTGTTTCAACGCTTCCCTTTTGTTTCATTGCCAATACTGCGACTATGTTCCACTAGTGCATTCGCCTATCAGCCTGCCCTTCATCACCCCAGTCGAGTGACTCGGTTTGACACATTATTATCCTAATGAAGTGCCTGTCTATCACAAAAATACAATTTCAACGTATTACTTTGCTTGGCTTCTTATGTTTTTATGGAGTGTGTGCACGATTCAAACGAAATTATTGTGAAAAAATTATGTGAATCAGTGAATAATTGCGATTTTTCTGCGAAATAATTTTTCAACAGAATTCCTGAAGTCAATTGCAAATGAAGCACATCTTTAATTAATGCTTTGCAGCTGCTTACTGGGAATTTTTCAGTTTCCTGTCACATTTTTAACACAAAAAATCTTATCATATACATACTATATATTAAATACATACTCGTATTTACCAATTAATTTTGTTTACTGAACAGTGCTAATTATAGCGAATTTTACAGCAAAAAGAAATATTGACTGTTCGATAAAAAAAAAAGTAAATAGGAAATTCAAAAGAATAAAATAAAAAACTGGTTTTAAAATAACTAGTTCGATATTGTTTCGTTTGTAACTAGTTGAAGACTAGCTTTGAAAGATAATGTAATTGTAGCATAAAGTTTGGTCTCTTAAATGGATTTAAGACCATATATAAAAATATAAGTTAAATAAAAAACTGGTCCTAAAGTAACTAGTTCAAATTTGGATTCAATTAACTGTTTCAGAAAACTTTGAAATTTTAATCTTTCAGAAAACTCTTGGAACTTTTAATACGAGATCATATATAAGAATCGAATATTAGTTAAATTAAAAAACTGGACCTAAAGTAACTAGTTCAGTAGTGGTTTCAAGTAAGTGTTTCAAAAAATTTTTGAAATCTACATGTTAATTAAAAAATAAAAAATAGTCCTAAAGTAACTAGTTAAATTTCGATTTGTACCTAGTTGAGAACTAGTTAAGAACTATTAAAATTAAGAGAGATAATTGAATATTAATTTTATCTCTTTTGAAGTTTTGTGAAACCATAAATTAAGAAAGATAATTGAATATTAATTTTATTACTTTTGAAGTTTTATGAAACCATAAACTGTTCCGAAAGTAACTATTCAGTTCTAGTTGACTACTTGAAAACTAGAACTGAATAGTTACTTTTCAAAAATTTTTGGTGAATTTAGAACAAATTTTCATTGTTTAGAGAAATTATTTAATTCTTGCTTCAAATTGGTATATTGACTTTTCGTCAAAAAGAAAGAAATATTAAATTCAAACCAATCAAATAAATAAAAAGTGGTCCTAAAGTAACTAGTTCAATATTGTTCCTTTCGTAACTAGTTCAGTAATAGTTAAGAAAGCGTATTTAATGTTAAATAAATTAATTTTATTAAACCTTAAACTGTTCCAAAATTACTATTCAGATCTAATTTTCAAGTGGTTAGCTCAAGAAGGTTGGACAAATTCAAAAAAAATTTCATTGTTTAGGGGAAATATTTAATTATTGCCTTAAATTACTAAATTGACTTTGCGTTAAAAAATCAAGAAATATGAAATTCAAAAGAATTAAATAAATTAATAATGGTCCTCAAGTAACTAGTTCAATATGATTCCTTTTGTAACTAGTTGAGGACTAATTTTGAAATATAATAATAAATTAATTTTACCAGAACTATTTTTCTGCCTACCACGAGAAATTTCTTCAAAATCACAATTCGAATAATTTTGATATTGGCTTTTTAGCGTTGTGAGAACGACAACCGAAAATAAATGCAAATAATCTAGTTTTAGCCTCACTACTACAGACTAGTTCAAAAGTAGCTAGTTATGAGGTTGTAAAAACCAATTTTTTTTTTTGTTTTTGTTAACCAAAGAACAAGTTATATATTACACAAAATAAAAAAAATAAAAACCTGCATCCGATATACTGCAGACATATTCCAAGCATTTGCGTATGTATGTGTCCAAAATTATCCCAACCTTTGCTACTAACAAGTCAAGAGACAGCACACACAGCAAGCAATATTCAAAGATCAATTCTATCGCACAACAACAAAATACGACCTGCAATAGCCAGCCAGACAGCCAACTTCGAAAGGTCCAACAGCTAGCTACAGTTAATCATTCGCTGCTCCATGCCTTGCGCCTTTAAATTTCAATTAAAGACAAGTCAACGCCAAACGAACACTTTAACGCCACTCAACTCAGCTGAACCGAACTCATTCATAGCCGACAATTATAAGCCATCAACAGCAGCATTATCGAGAGGCCCGGATACACAGGCGCGCTGAGTTGAAACGTGTATCAAAAACTAGCGCCAACGCCACTTGAGGCAACAACAAAAACAACATCAAACCTTATTAGTGAAGTGTAAGGTCCGAAAGGCGCTCAAGAGCTCGCAATGCGAAGCGAAAATAGTGAATTTCACACACACACACACATATATACCAACACATGTACTCTTATTGTATTTGTATGTGTGTGTGTGTTAGCATGCATTTTAGTGTTTGGATTTAGAGGTTGAGCACTTCGAGTGTGCGCTGCTAACTATACAACGCATCAATGCTCTTGACCTTTTGTTTAATACTATTAGCTTACATGTGTTGTTGTTGTGCTTGTTGTGTGCGCCACTATTGTGGCCGCTTTGCTGTTCATTATATCTACGCATGGCTAGTCATTTCCAATGAGTGGGCCGCCAGCTATATTTCCTTTGCCACATTTGCCGGTTGTTGTTGTTGTGCTCATATGTGAATGTTGGTGCTGCTTGATAACATAGCTCGGCTTAATTACCAAGTTTTCTAGGCAGACGATTGCACAAACGGAAGAAGGATGTGGAAAACAGCAGCACTCATGTGTGCCGATGTACAATATGGGTATGGGTGCATTAGTGTGTTTGTATGTATGTAGTACCCTTATAAATGTATTTCAATACTATAGTCAAGGCAACAAGCACTGAAAACATTGAACAAAAGCCATATGTATAAATAGCTACTTATATAGCTTCATTAATTTGGGAAGTTGCCACCTGTTTATGAATTTTAATGTACACAAATTAAAAATCTAAAGTAAAAGTTACAACAAACATATGTAATTGTCGAAATAGAGCTGTATGACGGTTTAAAGTAGTACAATTTTTTACAGGATTGCCAGCTGTTATAAAATTTCTAAAAAATTAATTGATATGGATATCCAATGACAGAGTTTTAAAAGTGGTTATTTTCAAATAAATTTATGAGTCGGGTTGTCATCGCTTAAAAATATTAAAACTAATTTGAAAAGTTGCCACCTGTTTAAGAACTTTAATTTACAGAAATGAAAAATCTAAAATGAAAATTACAGCAAACAATGTAGGTTTCGTAATGTAGCTGTGTGAAGGTTTGAAATCGAATAATTTTTGCGTAGCGAAGCTTGCCACCTGTTCTAAATTTAAAATAAATTTAAATAATATGGACATGCAATGGAAGAGTTTCGGGAGTGCTTATTTTCAGAAACATTTCTGAAAAGAGTTGCCAACGATTAATAATATTATAAGAAATTGAAAGTTGCCTTTTTTTAAAAGAATTTCAATCTACAAAAATTAAAAATCTGAACAGAAAATTACAAAAAGCAAATATAGGTGTGGTGGATGAAAATCGAAACAATTTCGGCAGGGTTTCCACCTGTTCTAAATTTCAAATAAATTAAAATTATATGGATATGGATATGGATGGAAGAGTTTTGAGGGTCCTTATTTTCAGAAACATTTCTGAGCATGGAATAATGGATTAAAATCGAGAATCGGTGATAATTAATTGACAATCTATAGAGCTTGCTCTATCCTTAGTATTGTCGAGCTTTTCTTGGAATCCTTGTATGCTATCGCTTGGTGTCAAGTAGCAGGTAATTACTGTGAAGAGGTCGCATCAAACACTCAATCAACACAGCCCAAACGAAACCGTTGATGTTCACTTTACTTATAGTATGACCGTTACTCCCTGTTGGTAGCAACATACCGGCAGTAGAGCTACTATATTCTATTGACTTTTTCGTGTTTAGCCTCTTCGCAAAAGCAACATGAGGGAGGTCTTATGAACTCTTTCAATTTGTGACCTGGTTGGTCGGGTCCTTTGCAGTCCCAGGTTAAGTGCCTTGGCCCTAATCAGCGAAAGCACCTTTTGCGGTTTTTTCTTTCTGTCGCAACCTGCAGTTAACTCAGCCAATTTTAAAGATTGACTGTTTCAGTTTTATACTTAGCGTGCGCTATATATGTCCTTACTTGCTAGGTGCTGTTATGTTTACCACCACGTTTTCGTTGGGATCCTGTAGCGTTTCTTTTACAGCCCCTGATACTTCTTCCTTTGTTGTAAGTGAATCGAGGTCTCTAATCTCTACACACCTACCTTTATTTTATGGTCGGCCACACTTGCAGATTCTTTTAGGGTGATCTTGAGTACCTCACAGAGGCTGGCTTTTGTAAACTGTCCCTTCGCCAGCTCTAATAGTAGTGCCCCGGCTCTTGTTTTGTGGATCCCTTTGATCTAAACCTTTTTTTTTTTAATCTTCCTTCCTACGGATATTCTTCAGGACCTCGGCGTAGCTATTTCCTTCTGCTGGCTTAATGATTACGGTCTCCTGATTGCCCCTCTTTTGGGTTTTTGTGTTCCATTCCTTCGATTGCGTGTATCTTCCTTGTTTTTCTTAGACACGGCTTTCCGCCACTGGCCGCCGCTCTCATTTCGTCGGCGCACTGTTTCTCGAGTCTCCACAGGGCTTGTCGCTCGCCGCTTCAAATTTATAGATCCGGTGGCGTGATGCGTCTGCTTAGATGTATCCGGCTTTTCTCATTTTCTGTAATGAGCCAGTTACTGCGGTAACTCTTAATGATATCGAAGAGTTCGTCTAGCTGTGCCCTTTCGTTCTTAACGTGCATCCAAACGTTCTTTTGTTTTTTCATCGCCATTTTAATTTTTTGCAAGATACCCTTGCACTTTCCAAGGGATTCCTCTTCTGCTCGTCTCATTTGGGAGATGTATTCTTGTTTCGATGAGTATTGAGGTCCTTCTTTAGCAGCATCTGGGGTGTTTAGCCAGTGATGCTTGTGGGGCCCGGGAGTTTCCCTTGAGACAGGTTTTTCCCAGTTTGGTCTAGTTGTTTTGGAGTGACTATCTGTATAAGATATCTAAGTACCTTACTGCTTCTACAGAATACCGTCCCGTATTCCTCGTCTTGGTCATCTTTGTTTTGTTTTTCATTCTGTTGGATTTTTTGTTGTTGTTATGGTGTATCCATTTGGCTCTGTTGGTAAGGCTGAGCTCAGACTACTACCAGAGTTACAGCTGGCGGATACTGGACGGCCTGCGCAAAATAGGTTAGCTGCGAATAGTAATACGCAGTTTGAACATGCAGAAAAAAACATCAGTGATCCGAAAAAAAATATGTATGACCAACCTAACAAGCTGAGTCAATTGAACCATAAGTCTCTGTATATACGCGAATAAATCCTTCAGTTTTCGAGCTGTCGATCTGAAATTTCGCACATGTTTTTCTTTCAATAAGAAACTCCTCACACGCTGAAGCTGCTGATATTGGACTACTATACGATATAGCTACCATACAAATTAAAAGATCAAAATCAAGTCCTTGTAAGAAAAACTTTTTTAATTGACGAGATATCTTTACAAAATTTTGCACAGAAAGTTAACGATAATAGTGCTACAACTTCCAAAGAAATTGCTATAGAAAATAGCTGCCATACAAACTGCCGGATCAAAATCCGATCCTTGTATGAAAAAAATTTTTATTTAACGAGATATCTTCAGAAAATTTATTTTGGTCCACAACATTTATGAACCCTACCATATCCGAAGATATTTTTTAAATCGGACCACTATACCATAAAGCTACCATACAATTTGGCCGATCAAAATCCGATCCTTGTATGAAAAATTTTTTTTATTTAAAGAGATATCTTCGGGAAATTTATTTTGGCCTACAACCTTAATCCACTCTACCATATTTCAAGATATTGTTCAGATCGGACCACTCGAGCATATAGCTGCCATTCAAACTGACCGTTCAAAATCAAGTTAAAAATCGTTTGATACCCTTTTATTCTATAAGAAATGCACTTGTGCTGCTGAGGTTAACGTTTCTACCTGTTTTTAATATTATTAATAAAAGTTATTGCAACAATGACTCTTTTACCACCATTTTGTGGTTTCACGTGCTTTTTTACACGCACCACCACAAGCGCACCATAAAAACTTCGTTATCATTCCATTTGATTGACGAACCTTACATCGAAGCAAGACCACGCCGGCTAACGCCCATCATACCCATAAGCTGTATAGAGACCCTCACGTCAATTGGTTTTACCGTGCGGAAAGGCATATCGTTCACTCACGAAGGTTGCACGAGGCAATCACTTGCTTGCTGCGTCAGCTGTCACCACACAGCGCGTTTCTTTTTACTTTCTTTCACTTACCTTTTTGGCCGCAAATGTAAACGTTTCCACTAATTGAATTTTTCGCTGAGTTGGTGTTTGTTGCTGTTGTTATTGCAGCTGCTGTTGATTGGCAAGCCAAGTGTGTGCTGGCAAGACCTTTAAACTATCATCTTGCTGGCGGTCTTTATGAGAGCGGTGACTGACTGGTTGGCGGTAGAATTTGTTGAGCTGACTTTGGTAGCCAAGACAGGCGCTGCTGCTGCTTCTTCAACCTTTTTTTTTTCTTTCACCCATTTCTTCTATCTTCACCTTGTTTTTCTTCACCCACCCTTTTCGCGCTGTCTTTTCGCTGACATCAAGTGGCCAATTATGTTTTTGTCAAGAATTTCAATGAAAAACTATTTCCACTGACTGCGCGGCAAATTAATTCAGCGTTCGCTTACTATTTCCACGCCCTCTACCGCCTCTTTTCTCACCCTTTCTCTTGCTTTTCTAACGCTCTGCGCTTTGACTTTGTCACCATTCTTTTAGTTTACCTTTCGTGTCGCCGTTCAAGCGCAACTTTCGACTTTTAATTTATGGCATTTCATAAGCGGCAAGCCAAGTGACATGGCATTGCACACTCGCACATACATAAATGTGTGTTTGCGTGTGCGTGAAATGCATTTCCACTCAATTCTGCTTAATCGTTTCACTTCATTTACTTATGCACTGAAAGTTTGTGCGTTATCAACGTTCTCCTCATTTCCTTTGATCATTCATTTGCCGGCAAAACGGTTAAATGTTAGCATGGGACACACACACCAACATACCAGCACACACACTAGTATATTTGCACACATACTTAGCCATCGCTAACTTACTTATACCTCTAGTATAATACTTAAGCATGTGTGCCGCTGTCGCCAGCGCTGGAAATTGAAAATATTAAATTAATGTCAAGTATACGCCATGTCATCGACTTCCGCCTAAGTAGTTGACTGCTTTGGCTTATTAGCGCGTGCTTATGGCAGGTAACTTTGCTGATTTTCTGCACAAATTTCATAATTTCATTTTCACTATTTTCCGGTATTTTACCGATATTTCTGTCAAGTGAAATTATTTATTGAACTATGCAGGGAGTCATATGTATGTAGATGCAAATACAGGCAAATTGTTAAATCTTATGGAATAAGAAGTTTATGAAATTGGCTGAATAAGCATATATAGACTTGCACGATAATTACAAAATTGCATATTAGCGAAAAGTAGAGTCCGCAAAGGGTTGCCAGCTTTAAAAAAAAAACTTGGTTAACGTTAAAAAACAATTTTAGTTTTTTTTTTACATACAAATTTAACCAGATTGAAATAGGTGGCAACCCTTTATAGATACATTGCTTTGAAATTTATTATATTAAGTCACAAAATAGTCCGACGTAACGTTGAAAACACTTTAAGTTTTCATGTCCAATTAAAACAGGTTGAAATAGTTTCGCATTTCGCACTCTTTTCAGCTGCTCTGCCTTTAAACCTACTCTATTTATGTTCATATTCTCGAAATGATAACTTAAGTAAACTTTTCAAGAGCCTTTAATTTTTAACTCATTGAATGTGAGGTGGCAACTCTAATATTAAAAACCTATTTATTTATTATTTTTTAAAGTGTGGCAACTGTATTTGTATTAATTGTCATCCGCTAATTATGAAGTATCCGAATTTTACTCAATTTCATATACTATTCTTAAACACGATATATTTTGATAACTGTTAAAAAGGGGGCAACTCTACTCCGTGATTTTTTATATATATTTTTTTTTTTGTTTTGACTTCCACGTAGCATTTTTTTTTTAGAAATTAAGTAATTTTTTACTTGCATTATTATAAAAAATTATAATCATATGTAAATATTTTTTATAAAAGCTTGGCAACCCTTTTTCAAAATGAAACGTAAATGCGTTTAATAAAGCAGTTTCCAAGTCATACTAAATTTTATATATGTATTATTTCAAGGATATACTTCTTTAAAAAGTATTTTGAAAAAAGGTGGCAAGTCTATTAAAATAATTTTTCTACACTTTTTTCGTGGCTTCATCGTGACATTTATTTTATAAAATAAATTGAATTTTTTTGGATTTTTATAATACATTTTATGTGCATACATACATATGTATGTATGTATTTGTGTAATTCAGTTTCTCAAAAATTGGCAAACTCTTCCAAAAAAAACTTAATTGGTAATATAATATAACGAGATCGTAAAATTTAACTTTCTTTAATATACAATTATCTAAAATATTTTTTCTCGTCATTATTTGTCAAAATGTGGCAACTCTACTCTATAAATTTTTGTTATACATTTTTTCAGAACTTCTTCAAAGCAGTTATTTTACAAAATAAAGCAAATTTCATATTTGTATTTTTATAATATAATAATACATGATAAATTATATTTTCTAAACACTTGGCAACTCTTTTCCACAAAATGAACAAATCATCATGCCATCCTTATTTTCTTATTTCACGTATAAAAACAAAAAAGTTTACTCAGTTTTATATGCAATTCTTTAAGGTTTTCCTTAAGTATGTGTTAGAAGTTGGCAACTCTACTGAGAGAAATTTTTTTATAACTTTTTTCACGTATACTTTTTTTTAAATAAGTATGATTTCCTTAAAATTTTTTTTAAGTATGTTTAAAATAAGGGGCAACTCTTCTGCGTAACAGTTTTGATTTTGTATGGCTTCCTCCTCGAAGTGCTCTTAATGTGAATTTCAGTTTTTTTCACTTTTAAATTTTTGAAACTCAAAACACTTTTTTTATTACTGCACTCTCATTTATTGATAGTTATACATATGTGGCCTGGTCTACCAAAAGGGGGCTTAGGTGTCAAAAAAAGAAATAATAATAAAAAACTAAAAAAAAAAATTAAAAAAAAAAATTGATTTTTTGACACCTAAGCCCCCTTTTCGTAGGCCAGGTCACATATAATACAATTCAGAAAAATATTAAAAAAATTTTAATGAGCAAAATTTTTTATAAATATGGCTTTCCTGAACTAACAATAAATAATTTTTAAACATTTTTTAAGCAATGTGGCAACCCTATCTCATAAAAACCTTGGTTTATATGTACATATGTATTATATGTTGAAAGAGAATGAGTTAACTAAAAGCATTATTAGTAATCTAGAACTGCTTGCTGTTAAAAAAAGGTGGCAACTCTGTAAAACAAAACTGCTTGAAAATTTTGTTTTAAAACTAAAACCACAACTAGACATTAGTTTGACAGTTTTTTAGTTATATATTTTTTTAAATTTTTACGCCAACTTGGTAACCCTAGTTTAGGTGATTATTTATGCATATATGTTGGTTTATCGACATAAAGTATCATATAAAGTTTCGGACCTCTTTTGAAGCTTAATAAGACCTCAAAATTGTGATGTTTCTGCTATTCATCTAGCAATTTCTTGCCTCTCAAAAAATAATCTCAAACAAAACGCTTTTGCATTCAATTGAGCGTTCTTTATTTGGCTAAGCAGAGATAAGTCTCTACAGATGAGCTAAAAGGTTGCAAAACCACTGCTTCTACCAAATTGTTAGCCAATGAATAAGCAGAATGAGGAAAATGTGTGGGCGAGAGCATGTTTTTCCAGCAAAATCTCTAAATTGACAGAGGCCTAAAATTGTTGTTGTAGCTTGTTATCTCTTCAAAAGCAAAACACACACACACACACATACAAGATAGCAATTCAGTTGCCCAGATGATTATGCAAACAGCTTAACAATGCGGCAGTTGCGTTTGCTGCTGCTCCGGTATGACATACCCCAATGCAGCAACAACAACAAACAAGGAGAGTATGGAAAAAACAGTTACGAGCAAACGAAATGCTTAAATTTTGGGCTAGAAAATCAACAGCAGCTGGGGAAATTTGCAAAATTTTGTTTTCATTGCCGATTTTGTTGCTATGCCGGACTGGAAAATTTGAAACAATGCGTACAACAACAAGCCAAAATACTCAAAGCAAATATGGTTGCGCCACTTTGTTGCCTGCATTAATTTGCATTTCGAGCTTTGCAAGCTTTGCAATTCCCTGCAAGCGGCACTCAATTTTTGATACATCTGCTAACGCTTAGCAGTTTTGTTGTTGTTGTTTGATTTATAACTCAATCGCACAAACGTTTAGGGTTTGAAGTGAAATTTGCAAGCAAACACAGCTGATTCCCTTGCAACAGAGGCGCCTCACTGCAAATTTACGGCAAAGTTACTTTGATGGGCTATTGAAACGATTCTAAAAGCCTGCGGTGAAAGGCCAAAATTATTAGTGCAAAGTAACGGCATTTCCTTTCTTTGTATGCAGCGCTTTTTAGTGTTCAGCTGTTAATTTGAGGAAAGCTATTAATTTGCCACAAGTTGCAAGTTGCTGGAGCGCAGCTGCCCGCAGAAATGCAATCAAAGTTTTGCCTTTAGCTGTTGCTATGGGCGAAAGTTTGCACTCATTAGGAGTCAGCGGGAAATTATGAAGGGATTCATGGAATTTCTTTCATATATAATAAGAATGGGAAGCAATTAGTGTAAAATATGAAAAATAGTGAAGTTTGAAAAGGAAAAATATAGAGAAGAAATAACCAAGAATAAGGATTGAAGTTTGAAAGCACGAACTTGTCAATAATAACCTCTTTAGAGCATAGATGAGCGAGCAATGTTGCCAATTTTCGCTCGGTTAGCCAAAGGCTTGGTTCTGAATGACTTATTTCGGCCTAAGTATGCCTGACTAGTTAGTAGAACGACTACTGATTATTGGACATTGGCTAGAAAGTATAAGGTCTTACACAATTACTTTTATGAACACTTTTGAAGATATTTCTACCAATATACAGGTTTTCTATACAGGAACTTGATGTTAGTCGTTCAGTTTTGCTGCCGTAACTGTTATAATGATATGATCTAAGCAATTTCTCCGGAGACTACATCGTTGGCTGTAATAATAATCTGTTTCAAATTTCGTCAAAAATATTTTGATAAGTGAAATAATATTAAAGATAATAATAATCTATAACTATCCTACATCGACAGTTCCGACTAAAGAGCTGCTGCTTGAGAAGAAAAGGACGTATGTAAAAATTCAGATAGATATTTCAAAAACTGAGAACAACCGCACGTAGCGCTAGAAAATTTTTAGCAATGACTGTTTCTATAACAGTCAGAACTGCCAACTTTAAGCATAACTTAAAATTATTCAGACGGATTCAAATTTACAATTAGAATATAAAACGATGTTTGAAATTTGGAAACAAATATCTGGAGACTAGTTTGCATTTTAGGAGCCAGTACAGATATCCATAATTGCCAAATTATTTCAGATCATTAGATAAAAAATTCCTTCTGAATGGAAACGACAGAGATACCTTTAGAATTTTCAAAAAATTAATAAATTTTTTTTCTTTTTACTTAATTGATAAACTATTCAAAAACATAGTTTCATTGGTTTACTTCGAATATTTTCGAAGAAATAGGCACTAGACCCATTGCACTTCATGCTGCGATCCATACATTAGGAGAAATTTGAGACTCATTGCTTCGAAACTAACTTTCTTCATCCGGCCGTCAAAATTGTGAGCGAGTTATTTATTCGATTTACTTGAACTAAAGCGTATTTTATAAACGATTTTATACTCAAGTGCGTGATAGAGCGCTTCTCCTATGAAAATAGCATTTTACAACAACACAATCTCTACAAAGACCTAACTGTTATTTCATCGGATCAAAAATCAAAATTTGACAGGCTAAAACGACAACTGTTTTTGCTAAAATTTTCTTTGCAAAAAAAGTAGTACATACGATACCTATTGAAAAGTGTGGTTCAGCGCTGGATAGATGATATTATCTATCCTTATCCGGTGGGCGTGTGTGTGTCGAACTACTTTTCTTTTCCATAATTTGGCGCAAAGTGAATAAAGTGGATTATCCAGGTCTAAGGCCACACTACTAAAGTTCTTTCATACACTATACTTACGCTCGATAAATCATTATATGCGATATTAAGAAAGTTTGCAGTGGCATAAATTATGAGGTCCCCTTTTCTGTGGATTATGTTGGGCACACTTAGGTACCAATCGTAGTACATGCTTTCACCTGATTGTGTCCTGCAAACAAGCTGATTCATGCATCTGGTCAGTTCTTTTTCGCCTTTCTTCGATAGTTTGACCGCCATTCCATCCTTATCGAATGACGTATCGAGGTCGCTATCTTTTGATGTTAAAAAAAATTCACACTAATGCTTCCAATTAATATTAAAAAAAAAAAAAAAAATTAAAGTGAATGGATTCGTATGTTGATACAGATACAACTTAATATTTAAAAATATGACAAATAAATTAAAATAAAAATAAAAAAAAATTAAATATATATATAAAATAGAAGAAAATTACATATAATATTAAAAAATTCTTAAAATATATTGCATGAAGGAGGTTTTAAAAAAATATTAAAAATGTTTTCATAAAAATTTCAGCAGTTAAGACCTGTAAATAGTTCAATTCAGTTCAATTCAGTTCAATTTTATCATAGCAAAAATATGATGTTGAAAATTCAACGAACGAAAATATTTCCCAAATTTTCCGTTCCAAATACTAATTTCCATTCTCTGCTGATTAATTTAATTTTTCTCCCCTGCATTGAATATGCAAATCCGTTTAGTGAAAAGCACAATGAAAATATTCAATAATTTCGCATTGCATGCATACTGCACTTCCCTCCTTTCCGCCAAAAAGCCTCCTGCATAATCATGCGTATTAAATGTATCGATCAATATTAATACACGATTTGATTATTTTGCTTTTAATGCGAAAACATGTAAACAAATTTAAATCGCAAACACAAATAGTCGCCAGTCAGCATTTGGAGCAACATGCACGCACACACATACGACCGCACACACATCACACGCACTTTCATGCATGCATGCCATTTGCACATTTAGAAATTACGTATACGCAGCGTTGGACCACACAGTGGAACCGCACCACCGCACACAGTTAACTGTATTAAAGTGAAAACAAGGAAAGTTGGCAATTGCCAAATGTTTATTAAAATGCGCACAGCAACAACAACAACAAGAACAATAAAATGTGTTTTAATTTGAGCATATGTAAATGGTTATAAGCACATAACGGTTAAATATTTGCATAAATGTTTGTGCGGGTGTGCGCGTGTGGCATATGTTCGAAATTTGCTTTTATTTACAAATAACCAAATGAATATTTAAATATGTACAAGTAAATTTTGTGTTATGATTGTTGACACGTTTTTGTGCTTGTGTGTTTACGCTCCATAGTTTTGTTTTGCTTACATATTTGTTGCATGCATTGTTTTTGTTTTCAAATTTTGTGCAGCAATACGGAATGAAATGCAAATAATTAATAGACAAATTTTATAGGGAAATGTAAAATAACAGCAATTATTTGGAGAAATGTGCAGCTTAGAGATACAAATAAAATTTTAAAACGAAGAGTGTAGCGTATGTGTTGCGAAGAGAGCAAAGTTGTGTAGGTAAACGACAAAGTTAACTTTAAAGCTGTTGCTATAAATGAAATAAATGTAAGAGGAAGCTAAAATTTATTTTTGAAAAGTCTACAAACATTAAATTTTATGACTTATGCAAGAATTAATTACTTATAACTAAAATAGCATGATGAGCAACTGAAAATATTAATTTTCATAAACTCTCAAAAGTCTCCGAACATTAAATTTTATGACTTATGCAAGAATTAATTACTTATAACTAAAATAGCATGATGAGAAACTGAAAATATTAATTTTCAGAAACTCTCCAAAGTCTCCACTGCAGCAAACAACTTATAAATGGCAATTCAACACTGCAAGTTTACTAAAGCAACAAAATATGTGTAATCTAACCATATTCAAACTCTACACTACAGTAAAATACACATAAAACCCATTTTGAAGATAAAAAACTTCTCAATCCAAAGAATTCACCTTTTAATTGCGTAAATTATCAAAATCGCTAAGTCTCCAAACTCTCCAAAAATCTAAAAAAATTTACAAGAGTTTTCAGTTAAAAATATATACAATATTTGTTATTTGCTATAAATTTCATACACATAAACTTCAAAAATAATTCATATTATTGACTAACGGTCCGCGCTTATTTATCTACTATTGTATTATTACTCCATCATCCAAACAGTTACTATGCCATACGCAGTATTTGTCCTAAATTTCGTTTAGTATTCACTATTGCCGTTTAATATTGTTTTTATGGCTTTCAATTATACAGTTTGTTATTGTTTTCAGGCGATCGAATTGATTGTATTACAGGAACTGAAATAGCCATTCACCGTGTACGCAACCACACATATCTATGTACATATGTAATACGTATATGCCTACTCACATATACATACATACATATGAATATGTACATATACATACATATATATATATGTATATATATATATATATATATATATACAGATATACATATTTTGTATAATAGCGATTAACTTGCACGCGCATGGTTGCACACAAGCATAACTATAAACAAACATTGCTGCATACATAGTGTTCTTTATTTTCCAAAAATTATTCCAAATTTATTTTCAGTTTCAATGAACCTTTATTTTCCAAAAATTATTCCAAATTTATTTTCAGTTTCAATGAACCTTAGAAACACTATCAACTGCATTTACTATATGGACAGCGAAATTTGCATTTCTAAAATATGTCACTTGATTGTTTTTCAATTTGCGGTTGGAATGCTGATAAACGAGATTATGCATTGAAACTGCAAACTGCTGTAATTGGATAATTCAATGGCAGTAGAAGGACATTTGTACTATATATACATACATATGTATGAAGAAAAGTGTTATTAAACCTGAACAATAGGTAAAATATGGATGTAAAAAATTCCCAAAATTTATGTTTTTCTCGTGTAAAATGTGTGAATAAGCAACTTTTTTCTAAAAATATTTGTATTTATTAGCTTAAGAAATCATTTGCAAGTTTTTTTCAAAAGTCTCCAAAGTCTCCACAGCTCCAAATTCTGTATTTTTACCGTAAAAGTAGTGCGGCGATGTCTGAAGCATACATAGTTTACATTTTTAAATGTCTCCACTTCAAAAATAAGGTTTCACAAAGCAACTAAATAAGCTTGAAAGTATTAATTTATCAAAAAATTATGTAAAACGTTGCGTTTTATTAAAAATCTTGCACAATCTAGCACAATTACTTTAGTTATTTCAAAAGTCTCCAAAGCCTCCACTGCCTTAAATTCTGTATTTTTAGAGTAAAATTAGTGTGTTAAAGTCGGAATTGTGTATGCTTTATATTTTTTAAAGGCTCCACTTTTAATTAAGGGATATAGATGAAGCCACAAAGTATCTTAAAAGTATTAATTAATCTAAATATCACCGCAAAACGTTGCGTTTTCTTAA
>CM050323.1:137152217-137340599 GCA_027475135.1 Bactrocera correcta | reverse complement strand
AAATCAACTAGTTTGTTTTAATTATTTCAATTTATTACTTTCACGGCAAATCAACTGTGCACAAATATGCAATTTATTGCAACTCAAGTGACATTAAGTGTTCAGAGTAATTTGCTGTTAAATAATTTTGTGCACTTTGACAGTTTGCCACAAGAACAATAATAAAGTATCGCAAACATTTCATGCTATTGAGAAGACAAATTGGCTAAATTTACAAATTAAGAAGTGACATGTGGAAACTTAACTGAGAATTTAGAGTATATGAGATTTAAGCTCAGATTACCGCAGTAAAAATATGGAAATTTTAAATTGAAGTCAATATTAAAATTAAAATAGAACTAAAAATTAAATTAAAATTAAAGTTAAAGTTAAAACTAAATTAAAATGAATGTTAAAATTAAATTAAATTAAAATTAAATTTAAAAATGAGACAAAGTTCAAATTAAAATCAAAATTAAATTTAAAATTAAAATTAAAATTAAAATTAAAATTAAAATTAAAATTAAAATTAAAATTAAAACTAAAAGTAAAACTAAAATTAAAATAAAAATTAAAACTAAAACTAAAATTAAAATTAAAAGTAAAATTAAAACTAAAATTAAAATTAAAAATAAAACTAAGATTAAAACTAAAATTAAAATTAAAATTAAAATGAAAACTAAAATTAAAACTAAAATTAAAATTAAAATTAAAATTAAAATTAAAACTAAAATTAAAACTAAAACTAAAACTAAAACTAAAATAAAAATTAAAATTAAAACTAAAACTAAAATTAAAACTAAAACTAAACTTAAAACTAAAATTAAAATTAAAATTAAAATAAAAATTAAAACTAAAACTAAAATTAAAATAAAAATTAAAATAGAACTAACAATTAAATTAAAACTTAAGTTAAAATTAAAACTAAATTAAAATGATAACTAAAATTAAATTAAATTAAAATTATTAAATTAAATTAAAATTAAATTTAAAAATGAGACAAAGTTCAAATTAAAATCAAAATTAAAATTAAAATTAAAATTAAAATTAAAATTAAAATTAAAATTAAAATTAAAACTAAAAGTAAAACTAAAATTAAAATTAAAACTAAAATTAAAATTAAAACTAAAGTTAAAAATAAAATTAAAATAAAAATTAAAACTAAAACTAAAACTAAAACTAAAATTAAAATTAAAAGTAAAATTAAAACTAAAATTAAAATTAAAAATAAAACTAAGATTAAAACTAAAATAAAAATTAAAATTAAAATTAAAATTAAAATGGAAACTAAAATTAAAACTAAAATTAAAATTAAAATTAAAATTAAAATTAAAATTAAAATTAAAATTAAAACTAAAATTAAAACTAAAACTAAAACTAAAATAAAAATTAAAATTAAAACTAAAACTAAAATTAAAACTAAAACTAAACTTAAAACTAAAATTAAAATTAAAATTAAAATTAAAATTAAAATAAAAATTAAAACTAAAACTAAAATTAAAATAAAAATTAAAATAGAACTAACAATTAAATTAAAACTTAAGTTAAAATTAAAACTAAATTAAAATGATAACTAAAATTAAATTAAATTAAAATTATTTATAAAAATTAAATAAAGCCCAAATTAAAATTAGAACTAATATAAATATTAAAATTAAAACTAAAATTAAAATTAAAATTAAAATTAAAATTAAAATTAAAATTAAAATTAAAATTAAAATTAAAATTAAAATTAAAACTAAAATTAAAACTAAACTTAAAATTAAAATTAAAATTAAAATTAAAATTAAAATTAAAATTAAAATTAAAACTAAAACTAAAATTAAAATTAAAACTAAAATTAAAAATAAAATTAAAAATAAAATTAAAAATAAAATTAAATTAACTAAAATTAGAATGAAAATTAAAATTAATTAAAAATAAAATTAAAGTTAAAAATACCATTAAAAATTGTAAATAATACTAAAACTAAAATTAAATTAAATTTTACGAAAACTAGAATTAGAAGTTAGAACTTTATATTCAAAAAAATTTACCGTAGCAAAATTTTTCACTGAAACTCTGATCACTTGCAACGATTTGCAAATAATTATTCTTATAATAAATTACGAAATATTTTCAAAATAAATTTATCGAATTTATCGTTTTCAATAGCTGAGATTTCAGAGATTTTGACATCCAAAGCGAAACTATTAAAAAGTGGCAACATTTTTAGAGAAAAGGGTGGCAACCTTTCTAGAAACTTTTTTTACCAAATAGAAAAGTTTTTTATTTGCAAGTTTGAATAATATTAAAGTGACGCCTAAATAAATATTAAAAATAAAAACCCTAACTTAAAAAATTTTTTCAATGTCTTTAAAAATGTGGCAACCTTGGTTTTAACATTTTAGAATTTATCGTTTTCAGTAACTATCTCTGTAAAGATTCTAACATCTCCGGCAGATGCTTTAAAGAATTGAAAAGTTTTATTAAATGCAAATAATATTATAATCAAAAATTATTTATTTTCAATATTATATAAAATTATATAATAACTATAATAACTATTCCTCTAGTTTTTTTGATCTAAGCTTTCATAGTTTTTTCTCTATTTTAAAAAATATGGCAACCCTGGTTGTAACTTTTTTGAATTTATCACTTTCAATAACTACTGATACTGGCATGACAGACGAAAGCTCTTAAAGAACACAAAATTTTAGAAAAGGTGGCAACCCTATAAAATATTATTTTATTATTTATAAAAAACTATTTTGTTGCATTATTCATATTAAATTCATTTTTAAAGAAGCAACATTTTAATACATACGAATCAATTATTACGTATACGCAGTGGCGAAGCATAGTGTGAACAACAAGCGGACCTTGTAAAGAGTGATGCATTTCGAGGTTCCCTTACATGAAATTTCAAAGTGAATATTTATTATTATTTGAAAGAACATTTTTTGACATTTATTTTTTGAGGATTCTTTCTTTCAAATGTTGACTAATTTTCGATGACTCGTTTCAGGACAGGCCTGAATCGGAACGGGATTGTCTGCATATACTTTAGACTTTACATACCCCTATAGGAAAGAGCCTAACAGTGGATATCACACGCTCAAAAATATGTTGAATCAAAATGTATGATAAAATATGTAATTCTTACGCCTTTCTCTGAACTAAACCAAGTCCTGGCAGTAAAAAATATGTTTCTAAAATTTTCTCACTGAAATAACACGGACTTTTCTTACCAGTATTTAACAGAAATGAATGTTTTCACAAATTACTATCTTGCTAATGACACGTGCCGAATAATTTGCGATACCCAAAATATTAATAGGGAATTTCCTGTGCTGTTATATTTTCTTTGTTTCGTCTATTCAGGCTTTTACTTTTCCATTGAATTCGGTGAATTGTTTCAACGCCTCCCTTTTGTTTCATTGGCAATACTGCGAATATGTTCCATTTGTGCATTCGCCTATCAGTCTGCCCTTCATCACCCCAGTCGAGTGACGAGTTTTGACACATTATTATCTTAATGAAGTGCCTGTCTATCAGAAAAATAAAATTTCAACGTATTGCTTTGCTTGGCTTCTTTTGTTTTTATGCAGTGTGTGCATGATTCAAAGGAAATTATTGTGAAAAAATTATGAAAATCAAAGAATAATTGCGATTTTTCTGCGAAACAATTTTTCAACAGAATTCCTGAAGTCAAATGCAAATAAAGCACAACTTCAATTAACGCTTTGCAGCTGCTTACCGGGAATTTTTCAGTTTCCTGTCACATTTTTAACACAAAAAAGATCTTATCATGTATGTACATATGTATATTAAATACATATCGTCACTTGAAATGCAAAATAACGTAGCAACATTTTCGGAAATTTACAGTGGCATGAATGAAACACGAAATAAAATGGAACATGAGGGGAAAAAATTTAATATTGATTAAAACTGGTTTATATCTGAGCGCAGAACCTGATAATGTTGAACATATGTTATATTATATATGTAATTTGAAGTAGTGAAGCGTACTCAACAAGACGCTCAATTGCGAGTTATTTGGTGATGCGTTATTTTGCATTTCAGGTGATGATACTCACCAATCCATTTTGTTAACTGAACAGTGCTAATTATGGCGGATTTTATAGTAATAAGAAATATTGACTGTTCGTTAAAAAAAAAAAGTAAATATGAAATTCAAAAGAATAAAATAAAAAAAACTGGTTTTAAAGTAACTAGTTCGATATTGTTTCGTTTGTAACTAGTTGAGGACTAGTTTTGGGAGATAATGTAATTGTAGCATAAAGTTTGGTCTCTTAAATGGATTTAAGACCATATATAAAAATATAAGTTAAATAAAAAAATGGTCCTAAAGTAACTAGGTCAATGTTGGATTCAATTAACTGTTTCAGAAAAACTTTGAAATTTTAATCTTTCAGAAAACTCTTGGAACTTTTAATACGAGATCATATATAAGAATCGAATATTAGTTAAATTAAAAAACTGGACCTAAGGTAACTAGTTCAATAGTGTATTCAAGTAAGTGTTTCAAACAATTTTCGAAATTTACATGTTAATTAAAAATTAAATAAATAGTCCTAAAGTAACAAGTTAAATTTCGATTTCTACCTAGTTGAGAACTAGTTATGAACTATTAAAATTAAGAAAGATAATTAAATATTAATTTTATCACTTTTGAAGTTTTATGAAACCATAAACTGTTCCGAAAGTAACTATTCAGTTCTAGTTGACTACTTGAAAATTAGAACTGAATAGTTACTTTTCAAGAATTTTTGGTGAATTTAGAACAAACTTTCATTGTTTAGAGAAATCATTTAATTCTTGCTTCAAATTGCTATATTGACTTTTCGTCAAAAAGAATGAAATATTAAATTCAAACCAATCAAATAAATAAAAAACTGGCCCTAAAGTAACTAGTTCAATATTGTTCCTTTATTAACTAGTTCAGTAATAATTAAGAAAGCATATTTAATGTTAAATAAATTAATTTTATTAAACCTTAAACTGTTCCAAAATTACTATTCAGATCTAATTTTCAAGTGATTAGTTCAGGAAAGTTGGACAAATTCAAACAACATTTCATTGTTTAGGGGAAATATTTAAATATTGCCTTAAATTACTAAATTGACTTCGTGTTAAAAAATCAAGAAATATCAAATTCAAAAGAATTAAATAAGTTAATAATGGTCCTCAAGTAACTAGTTCAATATGATTCCTTTTTGTAACTAGTTGAGGACTAATTTTGAAATATAATAAAAAGTAATTTTACTAAAACAATTTTTCTGCCTACCACGAGAAATTTCTTCAAGTTCACAATACGAATAATTTTTATTGGCTTTTTAGCGTTGTGAGAACGACAACCGAAAATAAATGCAAATAATCTAGTTTTAGCCTCACTAGAAATAGACTAGTTCAAAAGTAGCTAGTTATGTGGTTGTAAAAACTATTTTTTTTTTTGTTTTTTTGTTTTTGTTAACCAAAGAACATATATGTATATTACACAAAGTAAAAAAAACTAAAAACCTGCATCAGATATACTGCAGACATATTCCAAGCATATTGCCTATGTATCCAAAATTATCCCAACCTTTGCTACTAACAAGTCAAGAGACAGCACACACAGCGAGCAATAATCAAAGATCAATTCTATCGCACAACAACAAAATACGACCTGCAATAGCCAACCAGACAGCCAACTTCGAAAGGTCCAACAGCTAGCTACAGTTAATCATTCGCTGCTCCATGCCTTGCGCCTTTAAATTTCAATTAAAGACAAGTCAACGCCAAACGAACACTTTAACGCCACTCAACTCAGCTGAACCGAACTCATTCATAGCCGACAATTATAAGCCATCAACAGCAGCATTATCGAGAGGCCCGGATACACAGGCGCGCTGAGTTGAAACGTGTATCAAAAACTAGCGCCAAAGCCACTTGAGGCAACAACAAAAACAACATCAAAACCTTATTAGTGAAGTGTAAGGTCCGAAAGGCGCTCAAGAGCTCGCAATGCGAAGCGAAAATAGTGAATATCAAGCACACACACATACATACCATACATACATGTACTTATATTGTATTTGTATGTGTGTGTGTGTTAGCATGCATTTTAGTGTTTGGATTTAGAGGTTGAGCACTTCGAGTGTGCGCAGCTAACTATACTACGCATCAATGCTCTTGACCTTTTGTTTAATGCTATTAGCTTACATGTGTTGTTGTTGTGCTTGTTGTGTGCGCCACTATTGTGGCCGCTTTGCTGTTCATTATATCTACGCATGGCTAGTCATTTCCAATGAGTGGGCCGCCAGCTATGTATATTTCCTTTGCCACATTTGCCGGTTGTTGTTGCTGTTGTTGTGCTCACATGTGCATGTTGCTGCTGCTTGATAACATAGCTCGGCTTAATTACCAAGTTTTCTAGGCAGACGATTGCACAAACGGAAGAAGGATGTGGAAAACAGCAGCACTCATGTATGCCGATGTACAATATGTAGGAGTGTATGGCTGTATTAGTGTGTTTGTATGTATGTAGTACCCTTATAAATGTATTTGAATACTATAGTCAAGGCAACAAGCACTGAAAATATTCAGAAAAAAAAGCCATATGTATAAATAGCTACTTATAAAGCTCCATTAATTTGGTGTGTTGCCACCTGTTTATGAATTTTAATGTACACAAATTAAAAATCTAAAGTAAAAGTTACAACAAACATATGTAGTTGTCTAAATAGAGCTGTATGACGGATTAAAATAGTACATTTTTTTTACGGGGTTGCCACCTGTCATAAATTTGCTAAAAAATTAATTGATATGGATATCCAATGGCAGAGTCTTGAAAGTGGTAATTTTCAAATAAATTTATGAGTCATCGCTTAAAAATATTAAAACTAATTTGAAAAGTTGCCACCTGTTTAAGAACTTTTATTTACAGAAATGAAAATTCTGAAATGAAAATTATAACAAACAATGTAGGTGTCTTAATGTAGCTGTGTGAAGGTTTGAAATCGAATAATTTTTGCGAAGCTTGTCACCTGTTCTAAATTTAAAATAAATTTAAATGATATGGACATGCAATGGAAGAGTTTCGGCAGTGGTTATTTTCAGAAACATTTATGAAAAGAGTTGCCAACGATTAATAATATTATAAAAAAATGAGAGTTGCCACTTTTAAAAGAATTTCAATCTACAGAAATTAAAAATCTGAACAAAAAATTGCAAAAAGCAAATAAAGGTTTCTGCATATAGCTGCATGGTGGTAGAAAAACGAAAAAATTTCGGCAGGGCTTCCACCTGTTCTAAATTTCAATTAAATTAAAATTATATGAATATGGATATGGATGGACGAGTTTTGAGGGTCCTTATTTTCGAAAACATTTCTGAGCATGGAATAATGGATTAAAATCGAGAATCGGTGATAATTAATTGACAATCTATAGACCTTGCTCTATCCTTAGTATTGTCAGCTTTTCTTGGAATCCTTGTATGCTATCGCTTGGTGTCAAGTAGCAGGTAATTACTGTGAAGAGGTCGCATCAAACACTCAACGCAGCCCAAACGAAACCGTTGATGCTCACTTTACTTAGAGTATGGCCGTTAATTCCTGTTGGTAGCAATACGAGTATATCGGCGGTAGAGCTACTACATTCTATTGAATTTTTCGTGTTTAGCCTCTTCGCAAAAGCAACATGAGGGAGGTCTTATGAACTCTTTCAATTTGTGACCTGGTTGGTCGGGCCCTTTGCAGTCCCAGGTTAAGTGCCTTGGCCCAAATCAGCGAAAACACCTCTTGGGGTTTTCTTTTAGTCGCAACCTGCAGTTAACCCATCCAATTTTAATGGTTGACTGTTTCAGCTTTATACTAAGCGTGCGCTATATATGTCCTTACTTGCTGGTGCTGTTATGTTTACCGCCACGTTTTCGTCGCGGTCCTGTAGCGCTTGTTTTACAGCCCCTGATACTTCATTCTTTTGTTGTAAGGGAATCGAGGTCTCTAATCTCTACACAAGCCTTTATTTAAAGGTCGGCCACACTTGCAGATTCTTTTAGGGTGATCTTGAGTATATCACAGAGGCTGGCTTTTGTAGACTATCACTTCGCCAGCTCTAATAGTAGGGCCCCGGCTCTTGTTTTGCGGATCCCTTTGATCTTAACCTCTTTTTTTTTAAATCTTCTTCCCTACGGATATTCTTGAGGACTTCAGCGTAGCTTTTTCCTTCTGCTGGCTTAATGATTACGGTCTCCGATTGTCGTGTGGGCCTACTATTTGGTCTCTGATTGGAAGCCATATTCCTCCCTTTTTGCCCCCCTTTTGGGTTTTTGTATTCCGTTCCTTCGATTGCGAGGATCTTCCTTTTTTTTCGTGGGCGCACTGTTTCTCGAGTCTCCACAGGGCTTGTCGCTCGCCGCTTGAAATTTATGGATCCGGGGTCTTGATGCGTCTGCTTAGATTTATCCGGCTTTTCTCATTTTCTGTAATGAGCCAGTTTCTGCGGTAACTCTTAATGATATCGAAGAGTTCGTCTAGCTGTGCCCCTTCGTTCTCAACGTGCATCATAACCTTCATTTGTTTTGTCATCGCCATCTTCATTTTTTGCACGATACCTATGAACTTTTCAAGGGATTCCTCTTCTGCTCGTCTCATTTGGGTGATGTATTCTTGTTTCGACGAGTATTGAGGTCCTTCTTTAACAGCATCTAGGGTGTTTAGCCAGGGATGCTTGTGTGGTCGGAGTTTCCCTTGAAGCAGGATTTTCCCAGTTTGGCTTAGTTGTTTTGGAGTGCCGATCAGTATAAGATATCTAAGTATCTTACTGCTTCTACAGAATACCGTCCCGCATTCCTCGCCTTGGTCATCTTTGTTTTGTTTTTCATTCTGTTGGGTTTTTTTGTTGTTGTTATGGTGTATTCATTTGGCTCTGTTGGTAAGGCTGAGCTCAGACTACTACCAGAGTTACAGGTGGCGGTTACTGGACGGCCTCTGCTAAGGATACTGGACGGCCTGCGCTAAATAGGTTAGCTGCGAATAGTAATACGCAGTTTGAACATGCAGAAAAAAACATCAGTGATCCGAAAAAAAATGTATATGTATGACCAACTTAACAAGCTGAGTCAATTGAACCATAAGTCTCTGTATATACGCGAATAAATCCCTCAGTTTTCGAGCTGTCGATCTGAAATTTCGCACACGTTTTTCTTTCAATAAGAAACTCCTTACAGTCTGAAGCTGCTGATATCGGACTACTATAGGATATAGCTACCATACAAATTGAGAGATCAAAATCAAGTCCTCGTAAGAAAAACTGTTTTATTTGACGAAATATCCTTACAAAATTTTGCACAGAAAGTTAACGACAATAGTGCTACAACTTCTGAAGAAATTGTTTAAATCGAATTGCTATAGCAGTTTGTATGGCAGCTATACAAACTGGCCTATCAAACTCCGATCCTTGTATGAAAAAAATTTTTATTTAACGAGATATCTTCAGGAAATTTATTTTGGTCTACAACATTTATGAACCCTGCCATATCCTAAGATATTTTTTAAATCGGACCACTATACCATAAAGCTACCATACAATTTGCTCGATCAAAATCCGATCCTTGTATGAAAAAAATTTTTATTTAACGAGATATCGTCGGGAAATTTATTTTGGTCTACCACCTTAATCCACCTTATAATATTTCAAGAGGTTGTTCAGATCGGACCTCTCTAACATATAGCTGCCATACAATTTGGCCGATTAAAATCCGATTCTTGTATGAAAAAAATTTTTATTTAACGAGATATCTTCGGGAAATTTATTTTGGTTTACAACCTTAATCCACCCTACCATATTTCAAGATATTGTTCAGATCGGACCACTCTGCCATATAGCTGCCATACAAACTGACCGTTTAAAATCAAGTTAAAAATCGTTTGATACCCTTTTATGCTATAAGAAATGCACTTGGGCTGCTGAAGTTAACGTTTCTACCTGTTTTTAATATTATTAATAAAAGTTATTGCAACAATGACACTTTTACCACCATTTTGTGGTTTCACGTGCTTTTTTACAGGCACTACCCCAAGCGCACCACAAAAACTTCGTTATCATTCCATTTGATTGACAAACCTTACATCGAAGCAAGACTTCGCCGGCTAACGCCCATCTATCCCATAAGCTGTATAGAGACCCTCACGTCAATTGGTTTTACCGTGCGGAAAGGCATATCGTTCACTCACGAAGGTTGCACGAGGCAATCACTTGCTTGCTGCGTCAGCTGTCACCACACAGCGCGTTTCTTTTTACTTTCTTTCACTTACCTTTTTGGCCGCAAATGTAAACGTTTCCACTAATTGAATTTTTCGCTGAGTTGGTGTTTGTTGCTGTTGTTATTGCAGCTGCTGTTGATTGGCAAGCCAGGTGTGTGCTGGCAAGACCTTTAAACTATCATCTTGCTGGCGGTCTTTATAAGAGCGGTGACTGACTGGTTGGCGGTAGAATTTGTTGAGCTGACTTTGGGTCCCAAGACAGGCGCTGCTGCTGCTTCTTCAACCTTTTTTCTTTTTCTTCCAACCTTTTCTTCTATCTTCACCTCGTTTTTATTCACCCACCCTCTTCGCGCTGTCTTTTCGCTGACATCAAGTGGCCAATTATGTTTTTGTCAAGAATTTCAATGAAAAACTATTTCCACTGACTGCGCGGCAAATTAATTCAGCGTTCGCTTGCTATTTCCACGCCCTCTACCGCCTCTTTTCCCACCCTTTCTCTTGCTTTTCTAACGCTCTGCGCTTTGACTTTGTCACCATTCTTTTAGTTTACCTTTCGTGACGCCGTTCAAGCGCAACTTTCGACTTTTAATTTATGGCATTTCATAAGCGGCAAGCCAAGTGACATGGCATTGCACACTCGCACATACATAAATGTGTGTTTGCGTGTGCGTGAAATGCATTTCCACTCAATTCTGCTTAATCGTTTCACTTCATTTACTTATGCGCTGAAAGTTTGTGCGTTATCAACGTTTTCCTCATTTCCTTTGATCATTCATTTGCCGGCAAAACGGTTAAATGTTAGCATGGCACACACACACCAGCATACTAGCACACACCAACATACCAGCACACACACTAGTATATTTGCACACATACTTAGCCATCGCTAACTTACTTATACCTCTAGTATAATACTTAAGCATGTGTGCCGCTATCGTCAGCGCTGGAAATTGAAAATATTAAATTAATGTCAAGTATACGCCATGTCATCGACTTCCGCCTAAGTAGTTGACTGCTTTTGCTTATTAGCGCGTGCTTATGGCAGGTAACTTTGCTGCTTTTCTGCACAAATTTCATAATTTCATTTTCACTATTTTCCGGAATTTTACCGATATTTCTGTCAAGTAAAATTATTTATTGAACTATGCAGGGAGTCATATGTAGATATATGTAAATGCAGGCAAATTGTTAAATCTTTTGGAATAAGAAGTTTATGAAATTGGCTGACTAAGCATACATATATAGACTTGCATGATAATTACAAAATTGCTTATTAGCGAAAAGTAGAGTCGGCAAAGGGTTGCCACCTTTAAAAAAAACTTGGTTAACGTTAAAAAACAATTTTAGTTTTTTTTACAAATTTAACCAGATTGAAATAGATAGGTGGCAACCCTTTATAGATACATTGCTTTGAAATTTATTATATTAAGTCTCACAATAATCTAACGTAACGTTGAAAACACTTTAAGTTTTCATATCCAATTAAAACAGGTTGAAATAGTTTCGCACTCTTTTTAGATACTCTGCCTTTAAACCTTCTCTATTTATGTTCATATTCTCGAAATGATAACTTAAGTAAACTTTTCGAACGCCCTTAATTTTTAACTTATTGAATGCGAGGTGGCAACTCTAATATTAAAAACCTATTTATTTATTATTTTTTAAAGTGTGGCAACTGTATTTGTATTAATTGTCATCCGCTAATTATGAAGTATCCGAATTTTACTCAATTTCATATACTATTCTTAAAGACGATATATTTTGATAACTGTTAAGAAGGGGGCAACTCTACTCCGTGATTTTTTTATATTTTTTTTTTGTTTTGACTTCCACGTAGCATTTTTTTTTAGAAATTAAGTAATTTTTTACTTGCATTATTATAAAAAATTATAATCATATGCAAATGTTTTTTTATAAAAGTTTGGCAACCCTTTTCCAAAATGAAACGTAAATGCGTTTAATAAAGCAGTTTCCAAGTCGTACTAAATTTTATATATGTATTATTCCTAAGATATACTTCTTTAAAAAGTATTTTTTAAAAAAGTGGCAACTCTATTAAAATAATTTTTCTACACTTTTTTCCGTGGCTTCATGGTGAGAATTATTTTATAAAATAAATTAAAATTTTTCGCATTCTTATAATACATTTTATATGCATACACATGTATGTACATATGTATCTATGTGTGTAATTCAGTTTCTCAAAAATTGGCAACCTCTTCCAGAAAAAAAATAATTTGAAATATAATATTAGGAGATCGTAAAATTTAACTTTCTTTAATATACAATTATCTAAAATATTTTTTCTCGTCTTTATTTGTCAAAATGTGGCAACTCTACTCTATAAATTTTTGTTATACATTTTTTCAGAACTTCTTCAAAGCAGTTATTTTACAAAATAAAGCAAATTTCATATTTGTATTTTTATACTATAATAAAACATGATAAATTATATTTTCTAAGCACTTGGCAACTCTTTTCCACAAAATGAACAAATCATCATGTTTTCCTTATTTTCTTATTTCTCGTATAAAGACGAACAGGGTTACTTAGTTTTACATACAATTCTTTAAGGTTTTCCTTAAGTATGTGTTAAAAAGGTGGCAACTCTATTGAGAGAAAGTTTTTTATAACTTTTTTCTCGTATACTTTTTTTTTAAATAAGGATGATTTCTTTAAAAAATTTTTTAAGTATGTTTGAAATAAGGGGCAACTCTTCTGCGTAACAGTTTTGATTTTGTATGGCTTCCTGCTCGAAGTGCTCTTAATGTGAATATCAGTTTTTTTTACTTTTAAATTTTTGAAACTCAAAACACTTTTTTTATTACTGCGCTCTCATTTATTGATAGTTATACATATGTGGCCTGGTCTACCAAAAGGGGGCTTAGGTGTCAAAAAAAAAAAAAATTGATTTTTTGACACCTAAGCCCCCTTTTCGTAGGCCAGGTCACATATAATACAATTCAGAAAAATAATAAAAAAATTTTAATGAGCAAAATTTTTTATAAATATGGCTTTCCTGAACTAACAATAAATAATTTTTAAACATTTTTTAAGCAATGTGGCAACCCTATCTCATAAAAACCTTGGTTTATATGTACATATGTATTATATGTTGAAAGAGAATGAGTTAACTAAAAGCATTATTAGTAATCTAGAACTGCTTGCTGTTAAAAAAGGTGGCAACTCTGTAAAACAAAACTGCTTGAAATTTTTGTTTTAAAACTAAAACCACAACTACACATTAGTTTGACATTTTTTTAGTTATATATTTTTTTAAATTTTTACGCCAACTTGGTAACCCTATTTTAGGTGATTATTTATGCATATATGTTGGTTTATCGACATAAAGTATCATATATGTGACTTTTCTGCTATTCATCTAGCAATTTCTTGCCTCTCAAAAAAGAGTCTCAAACAAAACGCTTTTGCATTCAATTGAGCGTTCTTTATTTGGCTAAGCAGAGATAAATCTCTACAGATGAGCTAAAAGGTTGCAAAAACACTGCTTCTACCAAATTGTTAGCCAATGAATAAGCAGAATGAGGAAAATGTGTGGGCGAGAGCATGTTTTTCCAGCAAAATCTCTAAATTGACAGAGGCCTAAAATTGTTGTTGTAGCTTGTTATCTCTTCACAAGCAACACACACATACACACATACAAGATAGCAATTCAGTTGCCCAGATGATTATGCAAACAGCTTAACAATGCGGCAGTTGCGTTTGCTGCAGCTCCGGCATGACATACCCCAATGCAGCACCCACATCAAGCAAGGAGAGTATGGAAAAAAACAGTTACGAGCAAACGAAATGCTTAAATTTTTGGCTAGAAAATCAACTGCAGCTGGGGAAATTTGCAAAATTTTGTTTTCATTGCCGATTTTGTTGCTATGCCGGACTGGAAAATTTGAAACAATGCGTACAACAACAAGCCAAAATACTCAAAGCAAATATGGTTGCGCCACTTTGTTGCCTGCATTAATTTGCATTTCGAGCTTTGCAAGCTTTGCAATTCCCTGCAAGCGGCACTCAATTTTTGATACATCTGCTAACGCTTAGCAGTTTTGTTGTTGTTGTTTGATTTATAACTCAATCGCACAAACGTTTAGGGTTTGAAGTGAAATTTGCAAGCAAACACAGCTGATTCCCTTGCAACAGAGGCGCCTCACTGCAAATTTACGGCAAAGTTACTTTGATGGGCTATTGAAACGATTCTAAAAGCCTGCGGTGAAAGGCCAAAATTATTAGTGCAAAGTAACGGCATTTCCTTTCTTTGTATGCAGCGCTTTTCAGTGTTCAGCTGTTAATTTGAGGAAAGCTATTAATTTGCCACAAGTTGCAAGTTGCTGGAGCGCAGCTGCCCGCAGAAATGCAATCAAAGTTTTGCCTTTAGCTGTTGCTATGGGCGAAAGTTTGCACTCATTAGGAGTCAGCGGGAAATTATGAAGGGATTCATGGAATTTCTTTCATATATAATAAGAATGGGAAGCAATTAGTTCTGGAGAGCAACATTCCATTACATTATCGAAGTGTAAAATATAAAAAATAGTGAAGTTTGAAAAGGAAAAATATAGAGAAGAAATAACCAAGAATAAGGATTGAAGTTTGAAAGCACGAACTTGTCAATAATAACCTCTTTAGAGCATAGATGAGCGAGCACTGTTGCCAATTTTCGCTCGGTTAGCCAAAGGCTTGGTTCTGAATGACTTATTTCGGCCTAAGTATGCCTGACTAATTAGCAGAACGACTACTGATTATTAAACATTGGCTAGAAAGTATAAGGTCTTACGCAATTACTTTTATAAACACTTTTGATCATATTTCCAACTATATACAGTTTTTCTATACAAGAACTTGATTTTAGTCGTTCAGTTTTGCTGCCTTAACTGTTATAATGATTTAATGATTAATTTCCCGGAGAGTACATCGTTGGCTGTAATAATAATCTGTCTCAAATTTCATAAATTTCGTTTGATAAATGAAATAATATTAAAGATAATAATATTCTATAACTACACTACATCGACAGTTCCGACTAATGAGCAGCTTCTTGAGCAGAAAAGAACGTATGTAAAAATTCAGATCGATATTTCAATATAGCAATGACTGTTTCCATAACAGTCAAAACTGCCAACTTTAAGCACAACTTAAAACTATTCAGACGGATTCAAATTTGAAATTAGAATATAAAACGGTGTTTGAAATTTGGAAACAAATATCTGTAGACAAGTTTGCCTTTAGAAGCCAGAACAGATTTCCTTAATTACCAAATTATTTCAGAATTTAATAAAATACTAAATATAGGCAATGTTAAATGATTAAATTTTTAAATAAAACAAAATTTAAGCGCATGGCATACAATTAAGCGCAATAGTTGAAAAAAGTTATATACTGCTAAATGCAATATCTAAAGGGTACCCCTTAATGTGAAATTTTGATAAAGCCAAAAATGTTTTATTTGACTCTTTCATATTTCGATTTTCTATAGGGAAGAACTAGCTGAAGGTAGGTAGTGTGTATGCTTCTAATGAAGTGCATAAGTACAAAAGGAAAAGTTAAGCGGTGAGCTTTTTTACGGTTGAATCAAAGTTGGAGAAGAGGAATCGTCGCCGCAAAACTGCACTATCAGAAATTACCCACCCGCTCTAGTTTTGAGCATCCGTTTTCAAATATAAGCGGCTGCAATAAAGGTACCAGTAGATCTATTGCTCTACATCGAAAATTCCTTCTGAATGGAAACGACAGAGATACCTTTAAAATTTTTAGAAAATTAAGAAACTCTTTCTTTTTTCCTCATTGAAAAATAATTCAAAAACATAGTCCCAAAGTTTCGTTGATTTACTCCGAATATTTTCGAAGAAATAGGCCCTAGACCCATTGCACTTCACAGGAGAAATTTGAGACTCATTCCTGCGAAACTTACTTTCTTCATCCGATCGTCAAAAATGCGAGCGTATTATTTATTCGATTTACTTGAACTAAAGCGCATTTTATAGCCAATTTTACACTCAAGTGCGCAATAGAGCGCTTTTCCGAGAAAAATAGCATTTTATAACAACACAATCTCTCTATACAAAGACCTACCTGTTATTTCATCGGATTAAAAATCAAAATTTGACTGGCCAAAACGACAACTGTTTTTGCTAAAATTTTCTTTACAAAAAAAGTGGTACATACTTATTGAAAAGTGTGGTTCAGCGTTGGATAGATGATATTATCTATTCTTATCCAGTCTGGAAAGAGCAGACCTGTGAGCGTGTGTGTGTCAAACTACTTTTCTTTTTCATAATTGGCGCAAAGTGAATAAAGTGGATTATCCTGGTCAGTTCTTTTTCGCCTTTTTTGGATAGCTCGACCGCCATTCCATCTATTCCATCCTCATCGAATGAAGTATCGGGGTCTCTATCTCTTGATGTTGCAATGATGTTACAAAAAATCCACACTAATGCTTCCACTTAATATTCTCCAAAAGTTTTAATTTGTTGAAAAAAAAATTAAAGTGAATGTATTCGTATTTTGATACAGATGCAACTTAATATTTAAAAATATGACAAATAAATTAAAATAAAAATAAAAAAATTTAAATATTGTGTCAATATAAATACAAAAAAATTAAATATAATATTAAAAAATTCTTAAAATATATTGTGGAAGTTAAAAAAAAATATTTAAAATGTTTTCATAAAATTTTCAACAGTTAAGGCCTGTAAATAGTTCAATTCAATTCAATTTTATCATAGCAAAAATATGATGTTGAAAATTCAACGAACGAAAATATTTCCCAAATTTTCCGTTCCAAATACTAATTTCCATTCTCTGCTGATTAATTTAATTTTTCTCTCCTGCATTGAATATGCAAATCCGTTTAGTGAAAAGCACAATGAAAATATTCAATAATTTCGCATTGCATGCATACTGCACTTCCCTCCTTTCCGCCAAAATGCCTCCTGCATAATCATGCGTATTAAATGTATCGATCAATATTAATACACGATTTGATTATTTTGCTTTTAATGCGAAAACATGTAAACAAATTTAAATCGCAAACACAAATAGTCGCCAGTCAGCATTTGGAGCAGCATGCATGCACATACATACATCACACGCACTTTCATGCATGCATGCCATTTGCACATTTAGAAATTACGTATACGCAGCGTTGGACCACACAGTGGAACCGCACCACCGCACACAGTTAACTGTATTAAAGTGAAAACAAGGAAAGTTGGCAATTGCTAAATGTTTATTAAAATGCGCACAGCAACAACAACAACAAGAACAATAAAATGTGTTTTAATTTGAGCATATGTAAATGGTTATAAGCACATAACGGTTAAATATTTGCATAAATGTTTGCGCGGGTGTGCGCGTGTGGCATATGTTCGAAATTTGCTTTTATTTACAAATAACCAAATGAATATTTAAATATGTACAAGTAAATTTTGTGTTATGATTGTTGACACGTTTTTGTGCTTGTGTGTTTACGCTCCATAGTTTTGTTTTGCTTACATATTTGTTGCATGCATTGTTTTTGTTTTCAAATTTTGTGCAGCAATACGGAATGAAATGCAAATAATTAATAGACAAATTTTATAGGGAAATGTAAAATAACAGCAATTATTTGGAGAAATGTGCAGCTTAGAGATACAAATAAAATTTTAAAACGAAGAGTGTAGCGTATGTGTTGCGAAGAGAGCAAAGTTGTGTAGGTAAACGACAAAGTTAACTTTAAAGCTGTTGCTATAAATGAAATAAATGTAAGAGGATGCTAAAATTTATTTTTGAAAAGTCTTCAAACATTAAATTTTATGACTTATGCAAGAATTAATTACTTATAACTAAAATAGCATGATGAGAAACTGAAAATATTAATTTTCAGAAACTCTCCAAAGTCTCCAAACATTAAAATTTTCTGACTTATGCAAGAACTAATTACTTATAACTAAAATAGCATGATGAGCTACTGAAAATATTAATTTTTAGAATCTCTCCAAAGTCTCCACTGCAGCAAACAATTTCTAAATGGCAGCTCAACACTGCAAATTTACTGAAACAACTAAATATGTGTAATCTTACCATATCCAAACTCTACACTACAGTAAAATACACATAAAACCCATTTTGAAGATAAAAAAACTTCTCAATCCAAAGAATTAACCTTTTAATTTCGTAAGTTATCAAAATCGAAAAGTCTCCAAACTCTCCAAAAATCTAAAAAATTTTACAAGAGTTTTCAGTTCAAAATATATACAATATTTGTTACTTGCTATAAATTTTTTACTCATCAACTTCAAAAATAATTCATATTATTGACTAATGGCACGGCAATAAGCACGGAATTTATCAACTATTGTATTATTACTCCATCATCCAAACAGTTACTATTCTATATGCAATATTTGTCCTAAATTTCGTTTAGTACTCACTATTGCCGTTTAATATTGGTTTTATGGCTTTCAATTATACAGGTTGTTATTGTTTGCATGCGATCGAATTGATTGTATTACAGGAACTGAAATAGCCATTCACCGTGTACGCAACCAAACATATCTATGTATGTATGTAATACGTATATGCCTACTCACATATACATACATATACATATGTACATATACATACATATATATGTATATATATATGTACATATATATATTTTGTATAATAGCGATTAACTTGCACGCGCATGGTTGCACACAAGCATAACTATAAACAAACATTACTGCATACATTATGTTCTTTATTTTCCAAAAATTATTCCAAATTTATTTTCAGTTTCAATGAACCTTAGAAACACTATCAACTGCATTTACTATATGGACAGCGAAATTTGCATTTCTAAAATATGTCACTTGATTGTTTTTCAATTTGCGGTTGGAATGCTGATAAACGAGATTACGCATTGAAACTGCAAACTGCTGTAATTGGATAATTCAATGGCAGTAGAAGGGCATTTGTACTCTATATGTATGTTGTGCATATGTAAAACATGTTTATGCATACATATGTATGTATATAACTAGAAGAAAAGTGTTAGTAAACCCGAACAATAGCTAAAATATGGATGTAAAAAATTCTCAAAATTCATGTTTTTTCTCGTGTAAAATGTGTGGATAGGTAACTTGTTTCTAAAAATATTTGTATTTATTAGCTTAACAAATCATTTGGAAGCTTTTTTCGAAAGTCTCCAAAGTCTCCACAGCTCAAAATTCTGTATTTTTACAGTAAAAGTTGTGTGGCGATGTCTGAAGCATACATACTTTATACTTTTAAAAGTCTCCGCTTCAAAAATTGGGTTTTACAAAGCAACTAAATAAGCTTGAATGTATTAATTTATCTTAAAACTATGAAAAGCGTTGCGTTTTATTAAAAATCGTGATATTTACTAGCACAAGTACTTAAGTTATTTCAAAAGTCTCCAAAGCCTCCACTGCCTTAAATTCTGTATTTTTAGAGTAAAATTAGTGTGATAAGGTCAGAATTGTATATGCTTTACATTTTTTAAAGTCTCCACTTTTAAATAAAGGATATAGATGAAGCCACAAAGTATCTTAAAATTATTAATTTATTTTAATATTACAAAGTCATCACAGCTTTTAAATTTTTATTTTTAGCGTAAATGTAGCGAGGTGTCATCAGAAGTAAATATCTTACATTTCTAACAGTCGTCACTTCTAAAATACGGATATATGTACATAAGAACAACAAAATATCTTAAAAGTATTAATTTATCTATAAATTATGTAAAGAAGTTTTTTTATCAAAAGTCTCCAAAGTCTCCACAGCTTTAAATTATGTAATTTTAGCCTACAATTAGTGTGAGCACGTCAGTAGTATACACACTTTACATTTTTAAAAGTCTCCACTTTTAAAATATGAATACATACATATATGAAGCAACAAAAAATCTTAAAAGTATTAATTTGCTTATAAATTAAAGAAAAACCTTGGAAAATCAATATATCACAGATTTTGTAAAACTCTACAAAGTCTCCACTAAAAAATATGCATATATCTTCACAAACTTTGCTTTACGCTCTATATCTTTCATAACTAATGCTTAACTTTTCAAGCAATATTGAAGAATTTGGTATTAAAATCAAGAATATTAATTTTTGTTATTAGTATGTACAATGTACATACATATGTATGTGTGTATATGTAATATTTGCACATTTCTTTTACATTACTATAGACGCCTTCATATACGACACAAATGAAACCACCGACGTGTAAGTAGCACAAACAGCAATGTAACTCAATTACTCAAGGCAGCAAACGGATCTCTACAAACAGGCCACTGTTTTCATTTTGCATTTTATCTACATTTTGGTGAAAGACATTTGTGCCACCTTATATGGTACTTGTGACAACATAAATGACAGCGGTGACAAACACATATGCGCAAAGATAAACAAGCTCCACACAGAGGCGAACACACATACAACTACATTCGAACACTGTACATGCACCGAGTTTTCTGAATTATGCGCATAGAAAGGCCTCGAAATGTGAAGAAGACACAGTTTGTTTACTCCTTAAATAGCACGCAAAGGTATTTTTATACTCTGTCAGCAAGTGCTACCTGTATTGCGTCTGTGTGCGTATGTGTGTGTGTTGTGATGAAATAAATTTTCATATTTCTCGATGTATTTGTGGCTGAACATCTCAGTTGCGGCCAACTACACAACGCATATGCATTCTCGAAACAAGTTGCTGCCGGAGCAGCAGAAGAAGAAGCATGACAAGCCAGGTTGAATCGTGCAATGACAGGTAAACAGCAGGTAGGAAATGCACCAAGGTGTGTTGCTGAAAGCATGAGATTGTCTGACAAATGTGGCGTCAGCTGCGCAAGTGCTCAGCAGCTGGGAGGTCATAGAGGCGGCAACTCGCCTGACTGCTCCTTTATTGGTGATGTGCGCTGGCAAAAGCTGTTTTTGGCAGGCAAAACTGTATGCCTGTTGGGCGCATGGCGGCAGACATGTATAGCATAACACATGTCAGCGGTTCTTCCTGTGATAGGTGTCATATGCGGCTTGGCGTTGGAATGCAGGTGGAGTGAAATTAACGAGTCGAAGGAACAGAATACACGTTTACGGTGGAAAGTTAAATTTGCTGGGAGTCTCCATAAATAAAAAAATAATTCTAAAAATTATTTAATATTTTCCGAAAGTACAAATATATTCCCACAGATTTATAAATAATTTTTCAAAAGTCTACAAAGTCTCCACAAAAAATTTGTATATAGTTATAAATTTTCTGCAAGTGAGAATATGTTTTCCGAGCTTTTTAAATAGCTTTCAAAAAGTCTACAAAGTCTCCACATTTTTGTTTTAATATAGTTATACATTTTCTGAAACTAAACGTATAGTTCAAGTCTAAAATATCTCCACAAATAGAATATTGAAAAATAATTATAGGATTATTGTAAGCATATTTTCTTGAAGTAAACTCATATTTGCAGAATTTATAAGGAATTTAAAGTCTACAAAGTCTTCACAAAAAAATATCTTAAAATACCGTTATAAATTTTCTAGAACTAAAAATATTTTTGGAGATATTTGTTAATTTTTAGTGTTCTAAGTGTAAAGATATCCCCATAATTACAAATTTGAAAAAATAATCACAGAGTTGCTGAAATTATTTTCGAAACTATACAATTGTTTTTAAAGAAGTCTACAAAGTCTCCAGAGAACAAATTATTTTATAATTATACCTAAACTTTAAAATTTCTGCTTTTAAATATTCAGAGCTTTCCCAATAATTTGGAAAAAGTTCAAGAACTCTCCATAAATTTTTTACAAACTGCCAAAATTCACAAACTGTTGCATATATACCCTCGACACATATTAGAATGACGTAACAGTAATACCTGGGCACACATAAACGCTTTTTTTTAAAGTCTACAAAGTCTCCACTGCTTGAAAATGTATGCAAACATATAGATATTAAGTGACAGTGGTTGTGGAAAGTGAAACTTTGTCATGCTAAAGCGATTTCAAAGTCTCCAAAAGCAAAAAGAGCCAAACTAAACGCAAATTACACTTATGCTAAGTCGTAGTCGGACTTTGCGAAAGTTACATATTATTTTAAGATCTAATTTCATGTAAAAAGCTCTTTACAAATTTTTTTAATTCTTTAAATAATTTTGGGAGATTTGAAATCTTATCCTTTACGCACCCACAAAACAAACAATGAAATCTTTTTAATTCTTATTTTTAATCTAATGTATTTTACTGTCACTACTCCACCTACCGCTAGCGGAAAAAATCACATTACAACAACTTGTGTCAGCAAGACAATGTAAGAAAATTCCCAATGGAAATTAAAAATACAATTTCCGTAACATTTTCTTTTTATTACCCAAATGCCATGTCAGTTGAACAGAAGTAAATGTTTATTGCCTTAAATGAGGTTAAAAGAAATGTGCAATCAGAGCTCAGCGGCTGGCAAACGAATGGCCTGTACGGTAAAGAAAGAGTGGAGAGAAGGTAAAGCAAATGTTACGGCGCACAGGTGCAGCGAAAACCAGCGTTGTATGATGACAAAAATGTTGAAGAAGAGGTTAAGGTTTTTATGCAATTTATTTGCTTTAAAGTAAATAAAACTAACAGTTATTGTTTAACAAAGTCTCCAAAAAGCTCAAAAATATTGGTTAAGAAACTGCAGCTGCGAAAAATTTATTTAAGATTCGACATGGGTACCTAGGCTACTAAACAGGCATAACTATTTACAATAATTTTTTGAAATTATTTGTTTAAGGGATTTGTCAAACTTTCCAAAGTTATTTTTTTAAGTTAATACAGTTTTATTTTAAATTTTTATAATCTCCGCAGCATTTTTTTATAGTGAATAAACTTTTTTGATATTTTTCCAACTCTCCACTGTAATTCTTTTTAGGTTGAAGGAGATTTTTGATATTATTCAAGTTCGCACAGCTGGTTTTCTTATGGTGAATAAGCTTTTCTGATATTTTTCCAATTCTCCACTGTAACTTTGTTATGTTGAAGAAATTTTTGATATTACTCGAAGTCCAGACAGCAATTTTTCTTACATTGAAGAAATTTTGTGATTATTTTTCCTTACTTTTCCTTAAAAAAAGTATATTTAAGAGCTTCGTATTCTTATTAAAGCTTTTTATATACAAAACTTAAATCTCTCCAATTCCACTTAAGCACTTAAATCGCTGCCAAATGTAATTCCTACGCAGCGCAAATCGCAAATCCTTATCATTTTATCTAATTTATACTTTTATCGCACATTGCGCATGAAATGAAGAAGAAGAAGCAGCAGCAGCCAACGATATCACATTAAACTCGTCTATACTGACGCATTTGCATGCAAAAAGGATTCGCAAATTACAGTTCATGCCATGAATTGGCGAATAGAAGATGTCAATACACTCGTGGGTTCTCATATGTGTATCTGGGTGTGTGTGTATGTGTAAATTTGAGCGTAGAAGCATACAGTTTACTTTGCCATTTAAGGCGTACATTCAACTTTCACCTTCCAACCGACTGCAGAACAAAAAATAAAAAAAAAAATAACGGGAACAAAGCAAATTTAAATCTCAGATATGTAAAATTTAAAAGCCCGACAACGCCCGAAGGCAAATGAGAGGAAAATAAAATATTGTCTTTGTAAAGCATGCGAACTGCGGTGTTTGTTGTTGGCAGCCAACAGTTGTCTACTTGAATGCGTAGGTGAGGAATGACATATTTTTACATGAGTGTTTGGTTGTGTGATATACATATATAGTATGTATATTTGTATGTATGTGTACATATAACTTGCTATGTGCTTGTAGTTGAAATATTGCTCTGTTATAGTAAGCCAATTGCTTTAAAATTGAAATCAATTCAATTAAAGTAAAGAAAATGCTTAAACTGTATGTACGTGTATTAGGGTGGTACTCATTTGCATGTAAATTTTATTAGTATGACACATTTGGTACAAAAAAGTCCATATGCTATTGTTAGATGGCACAAAGAAACTCAAAAGAGCAAAAGTTAGAAAAATATATTTTGAAAAAAACTAAAATCAGCTGACACCTGTCAATCATATGTTATCAAACTACTTCCTAACTTTTCTAAGCCTCTTGGCAATTTTTGTTGGCCTTTTCCATTTGTAAAATATGACTAGTGGCTTAAAGTAAAGAATTCTCATAAAAAAGGAGTTTATGAAAGCCAACGCCTAAAGGTATGCTATATGTTAGTATTCAAGTTTATCTTTAGTTATAATAAACTCAAAAAAGAAGGCGATAAGGACAGTGATGACTCAAGTAACTATGATACTTTGGTTTGTTGAAATTTGATTTCTTTAAGAAACTAAGTTTCAATAGTAGAATCCGTAGCTGATTCCTAAAACTATGCTAACTTTTAAAACTGTTGTATTTGTTCAAAATCTCAAGTATATACAAGATGCGGCAAGAGGAAGTAAGTTCGATCTCAAACATATTATGAGCTCCAATAATTGCATCGTCAATCTTAAACATATCATCTTTTGTATCTTTTGTGATATAACTGTTATGACAGACTACAGAGGGTACAGCGTAAAGTAAATAGGGAAATCCCGCAAAGTGCCAATTATTAAAACGATACTGCCTGATGGTTACCTACACAAACTATGTAGCTTTTTTGATAAGAGGAAAATTCCTGAACACCGCTTAAGATCTAACCCGAGCGGATCTAATGGACAGCGAGAAATTGATTAGCATTAAATCCAACGAAAACTGAGAATGTTTCATTTATTATACGTAATCCCTTCTTTGGGAAGCTGTTTTTTTCAACAGAGGGACATTGGAAAGTATTTTGGGCTTAACCTTGATAGAAAACTCTAATGGAACCCAAGAGAGTGTACAGAAGTTATCGGTCTCCCTCATACTGTTGTAGAGGAGCAATTGGTAGAGGCGAGATCTCTTTCCAAAAGTGATGATCTGGCTCTATGAAAGCCAGTAATGTCACCCCTTCTACCGGAGGGCACTTGCAAAATCACGCTAGCTAAGCAGCTGTAGCTTGTTCAAAGAACAGCCCTCATCGGCATTTGTGGTGCAACCAGAACTATTGTAAACCACGATATTCAATGGCAATCTAAACATTGCAACTGTAGAGGGGTAGATGGTAGGTGCTTGGCGGTGAAAGCTGCTATTAAACTTCAAACCTAGATCAGTGCACCACAGAACCCGCTCCCGACATTCCTTCTCACACATTCACATGTAATATATTTTTTCACACATTAATCGAAGTTAAAGGGAAAAGTAGGAGGTGAAATGTTCTCTCGGTAGCTCTTCATCAACTTCTGTTGTATACAACCAGGCCACTGTAGCGTCTTTCAAGCGGATCTCACTGCTCCAAAATGCGACTTCCTTTCTCCATAGAGGCTAGGAAGTCCTCCATTTCCTCCGTTTGGAGTCGAGTCGGTTCTCTGATGTCTGCTTACGTTCTGGCGTTTGATCCTTATACTTCCAGTGAGATTAGCAGACGCTGGTCAACGATTAGAACTTGTGCGACTGCGAGACTTTCGGGCCCTACGTGCATCGGAATAGGTCACACACTACGCTACTGGATTTAATCAATCTCGTTACAATAATAAGTGTTCTGAATGAACACCAAGTGTTCCAGTGACTTTCATTCTCAGAATAAGAAATTTTTGCTTCATAAGAAAACTATTACATTAAGGAACTTTAAAAATTGCAACTTCCTCAAAAGCAAAAGGTTCATAGCATCAAGGAAATATTTGTAAGCCAGCCTCGGAGAGGATGAAGAAAAGAGTTATTTGAATTATAACAACAACACTCTATCTCACCGTCAAATAGGTGATATACCATTTTCTACACAAACTTACATACACACACACCTTCATTCTGAGTACTATATGAATCATATTTGCCGTGTGTGCGTTGGCGTATGAGTAACCTAACTTAGTATTGCTACTGTCGCTTGCTCCTTGGAGAGTAACGCTGCAGGGTTCACGTAAAAATTTTAACACAATAATAAAATACTGTAAAATAGAATAACAAGGCATGTTGTTGAGAAAATTGTCGTTCGCATAGACACCTTCGGGGCAACACAAAGAATTACTATGCGACAGCGCAAACGACTGCGGCGGCGACAAGATATGACGTATTAGCTTGGAGAGACATGCGTGTATATATGTATATATTTACAGTTATGTGCAAAACTAAGCAAAGCGCTGAACTGCCACATTTCGACATTTTCAAAGTGGATTATGACGTCAAAAGTTATGAGCACGTGTGTGTGTGTGTGTGTGTGTGAGTTCGTATAACAAGCCGTCAAGGCATAAAAAATTATACAAACATTACATATACCATACACTTACACACACGTTCCTTAAGGTAGCAATTTGATAAGGCAAACAGAGTTGAAGCTTGCTGAAATTCTACGGAGAATATGTGCACCTTAACGGCGTATATGGACATTTAGTCACGCACAAAGCACACAGGGGACAACGCATGCGGAAATGTAATAAATGAAGAAGATTTCGTGCCAGTAGATACATGCGGCAGACAGACAAAGTGGCGAGTCAAGGCAAAAAATGAGTAGACACACAAAGCACAGGGTTTAATGTATAACGATACAGTAATTTATTTGAAGTGGGAAGAAGAGAGCGTGAGAAAAATAACAAAGATATGTCATTTTCTGTAGTTGAAAGCAATGAAGAAGAGCGAATTTAAACTATATTGAATGCCTTAAAGTAATGAAATTGATATACAAAAAGGTTTGTAGGGGCAACATCGCCTTAAAGTATGCTATAGGCTATGAAGTACGTTTGTTTTAAGCTATAGTCCACTCAAAACTGACTGCGACAAGGACAGGAACTGAGATACTGGATATGCTCCTCAAAATATAATTGGAATGACAGAGTTTTAAATTTTTGAAAACCTACATTTAAACAGAGGTCAATACATTATTAATATTTCAACACCAGAACTCTTTTAAGTGTTCTACTATTATAAAGGCAATGTTAATCGTTTCTTATTTCCTAGACTAACATAATGTGTAAGTGTGAAAGTTCATATTTCGCGCTTAAAAATATGCCACTATTTACTCAAACCTCAAGTACGACTCCCTAAGGTAGGCTACGATCTTACAGACTCTCTATTCACCGTCTCTTCTTCGAAAGCAAAATTGTAGAAATCACTAAAACTTTGTCAACGACCCAAGGGCAGGAATCGCAACTACGATATTTGATAGTCTCTTCGAAATATATATAAATTTGATTATTTACTAAAAACCGAAGTTCCTTTATTCGGTAAAAAAATATTGTAAAAACTACAACAGCAGAACACTTCTCAAATACATCCTTTGTACAGAAATGTATGACTTCCAAAAGTATGCTACGTTTGTCTAAATAACGTTATTCGTTTCTTCCTTGCCCCATAACACCTTTATACGTAAAGGTAAAAGTTCATAGTTGGCGCTTAAAAGTATGCCACCATTAATTTATTTACTCATATGATTGGAAGAAAGTTACTTGGAACGATGAAATCAAAATTAGTCGCATAGGATCAAGTTGTTGTTGTGGAAATGAGCCGGGTATACCGTCGGATGAATAATACAATACATGTCACAGGTTATATTGCTATTTTGCAGGCCTCAACCTTCCAGGCCTGCATAAATTCGGAGTCGAACATGTACAAAGAGGTATTTTCATGCAGGATAACGATTCAAATTGTCAAAGTTTTTTGTTATACCAATTGGAAAAACTATAGCAGAGCCGGAAAGTAGGCTTCAACATAAGCTTAAATTCATTTTCAATTCTCCTCAATGAAATTCAAGTTGAAGCTTATTTTTTTCATCATTAAGCATAATTAATTTAAGCCAAAAATGCGATTTTTAAAACATAAAGTTGCCAATCCAATTAAATTTTCTTAAAAAATTTTATTTACATAAAGGATTTTCATATTAAAACAAACTAAAATTTATTTAAGTTTACAATTAATTATTAATTTTTAATTAAAATAATCAATTTAAATTAATCAATTAATTAAAAATTAATTTAAAAAATTAAAATTTGAACTTTTTTGAAGAGAATTTAAATTATAAATTTAAATTAATTTTTTTTATCATTTAATTTAATTAATTTTTTAATTAAATAATTAGATCAATTTTTAATTTTTAAAAATTAAAGCTGGAAAAATTTTATGAGAAATTAAATTAAAAATTTAAATAAATTATTTAATAAATGAACTAATTAATTTTAAATTTTTGGATGAATTAAATAATTCTTTAATTTATTGATTTAGTTAAGTTTACAATTTATAAATTATAAATTTAAATTAATTAACTAATTCAAAATTTATTTATAAAATTAAAATTTAAACACTTTTATGAGAATATATATTATAATTTAAAAAAAAAAATAATTTTTTTTAATTAATTAATTAATGTTTAATTTTTTAAATTAAAGTTATAAATTTTTTAAGAGAAAATAAATTATGAATTTAAATAAATTATCTACTTAATTTTTAATTTTTTTATTAATTAATCAATTTCTTTTTAGTTCTTAAATTTATTGAATAACTTAAGTTTATAACGAATATATTTTTAATTTAAATTAATTCACTAATTAAAAATTAATTTTAAAAATTTTGATTTAAAAATTTTTATATAAAAATTAATTATAAATTTAAATTAATGAGTTACTTTTTAAATTTCCAATTAATTATAAAATTAATTAATTAATTTTTAATTTTTCAACCAATTAATTAATTTTAATTCTTTAAATTATTGATCTATTTCAATTTATGATTATTGTTCTCATAAAAATTTTCTATTTAATTTTTAAATTTTTTGGTTTAAAATATTCATTTAAATCCAAATAATATATATTTATAACCTTGATTCATCTCTTAAATAAGTTGAATTTTTTTATTTACACACTTCTAAAATAACATTCACATTAAAACAACAACAATGCTGCTTTCATTACAACTAAAATAATATAAATTTAATTTTGCCTGCATTTCGTAACAACCCTTTACAGACATAACAATTTATACTACTTACATATACATATACATGTGTATGTATGTATGTCTGTATATCAACAAAATCGGCATTAATATGTTACCGCATATATGAATTTTACAATAAACGTAAGTTTAACTACAGTCAATCGTTCAAATACATTAACATACAAAATTGTGCTGATATTTTCAATTTCGCAACGCGATTTCCATATATATTGAAGTGCGCCGCATAATAAAAACAAAATCACAAAATGCAAGTATTTGTGTGTGTGACTTATATTCATATTACAGCAAGTTTTTTTTTCAAATTTCTATAAACTTTCTGAACGTCAACAGTTTAGTCCCATTTCCCATTACCACTTCCTAAACCACTTGAAGGATTCGGCATTCGACAGGCAGCCTTCAGCTTTCACTCAACTTTTCCTCATTCACAGCTCGGTAACCAGCTTGGCCAACACAAGTTGCTTGCTGCGTCAAATAGCAAGCACTTTCCGTATCATCTTACAGCGCTGGCAAACTCTTACGCCCAACATCTTTGACGTTTGATGCTTTGGAAGCATTCAAGCATTGGAAATCATAAAGATTTCGCCGGGTTTATGGGTTGTTTTACGCTTGCCTTATTTCCATAAAAGGAGAGTCTACTACACACACATACAGACAGGCACATATTTGCTCAGATTTAACCACAATATTTGACTGTTAGAGTGTGCGTGTGTGTGAGTGTGAGGCTTTCCTTTCGCATATTTCATAAACTTCTCACTTTGAAGCCTTCACTCAACTTCGACTGGCGCAACTGTCAAACTGAAGGCGTTATCCTTGAGCAGCTGCGCTACTTCTGCTCGACTACATTTTGCAGCCGTTAAGGAGTGTCGCAAATCTCATATTATTTTATATTTGACTGAAGTGAGTGTGTGTATGAAGTATAAGCTTGCAAGCTTATTTTGAGAGATGGGCGCGGATGGTAGAGCGAAGAATGTAGCAGAAAGAAAATTAAAAATAAACAGAAGTTGAGCTTGACAATAGGTGTGGTGTTAGATTCCTTTTTCTTAGAGAGTCTTTATTAGTTTTTGAGTTTCTCAATGTCAGCTTTTGAGGCTCTAAAACTGCAGTGAGATAAACAAGAAGGAGATAGAGCGAGTTCTATCAGTTCTTTTAATCTTTCACTCAGCTATTTTCGCCTAATACTTTTGAATAATCAATCACTAGAACATTAGAATCCTCATAGTCTCTAAAGGCATATCATTAATTAAAGATCTTAAGCAGAAATTGAGAAAATCTTAAAGAAATCTTCAACTTTTGTGGATGCGATCTCAATCTAACCTGTGGAGAAATTAGAACCCTGATATGATCTGGAAAGTTTCTAAGCTTTTAAACCGAAGTAGACAAAGAAATCCTGAGTTTGTTCATATCTTCCACTCTTTTTCTTTATATATTTTTATTTACTACTCTCTCTCTCTCTCTTCTCAAACTAATTCCAGAGTTATAAACCATTTATTTTCCGAAAACTTTGCTGGTAAAATCGCTAAGTTCCACAGTCACATATACATTAGTATTGTGACGCTTTGTGTTTATTTCCTCCTCTCTCTCTCTCACTCTTCCTATACATTGTACCACATAAATTCTTCCTCACTCTCTCTTCTCTTAAACAATTTAGAAAGTTCTTGCAAATTGCTCGCAAAAATTTCTTGTTATTACCGCATCGTTCCCGACTCAGTTAGAAGTCAATGTTCCCATATCCTCTCCCTTCTCATATATTACTCTATATTATCTTTTTCTTTGACTCTCAGTCAGTGTTGTGACGGCTACAGAATATCTCCTCCCCTCTCTCTCTTTTCTATATGATTCCATATTATCTTTCTCGTTCATTCTCCACTCTCTCTCTCTCTCTCTCTCTCTCTCTCTCTTTCTCCTACCAAACTATTTTCAAAGATGAAGTAAGTCTTGAGTGTTCCTTTTCCAGAGAAATAAAAGAGAAATAGCTCTGCATTATTTTATATATATTTTCTCTCACTCTCTTTTCTTCCAAAAATGCTAAGCCCTAATAAGCTTCTTCGAATAAATTTTTCCCGTAATATCACTTAGTCACCAATGCTGATATAAGTCAGTGTTGTGATCGTTTGAGTATATTTCCTCCTCTTTCTTTCCCTATTTCTCTTTCACCCCATTACCTCTATATCTTTCTCTCCCACACTCTCTGACCTTAAAACAATTAGCACAGACCTTTTCAGATATGATAATTTAGTTCTCGATACATATGTAATCAGTATTGAGAAACCGTGAGCATCTTCTCTCCTTTCTCTTACTATATATTATTTAATATGTATATTTATATATCCCTCCCATTTTCCAAAGCTCTAATAAGTATTTCCGATAATTGTAAATCAGTGTTTTTGCGCCTTGAATACTTGTATGTCCTTTCCGATCTCTTTCTCTGTATATATTTTCTCCTTTACTACTCTCCTTTCTGTATAAAGCTTTAATAGCTCCAACCATCTTTTCTAAAATTTTTTGTTATTCAGTCCAATAAGTATAATTCAGTGGTGTAAGAGTTTGAGTATATTTCGCCCAATTTCTTCATATATAATACTCTATAAATCTTTCTCTCTCTTCTTCCAAATTATTTCAAGAGCCATAATAAAATCTTCAAGAAAGTTCCTCGTATTACTTATACACATTACTACATATTTCTTTTCTAGACTCTTTCTATATATATGTTTCTCACTCTGTTTCTGCTCTCTTTCCAAATCATAAAAACCTTCTCCGAAAATTTCTCTGATAATATCACTGTCGATGCCTGGAGGTCTTATATTCCACACTTTCTCTTTCAATATATGTAGTCAGTGTTATTATTCCTTTTTTCACTCTCTTCGTCAATATACATATTTTTACCTCTCGCTCTCTCTCAAGTCAGGTATAACATAACTCAGTGTTGTGACTTTTCCTCTCTCTTTCTCTATATATCTTCCTCTCTCACTCTAATTCCATACGAACTATTAGGTATTCGAAAGTCATTTCTTTTTTTGTCAACAGATGTCGTTGCAGTCGCACCATATACTCCTATATTCAGTGCTGCCAATCACATTGTGTCTTGACATATAGTGTAGGAAAGGTGAGGCCTGCGGAACCGCTTCTCCGAAAGAAGGTTGAAGCGTATTGTCGCTCTTTGGGTATAACTTTTCCACGCCCTCTTCTTCCAAACTTCTTCAAAAAGTTCGTAGTTCTATACTTAGTTCCCTAGTCAAATAAAAGTTAGTGTTGAGATGCCTGCAAAAATTGAAGTCATGCTGAAACTTCTACAGGAGATCTCTCTTCGGTAAGAAGCAGTGTGCCAATAATTTTTCCGTTCCAATTTCTGGCATTTCTGGTTAACCTTCACCCATCGTATTTCATCGTAAGAAGTTTTATTATCTTCAGCAAGATTCTTTTTACTATGTTAACCAGTGTAGGTATAAAAATTCCATAACATCCACTTTCGAGCTAAATAGCTCAAATTCGACCCGTATTTCTAAACATATTTATTAATTAAATGTTGCTATTTATATAACCGTAGCTGTATATACATATGTAAATATAAAATATATACACATAAATATATACACATAAACTTCAAAGCACAATATAATAGAAACTATAATTTTAGCTATGAGAAGAGCTCTGCGCAACCACTCCAACTCATTTAAATCACTTATCAGTCGGCTCATATTCAATCTCTGTTAAGCATTTGCATACTTTACGACTCAACGTTATCAATTTCGCCTATCTCCATTGTAACATTGTTTAATTTTGTTACATAATTGCAAGCTGATTTGATTGTAATCAGTTTGTGGAAATTGCAACTTTTACCAACGCAACAATAAATCTAGGCTTATGCTAGTTAAAAGCATACCCGCAGGCGTCAAAACTGGCAACGAACAATTGAAGCAGGCCAAATGCAGTTAATTGAGCTACCTAGGATTTCTATATACATAGTACGTATATATAGATATGGTTATACATATTTACACATCAATCCCTTTACTTGTTGACTTGGCAAATACGAAAACATGTAATCATATTCAATGCACTTAACAGCCTTTGTCCGTAATGCTAAAAGCACACATTTAGGCGTAATTCAATAATCCTTGATTCAATAGATGCTGGCTGGCAAATATTAATTGATAAATTAAGACTAGCTGTGTGCTGAAGGCATTCATTTACAGGCATATTTTGACTGCCATTTCTAGTGATGCTAAGTCACTAATATAATTGATTAAATATGTTTCTTTATTATATTGTGACTAATAGGGGTATAAAAGGATTATTACAGTGTGCTAATGTATATTTTTATAATACAAACAGGTGTATAACTTTTTCCGCGAAGTTTGTCAGACTCAGAAGGAAATACCGAAGTTCCTATGAAGTATATATGTAAATCACCAGCGTAACGACTGAGTCCATATGACAAAGCCTGTTCCTTCGTCTGTATCTACGTCAAGTGGTCCCTCAGGGTTTGATATATCAACCTGAAATTTTGCAGACTTCTTTTTCTCCTAAAGAAATTGATCACTTGCTTGAACCGTCGATATCGACGCTATAGAATATAGCAGCCATAAAAACTAATCCATTCAATTCAGGTTCTTGTATAGAAAACTTTTTTACTTGAAAAGCTATCCTCAATTTCCTTACGCTAAAACATTTTCAATGGTTAAAAGTATGCAATACATAGTTTTTGAGATAGTTTTAATAAAATTTGCTGACTTGACGACTCTTAAAGGTTTGCACTTCATTAATATGTATCTCGTATAACTCAAAAGTGTGTTACATCACAGATTTGTTTTTTTTTTTGTGTAATAAGTTAAATTGAATTTGGTGTGAGTTTAAATAATTGTCCTTATTATGAAAGTGCTTGGCGCTCAAAAGTATGCAACATGTAATTTTTGAGATAATTTAAACAGAATTTTGTGTCGTGTGAAAGCACTTAGGAGTTTACATCAGTTCATTATTTCGAATTTCATTTAAATTAACATACACATGGCGCTCTAAAGTATGCAACATGAACTTTTTTCATATTATTAAAACAGAATGTTGTTGTCAATTTAAAATCCTTTCATTTGAAATCTAACTAGCTCTTTTATAAGTCATTGGCGCTCAGAAGTATGCAACGTGTATTTTTTGGAGTCATTTAAACAGAATTTGGTGTCATGTGAAATCGGTGAAGTTTGCGCTAGCTAATTTGTATGAATAATAATTAAATAATTTTTTGGCAGTTAAATAATTGAAACATTAATCGAAACATATATAAAAGTTAAATAAAGATAATTTAAGCAGAAATTCGTATAGTATAAAGGCACTTTCAAAATAACCCCAATCAATTGTTATAAACTTCGTTTATCTAAAAATACTTATGGCGTTCAAAAGTATGCAACATTTAATTATTTTTTATTTTTACTAATAAAAAAGATTTTGCTGTCTGTTTAAATTCCTTTCACTCTAATTTAAAATAGCCTAAACAAAGTTCGTTGGCGCTCAAAAGTATGCAACATTTTTCTTATATGATATGAATACATCATACCCATGTTTTCTTTATATAAATAACTCATTATTTTTGTAATTTTGTACTCAAAAATATTTATTTTCAAACTTGTTTTTTTTCGCAGACCGTTGAAGATCTCGAAAATCGTTGCATGGAAGCGGGCGTCGAAATCGTCACAAGACAATCATTTCTATCCGATCCAACAGATGCGGTACGCAACCTACGCCGACAAGATGCTCGCATCATAGTCGGTCTATTCTATGTAGTGGCCGCGCGGCGTGTGCTCTGCGAAATGTACAAACAACAACTGTATGGACGAGCGCATGTGTGGTTTTTTATTGGTGAGTCATAAAAGCTAAAAATATTGGCAAATAAATTAATTTAACTTAAAAAAAATTGTTAGTAATAAAAATAAATATTTTAAAAAATAATATAAAAAAATTTATAAAAAAGAATTAAAAAAAAAAATAAATTAAAAAAATTTTTTTAATTTCTAAATCACATAACAATTTGATCTACCGCCTACTATTTGCATACATAGATAGTGGCTACTAATTAAAACATCATTAAATTAAAATGCCAACTTATTTCAGATCTAAAACGCCGACATTCCTCATAAATAAATCATTAACCCTTCCAAGCTCTATCTATCTCTACGCTCTATCGCTAATCTCTACGCTCTCACTCAAAATCCAATTAAGCATTTGTGAAAGTGTGTCCTTAAATCGCCACTAAACCATTAGCTACTAATTTCCCAACAACGCGCTGCCCAATCACTTTCTGTTTCACTTTTTGGCTACCTCGCTCTGCTTCCTTACCTTCCCCTCCACAGTTGTTGCCATGACAAATGACCCGAAATACCTTCAGTGCCAAATTGATTTGTCACATTTTCCACTTTATCCTTTTCTACTTACGACCCTATATATTTACTATACTATTTGTTGTTGCTATTTTTTTATGATGGCCAACTTTAATACGAAAGCGCATAGTTAACCTTCATGCCACGCTTTGCATATATTTTAAGTTTAGCTAGCAGGTAAATGCCATTTTAGAGCACTAATCCTCTCGCACATTCTCTCACGTCGCGCATTTTTGAGTGTGCTGTTATGTGCAGAGTTGCCAGCAATTTTTTTATTAGCCTGAATTGGTTTTACAAAAATCGTTCCTGTAGTTAGATATTTGAAAGCAAATGGATCTCAAATATCATCGATAATGGAATTTCACATACTCGTAGATGCAGTCAGTCCAAATTTTCGTTCTAGTTGAAAGTGTAAGAAGAGCACCTCCTTCAGATAAAGAGTTATCTTATTTGTCAAATCTCAAAGTTGACATTCCTAAATAGCCACGGTATATAACCAAAAATCGCTTCTGAAGCACTATGAACATTCTCATCTTATATAAGATCTGTCACTGATGAACAGACTCGTTTCCTGAACTTACAGTTAGAGTACAGTTAGAGGACAGTTAGAGTACTAACTAATAGCATAAGCCAAGCAAAGAATTTTTATGTCACAAATTTGATAAACCTTATCCTACAGCATCTCAAGACAAGCAGTTTTCTAAGACTAAGATTTACCAATCTAAGCGGGGTTAAATCTCCGAAATAAAATCCGGAATCAATTCCGGTAACGTAGAACCGGCTATTGTGGGAATTTTCTAAACTCTTTTTCCTGAAAAGCCCTTTTAGGTACAAAAACTACTAGCTGATATCATCTGATGTTAAGGAAAATGATCGTGCTGATGGAAAAAATACAAAGCTTCAAAGTATCAGCTTTATTTATGTAAGAAAACACAAAAATCGACATAAGATCAAATTTGACCCGGATTTAAAAAAAAAATGTGCAGGTGTTCCAATAACAATCCACATCATCGCCTTATAAAAATATTACACAATATATCACAATATTTAGAGGGCGATGATAAGATTAAAAATTTATTACCACTTGATCAAATTTGACCCGGACTGATAAAAACAAAGATATAAGACATATTTTAATACTAATCTTGACTACTGTCTTAAAAGTATGCATGCTAAAGCTTAAGCAAACTTTCCAAACACTTGTTATAAACTTTAGCCGGAGGGCTTTCAGTGCCTTTACCAAATTTAGGTCTCCTTTTCCTGAGATGCCCTTTTCAATACAAAAAATTAAATATGAAATCAATTAGGTTAGGGAAAATGATCGTTCTAATGGATGAAATACAAAGCTTCAAAGTATCAGCTTCATTTAAGAGAAAACAAAAATCAACATAAAATCAAATTTGACCCGGATTGACTAAAATAAAAACATTTTCACATATTTCAATATATGTAAGCCCTTATCATCGCCATTAAAATATATTCCTCAGCCATGCCTAACCTCACTTTCCACACATTTGCTATAAACCTTGACTGTGATAAGACTGATCGGAGCCTTCAACGAATTTTGGTTTTTTCTGTTTTGGCTGATTTGTTCTACTCCATTTGTTAGATCGTTGACTAGTTCCAAAATATTTTTCTTAAAAATGCGTTCCGTTACCAATAATTATGCGTCTAATGAATGTATGGTCCTCAGCTACGCTGTCCAGCATATCTTTTGCGACCTACAATCGAATTCGGGTTTCAAAAAGACTCAGCTATTTTGGCAGGAATCTACTATAGACCCATTTCATACAGGGTTTAAGTTATAAATGTGAACTAGTCTCAAATAAAGAAGTACTGCAACTCAACTCTCAGGAGGACTTTAACTGGCACTGTCAGCAAAATATTCAACCAAACCCCAACTCACTTTGTTTGCAACCGCTCAAACACTAGCATGGCAACTCTATCTGTGCGAGTCCAACGAAAATGGACGTACAAAGCTGGTATGCCCAGCAGCATACCTTTACAACACACCAATTCCAGCACACTACACAACAGCAACAACAATAAAATTAACAACCAAAATAAAATATAAAAGGCACAATAAGAACGGAAGCTCCCGACGCAATAATGAAAACTATTTTCGTTCGAAAAATGCTTGCGATAACATTCGCTGCTACCTCGCCCGGGGTCGCTCCAGCTGCAGCTGCTCTTGACATTACAATCCGGTAATGCCTCATTTCACTTGCGCTGCTAAGGGTAAACTTTAGTGTTAAAATTTCTATTTTTTACTGGAGCTTCCACTAATTTTTCGATTGGTCACGTGCCGCACGTTTTTCGCATAAAATTCTAAATTAACCTTGCTATGTGCGGGAAACAGTGGAAGGGAGGAGGCGAGTGAGTTATCTCTGTATAATGTATACATAGATATATAAGCAAACCAATATACATATTTGGGGTATTATCCTCTAAATATATATACTTACTCGTACATTAGAGTAATATCCGAAATTCGATGTAAGCTTTCAAAAGCTCGCAGTTTTTCCTACTAACAATTTATATTATAGTTTTTTTTTTTTTGCTTTTGCTATATACTATACAGGATGTATTAAATTTGTCACCAGGTTTGCAAAATCTAAAAGCAAACTTCGGAGATCTTAGACCCTAGGAGATGACGTGCTGAGCCGACTTCGTTGAGGATGTCGCCCAGTATATACGCGAACTAGACAGTCAGTTTTTGGGATATCGATCTGAAGTTTTGCACACTTTCACTTTTCCCTAAGGAGCTACTGATTTGTCGAAATCTTCAATATCGTGCTACTATATCATATAGCTGTCATACAAACTGACTGATCAAAATCAAGTACTTGTATGGAAAACCTTTTTATTTTGAAAGATATCTTTACGAAATTTGGCACAGATTGTTTTGCAAGACAACGCCACAATTCTCGAACATATTATTCAGATCGGACCACTATAGCATATAGCTGTCATACAAACTGACTGATCAAAATCAAATGCTTGTATGGAAAATTTTTACATTTTACCAGATACCTTCACGAAATTTTACTCAGATCATTGATAAAGCTAACGGTATATTCTCCGAAAATATTGTTGCAATCGGATCGCTATAGCATATGGCTGCCATACAAACTGATCGACCAAATCAAGACAAAGATCTCTTTATAACATTTTACGCTATAAGATATGCAGCCGTGAAGGCTATTAAAGCTTCGTAACAGTCGAAGCTAACATTTTTCACTTTTTTATTGTTGTTTGGCTGAAAATTTTATCGTTCGTTTCGGGTATCAGTTAAACTTTTCTATATTATTTCGTTTTACCTTGTCTCCCGCGTTTATTGGATTGAGTTGTTTTACGCTAATGAAAGTAGCTGCTGTTGTTGTTGTTATTATAGTTTTCTGTTGCTGTTGTTGTTTTTATTACTTTTGCTTTTTTGTTATTTTCTTTTTTGTTGCTGTGTTTGTTTTTGCTACTCACTGTGTGTGGCGCTGCTTTCCACTATCCTGTTTTCATTGCTATTATTCGCTTATATCACAATATTTGACTATTTTCCACCTGTGCGATTGTTGTTGCTTTTATTGTTGTTCGAAAAACAAGCGAAAACTTTTATTCAATTCTCTTCGAACTCACTTAAATTGCTCACTAATAAATTTACCTTTTTGTGTGACATGATTGATGTATATTTGGCAATCCTCTTAAGTGAACGGTAAAATGTGGTTACACAGCCGCACACACAAACATAACTGAGTATACTTATATATATTTGTAGATATGTATATAGGTATATATACATGTATATATTTGTTTGTAGTTATAGCTCAAGTGCCTTTTAATGGCAGCAACCGCAAGCAAATGCTGAACTTCCTGAGTGGTGTGCTTGAGAGCGGTTTAAAAGTATTTGAAATCTAATCAAATGAGTAGTAGAAAATTACCAATTTGTGCTCAAGTGCAGGTAAATTAGTTTCAAATTTAGAAATTTAATATATATGTACATTTGAGTAGCTGAATTCAACTGAAGTTAGAGTAGATGGGTTTCGATTTTTGATCACTGGTTAGTGCGAAGGAATTTGGTACTTATAGATTTTAACAAAAGATTTAAATTAATAATATTATTTAACAAGAGTAATTAATTGGTACTCAATTATATACAATTTTTTTTTCTTCATTGAAATCTTCAAAGTAATTTTTAATAACATAAATTTCTTTCTAAAAAAATAAATGGAGCAAAAAATTTAAAGTAAAAAAAAAAAATAAAGTAAAAAAAAACTTTAAATTTAAACAAGAAGAAAAATTGTAATAATTTTAACTTTTAATCACCCTCTACAATCTTTTTATACTATATTATTTTAATATGGTAGCTACTCTTCACTACTCTACTCTTCACTCAGAGAAAATAAAAATTGCAAAAGGGGTTTGCGACTTTGCTCAATGCGCTACAATAATTTTAGGTTTCAAACAAGCGAAAAAAATTGGAAAAACTTTTCTCTTCAAATCGGCATCTTCAGACATCATATGCTATAATATTTTATATGGTAGCTATAAAAAAGGACTTGAACTTAAAAAAACCGAATATTTCAAAAGGGTATGTTGCCTGAATATAGGCAACGAGTTTAAAGAGTTACTTATGAATGATGATAAATAAAAATTGTAGCATATATTTAGGCTGGTACGAAAGTAAATATTGTTTTATGATATTTATGTCTACAAAATTTTTTATTTGTGTTCTACAATGCCTTGAACAAGTGCCCAAAACAAAGTTAAGTTAGGAAACTAAGTAAAAAAAAATCTAAAGAAAAATTATTTTGTAGTCTATTTTTAAAGCACTTTCATCTACCTTAAGTAAGATAAGGTAAGGTTAGTCTGGCAGGCCAGTAAACTACGCATAGATCAGTTTTGGTTCTTTGTGATACCAGATAGAGTTCAGTTACTAGGTCATCTACCCTAAATAACAGCACATATGTATAGCCGGTTGAAATTCATCAATGCCTATTTTTTCGTTCGTCTTACAAGACTTTTCTGAAATTCTCCACCTATTTATTATACAATTTTCATATAATAATTTTAGCTGAAAGTATAAAGTTCGATACCAGATAGAGGTTAATTACTAGGTCCAGAGAAAGAGAGCCCCAAGTTGCGCCGAACATCTTCCTAAGCGAATAAAAAGCATTGTCAACTTCTCTTTCTCTTTCTTCCAGGTTATGCTTCCACAGCAGTTTGCTGTTCAAGACTACCCCGAAATACTTGGTGTGGTCCTTGTGAGAGTGTTGTGTTCCATTTATCAAAAGGAACACAAGCAGATCTGTTTTCTCCGAGGTTCAACCACAGATCCGCTTGCGATGCCCAATTCTGGACTGTATGGACTCCTTCCGGAGTACCCCTATAATCTTCCTTGGTTATTCCAACAATCCATTATACTCTTATATTTCTAGAGGTCAACAGACTACTGATCCATCATTGTATAGTGTCAACACCTATTCACTGGATACTACTCAGCATAGTTTCCGTAGAAACGTTATTGAACTTTTCAAAAATGTCTACGAATGCTCCAAGACCATATTCCTTATATTCGAGATCCCTTTTGATATTAAATACAACTGGATGGAATGCAGTCTCTACTGATCTGCATTTCGTATATGTGTGGCTTCGCCTTGGACAAGCTTCTAGGAGGCACTGCGGTTTTAAAGTGCATGTCCAATATTTTCTTTAGCATTTTCAACAGGAAGGAAGTTGAGCTTATAGCCCTGTCCTTTTCTCTCTCATTTTTAGAATATATCTTTGTTAGAATATATTCTCTTCAAAGCTCTCTCGCTCCCACCTTAGTTCTGTCTCTTAAACACTATTCTTTGTACACTTTTCATTCTCACTGCTTTCCTGTCTCAATTAGTACTCTTCGAAACGATTCAGTTCTCCCAATGACAATTGACTTACCCCTTGATCCCTCCGCTGTAAATGTCACTTACATACTGCGGTGAAATAAAGTCTATATAATACAGAAATTAACAGCACACTAACACTAAACTCCCATACATTTAAGCGATCGCTGCCAAACATTTAACATCTGAACCCCGGCGCACCGGGCAAGTTTGACACAACAGCGCCGGGGTCACAGTTAACAATACGAAATCCGACAAATGGTTTAAGTCGCTAACAAAAAATCGATAGAAATTGATTTCATTGTTTTGCCGCCATTAAGCGAGAGTAAAATATGTGCTCTTTAGCCCAGCTGTTAGCCAAATGGCTGTTTCGCAATTTTCCAACGCTTTATTTTTTGTCTCTCGCACTTTCCTACCTTCGCCGCATTTTTTTTTTTACTTATTGCCGGCGACAAAGTAATTTCAGGTATTTTCGCATTAATGGCAGCAATAAATAATTCGGAAAACAAATAAAATTGTAAAGGATTACGTGGAGTTTAAGTGTTGTGGTGGGTAATTTACAACTTTGGTGGAGTCGTGGCAATGCGCAGCAAATGATTGAGAGCGAATGCGGTGATAAGATGGCAAGGTCAGCGCCATAAAAGTGTGTTATGTGTATTTAATGCTGTGTGATGTATGTTAAATTGTTGAAATATATGTATGTAAGAGTAAATGTAAAAATTTTAAGTTATTGTGAGAGATCAATCAGAATGGTTTAAAAAAAGTGATTTTGAAGGTTTGTTTTTAAACTCTATGTATGTCATTTTTTCAGATACCGCGCTGAAATTTTGCATAAGTAATTTTTCCCTTAAGAAGCAGCTTATTTGTCGGAGCTGCTGATATTGGACTACTATAGCATATAGCTGCCATACAAAGTGATCGATCAAAATCAAGTTTTGTATGGAAAACTTTTTTATTTTACACGATATCTCCATGAAATTTGGTAGAGATAATTTCCCAAATAAACGCTCTAATATCCAAACAAATTGCACTGATCGGGTCACTATAGCATATAGCTGCCATACAAACTGATTTGTCAAAATCAAGTTCTTGTATGGAGATCTTAACTATTTGACAAGATATCTTCTCCAAATTTGGCATAAATTATTATCCTGAGCAACATTATAATCTCCCAATGAATCCTTGAGATCGAACTACTATAGCATATAGCTGCCATACAAACTGCCTAATCAAATTCAAGTTCTTATATGAAGATCTTAACTATTTGACAAGATATCTTCACGAAATATCGTACGGAGTATTTTTCAAAAGAATGCAACATTATCCAAACAAATTTCTATGATCGGGCTACTATAGCATATAGCTGCCATACAAACTGCCTAATCAAAAACAAGTTCTTATATGGAGATCTTAACTATTCGACAAGATATCTTCAAGAAATTTGGTATGGAGTTTTTTCAAAGCAATGCAACATTATCCAAAAAAATTGCTCTGATCGGGCTACTATAGCATATAGCTGCCATACAAAGTGATCCATCTCAATTAAGTTCTTGTATAGAGATCTTTAGTATTTGACAAGATATCTTCTCGAAACTTAGCACAGATTATTGGCTTACACAATGCTACAATATCCGGAGATATCATTCAGATTGGACTACCATAGCATATAGCTGTCATACAAACCGACCCATCAAAGTTAAGTTCTTGAATAGAGAACTCTGTTTTTTGACAAGATATCTTCTTAAAATTTGGCAGAGAATATAATTCAAGGCAACAATTATATATATATATTTATTTTATATATATATATATATATATATATATATTTTACATGATACATTTTGTTTAACCGCAAAACTTTTATCGACGAAATGCTCACGTAAAATAATTCACATACCGTTGGTGAGCCATTTATAGCTGAGCAAAAAACGCATAACGGAATTCGTCAGTTCTTACGTGCAATTTCTTCACATACGCACATATACAAGTATGTATGTGTAAGAAATCGCGTAAAGCGTACAAGATAAATGCCGTTATTACGTAGCACCCAAATAATGTATCTTCACTAAAATGTAGCAGATGCGCGAGGTTGCGGTAAAAAGTTTCGAAACTCTGGATTAGGAAAGTTTTATTGGCAGAAAACACACATCATATGTCACATATACACCTTTAAACATATAAAATAAACGAAACTAATGTATATAAACATATATATTGTATGTAAACATGTATATACATATATGTATCGCAACATTACATTAGCAACATCTGTATCTACTATATATAATCTAATAAAATAATAACATGTACGCCATCAAATGTATCCCTGTACGCCTGCAACACACACACACACTCATGCAGCTAAATTACTCTCACCTCGCCCCACACTTTCAGCCACATAATCAGCCAGCTTTGTATGCTCGGTATTTCTTTCGTTTGTTTTACTCGCTTAGCCAAAACTTTTCCACTTCATATCTGCACATATGCGCGCCGGCAGCTACCCACAAACGTAACTGTAGCTGTATATATAATATAATATTAGCGCTATATAAAAGTGTGCTCACTTTAACTTTTGTATAACGGTATCGCCAACTGCACTCATTGCGGCAAGTTTCCGCTCATAATTCGCCCACCTTGTGTCGTTCGCTCTTTTATAGCCAGTAAACAAGCTGTGTATGTGTGTGTAAATATGTGCATGTGTGTGTGTATTGCTTATTACTACGATCTTGTATATTCATATATAATCATCGTTATGTTGATTATTATTACTTATGTTTTGCACATATAAATTTGATGAGTTACTTCATAAGTACACTAAAGATTTTATCTCAAGCGAATGCGGTTTAACTCGTGTTGTATTTGTAGAACAGGTATATCTGCATAAAAATCAAGAAAAACTTTAACTTTAGTAGAGTCGAACTCAAAGTGCTTTTCTTATAGCATAAAGAGTATAAAGGGATCCCTTTCTTCATCTTGACCGTTCTGTTTGTAAGGCTGAAATATGCTGTAGTGATCCGATCTGAATAATATGTTTAGATTATAGCGTTGTCTTGGATAATAATGTAAGTATGTATGCTAAATCTCGTAAGGATGCCTTATCAAATTAAGTAGTTCTGATAACAAAAGCTTAATAATGATCGGTCAGTTAATATGGCACTTATAGTTAACATAAAGTGTTTCTATATTGGCGACAAATGAGCAACTCCTTTTGGCGAAGAGGACGTGTGCGAAATTTCAGATCGGTTTCTTAAAAAGTGTTTGCTTCTGGGTGTTGTAAGTTTTTTTTTTTTTTTGTGAGTGAAAATCCCCCTCAACTGTCGCCTTCTTCCTGGCCATTAGTCAGCTAAGAAAGGAGTGTATTTACGCGGCGTGCTGGATTTGTATCCAAAATGTGGGTTCCAGTCTTACGCCTAAGTAATTCACAGTTTTTTGGGTCCTTAGAATATTCTTAGTCGTTATCATGTTTATTACGAGAGTAATGTGCTTGTCCCTCAGCAGTAGCAGCTCTGTTTTTGCTGTAGCAAGCTGGAGGTTAGGTTGTGAGTCAAGCCATATTTGCGACCAAATCATGACCTGATTAAGCTTTCTTCGCCTTAACTAATGTTCGACAGGTCTGGGCTTAAAATGGACCTTTATGCTGCTCCTGACGTAACCTTTATATGTCGTGGTCTCTCTTTAGTCTCGTACAGCATTTTTCTGTTACTTAGATAGTTTCGCACAACAGCTTTGAGGTAGGCAATCGATTATATTTGTTTATTTGTTTTTCTTTTTAGAGCGTCGATCTCGCGCTTTTGAAGTTTTTTTCCGGGGTAGAGTCCGCCAGCTTTATTGATAGCGGCTTTCAGTCCGGTTTTAAGAAGTTTTTCTTATAGTTTTTCCACTATGTGAGCGGTATACTGGGATCCCCTATCATCTTGCTGATTAGGACAAGTCGTCGTTTCTTTCGCATTTCAAGAAATAGTGGCAGTTGCAGTTTTTTGAGGGTGAACTGGGGGATTTCCAAAAGTCTTATAACTTATATGTTTCAGTTTCAGCAATTAATATCACAACGTCAATCACATTTATACGTTGCCACGCCTTTTAACATGTTGCAATTCGAGATTTACTACTGTCTTACGCCCAAATTCGTTTTCATACATATGACTTCACTGTATTTGAGAACATGAGCTTTGGCCGTATACTTATCGGCTGGTGAACTACACACTTTCACAATATTAAATAAATCCCTACACCACATTGCACCCTTTCTTGTGATATTTTAACATCTCAACAGACATCTCTTATTTATTTTAATTAGTTCAGGTAGGCTTCCCGGATTGGTTCTCTGATCATCTACTAAAAGTTTACAAAAGTAAAGATTCAACATGTTGTGAATCTTATAATGTTACATTAATAAAGGGCTTCCTATTAGGCATACTTTCTCATTCCTTCATTCATATGGAACTCAAATAGATAAATTGGCGTTAATAAAAACGATCAATATTCACAACATATCAATTTTACTTTCTCTAGAACATAAATTTTTTACCACATCACACATGTTTTCTTACTTCTTTACTAATGAAATTTCGCTCTCGTATTAACCGGTGAGTCTCAGACACATGTCCGACGACATTACTGAAGTAGGTTGAATACACAATAAAGTTGACGTAAAAAACTTCAGAAATCGGATTTCCATCCATCTGCGGATAGCCAATGGATAGCAAAAAATTTCTTTATTTGTCAAATGGTTTGTTACAGCTGAAGCAATGAGCCACTTACGACAACATCCAGCCTTAACGGGCGGGGTGGAATTGCAATAACCCGATGCAAACGAGCAATAAGCCAGAATTGACGGCCACTGTTGCTGTGTATTTGATGCGATGAAATAGGAATATTTATCAACGAAAATGGTCTTATTGTTTTTCAAAATATTCTCCATCAATATTTATACACTGTTGCATGCGCTCAAACCAATTTTCGAAGCACTTTTTCCACTCCGATTGAGACACCTCCAAAACATGGTTTTTGAGTACTTCAACAGCGTCTTCTGGCGACGAAAATCGTTGACCACGCATTATTTTCTTGATGAGTGGGAATAAAACGAAGTCATTGGGTACCAAGTCAGGGCTGTACGGCGGATGACCCATCAATTCGACGTTTTGGCCGGTCAAAAAGGCACTAGTTTGAGCCGATGTGTAAGAGCTCGCATTGTCATGGTGCACAATGATTCGTCTTCTCTTGTTCGTTTTCCAAATTTCTCCGAAAACTTCAGGCAAACCAATGGTTGTATACCACTCAGCATTCACCGTCCTACGTTGCTCGAGTGGAACAGTCGCCACATGTCCAGTTTTACCGAAGAAACAGGCGACCATTTGCTTCGAAGTGCTTCTTCCACAAACAACTTTCGTTGGATTTGGAAGACCCACACGATCGATTGCTGTTTTGTTTCGGGCTCTTACGCATAGATCCAGGATTCGTCACCTGTGACGATCTTATAAACGTCTTTTGAAGCACCGCGATCGTATTTTTTCACCATTTCTTTACACCAATCCACACGAGCCTTTTTTTGTGCAATTGTCAAATTGTGCGGGATCCAACGAGAACAAACCTTTTTTACGGCCAGGTGTTCATGCAATATCGAATGGTGGGAGAAATGCATAGGCATGCCTCTATCTGAAGATATGTTACATGATGGTCTTGCATTATCAGTTCACGTACGGAGTCGATGTTTTCTGGCACAACGGCTGTTTTTGGACGACCTTCACGGAATTCGTCTTTGAGCGAGCGTCGACTACGATTAAATTCGTTGATCCAGTTTTTCACAGTGCTATATGATGGTGCTTCATAGCCATACAAAGATTTTAGTTCATCGATGCGCTCTTGTCGTGATAATCCACGTCGAAAGTTGTGAAAAATGATCGCACGAAAATGTTCACGAGTTAATTCCATCTTTTGGCCGAGATGAATTTTTTAATTGCCTGTAAATAAAATAATTCACGATTAAATGACAAAACGTTCTGAGTGATGTTATGCTAAAAAATGTCAAACTTTCCAATGGAAATGTCAGATTGCACCTGCCAACACTAAGTGTTGCCTAGGCCAGAAATAGAGCAGACCTCGTACTTCCTATCTGTTCCTGTCTACAGTGATTGATTTTGCTGCCCGAAAATCACCTCAAAACAAAGTTGACTAATTTTTGGTCAATTTAAGCAAGCCAATGCTTATTCCAACTTTGCTTACACTTGCTATAAGTCTGGACTGAGATGAATTTCAGTATCTTAAGAGAAAAAGTTTCAATAGCTTCAGTGGATTTATGGTTCGTTTATCTAACAAAATTTTCAGTTTCGATAGAAAAAAAATATTGTGGCTGAGCAATGAGACTCGTTTCGTGTTTGGTCAAGAAGTTTATCACAATCATGCCAGACTGTGTTGGCGCATTATTGTAGTGAAAATTCTATGAATTTTCTCCTCACAAATTCAGCCGGTAGTATTCCTTTTGGACCTCTTGGGGTCAAGAAATAAATTCATCATACCCTTGGTTTTTGACCGACTTTGACATGGTTTCTTCCGTTGTGTCTCAGTTTTGCATTGTCGTTCGCTAGATTGTTGGGCAATTTCGTTGTTTTATTCATAAACCCACCCACGTCTCGTCATCTTGTAATAGTTGTAGGGTCCTCTACAACGTTCTTAAGCATCTCTTTCGCAAACTCTATTCAACGTCGTTCTTGCAAACGACTTTTGATACGACACGCTCAATAGCCAAAGCATTAACTGAAATATGCTGAGTCGATCCACAGGAGATGTTGAGATTCTCTGCTGTCTCTGTGGCTCCAACTCGTCGATTTCCAAGCACTGTTCCTCTGTTTTTTATTCGACGTTATCTTCATTTACTAAGGTGAATGGACGAATTAGAAGAGGCAAGTTTTTGATGACTTCACGATCTTCGCAGAATGCTTTTGCCACTCAAATATTGGTATAAAGTAAGCTCCCCACCATGGTTATGTAGCGTAAGCAGCTGATAAGAGTTCAACACCCACCTCGACAAACACAAATCCATTATGAAATCGCTACGTTTCATTTATTACAACAAAAGCACTCAAAAGTCCATTCACAGAAAATTAATTTTCATTAACTAAGATTACAATGCCGCATTCTGACAGCTACAAATATAAATAGGAATAACGGTTTATGCCAAACAAAGGTCAGTTAATGAAATTTCCATTGTGTTTCACCTGAATTTCAATCAAAACATTGAAGAAATTTAATTTTAAGTAACTATTGTAACAAAAGAAGAAGAAGAAGAAGGAGAAAATGAAATGTGCAGCGCCGCTTAGCCGGGGCAGCGCGAAAATGAACAAAAGCCAGAAGTCAAACCTTTCACCCTAACCTCAAAATTACGTGACAGTCAGCAGCTGCAGCACAACAACAAAAAACAACAACAACAACAAAAAACAATTGGCGGAAAAACACAACGGAAATACAAAAGGAAATGCAGAAAAGTTGAAACAAAAAGAAGCGAAAGGCTAAGGAGAAACATAAAAACAACAACAACAATAAAATATAATAATTAAAATGGAAGTGATGCAAAGTGACGGCGGGGTCAAAGGGCAAACTGAAAGGATGAACAGTGCCATATATACATATAATGCAAGAAGATTAAATAAATATGTATGTGAGTATATGTGTAAGTGGTGGTGACGAAAATCAGCGCAAAACAACAACAACAACAATGACAGCCAACTCATTTGCGGCAAAAGTCTCAATCGCTGCTGCTAGCAGCGCCAAATACTTGCAGCAAAGTTGAACTACAACAACAGCAACAGTTAGTTCGGCAAACAACAACAACAAAAGTAAATTTGAAAACAACAACAACAAGTAGCAACCAAATATTACCAGCAGCAGCAATGTGGCAATTGTAGCCATGACTGCGAACAATCGGCAAGTCGAAAGTCAAAAGCAACAACAACAACAATAACAAACTACAACAACAGCATTGCGAAAACTTTTGTTTATTTGCCATCAAATTTCAACTGCAGCAACAAAGTCAAAGTTGAGGGAAGTGAAATCGCCGAAAGTCACACCCAACAACGCTGTGCCAATGTGTGTGGGTGTGTGTGCGGTTGTGTGGCGCGTATGTCGATTGTAAAATAGTATGCGGCTGCAAATAAATACAAATTCATTGCTGCACTTGGCGAAAACTTTAATTTGTTTGTTTAAACTTTGCCGTTTTTCTTTGAGCACTTTTGGCCACGACGGCGCGTCGCTATTCGAGTCGAATTGTTTGGGCGGGTTGGTCGGGTCTTTTACACCAATTGCGCAACACCGCAATTGGGTGATTTCTTTTCAAAGTGCCGCTGCCTTTGGCATGGCGATAATTTGTGCTGCAAAACTGTCAAAAGTGCGTTTTTGTGGTTGTTGTTGTGGTTGCGCTCAAGGAAAATGTTTTCAATGCAACTAGATTCGATAGCATATACACACATACACATATACATATGTGTACTACTGTGCCCAAAAAAAAATGTTGACATTTGAATTTAAACTGCACACGTCGAAGGATTTGGAGAATATTTTTTTTTGGGTTGGTAGCACTGTCAGTCACATTTATGTCAAATTTCATGTCAAAATATTCATTAGTGTTTGAGATACGTGTCGTTTTGTGAGCTGCTAAAAGTAAGTTTTTCGATTTTTGCGATGTCGAAATTTGTTGAGCAAAGAATTTGCATTAAATTTTGTTTACGGAATCAATTTTCTGCTGTGGATACGTTGAGGAGGAAAGCCTTTAGAAAAAAAAATGTTTACAAGTGGTATAGTGAATTCCTAGCCGGCCGTGCACGTATCGAAGACAAAGTGCGTCCAGGGCGACCATCAATCTCAACCGACGAAGCTCACGTTTAACAAATCAAAGATTTGGTGTTGAAAAACCGTCGATTAACAATTAGAGACCTTGGTGATTAAGTTGACATATCGAAAGGCTCAGCCAATACCATTTTGAAGGATGTTTTGGGCTTCAAGCGCGTCAAATCTCGACTGGTACCGAAAGCATTGAATTTTTTTGAAAAAGGCGTCGCGTTGAAGTGTGTGAAACGTTGCTTTCCGACTACCAGGGTGTCATGAAATGCATTATAACTGGCGATGAGACTTGGATCTATGCTTACGACCCCGAAACAACCGATCAAGCGAGCGAATATCGTGCCAGAAGAGAGCCGAGATCAAAAAAATCGCGCCAAAGTCGCTCAAAAATCAAGGTCATGTTGACTGTTTTCTTCGATTATCGTGGTGTTATTCATTATGAATTCCTTCCAACCGGTCAAACAGTCAACAAGTAATATGATTTGAACTATCCGCCTAAAAAGGCCGGAATTGGGGAAAGACAATTCTTGGTTTTTACACCACGATAATGCACCATCCCATACTGCCCTCGTAATTCGTGATCATTTCTCCAATCACTCAACCCATATCGTTCCGCAACCACCGTATTCACCTGATCTGACGCCGTGCGACTTCTGGCTGTTCACCAAGCTCAAAAGAACGCTCCGGGGATCCCATTTATTTATCTTGAAACCAACTTTTCGTAACTCCTGCGGTATGCTTGGGGTCATTATCCTGTTGAAAAGTTTTGAAATTTCAACAATGAGACTCCATTGACTCAAGCTTCCTAAGAGGTTTTGATCCAAAATATGTATGAAATCAGATGCGGTTGCTTGTCCTAGAATCCTGTGACATTTTTCGACCCCATTTCAATTCATACTAATTCAAATTTAAAGGTTGGCCTTACGTGCCTCATCAATAACCTTTCCAGCTCCACAGCCACTGCTTCCCATCGGATCCAAAGTGGTTTATTTTGGTCTCGTCATACCAGATCACTTTCCTCCAATCTTCTATTGTGAAATTTTTATGCGTTTTTGCAAAACTTACCATACATTTTTTATAGCGCTTTGCTAAATGAGGTTTATTAACCTTGAAACAACCCATCAAGCCGTTTTCGCGTAAGACGTTGCGAATTGTTTCATCAGAAACGTTAAGCTGATAATTTTTCCGAGGCTGCTTATGCATTTCTACCGCATTATCGCATGCACCTGACCTGATTTGCTTAATTATTTTGCGTTTCAGTTACTGCGATAGAAGACATTTTAAGACTTCCACTTTTTGGCAAATTTTCCATTTTGTTACGTATTTTGCTAATTATGGATTTAGAATAAAGAACTGTCTATCTGTGGGATTTGTTGCTTCCTTTGATATCGGTTTCCTTTAAGTATATTTTATGTTATGAAAAAAAATGGTATTTTTTGTAAACAAATTTAAGAAGAATAACCTGTTAATGTTAAAAAAAAATTAAAGTAATATTTTTTTTTATTTTACCGCCAAAATATTTACACATCCAACACTTGCCTTCATAGTCAAACAATACTTGTAGATCGAATGAGTTTTCGCGTACAGCTACCCGCAATGAACTCATCGAAATAAGTAAGTTCAGTGGTACACTATGTAGTTACAAAACTGGAAATATTACGGGTACTATTAACAGTGCTCCTAGTGCAGTACAATATTTTATTTAACATCAGCAAAGAAATGATTAAAAAGTTGTGAGCACTTGATCAATAAATTGAGGAAATGTTTGTATGTATATACCATACTCTATGAAAGTATTCGACGCAATACACGCCGGCGGAAGCAGAGGACCTCCACTCCTTGGAAAGATCATGTAAAGGAGGACCTGGCTACACTTGGAATTCCCAATTGGCGCCAAACTGCAAAATAAAATTAGCCGGGAGGGGGGGCACTGATATCAAAATATCTTTTGAAGTCATGCTTAGAAATCAATTCAAAAATATCTTATATTTGTTACATGAAATAAAGTACTCATACCATATATATTATGCAACAGATGGTGCTGTAAGAAAAATAGCTCTCAAATCCAATTCATCGGAAGTTTACTGCCGTAAAGAATATTTATTTCATTATTATTTTGCTTTTTTGTTAAGAAACTTTTTTAATTTAGTTGGTTTTTTATTATGTCGAATTCAATGACGCTGATTTGACAGTTATATAATTTTGACGACACGTTATTTCTGAATTAATGAACATTTTTAAACAACAATAGCGAGACTGACTTATTCTACAGAGTTTCTCAACAAATTTTACAAAAAACGTTGAATAAACTGTGCATTGCATTTTTTTTTTTTTTGCATTACTTCAACTCAGACTGTCATTAAATTTGACATAATGCGAACCGACCTTCATATGGCAATGCACAATCTTACAGAAAAAATTTTTACTGGATATGGAACATAGATATACTTCTTGGTGCCACTTTTGAAATTAAAATCTAGATATTTATGTTGAGATTCCTTGAAATCCCACGCTGACACTTAGAAATCTTCTATAATAAAATATTACAAAACAATGTTAACGGAAACATACGAAAATGATTGCTGATCCAAAGGCTCTAGAGCGAAACTTAACTCTTCGAAGTGAAAATAGTAGGCTTTGCAAAGATCTATATGAACATTTACCTTAAGAATCAACGAGCAATAATAAAACCTACACAATTAATAATTAGATGCTTAAAAGCTCGACCTTCAACTTTTTGTAGTAGCGACTACATAATGTTCGGTAGCTCAAACAATATAGCTGTATAAATAAGCAGGAAAATCCTAGCAAGTAGGGGAGGAAGTCAAATAGAAGACGAATAGCTCTTTCCAGCCTTAACGGTACATAGACCTGTATAGATAAGCTGCCAAATCCTAACAAGTAAGAAGGTAGTCAAGATTAAAATGTAATCGACCTTTTTAACCTTAGAGAATGCGTAACGAATCTATATTTCCCCTGAAACTGCCGTGGTAGTAGTAGTGAACTAGAAGTGCATAAGTAAGAGTCCTCTTTCAGCTACAATATCCAGCTCTTTCACAAATCAGCTAAAAGACAGAGTCACTCTCGTATAAAGGCTATACACAAAAAGCCTGTAGATCTTTCGTAAAAGCAAATCTCTTGCATAAACTCCACTTATCTCTAAACCTGTCAGCGAACTCACTCGTTTTTTTACTAGCTCAAACAGCCAACTAACTTCCTACAGCCAATCTTCATCTTTCCACAACTTTCTTATAACATTATGCATGTCTCTGCTCCACAATAATTTCTCACGCGAACACAGCTGTCCATTAAGTTGACTGCAACTCATAATATCCGTCCAACGCCCGGTTATTAATATCTAATAAATTTGCTTTCGCCAACAATTTGAAATGCCACTAAAAGGATTAGATTTTCCTATTTTAGACGCAAGTTATATTTGTGTAAGAAACAGTCGACTGCTTAAGATGGCAGCGTGGCGGCAAAGTGTGCAGTATAAAATGTAGACAAAAAGCAAAGCAAAGTAACTGACAAACAAGCCGAGCGGATGCTAAAAGGGAAACGGATGTAAAAGTTTTCTTTAATTGTACAAAAATGCTGTTTTATTGCTGGAAATCCGGCTTAAAAGGATTTGCTATATAAAATAGATTTATTTTCCATGTCAAGAAAACTTATTGAGCGCATGAAAGCACTGAACGTAAGTAGAGCGAATTTTCTGGGATTATGGCGCTCAAGTTGTAAGGCAGCTTAAAAAAAAATTTAATTGGAATGAAGTACGAGATTTGAAGACTGAAGTGAGACAGAGGTAGCTATCTTGAAAAGGTTTTTTTAATTTTTATTTTTAAAAGAGTGCGGCTTTTTAGAGGTGTGGAAATTTCTAACATGTCTTCACTACAGAGAAGTACTTAGAATGTGTGCTTAGTTTGACAGCTGGGTTGACAGATATCCTTCTAGGAAATACTATATTCACAAAAAATTCTGGAAAGCTTTACTTAGACTTTCTTCTTTATTCGCCTAGACACCGCTTCGGGGTTATAGCCAATAAAAGAAGACAACAGTCAACAGTCAGTTATAATGAAGACTGACTATACATCAATGTTGGGCACATGTGATTACTGTGACAGCTTGTTTGGCAGCTACTACAACTATTGAAATAAATTCCATATCTCCAACGATTTTTAGAAAATGTTATTCTCTATTTACTAAAATAAATGTCACATGTATTTATTTAATTTGGCAGCTTGTTTGACAGTGACTTTTACATGAAATTCTATACCTCACATTTTTTTTACTCCTTTATCCATTCTTATACGATAACAAGTACCTAAAACTTGAGATAATTTTGACAGCTCTATTTTCTAGGCTACTCAGAAAGCTGTCCATATTTCCTTAATTAAAAAAATACAATTTTTCTTTAATTTAAATGCTTTTAACTTTCAGTGAGCTAAAAATTTTTGGAAACTAATTTTTCTCTGACTTGAAATTTACTTTAACAGCTATCCCTTTAGGAAATTCTATATTAATATCTTAAAAAAAAGGCTCTATATTTTCCACAATTTCAAAAAATGATATACAGTAGCTATTTGTCACTCTTAGTGATCAAAAATTTCCGGAGATAGTCTATAATGTTAATAAAAATGGCATGACTCTACTTTGACGGCTCGTTTGACAGCTAACCCTCTAAGAAATTCCGTAGAAATATCATTAAATAAAGTTTTATTTTTCCATAATTTCAAAAAAAGTTATACATATAATTCTCATTAGTAAGATTTTTGGAGACAGTCTTATAATATTCTGAGAATATGCTTAGAAAACAGTCAAAGCTTGTTTGACAGCTTTCCCGCAACTTTGAGGAGCTTTATGCAGTTATTACTGATAATAAATATCGAAAACTTAAGTGTATTTTGGCAGCCTTGTTGGCAAGTAACCTTTGAGTATGTTCCAAACCTCTCACAAAACTCTGTATATTTTCGAAATTTCAAAAAATTATGTATAGTGTCTATAGTGCAGTCTTTCGGTGAACAAAAATTTCTGAGATTGTCTATACTGATAGTAAAAATGAGTAACTCGTTTGAGAGCTATCTCCTTATGATATTTCAAACCTCAAAATATGCGTCTCTTTTGACAACTAATTTGACGGTCATCCCTTTAGGAAACTGATACCTAAAAAAAAATTTGAAGATTAAAAATTACATGATTTTACTTTGACTTACTTAAACATTTATCTATCTCCTTACGATATTTCAAACCGCTCAAAAACACCCGCAATTTCCGAAATTTCACAAAAAATATAAAAAAATAGCTGTTTCTGACTCCAAGTGATCAAAAATTGTTGTGGATATTCTTTTCTGATAATAAATAACTAAAACATGAGTTAACTTTGACAGTTCATTTGACAGCTATCCCTCTAGGAAACTTATACCTACAAAAAATGTTGGAAAAATGTATCTTACGATATTTGGAACCTTAGAGTAAATCTGTCGCTATTTCCATTATTTCATATGTATAAAAATACTAATGCTATTTCCGACTCTCAGTGACGTCACAGAAATGCAATTTGACTGCTGCGGCCTTTAAGTTATTTGTAGTTGACTAAATTTGTGGCGTCGGTAAACCGCAAACGAAATTTGCATTAAGAATTCTAGGAATTTGTAATTAATAACACTGTGAGTGCACAACAACACGAATGTTATTTTTAATGACACTTCCACACCAACAATAAAGGTGGAGAAATGAATTAAGTACGAAAATATCTGAAAGTGAAAACGTTCAGCTACTATTTTTAGCATAGATTCGAAATAAAATCATTTCAATGCTAATGCATTTTCGGTGTTTAATCAATTTGGCAACTCGACAATGAAAATGGCTGACAACGAACAATATTTTTTTCGTTGAGCGGTTAAGTCAATGAAATGTGATGACAGCGTTGGCCTTAAAGCCACAAAATAGTTACTCAACTGTATATATAATAACAATAAAATTTAGTTCTTAATACTTGAAGCACTTTAAAGTTTCATGTAAAATTTTAATCCGATTTGATTAAAGTAATTCAGAGTAATTCGTGTAACATTGAATTTTGACATATGAGGTTAAATACTTACATAGTGGAGTATACTTAGTGCAAAGCAAGTAGCAAACACAAATTGGTTTTGGTAGACAAAGACATTTTTATTGCGCGTTGCTTCCATCACTTTTCCACTCGCAGCTGCAATATGTACTGAGCGTTAGGAATGCTTGTAAAGCGACTTAAAAGTTTGTTTGATTTGTGATCATGAAATTTGAATAAAAATAATTATGAATGATACAAATATTGTTACTTTTAATCTTGGCTTATCTTTGGAAGTACACACACTACCTTAAGCTCAGTGCAATTGGAGACAAAAAGCTGAGAACATAGAAGGTTAAGTCCTAGGCAAAAGTTGCAAGACTTATATAAAGGCCTCTCTCTTTTTTTGGAGTGAGGTTGGCGTCTTGACCTGAAAAAGAAACTGAAATTTTTTTGTAGTGATGTGGCCACCTTCGAAAATTTTTTTTTAATTAACACATATTTTAAGGTAACTATAAATTATTCTTCTTCTTATGAAAACTTCAAGATGAAAAATTTTCATAGTAAGGTTGCCACCTTTAAAAAATGTTTTTTTTTTATTAAAAAAATATTACTGGCTACACAAGTTTTATAAAAATTTGCAACTTGCAACTTTCAAAAAGGTTGCCATATTTGTTTATTTTTACACGTTGTCACTTATCACAATTTTTTTATGAAAAAAGGTATACTGGTGTCTAAAAGGCAACTTTAAACTAAATTTATTTTCAAAACCTGAAGATGAAAGTTTTTCACATTGATGTTGCCACCTTTGAAAATGTGGTTTTAATTAAAAATATTACTTGCAACGCGAATTTTATAACAGTTTTATTTAATTAAATAAGTTTAAGAAGTTTTTCAGTTGTTAGTTTCAAACAGCGTTGCCAGATTTTTTATTCAAATCAAATGTTCCATAATATTTTAACAAAAAATCAAACATTTTAGGAACATCAAACTAAATATACAATGTTTAATATACACATTTTTATGGGAGGCTCTATCAATAAGAGCTGCCACCTATTAATTTATATGGATTATCCATTACAGGCATACATACATATGTATTAAAATAAAACTGATAAAAGAGTTTTCAGCTTGTGTTTTTCAAAAAGCTTGTAATTTTTCTATTTTTTAGAGTTGCCACATTTCAAAATTTGTTTAATAAAAAATTTATTAATTTTGCCTAAAAAGCAACTTTGAACTCCTTTTTATTGTAAATTTTCAAGAAATTAAATTCAAAACAGGTGGCAACTCCATGTTTATTATTATTTGGAATTCTCTTTGGTGAAGTTATTTTGTACTTGGTTTTACCAAAATTCTCAATTTATTCCACAAAAAAATTTAATACATGTGGCAACCCTTGTTTTTTTTTTAACTTTAGAAACATCATCGAATGGCGGATTTTCAAACATTATTTGCTACAGCATTTCACGAAACTTCTAATTATTTTAGAACAAACAGTGGCAACTACAAAACGGTCTATAAATTTTTTTAACGTTTTTGGTTTGGTTAAATATCCTGCGAAGATATTCATTTTCAATAAACAGTTTTTTTACACCAGGTAGCACTGAAATATGATATTGCATTAAAATATACTAAGGTTTTTATGGGAAAACAAACAGGTGGCAACCCTCAATTATGTATGGTACAAAGAAGACTGGCACGTATCTTTTTTCAAAACTATTAATTTTTTCTTGCAAAAAATTTCATACAGTTGACAACCCTGATTTTTTAGAAATACTTTCTTTTGATGCTTTAAAAATATAAAGGTCATTCTAGAAAAAAATTTACTAAATATGGCAACCCTTGATATTTTTTAACACCAGAAATACCTCTTTTTGATGTATTAACAAATATTAAGTTGCTGAAAAAAAAATTAATACAGGTGGCAACTGTTGGTTTTTCAGTTTTGGAAATACAGATGGTAACCCTTGATATTTTAAACGCCAAAAATACCTTATTTTAATGTATTAATAAATATTAAGATCATTTAAGAAAAAATTTAATGCAGGTGGCAACTCTAATTTTTTAAATTTTACCTTACAATGGCAGATTTACAAATATTAGGGCAAAAAGTTAGCAGCTATGAAAAAAAAACCTTAAAATATAATAATAATAAAAATAATATTATTTGCTAATAAATAAAAATTTTAAAACAAATATTTGCTAAAAGCCATATTTCACAAATGTAAGCAAGTAAGTTTTCAATTTTTCGCTCCATAACAGACGATCAGCAATTTGAAAGTTAAATTTCATGCCTGAAAACTAAATTATTAAGATTTATTTCGGCATTCATGCAAGCACACCCGCACTACAAACGCCGCTAATGGCATAACACATGCATGCGCCTTTGTGTATGCTACGATTTTCCCGCATATTCATATTGCCACAATGAATCGTTACATGAATTTCGATTTCAATAACAAAAGCATCATCTCATGCTTGCGCAAGCAGGAAGAAAGGCGCACAAAAAGCACACACATGCATGCAGACTTACAATCACACATACATGCATACACAAACACGCTTACACAAACACACATGCAACAAAAGTGCGGTGTGAGCATTTATCAGCAAACTTTGCAAAGTTTTTCGTTACAAATGTCATTGTGTTACATACCAACCGCTCCGTCACTTACTGACTTCCTTCCTAGCAGCAAATCTTTTCACCCTCACATCTACACTCACGGTCAACTATATAAATATATATATATGTGTGTGTGTTTGTGTTTTTAACATTGGAAAATAGCAATGTGCGCGTATTTTTCGCGAAAACTTTGCGCCACCAGTCAATAGTATGAGTGCATTGGTATGTGTGAATTGTATATGTGTTTGTTCAAATAAATAACGGAACTTTTGAAGGCATCAATTGCGGTGACTTTCTTATCTCTAGCGCTATTTAAGGACTTAAGGAGCTTCTACATAAGAAAATATATGTACTCACATACTCTATTACTCTATATATGTATATGAAGTACATACATATGTACAAGTAGTATATGTAAAAGTTTGTATGTATATGCTTTGGCGGTATTTATGGTTATCATCTGCTTTTCATCTACTTTTAGGCTGGTACGAGGACAATTGGTACGAGGTGAACTTGGAAAATGAGGGTATCACTTGCACGATAGAACAGATGCGCATTGCGGCCGAAGGACATCTGACAACGGAAGCGCTTATGTGGAATCAGAACAATCAAACGACAATTTCCGGCATGACAGCTGAGGAATTTCGGTGAGCTTGTGTTTTTTATTTGACGACGGGCACTGTGGCTATGTGTGCTAGAAAAGTTTTAAATCTTTAAGGGGTTCATGGGTTGAGATCTTAGAAATCTGTTGAGGAATTTATATGAAACTAGGAGATTTCCAATTATATCAAATTATGGTAATTAAAACTGTAGACATAGTAAATTCGCTAGGTGGTGCTGCTACGTCTGGAAGCATTCAAGGTAAATTGTCAAATTTAATTGAAGCTTCAACCCAAATACAAAATGGAGATTACAAAATCCTTCCTAGACCTCACAAAACACAACAATCACTGGTAACTATTCGCAAGTTAGAAACAGAGCGGATTCGAGTATCATTTTCAGAGATCATCTTTTCCGTATCTGATAATACACTCGCCATCTTCACATTCTGAAGATCCTAGCATAATTTTTGCTAAAATAGATTACCCAAATTTAAAGTCCTTAATAGACGGCGATCCAATCACGGATGAGAAAGCCTTTTGGCCATTTTTGGTTGAATCATAATTAATATAAACCTGAAGAAATGCACGAAAAGTGGATCCTAGTCATTTCAGTTTTTAGTTCCCAATCTCTTATAGGCCTCGATTTCAGTAAAATCGTATGTAAGGACTAATTTTTCATCTGATTGGATTTGGCAAAAGCTAAAGTACTTAGTACTTAGTTTAAGTTAGGTCGTTAGGTAGTAGGACTGATCCCCGCAGCAAAAGATATCACAGCAAAATTTGTTCCCTTGTGATTCTCAGAACTCCTAAATATGATCACCAGACAATTTTATAGACCAACCAAGCGCTATGAGCTTACCACAACTTTTTTCAGGTTGCTAATATCAATCCCAGCCAGATATTTCAACTACTGTATGACAGAAGCCGACACCTTGTCTACTTTCATGGCTGCCAAATGGAGCTTGCACAGATCAAATAGTTCAGAGGTTTGCTTGCTTTCCACTTTGGGTCAGAAAGAACTTATAACTGCACAAGTTTTGGTTGTTGATTTATGGTTTCCAAGCTCACAAGAGCTCCAAAGATCCAACGCCCGAGCGCAATAAGAGAGCGGAATATAGACTCGTTGTCAAACTGATAAAATTGGGATCTCTATCCAGCAACTTCATCGACTTTCCAGTTTCCAGCGATTTCCCTGTAACCTAGATTGCCAGGTCGGATGCCACAAATAAAAGTTTCAGACCTTGACTATTCGAGAACTAACTCACAGGTAGCTCGAAGCCATTATTGCAGTTTTGCTGGCGGAGTGAATTGACACCTTTCTGAAGAAATCTGTACTTTGTCGAAGTAATTCAAGTTATACTCAATTTAAAAAACTTTAACTTCCCAAGAGACCACCCTTTATTCCATCAGCCTTACAGTTAATGAAAAAATTCTGCTAGGCGTCCTAGTCTTATCTTTATTAAGAAGTATTCAAAAAAAGTCCGGTTATCATCCAAAAAGTTTCAAGCTCGAAACTTGGATATCTCCACTTCCGAATATTGGCTTTGTTTCGTTCCTCTTTAAGAAAGAGTTAAAGCCTACTTCAAGTCTTCAATCTTCCGCAGAAATGATATGGTGTGGCTTTCCGAACCAAACCTGCAGTTTCAGCAGCATAGTTCTGCTTGTAACACAAAAATAGACCGTAAGGCTTTTACTTCACTGTCAAAAACTCCTTTGATTCTAAGCACACTATTCTTTACCATAAGGACAGAGTTTCAGCCGCTATCTACCTGAATTTTTATTTAAGGAGCGCTTACCACATTTTCTTTTAAAATTGTCCGTTACATGATTATTATCATTTTTTCACCACATTGCAGACAACGACTGAATCATGCGCTTATCGAAGAAGGTTACGACATCAATCATGATCGCTATCCGGAGGGCTATCAAGAGGCGCCGCTGGCCTACGACGCTGTCTGGAGTGTGGCGCTAGCATTCAATAAGACAATGGAACGCCTCAAGCAACGACAGAAATCCTTACGAGATTTTACATACACAGACAAGGAAATTGCCGATGAAATTTATGCGGCGATGAATTCTACACAGTTCCTTGGCATATCGGTAAGTAAGCTAAAGTGGATATAAGCGGTATTGCAAACAGACAAACAATGTAGCTGAAGGGCTATACAGAAAGTTTTGGCTCAGCACAGACAGTTGCGAGACGCAAAGCAAAGTCCATATTCAAGGGTTTTAGCTTGTGAGCTCACTTACATACATATCTGTTGTTGATTGATTTGCGAGCGTTAACATTAGCTTTGTTGCAAATGGCTCCGTAGGCAATGTTGACTTGAATCGCTGTGGTTTTGTAGACAATTCATTTTTGTGCTGCCTCGGCACAGCGGCAGTTTGAGGGGATTCAATCGAATGGAAAGATGAGTCGTGAATTGAGGTGAAAATTGAAATTTGCCTTAAGTGAAGGTTAAGTACAAGAAAGGAGACTTTTGCTTTATAAATGTTAATATGTTTCCAATAATTACAACTTTAGTGACTAGTTTTATGGAATCCCGAAATTTCGGGATTTAAAAATAACACCTTCGGGATCCCGAAGTTTTCGTTACTTTTATGTGAGAAATAGTAACATCTGACAGTATAAGAATTTACAGTATAAGAATTTACTTTCAGACTGAAGACTTTTTTTGCGGTAAGGACGAGCATTGCTCCACCCTCGGTACTAACGCCTAACTTTTGGTCTCCGACAATGGCTCTACTATTTTGCGATTGCTTACTTATACCATTCTTAATTATCAATTATGTAGTATTCTTCATTTCTTGATCTAAACTTACATATATTATTTTGAAGTCCCGAAATTGTTAAGTTCGGGATCCATAAAATTTTTGCTGTGCAGTAAAGCATAAAAAAAAAACTTACGACACCAAAACTAGTGTTTTTATTTAATTAAACTTTTATAAGAATACCGAAATTTTGGGACTGACAAATTCAGGATTCCGAAATTTTTTTGGTGTGCAGTATAACCGAAACGCATTTTGGGCTTAAATAACACCATTTCTTCGATGAAACTTAAGAATTTTTGGGAGTAGTAATTTCGGGATCACGAAAACTTCCGTTGAAAGCGATTATTCGTTTCAACGACCATTTCTACTTATTTGGCTTGATTTAATTTTTTATATTACTAATCCCGAAAATTCGGGACTGACAGCTTCGGGATCCCGAAATTTTTTTGGTGTGCATCGTAAACCACAAGTACTTCGGACTTAATATACTACATATGCCAATTTTTTTCGATGGAACTTAGGTAAAAAGAGACTTTTCGCTCCAGCAATTATATTTAGTGGCTATTCACTATAGAAAATCCGCATCGATTTTAAACTTAACTCATTTGTAAACCTCTTTTAACCCAAAATATACACCAAAGCATACAACTTTTAAAAAATCTACTTTATGGTATTAATTAAGAGCAATGTATGTATGCAATGACTTCACAAAGTCGAACCGCAAATGAAAGTCAATGCTTATGCACAACTAATTGCAATTAAGTGTTGTTGAAAATTCTAGCACTCCCATGCAAGAGTTTTCAAACTTTCCACACACACACCCATACATCGACAAAACCATTGGCATGGAAACTAATGAATATGAATATGCCGAAAGCTAATAACTTCTCATATTTTCACGTTATGTAATTTTGCAAATGAAGCCAGCACTAAGTTGCTGTTTGCTGCTCTAAAGTTTTCACATAGATATTTGTTATGTAGTTGCTTGATTTCTTTATACTATATCTCCAAGCGTCGATTTGTTGCCAACGTTTGCTTTGCATTTTGTAAGCTTACGGCAGCGCTTCTGGCATGCAATTTACACAATGTATTAATTAATTTTGAAATTGGCAGCAAATTAGAGAATTACATGTCATTTGTGGCCTTTGTGCTAGGCGAGGAATTTGAGAGCAAAGCAACTTGGTTGGGATAAATGAGAGAATTTGTAATATTTATTCATGAGAATGCTAGTAATTTGTTGATGACCAGTTAAAGTCGTAGCAAATAGGCGGCACTTGGAAGCTTAGAGAAGTTTTGGACCTTTTACAAAACACCCTTTAATAAAACGATTCAGAAAATAGGGGTGTTGTCTCCAGCAACTTTTAGCTCATTTAATTACAGAGAGACAAAAAAACTAAGTGGCTCGTTTCACAAGGTCCAGCCGTTGACTTTATTTATTCCCACAGGAAAAAAGTATAATGGTGGGATATCACACGATCTTGGTGGCTTAGAGACCGAAATATTCTCACCGAAGTGTGCTCTCAATAAATCAATTGATTGATGCGATATGCTTGAAGTGGCGCCGTCTTGTTGAAACTAAATATCGTCAAGATCACAAGCTTTAATTTCACGTATGAAATAGTTGGTTTTCATGGCGCGATAACGGTCGCCAGTAACGGTTACGGTCTCCCCGACTTAATTTTTGAAGAAATATGGACCGTTGTTTCCAACGGACCTCAAACCACACATAACCGGTGTTTTTTCTGGATGAAACAACAGTTTTGTCCAAAATGCGGCAATTTGGCTTGTTTACATACCCATCGAACCAGAAATGGGGCGCTTGGGAAGATCGAGCACCTTTAGTTCTTACACAAGCTGTGTTTTGTACGTTTTAAATTTCAGATCTCGACGTAAAATGCGTCAAGTCCTTCCATACGATACTCTGAGTTGCTACGAAAGGCTGATGTCAGCACCAACATTAGCACTTAATGCCATTTTATACATATCAGCTGGGGACATATCTGGTATGTGCATGACGGCGTAAGCTGCTATTGGACTCAGGGAAGCTGACTATATGAGAATACATTCTGAATTCCGCTGCTACTACGGTCGCATACCTAATAACATAGACCACTACAACGCAGAATTTTGACCGTCTCTGCGCAGATAATTGAAGGTAGGTAGGAGGAAGAGTGTTCTATCGGTAGCTTTCCATCAACTATAGATTTAGGGTACCAAACCAATGTGGAGATAACTGCCATTAAAGTAGCAGTAAATATCTTGCTCTGGAGTGCAGCTTTCTTCAGCGAAAAATGCATTCTTTCAGCCAGGCGAACGGCAATACTGCCCTTAAGTTCGCTGTCAGTGTGCTCAAAAGTAGTTAACTAATATTCGACCTCCTTATTAGTAGCATTAAGCTACTTTGTTATCCAACATGTTTGGCCGCCGGGTATAGCGGAATCGTTGGAACTGAGCGGAATGAGCCGATGAGCTTGCTAAGGAAGGCACCTCTGCCGATTTCATATGATTGTTCTCATGATCACTGGTCAACCACCAAAACTTTTACGTCACAAGATCTTTCTGACCCAAAGTGTAGTACATGAGGTTCTCTAAACTACTTATTTTTAGCATGGCTCATGTCGCCGCCATAGAAAATATACCGGCTGGGCACTAATCAACAGTCTCACACGCTGTGAAGTTACATAACCTTTCGCAAATTGCCAAACTGTAGAGAAATAGCTGAGTTAGAATCATCTACATTTCCCCCTCAAGTGTGCAGATTTTGATATTAAGATTGAAAAATCTCGATAGACGGACCTTGGAAGAATGTGGCAAAGTGGTTAATGTTGTCTAATTTATGATGGATGAAATTGAAAAAATTAGCAAAGAAAATCAAATTGTACGACAGGGTTAACGCTTGCTGACAACATTTCTGTTCAGTTCGGTTTATGGTATGTACCTAGAAAGGAGTGGAATTTATGGTCATAGACTGGTTTCTAAGTATCAACGCCAAGTCAGCTTAGAAAAGCAAGATGTTATCGTCGGTAATCATGTCTTTAGCACAAACTCTTCCGTACGAAGAGTAGTACAAGAGTGCTTGAAAGACACATATTTTGTCGGATTTTTGCGCTTCAACTAGTAGAAGGAGATTTCATTAAAGGAAATCCTCAGTTCTACAATTTTGACTGCACTGAACTTATTTCGCACAAGCAATAAGCAGATGAGATTGATGCCTGCCGATGCCAAGGCAGTAGAGATCACATAAGCAGAAAGAACAGAAACTTTTATCTGAGAACGGACCGACCAAATTGGTTTCTACTCTTTCATTGAACTTTAGGATCTCTTTATAAGGCGAAAGATATGAGATCTTAATTATTAACTTTGTGATGGGGACAGAACGGTAAGATTTTGGGCCTTCAGAGGATCGTGATATTAGTACTCGTAGTATTGTGGGTTAAGTAATTTACTTGAAAGGACGACGATCTCAAATCGTAGCTACTTTAGAACTTTGAAAGTTTGGTTTCAAATTTGTAAAATAATATAAAGTAAGTATAACCACATGGTTAAACGATATGTTGAACAATATCTTTTTGGTGACACTCACCACGCTCTACGGAACCACTTCCCTCAAGCAACTGAGTAGTAATCAATATATAAAGCCATAGTGTTTTTCGAACAAATTTTGAACAGTTTTAAACATCAGTCTAACAAATTGGTAAGGCAGATAGCACTGCTTGCAATGTACAGTTATCACCAAGAATTTTAACTTTTTTGTTAACCACAACACACACTTATAAATATTTCAAAGCAATACCTGGCTGACGTTGCGTAATTTATTTGCAATTTAGGAAGAAACTTAGCCGTTTTTCTCGCTCTCTCCCGTCTCCCTTATCTTCGTCTCGCTGCGCATCCCATCCTCACTCATTTACTTTAAGACTTAATGGTTTCTTGTCTTAATTTTGACTGCCCACCTTTGACACTAAACATTTACAAATTTCTTCAGCTGATACAAGTGTGTCTTTGAACTTTTCCGAAACTTTATTTGCGGTAAAACGAATTTCTTTATGCAAACAGCGCCCTCTTATTGCATTTTGTATATGTGTGCGCTTGTGAGTGTGTTTGCGATGTTGATTTATTAGTAGGGAAAGCATTTAGTAGTCGCTCGTTACGAAAAGTTTGACAGCGTTAAAGTCTCGACTTTTGTGGTTTTACGTAGAAGTTTCACACCGCTTATCGGCTGAGTGTCAAAGAGTGCCGTTGGAGTTTCGTATTTCAATTTTTTTTTTTTGTAATATAAAAATATTCATTTTGATTTAGTTTTTACGAAAGTTTATTTGAAAGGTAAACGTGTTTATTTTTTGATTTCACCGTCTTGTGTTTTTGTTTTACTTTAAAAGTGAAGTGAATGCAAATTTTGGCCAAGCTGTCATGGGCAAGTAAAAGACCTAATTGCAAAATGGACTCTGTAAGGACAATGCTTAAGTTTTAATTATAAGATGTGGATATTGTCGTCGTAAAGGGTATTGTTCTTGTGAAGTAAGACATCAGACATACAATTGGGAGCCAGTAACTATGCTATGTTTCTGGTTTATAATTACTTGAAACAATTCGAGTTAAAAGCTCCGCTTTCGAATTAAATATTCTTCCTTAATTTCAGGCCTGAATAGTTATTGCGCAAATATTTGAAAAACATGTGTTGTGAAAAAGTTCCAAGAAAATCCGATGTTTTCGAGCCAAATTTTGTTCAGCGTTGAGACCCATTTCGAGCTCAATGGGTATGTAAACAAGCAAAATAGCCACATTTGGGACGAAATGCAACCTGAAGAGATTCATAAGTCGCCATTTCATGCAGGAAAAATAATGGTTTGGTGTGGTTTGTGAGTCGGTAGACTCATTGATACATATATTTTCAAAAATATGCCGGTGAGAACGTAAGCGTCAATGGCAACCTTTATCGCGCCATGATAACCGACTCAGATAACCGATCGATTGGTCACCAAGATCGTGTGCTATCACACCATTTCACTTTTCCTATGAGGATATGTAAAGACTAAGGCTATGCGGACAATCCCGCTTCGATTCAGGCCGTGGAGCAAAACATCGCTCTCTCTAAAAGGTCATCGAAAGTTGTGCTCAACGGTTGGACCATCTGAAACGTGACCGCTTTAATGGTTCTTGAGTAAATACCTGCTCGTGGTCAAGGAAGACATTATGACTATATACACAAAATAGAATTTGCACGCTGTAAGATAAGATTGTCGTAAGAGGCGACTAAAATAGGCACTATGGCTGTTTTTTTAGCTTGACCAGAAATTACTCAGCTTGAACTGATGTTATAGATTTTGATCGAGTTTCCTTCTAATGAAAAGACATTGGAAGTTTAAGCGGCAAATGTCACCAGTCATCGAGTCTGATAGGTGCTGAACTGGTAAAGGCAGGGTAAAAAATCTGACCGAAGACTTAAATCTGGTACTGCGGGTAACAGTTAGCCCAAGGAGTTCGCTCCAATCTGCTCATTGGGTTTCGCGCTTTGGTGAGATTCTTGGTGGCTTTGGTTTAAATCTAAGGGCAAGTGGAATTAAAAATTCATTTTAGTCCAACCGCACTGCGGCCGGGTGTCGGAGCAACAGCACGGCAGAGGTTTTAGATCGGCATCGAACCCGACCAAGGTGGAAAAGGTGTCCCTTTCACCCGACCAATTGTAACCAAATAACACTCGCAAAAAGCATGTAATATTTGAGACCACGATAAACGCATTGTTTTCATCTATGTGCGTTTAAGCGGCGTGAGACAAGGATAACACCATCAGGTACGCACATCAATCACAACGATTATTGTACAGCTTTTACAACACGCCACTTTTTAAGGGAAACAATGCAAATAATCGAAACCTTTTACTTTCATTAAACATTTGCGAACTGAATATTGGACTGCCGAAGAGTAAGAATTGGAGCTGGAAAGGAATTTCCCGTAAGAGGATTTCGAAAGGAGTCTCTAATATAGAAATATCAAGAGACTTATGTTGAATAGTAGAATCTTCAACAAATGAACTGAGAAGACACAAGAAAGATAAAATGTACTTGTATTGAAAGTCACTGCGATGAGTAAGAAACTGAATGTGGCTTTTATCCAAAAATATGTAATAAAACTGAAACGCGCGCGAATGGGAAATATAGAAAATTTCCCAACGTCTTGTATTTGCTAAAAGAATAAATTTTATCAAAGATCCCTAATTTTTTTCAAAATGAAATGTAGCCTATGTCAAATTGGAAGAATGTAGCATTCAACTGGTGAAAGAATTTTTTAAATCGGCCAAGTACTTTTTGAGCCTATTTATTACAAACATACAAAAATAGGTACAAATCTTTCCTCTTTATAATATTAGTATAGATTGTCTCTTCACATCTGAATTAAAATGTATCTTAGATCCCTAGAGCAACTACTTCAACTTGTTGAAAACTATATAACTTTAAGTTTTATACATTTAACAGTTATTTTAAGAAACTATGAGATGTCTCAGAGCCCTCAACTTAAACTCAATCATTAACAAAAAAGAGAAGGGTAACTTTTCTCAAGAAAAACACATTTGTATCACTTTGTATCTCCACTAAGAGAGCTTAGTATTCATGCGGGCTAAAAACCGTTGTGCGCAAAGAAAATGTAAAAAAAAAAATAAATAAAAACTGCTAAAGCGATTAGAAATGCAAAGTGTTGAGAAGTGAAATGCGATTAGGATGCCACAAAAGTGCAATCAAGTACATGCATAAACAACAAAGTGAATAAAAGGGGACAAGACAGGAATAATAAGTGCGATTGAATGAAGAAACTATCATAAAAAAGGTGACAGCAGAAAAAAAAAATACAAAAGCAAGGAATGAAAATAAATAAAAAGTAAGAAAAGGAGTTTGAATGATACATTGTGAAGAAAAGAGTACACGGAAATTGTAAAAAAACGCAAATGAATTATTCATCAATATTTATTTTCTAGCCTTCAAAGTAATCCCCGTAATCTCCACTAGATGTAAAGGGTGATTTTTTAAGAGCTTGATAACTTTTTTAAAAAAAAAAACGCATAAAATTTGCAAAATCTCATCGGTTCTTTATTTGAAACGTTAGATTGGTTCATGACATTTACTTTTTGAAGATAATTTCATTTAAATGTTGACCGCGGCTGCGTCTTAGGTGGTCCATTCGGAAAGTCCAATTTTGGGCAACTTTTTCGAGCATTTCGGCCGGAATAGCCCGAATTTCTTCGGAAATGTTGTCTTCCAAAGCTGGAATAGTTGCTGGCTTATTTCTGTAGACTTTAGACTTGACGTAGCCCCACAAAAAATAGTCTAAAGGCGTTAAATCGCATGATCTTGGTGGCCAACTTACGGGTCCATTTCTTGAGATGAATTGTTGTCCGAAGTTTTCCCTCAAAATGGCAATAGAATCGCGAGCTGTGTGGCATGTAGCGCCATCTTGTTGAAACCACATGTCAACCAAGTTCAGTTCTTCCATTTTTGGCAACAAAAAGTTTGTTAGCATCGAACGATAGCGATCGCCATTCACCGTAACGTTGCGTCCAACAGCATCTTTGAAAAAATACGGTCCAATGATTCCACCAGCGTACAAACCACACCAAACAGTGCATTTTTCGGGATGCATGGGCAGTTCTTGAACGGCTTCTGGTTGCTCTTCACCCCAAATGCGGCAATTTTGCTTATTTACGTAGCCATTCAACCAGAAATGAGCCTCATCGCTGAACAAAATTTGTCGATAAAACACATTTCGAACCGAACACTGATTTTGGTAATAAAATTCAATGATTTGCAAGCGTTGCTCGTTAGTAAGTCTATTCATGATGAAATGTCAAAGCATACTGAGCATCTTTCTCTTTGACACCATGTCTGAAATCCCACGTAATCTGTCAAATACTAATGCATGAAAATCCTAACCTCAAAAAAATCACCCGTTAGTACAGGTATGCCAATGATTTTTCCAGTCCTCGAAACCCATTTTATTAGAACTTTTCGGGCTGGCCTTCAACTCCTTCAGCGAATTTTCTTTTATCTCTTCGCGCGGTTGAAAACGGGTTCCACAGAGCGGCAATTTCAGATTGGGGACCAAGAAAAAATCACACCGCGCCAAATCTGGTGAATACGTGGTTGCTCGATGGCATTCATTGCGTTTTGACTTTAAATTTGGTCACAATCGTTACTCGCTGTGATGATGCACTATAAACGTATGAAATTCATGAATTGTTCTTCCGGAATTCCGACCATTCTTAACAGACTTTCTCACGCACACGCCTCAATATAACCAAATAGCCCCTCGGGAATAAATTCATGATGCACCAAACCACGAATACCGTAAAAACAATGAGCATCGGCTAGATTTCTGAACGACTTTGATGTGGTGTTTTTGGTTTCGGCTCGTTTTTTCTCTTCCGTTGCGATAATTTTTGACTTGTTTGCATGTCAAATTCATAAACCCAAATCTCGTCGCCAGTTATAATGCCCTCCATGAATATGGGATCGGTATACGCTAGATCAAGCATGTAGAAAGAGACCTTTTTACAGTACTATTTAAAAAAAAAAATCTGATTTATCGAGACGAGTGGAGCAAGAGCGCTTTCATACCCAAAATAACCATCAAAATCATTCAAAGGGACTCGCGTGAGATGGGAAGCTCTCTTGTCATCTCTCTATCACTTTTCAAATGATTTTCCAACACCATATCCTTTACTTTTTAATATTTTTATCAGTTCAAGAAATCGAAAGTTGTCCGGAATGAAATCTAATCGGCACAATTACCCATACGCTTTATTTAATTTAAGAGAGAAGGTTCCAAGTCACACTAAAGGAAGATGGATAGGGCAGAAGCCTGCGACACAACAACGGAATTTACACGGATGGATTCAAAGTGACCATTAAGGTTGAAGCCGGAATCTACCGCTGAGAGCCTGATCTCAGGTGACCCTTCAAACTTCCGCATTACTGCATTATTTTCTAGGCGGAAATGAGAATTATACAGGAGGAAGCTTTTGCAGTTGAGAAAGCCGCCGAGATAGCTAATAACTCAGGAAACAACAAAAAAAGGAATAAATATATGCGCCAATAGCCAGGCAGCTAGTACGTCAGAAAATGCCCAGGCAGGCAGTAGATATAGTGGCTGTCGGATAGCGTCTGCATATAAAGGGTGATTTTTTAAGAGCTTGATAACTTTTTTAAAAAAAAAAACGCATAAAATTTGCAAAATCTCATCGGTTCTTTATTTGAAACGTTAGATTGGTTCATGACATTTACTTTTTGAAGATAATTTCATTTAAATGTTGACCGCGGCTGCGTCTTAGGTGGTCCATTCGGAAAGTCCAATTTTGGGCAACTTTTTCGAGCATTTCGGCCGGAATAGCCCGAATTTCTTCGGAAATGTTGTCTTCCAAAGCTGGAATAGTTGCTGGCTTATTTCTGTAGACTTTAGACTTGACGTAGCCCCACAAAAAATAGTCTAAAGGCGTTAAATCGCATGATCTTGGTGGCCAACTTACGGGTCCATTTCTTGAGATGAATTGTTGTCCGAAGTTTTCCCTCAAAATGGCAATAGAATCGCGAGCTGTGTGGCATGTAGCGCCATCTTGTTGAAACCACATGTCAACCAAGTTCAGTTCTTCCATTTTTGGCAACAAAAAGTTTGTTAGCATCGAACGATAGCGATCGCCATTCACCGTAACGTTGCGTCCAACAGCATCTTTGAAAAAATACGGTCCAATGATTCCACCAGCGTACAAACCACACCAAACAGTGCATTTTTCGGGATGCATGGGCAGTTCTTGAACGGCTTCTGGTTGCTCTTCACCCCAAATGCGGCAATTTTGCTTATTTACGTAGCCATTCAACCAGAAATGAGCCTCATCGCTGAACAAAATTTGTCGATAAAAAAGCGGATTTTCTGCCAACTTTTCTAGGGCCCATTCACTGAAAATTCGACGTTGTGTCGTTAGTAAGTCTATTCATGATGAAATGTCAAAGCATACTGAGCATCTTTCTCTTTGACACCATGTCTGAAATCCCACGTAATCTGTCAAATACTAATGCATGAAAATCCTAACCTCAAAAAAATCACCCGTTACACTGGATTCTAGGTCACAAAGGAGTTCACAAAGGAGTTCCAAAAGTGCCATCCGTCTGGCTGTCAAACAAACACAAGAAACACGGAAGTCACTAAGCACAATATGCGGCAAAATTTACGAAAGGATTGAGAAGCGTATCAAGGGCGAGCTGGAATGCCTTAAATACATGCAGGATAGCTAAGACCATGTGCAAGAGACCTTTATAAAAAATCTTTTTTCTTACTCACACGGTCTCAAAGGGACTGCCGAACGGTTGTTGGCCTTTTGACGGGTCACAAGCTACTGGCATCACATGCGAGACGGTTGTGCATAAATGATAACGACACATGCAGAATGTGCAGAGAAGTTATCATGAGAGAGACGCTAGTACACCTACTATGCCTTTGTCCAGCACAACCTAGAACTCGACCCAAGTATTTCGGAGCTTCGGAGCTCAAAGGACTGAAGGAAGTCGGTCTTAAAGTTCGCTAAAAACGTTAACGTCCTGAGTGGCGAATTCTTCAACTCAAATTAAATTAAAACTTCAACTGGCATTGCTAAAAAACAGTAGTTTTATGTGTGGTGTGAGAGCTAGCCAGTATAACTTAACCTAACCCTTGGAGACAGACTGAGACATGTTTTGATCCTATGACATCCACTATAGGCATCAAGTCACATTATTATCAGAAAAAGGCAGATTTATTAAGTAAATACTGAAAAATGAGATTTTCCATAAAATAGGCGTTTAAGCTAGATATAGGCTCATACATATACAAACATAGATCTACCGTAAATTGCGAACTTAATTAAAGTGCTGCCACATTTTAGGGAAAAAACTGATACTGCAGCTATTTCGAAGAGAAATCACAAAAACAAATTTCGCTGCAACGAACACCAAACACATGCGCACACAAAGGGGGATATGCGAATGCATGTACCCAGTATGTTAAAACTCAAAAAGTGGCAGCAGCCAACAATGGCTGGTGAAGCCCTGGCAACCGGCAATCAGCAGCCAGTAGTCAGCAATGCGTAAATACACAAGTGAGAACATTTTTTGCGCCCCTGTGAATTGCACACTTGCCACGCCAAGTAAACACTCCGCACAGTCAGCTAACTAAGTAGCAACAGCAATAGCAACAACAAATGATAACTGTGCCGTTTCCTGCTTGACATAGCAACGGACTGGCATATCGACGGTCCTGCGGGACCCCATGCTCGGTTGCGTGCCACATGTCGCTCTACAATTTTTTTCTGCCATCCGTTTATTTTATTTTTTTATTAAAGCTCCAAAGGGGCGAGACTATCAATTCGCTACGGCATTGCAGGGAAGCAGCTTCTTTTTTCGGCTGACAACACCAGCATGCTTGTATGCGCGTTGCTTCTGCTAGGCACTAAAGTAGTCGAAACCTGCCGCTGTGTCTAGTGGTTACATGATGTTGTTAGCCGGGTGCCTGTGGTAGATGCGGTGCTGCGTTAAAAATGCTGCATATTTTTGGGCGCTGTAAAGTAGATGTTTTTCAGCGCAGACTTTTTTGGCAGTTAGCTTTCATGCAAGCAGCTGGAGCTGCAGAGTGCAATAATTCGCTTAAAAATTTAGCTAGACTGCCTAAAAGTAGGCAACAGTTTTTTGAAATCGAAGAGAAGCATGCCTTATATGCTTTTTCTGTATGCTCTACTTTACACAAAAACATTTTAATGTGAGTATAACCCATAATTCAAACTTTCCGAAAAAATTTGCCTAAAAGTAGGCAAAATTTTGTTTAAAATACATGTGCTCTTATTGTTATGTTAAAATTTGTGCTAAGTTTCATTCAATATCTTTGCGTAGCAGTAAAACAATTAGTTTTCGCGCCTAAAAGTAGGCAATATTTTACTAAAAATTTGTACCAAAGTCCATTCAATGGTTTTCCGCAGATACAAAAAAATTGGTTTTCACGCCCAAAAGTATGTATTTGTCACAATCGCCTGAAGATAGGCAACACTTCTTTGAAAGTTTACTTTTCCATATTTTTTGATTAAAATTTTTATTAAAACGTATGCTAAAATTTTGTTATTTCGATAAATACTGAGTTGGACGCCTAAAATTATGCAATATTTTTAATATCGGTTTTTTACCAAGGTCGCAAACCTAAAACTAGACAACTTGTTGAGCATAAAAGCAAGACACAAACTCATTTTGAAGATCAAAAAATTTAACTCTAAGTGGCACTGAAGAAAGAGGAAGCAGATCAAGGAGACCTCGTATTAAAACTTAAAAAATAAAAATTTTGAGTGCTAAATACTGCAGATATTGGTTCAAAATTTCAGTTTGTTGGATACTAAAGATATAACCTGTGAAAAACAAAATTGTTTTTGTTTTTACTTTCACACTATATGTGCTCTTAAGACAGCAATAAAGGTGGCCTACATTTAGGCGCATCAAAAATAATTTTTTTTTTTCAATTTCACACATTAATGATCCTGTGATCCAAAGTGGAATGTTGGATAATTTTATCCATATATCGGGCTTCTAATTCTTTTAGACAGCTCATTAGAAACTTGAAATGCAATATTCGAATTTTTAATATGTATTTAGTTCTATAAGAAACCGTGAAAATCAACTTGCTATTACTTCGTTTCAAATTTTCAAACTTTAAGATACATTTTTGAATACACCCCTTCAAGCAATATGAGCTAAAATATGCGTTGGCCATTAACTTCATCTGTAGAGAGCAACTATTAAATGGAAAAGTGCTTTTTTCTCAACTAACCGTCACTCGGAGTAACTGAATGCTGCAGTTAGTGCTTTTACCCTGAGTAACTAACACCATTTGCACTTTCATGGAATGCAAAGCAGAGTTGCCACGAGAAAAAAACTGCTTCCACTTACTAGAATATTCAAATAAAAAGTAACTTTAACAACTAAATAATGACGGTAATGCATTTTTCAACTTAAAAACGGTGCGAAAATAGACCAGACTGAAGGCTAAAGCAACAAAAAGTTTGAAAAAAAAATTATAAAAATAAAGTTAAGCGTTTGCTCGGTGCTTGAAATATATTTGTCGAGAGCAAATGCATTCACTTTCGCAATTGCAAATGTGCAGCAAATTTATAGCATGCTTTTAGGCGAATTGCTTTATACTATTAATTTATATACACTTAAGTGAGACAAAGCAATACATGAGTATACATATGGAAACTAAGTAATTGATACGAGCTGGAAGAAATGGAAAAAAAATATTTTCAAGAATTTTAATGCAACTCTTGATTATGGTCTGAGCCAAATCGGCCATACAATCTTCTAAAAAAATCTATGAAATGCTTATAATTTTTATGAAAAAAAATTATACCCATATAACTAACAGGGCTTATGTACCTGTAGGTACTTCCCTGGCTTTAACCTCTTCGTTTATATCCAAACTTAGCTCTTACTTTTTTTCATATAAAATCAAATTTAACAAATTTATCTCGTAGTTACGAAAATTTGTTTTTATATTTTTACAGGGCGTCGTTGCATTCAGCTCGCAAGGTGATCGTATTGCCTTAACCCAGATCGAACAAATGGTGAATGGAAAATATGAAAAATTGGGTTATTACGATACGCAGTTGGATAATTTAACGTGGTTAAATATGGAGCAGTGGAGTGGTGGAAAAGTAAGTACAGTTAAATTTAATTTTTAGGAGAATTTCTTGTGATTATATTTTTCATTTAGGCGACTCAAAACTTGCACATTGTTTGTTTGATTATATGAAAACCATAATTTAATTATTTTAATTAATTTATGAAACTCAGCCGCCTCTAGTGTTTCTTTTTTTTTTCAAATAAAGTCAATATATATTTGAACATGCTGTTCCGCTATTAAAAACTTTTGATACGCGGCCAAAAAGTAGGTTTATAATTATGAAAAAAATTATTAAAAAAAATATCCAACAATACAGTACAAAAATATTGAAAAAAGCATGAACCAGATTAATGATAAAAGGTACCCAGGAAAGCAGAGTATTGGAACTAAGAAAAATCTGAAACTAAATTTACGAAAAAAATACCCACATCGACCACCTAAGAGTAGACATTATAACTATTAACTCTACAACCTAAGATAACGTAATGTGTTTTCTCCATTTCGCCGCCAAAAACTGCTCTAAACAGTCTAGAAATAGAAACTTTTTAATAGAATAATTAAAAAAATATATCCACTATATGTATAACATTTATGCCAACAATTTTTCCAGTCCGAAAGAGAACTGTTGACGGCACTCTCTTTGAAAAAAAATTTGGTTTATCAGCATGAGTAGAGCAAAAACGTGTCTTGTACGCCAAATTTACACGAAAATCATACGAACGGACTCACTCGAGGTGTCGAGCTCTCTTGCCATTTCTCTACTACTTGCTAACGACTTTCAAGCATTATTTTTCGCTTTTTTAATATTATCATCAATTGACGAGATCGAAGGTCGTTCATAATGATGTCTTTATGATCCCGTGACCATCGTTGACGGCTTTTTATTTTCGATAAAACTAAACCTACGTAAGCCTTTTCCAATATTGCATGAAATGTCTTGCGAGAATATCGTCGCTAGTTACTTCTCTTAATCGCACAAGAAAATGAACTGTGAAAAGCATGTCTGTCGTTGCCACCGAAAAAGAAAACTAGAGTATCAATTCAAATCTCTAAACATTCTGCAAGGACTACTGGCTTTTCATTTCCTTTCAATATATAAGCGTCCATTAGCGCCTGCCTTAACAAAAACTGCTCACGCCAGCTTTAATCCACCCACATGTGAAAGGTGTAAGTCAATCATATTCGCTTGCCATTTACTTTAGTGTTGATGCCACACTGCCTGCCAGCAATAAAAAGCGCCACACTTTGACTTAACAACTCAGCGTCCAAGCCAACCAATTGGAAGTCCATATCCACAGTTATTTCAATGCCAGCCTACAAGGAATATGTATGAAAGGCAAGTGCTGGCGTCCTTGACTCGCATGTGCTTGCATATTTAAGAAAATTATTCAAATAAGCCAGCAGCTCAATTCACACCGTCGCTCAAAGGCGGCAACCGAGCGCAGCACTCAGCCACTTCACAACTCACTCACTTCGCGCCGAACGTTTAACTTGAGCAGGTGATAAAATGAAGCTCACTTCAATGCGCAAAGCTAAGGTAGTATAAAGGATGTTCGCACAGACATATATTATATACACAGATATATACTACATATATATATTCCAAAAGTGACTCTGCAAAAGTGAGTCGGCGCTCTTTTATAAAGCCTTTTCACTACCGACTTGCCGCTGTTGATTTGCTGACGGAAGTGCTTGAGAATAAATCATTGCTTTTTTAGGCAAATTCACCAACCTACAACAACAACAACAAAATTACAATTTCAGATTGTGTTGAAAAATAAAAATAAAAAAAAAGGACGCCGAAATCACAACAACTGTCCGCTAAGCGTATAAGAGAGCGAGCAAGTCTCTGACTGAGTAGGAGTGTGCCATGGCGTATACGTGAAATTGAAGGATTATTTGATTTCGTGCGGCAAATGGATGTGAAAAGTGCACTTTACCAAGCGCCAGTGGGCAATGAATTGAATTTGTCAGCCGTTGTGTGGACTCTAACACCTGCACAAACATATTTCAGACACACACACACACACACATATACATTCTCTGGCTTTCGCCTATTTCATCTATTTCCACTACATACCATTTCGGCTTGTCGTCGATTTTTTAATAGGCGCACAGAGTTAGACAGCCGACGAAACTACGAAATGCCTTGCTTGCTGAGAAGAGCAGGCAGTCGCTTCACTGTCTATGTGTGCATGTTTGTGTATATATATTCATAGGTGTGTATGTATGCATGCCTCTGTGTGTCTGAAAATGGCTTCTCGAATATGCAGAGTGAAAATTGATTACACCCACGCACTAGCGACACACACAATCGCACACACACACACATGCACACACCCACAGAGCCACCGTTAGCCAGTTATTTGAAATCGTATCGCTCACTAACTGTTAAGCATTTCAAGTGTGCAAATGCAATCTAAAACGTATTTATAAATGTGAATGCCTCACTTTTTTCGCTTTTACCCACTAAATGTGGTGCGCACACCTATTCGTAGCGCCAGTAATATGTGTCTATGCGTGTGTATCAATTTGCATGTATTTGACGTTGAATTTGAATTGCTGCCGTGAAAAAATTATGCTGCTCCATTTGGGTATGCCTCGATTGTGGCACGTTAGGCGCAGCCGAGTGTGAATGATATATTTACAGTGGAAAAATGGTGCAAATTGCTTTTTGCGGGTTATTCGCACACACGAGTGGACCATCAATGCAGTGTAGTCGGCGTGGTGGGGCGTATACGTAATTTTTTTTTTTTGTTGAGTGAATTTTAATTATTGTTATTATGTGGTTTATTTTGGCGGTGAATGGTAGGGCAATGGAATTGATAGCTTCATGACAGCTGAAATACAGTTAAATGGAGAGTAATTTGGAGAGTAATACAACAAAAAGCACTGGCTATGCCAAAATATTAATTATAAACACAAAATCAGTTAAATTTATACGGACGTTTAATCTTTTCATTTCAACAGGATTGCCATATTTTGAAAAAAAATATAATAATTTTTGGAATTTTTTTTTTAATATAAACCGCCAGCATGTAAAATAAGTAAAATATATACATTTTTTTGATTTGGACAAGGTTGCCATATTAAGAAAATATTTATTAAAAAAAATTTTAAAAACATACCTCCGATTTTTACTATAAACAGAAAATCTGTAACTAGGTGAAGAATATTATTTTTTTGATTTTTAACAAGGTTGCCATATTTGGAAAAAAACTATTTGTTGAATAAATTTTGAGCATTAACCGAAAATCATTTAAATTAATGAAGAGGTTTAATTTTTTTCATATGAACAAGGTTGCCATATTTGGAAAAAAATTTGAAAAAATTTTTACTATAAACAGAAAATCTGTAAAATGAGAGAATAATCTTCATTTTTGATACGGAAAGGTTTGCTATATTTAAAAAAAACATAATTTTTGAAAACGAAGTAATTAGTCAATTATGCGAATTATTCCGTTCCAATGAAAACGACTTACTTATGTAGCTCTTCAGATGTTACCAAAAAAATTAGATTGGAATAGGGTTGCCATATATCGATATAATTTTATGTTCTGAGCTATACCGATCCGAAAGCAAACCATCTTTAATTTTGAAAAGCAGTATTTATATTGCACAAAGCAAATAACATTTTTAAGAGAGTTGCCGTATTTTCTAAATTTTGTCAACACAAAAAATTCACCAAACAAAACTAGCTTGAATTTTTATTAAAACGTTTTTTTTTTTCAAAACGATTGAAAACTTTAATGCAAAATAAAGAATGAAATAAATAATACAATTTTTTATGCAATTAATTATGAAAACAATATTTTTTTGCAACCAATTAAAAAAAACAATAGTAATAATTTTAAATATTTTTTTGATTATTTTTTTTTTTTTAATTATAAAGATATTATTTTAAAAATTATTAAGGAATACTAAGACGAAATAAAAAACGGCATAGTTATTTTTTTTTTTTGCAAATAATATTTTTTTTAATTTGTTGGAAATAAATTTTTTGTGAAAATTTATTTTTTTTTTTGTAATTAAACTTGTTTTTTTTTTTAAATAAAGTTTCGAATTTTTTTGCTAATATTTTTACCACATATTACTAATTTTTATAAAAAACAATTTCTTAGAATAAAACTTTTTTGTTAATTTTTTTCAGATGCAATCAATTTAAAAAAAAAATAAATTTTACCATACCCATTTACAACCAAGGTGTCAAAAAATAAGTTTTTTTAAAATTTTCAGTTTTTTATTGATTTATACCATCGCAGAGATGAACAAAAAAAAAATTTTTTTTTTTTTTTTTTCCTACATATAGGAAAATTTTGCTGTACCCACACGAGTACAATGGTCAAAAGTGTATAAATATTTATGAGTGGGCTATTTTAAAACAGTCGCGTTCCACGCACAAAGCAGTACCACATAGCTCGCAAATCCACCTGATTCGTTTATGACAGACTCTGCACCTAAGAGGCTTGAGGATTCTCTTTGGAAAATGTGCTCCTCCAGCTGTAGAAACACTTGGAGCTAACGCGCGCTTAGAATATCTTTTCAATGTGTAGTGTCGTAGGTAGTATCGCGTAATATCACGTTGATAATCTTTGGTACTATTATTCACGTCTTTGTACAGCTTCCAAGCGTTTACCATTGTGGAGCACATCATCGAAGTAAACAGCGGCCACCACCATTTTTTGCCTCGAATCCCAATTTTGTATGCATTTACGGCTTGATCATGTAGATCAACACCGCCCATACCGTGGTTGTAATTTGAAAGTAAATTTGGCTGAGGTATACTTATCTTTTTTTGTTCCAGTTTTGACCAACGCTTTACGTATTTCAATGGTTCAACCGTATCAAAATTAGTTCCCATAGTTACGACATTATTGTCATTCCACTTGACAAACAATATTTTATTATTGTGGTCGTATTTGATCTCGAAATATCCTCTTGCTTGTTTTTGGAAATATTTATTTGAATTCAAAGGACATTTTTTAGTTCTATTTTCTCTTGTTGTTCCTACGGCTTTGAAGTTTTTCTCACGCAATATACGTAGAAGTTCATGACTTGTGAAAAAATTGTCAAAATAGATAATATGATCGCTTGGGTTATTTATGGTTTTTATTAGATCAAACACAACTCGAGATCCAAGGGGAAGATGTCTTGTATCACTATCAACATTTTTAGCACCACAGTAAGTATCAAATTGGTACAAGTACCCACAGCTACTGGTCAGCATCCAATTTTTAAATCCGAATCTTACGGGCTTTCCTTTGATGAATTGTTTCGCTGAATGATGGCCAAAATATTTTACCATTGCCTCGTCAATTGAAAGCTTTTCGTGCATAAAACCCCACCTTTGAAACTTTTCGCATAATAGATTCGACAGTGGGCGAGTTTTTGCCATTTTATCAGACTTGTCAATTTCATTATTGTTTGTAAAATGAATGTGGCGTTTTATTTCCAAAAGTCTGTTTTTAGAAATGTTATTGCTTACAAGAGGTGATAACGTGTCTTCATCCAATTGCCAGTACATAGATTCTCTCGGCATTGAATGGTAACCAGAGTAAAATAAAATGCCTAAAAAGACTTTTAGATCATCTTCGTCGAATTTAAATTTATGCGAATTTTTTTGAGAAGCATACAAATGCGTTTGTTCTATGATCAGTTGTACAACATCTTTATCAAACAGTGTCTCAAATACCTCAACAGGACTTTTACCATCCAAATCCATTTTCATTTTCATCTTATTTTCTATATATATAGTAGTCGAATCCATTTTCAAGTTGCATGCTTCGTTGTTCCAAATAGGGCTTACAGAACGTATTTCAGCACCCATTCTTTGTTATGCTGTTATTGAATACTTCAACGCATCCGGCAACGTCACCAGGCAAGTTCATTTCATTTATGTTATCTTCATCACCTTCCTCTTCGTCAGTATTGGCATCGACATCAGGAGGAATCATAACGATATCGACGTTATCTGCCTCATCATCATCCGCGATGTCAGCTAAAGCCTGTGAAAGTTGTTTATAACTCTTTCCGTAAAAACAAGAAGTGGAAATAGCCATCCTAACCAAAAGATACAATTTTTTATTTTACCTACACATTTTGCCATTGTACCTAAGCGGGTACACAACTTTTAAAAGGCACATACCTCAAATAAGAATAGGTTTATCAAATGGGTTTTTTTGTAAAATTGATCTCTTTAGTCTTATCTCACACAACACAAAATTTTAAAACTAACAACTGAGAGATAATAGCTCATCAACAGCAAAATAATGACTAAAGGCACAAAATCACACAATATGAAAAAACCGCACAGAAGTTGACGCCACAAAAAGTGCCGTTATGAATTCGCGTGAAGCGAATGTATTTTTTTGTTGTTTCTAGGAAGAAAACTATACATATGATCAAAAATTCGTATGCAAATACTTAGCATTGAGTTACGCCACATGCCTAAACTTGACGGATTTTCTGTACACAAGCGAGTACAATGGTTGTAAATGGGTTAATAAATATACAACCTAAAACAAAAATTTTTTCGGCAATTTTTTTTATATATTTTACAGATTTTATTTAAAAAAAAACCAAATTTCACTATACGAACTTAAAATAAATTGAATTTTTTTGTGGGTTGCTACTTTTCTGTATTTTTTTTTTTTTTTCTCAAGTAAAATTCTTCAAAATACCATAAGCTGCTACCATTGAATATTGGCCCACATCTCATGCATTCATATCAACTCTAGAAATCTTATCGCCTACTGAAAAAAGAAAATGGAAATAACAGTAAATCCTCTCTTCTTTCACTCCAACTCACTACACACTCATTAAAAACTTCCGGCGCTCACGAAGCACATGATGTCCCCAGCACATTGCAATTAATCGCCTCTTCTACTTTACTGCCATTTTGCATGTGCAAAACTTTTCCCCACTGACTAGCCGCCTTGGCATTTTTCAGTACGCCTTCGCACAGAACTTGTGCACCACAGCATCAATGACAGTTCGATTGCCTTAATTACTGATGAAGTTACGCCGTTCTCTCTCTCTCTGCTGGCAGCTGCACTATTAAATATTACATAACCGCCTCTACCACGGCGACTTGGTGAACTCTTCGCTGCTTGCTTTGCGCACAAGTTCTTGTGTTTGTGTATGTATTGGGGTTGACAACTGCATGGCATTGCAGTTAAATTGCTGTCGCTGGTAATTCTTTGCATGCTAATTTTGCGGAATGCCAATTTGTGCCAAATCGTACGGTATTTTGTTTGCTCTTTTCCCCCATTTCTTTCATTTTAATTTTTGAGAGCTCTCTCCCTTTTTTTTTTTTTTGGTGAAATCTCACTGGAATAGTTTGCACAAAAACATTTAATGGCAAAAGTCGCCAGGCATTGATTGATTTTGGTCGCAGCATTCGCTCGATTGCCTTCCTCTCTTCTTCTTGCTTGCTAAACTGGGGCAGGCAATAAATTTTATTCGAGCTGCAGTTAGTTGGGAAGAGGAAGAAATGCTCAAGTGTGGCGCTTGGATGAATTTTTAATGAGTGTATATGGATCTGATTTTAATGTATGCGAATTTTGAGAGTTTTCGTGATTTGACAGAGAATAATGATAGGTTAGATGCATAAAAAATGATCGCATTGAATGTTACGTATACGCCTAGTATCACATAGGCAAACTCTAGTGTATTCATAAGTCAAAATTATTGTTCCCAAAAAAAAATTCATCAGATGTTTCAAATAAAATAGCGGCAAATAATAAGCACATGTACAATATTTTTTTTTTTTTTTTTAATTTTGAACACATTTCTAACTACAAAACATTTTTATTATATTTTTGTATTTTCTATAAATTTCCAGGTACCTCAGGATCGCACAATTGTACGTCGCGTCTTACGCACAGTATCGCTGCCATTATTTGTCTGCATGTGTACAATTTCAAGTTGTGGTATATTAGTAGCCTTAGCACTCATTGTATTCAACATATGGAATAAGCATAGAAGGTGAGTACTTTTGAGATTCATTAAATTATGTTCAAAATAGCTACATTACCTTGAGAAACTTTAGCATTACAAAGAAAAATATATAATATATATTAACGTTTATATTTCTATCTAACTAAAGTAATTATACTACATGAACCAATAATGGAAAAAATAAACCTCTAAGTGCCAGAACTATGAAACAATTATATAAACTTCGGGAGAATTACAAAATTTAAGAAGTAGTTAAAAAAAAGTTTTTGAAAGAGCATTAAAATAGGTTGAGACCAGAATAGCTCAGCACCAGAATAGCTGAAACCACAGTAGAAGATACCAAAACTAGTCTCGGCACTACAAAAGGCTGCTCACAGGTAAGGCTCCACCCTGGGCGAGCTTCCAGTTTTGCTGTCAAGGTTATGCGAATGACATTTTGATTACAGTCAGAGGCAAATTCGAGGACATTCTCTGTGACTTAATACAAACGGGTTTAAGCCTGGATAAATGATGGTGCATCAAGCCCTCAAAGACGAAGATCGGCCCGTCCACGAGACGTAGGTCACTGTGCGTCGTCAAGAACCTAACTCTTGGAGGCAGAGCGATAGGGATGACCAACATGGCCAAATATCTTCGTCGCAGGTGTGGGACGTTGTTTGGGCTTCAATAGCTTCGGTAGGCAAGTAAGGGTATATTGGTCTTTGGCAATTTGCCGGGGATATGTGAGACTTTGTGATTTAGAAGAGAGCACAATAGAACTAAGGTCGCACTGCATTCTTCGTTTACCTTTCTTATCTTATCTTATCTTATCTTATCTTAACAAATTGAGATTTCCTAAAAAAACTCTAATAAACTGCCCAAGGCTGTTTAGGAAAAAAATTGAAAACATTATTGCCACCTATCAATAAAAAAAAATTAATTTCATTCAGCATATAAAATGTTATTAGCAACTATTCATGGATTTTTTTTGGAAAGTTGCCAGCGCCCAAAAAATATTTTAGTAAGTAATTTCATAAACCTGTGGAGAATTACATAAATTATGAAAGAATTAAAAATGTGTTCAAAAACTCTACTAATTTGCTTTAAAAAAATATGCAAACAGGGTAGCCACCTATCAAAAAAAAAAATTAATTAAAAATATCAATTGTTATTAAAAAAGCATAAAACGTGATATTTCTTGAAGCTGTTTTAAATCTCTTATCACTCAATAAGAAAAAATTTAAAATTAGAGTTGTCACCTATTAAAAAAAGTTGTAAATTTAATTAAGCATATGAAATGTTATTAAAAACGTATAAAAAATATTTCGAGAGCTGTTTTCAATTTCATAACATACAATAAGAAAAATTCTATAAATAGAGTTGCCACCTTTCAAAAAAAAAATATTTAAAAAATATTTAACAAACACATAAATTATTATTAGCAATCATTGAAGGAGTTTTTACTAAAATCTTGTTCCAAAAAGAGTTGCCAGCTCGCCAAAGTCCGCAAGTTTTGAAACCAAATTTATATGTAGGCCCATGAAGAGTTACAAACTTAAATAAATTAATATCTCAAGAAGGAAATTTAAGTTAAATCAGAAAGGTATTCCTTTACTAAACACTTACTTTGTTGTACGTCTCCACAAGGCATAACTCTCCATGAAGGCATAACTCTCTTTTATTCACATCCCTAACAATTAGAGTGGAATTTCACACAGTTGGTGACACAACTCTATACATCTCTTCTTATAATCTTTCACAATCTCCCTATCTTTATCACACTTTCGCTCTCCTTCTTTCTTTCTCTCTAATATTTGTTTTGCTCTAACTCGATTGGTATCTGTCTATCCCTCTCTCCCTGCCTATCAATCCCAACATCTCTCTCTTTCTCCGTCGCACTCTGTATGCCTCTCACTAGGTATATCTATATCACTCTCTCTTTTCTCAGTTCTCAGTTCTCGAATTTAATTGGCAATACTACACTTTTACACTTAAAGTGAGATAAAAACTTCCTTCAACTGATCATTTTTATTTCAAGAATTCTTAAATTGCTTCAGACTTTCACTACAAAACTTTGTCTGCCCCCACTTCGCTTGCCACAAGCAGCAAGTAACATATCACAATAAGCCATCTTCTCTACAACAAGCGTAATGTTTACATTCTCCAGCTAATCTCAGCTACATTTCACCCGGGCAAGACGACTCGAGCAAATGCTTAACGCTGTTTAAATTGTTTCCTTTCATTAGCGCGCTGCCGTTGATGTGCTTAATTAAATGGAAGCGTACTCGTACAAGTGATAGGAAGACGAACGAACGCAGTAAAAGAAATATTTGCTAACTTCAGATGTTGCAGCCAATCTCGGCTGCAAGTAAGACTAGAAATAGAAATCTAATGCAACAATGTTGACAGAAATTACAAGCACATTGTTGCATTTGACTTTAATTTGTATGCTTGAATTGTGAGCTTTGCAGCACGCAGGAGCGAGTCACTGGGCAACAGCTTTGGTTGCGGGGCATAGGTTCGTGTATGTGTGGTGCATGAGGTCCAGATTCTAATTGCTTGCAATTTACTTAAGCAGTGAGTTCATTTGTTGCACATAGTGACCGCAAATACAGTTAGATGCTGACAAACGCTACTGAAACTGTGGTTACTCATACGACGTGTGAACCTCTTAGCAGAGTGCCCTTAGAGACAATATCAGTTCAGCATATGCCTAGAATTAGGGAAAGATTTCCATTTTTAAACTAAAATTTCTTTGAAAATTTCGAATTTATCTTGGAAATATATTTTAGAAAGATGTATTAGGAAAACCATAGAATATTTCTGAATGAAGAAAAATCCAAAAACCCAAGTTTATGATCAAAATTTGTTGAATCAAATGTCAGCTATTTTTATTATATTATAATATGTTGTTTTTGTGATTTTGTTCAATAAACACCAGTTTAAGTAAGGTTACAAATCTGAGCTCGAAGGCAAGAAAATTAAACTGGTAATGCAAGATGTGCTCTAATAGAGAAGTGTAAGATTAATTTTATACTGTTCCGACCAGGAAAGATGAATTTGATAGAGTTTTGAATTAAAAAAACCATCACCAGCTATTAGGTCTATCTGGAAAAGTCTAAAGGCGCTTTTTTTCAAAGTTTAATAAACATTTTAGGATCCTGAAAACATTATTCAAATCAAAGAATAGTGAAAATAATATTTTTTTTTATTAAAAAAGGGAATTTTTATTAATTTTTTTTTTAAATAATTTTTAGCATATTTCTTGATGTCTGATACTTTTCAAAAACTGCTGTTAAACTGAATACTTTGCAAGCATATCTTATATATATGTTAGGAAACCAATATTTATGCAGTTCCAGAAAACCACTTAAAAGAAAAAGAAAAATGGTCTTTAGATCTAAAGGAACGCGACCATTTTACTAAGAATACCAAATTTCAAAATATAGTGAACTCATCATGAGACAGCAACCAGACTAAGTGATTAAGTTCCAACAAATTTTTGTGCAGTCTGCCATTGAGGTTGTAAGTTGTAATTCCAATCTTGGGTAGAAATCTTCAGAACTAGAAATAAGTGAAATCGAAAGTTGCTGTTGTAATTAAGCACTAACTCTACAATTTATTTATTCTTCGAAAAAGCTACCTACGCCTAAATGATGCCAGATCCTGTGCTAGCAAGTTGAGTGGAACTGGGAAAAGTTATTGTTATAACTTTCTCTTTCCCCCTTTTTCATTCTCTATACTTATTTCATAATCTCTCAATCCCTCTCTCACCATCTCTCTGCATCATTGTTTCGTTTATATTTCGAAAAAGGCTATCGAGACATAAATTATACCAGATCCTGCCCTAACAAGATAAGTAATACTGAGAAAGTTGTTGTTATAATTTTCTATTTTTCTTCTTTTCATTCTTTTTGTGTCTTTTTTAATATTTATTTCTCTCTAAACTCATCTCTCACCACGTCTCTGCTCCATTTTTTCATTTCTATTACGAAAAAGACTATCGAGGCATAAATTATAGCTGATCCTGTCTTAACAAGTTGAGTAAAACCGGGAAAATATTGTGTTATAACTCTCAATCCCTTTTTAATTCTCTTTCTGTGTTTTTTAATCTTTTTTACCTCTCTCAAACCTCCTCTCGCTATGTATCTATCTATCACTTTGGCTATCTCTTCGCTCTCCATTATTCTCAATCTGTCCCTCTCTCGTTCATTCTGGCTATTCATCAGATTCTCCCTGTCTCTCCCCTCTTTTTGTCATTCAACTATCTTTTTCCTCCATACACTATCTATCTCTCCCACTCCCTTACTTTTTTCTATTTCTAACACTCTCCATTTTTCTCTCTTTCTATCGATCTCACTCTAAATCTTGCTGTCGCTCTCTATTTTCCACTCTCTCTGTTACTCTCTCTCCTCTCTCTATCTCTCTTTAGAATAATAAAAAATAAATCATATTTTTGTCCTTACGTTGTTTCTCACAGTAACTTTCTCTTCCTTTTAGGCTCACGCTGACTATTCCTCTCACTATTCCTATCTCTCTCCTTTGCTTTATCTCTGGCACCATCTCTCTCACACTCTCTTCATCTATTATACTCCCTAAATCAGTTTTTCTTTCTAGCTCTCACGCTCCACTCTCTCTGTTTTTCTCAATCCCTCTCTCTCTTCATTCCACCATTTCTCTCGGTCTTTCACTGTCTACTGTTCTCACTCTCTGTGTGTCTCTCCCCCTTCCGAGTTGATAAGAAATCTTATTTTTGTCCTTATGTTATTTCTTCGTCTCACAGTTACTCAAACAATTTTCCTTACTCTCCTAAACTCTCTTCCTATCTTTATGTCTCACACTGTCTCTATCTCCAACTACCACACTTTTTCTATATTTCTTTCTATATTTCTCTTTGTATCTAGTTTCCCTCTTTCTATTATACTCACCCTCTCGATCTTACTCTTATCACTCAAAATCTCTCAATTTGTTACTTTCTCTATATCTCTCTCGTTCTCTAAAACTATCTCTCTCACACTCAAACTCTTTCTCTATCCATAATTTCGCCACAGTTTTATTCAAATAGTTGTAATCGAAAAAAAAATCTTTCTTTCTAGTCTTTAAGAATTGTATTTCAAAGACGAGTGTAAAATTACATGATGACCGGTTGAGCAGTTCTCGAGAAATCTTGCCAATCGACTGTTAAAACACAGTTTAGAGAAAAACGTGTTTAAAGACAACGCACTTAGCCTAACTAGCCTCGAGCGCACAAGTTCTCAAGACTGAATCTCCGAAACTATTACTCGGACAAACTTAAAACTTTAGGACAATATTTTAGAGGTGTTTGCAGAATTTAATAACACAATAAAAAATTGGATTTTTTGAAACTCGTAAAACCATGTAACTTCTTAAGAAGAAGGAAGAGGGAAATTATGTGAGCAATTGGTAGAACTGCTCTCATTTAAAAAGTCTTTTAGGTCTGAAAATCATGATGTAACCCCAATAAACGTGAAATAGTTTTGAAAACTTAATATCGAATTGAAATTACTTCAAAAATTTCATTCTTTCGTAAATATTAAATATGCACAAGTGTTTCTTTTACATATGACTCAAGCAGCTCACGATTTCCGGTCTTTGACCAAGTACCCTCTGGGTAGCCTAAGAACATCCGTTTGAAGGCGAGCTAAAGTGAGAAGGCGAAATATTCCCTACTTAGGGTTGTACGCTGGGTTTGGAACCCGCCATGTAAAAAAAACACCCCCAATGAAAGGAAATCTCCTGTCATCAAACAAACAGTCGTCGCACTCGCGACTTGGCTCTCACGTCACTGTTGACAGTCATAACTTTGAAGTTATAGATAATTTCGTCTATTTAGGAACCAGCATTAACACCACCAACAATGTCAGCCTGGAAATCCAACGCAGGATTACTCTTGGACTGAGTAGGCAATTGAAAAGTAAAGTCCTCTCTCGACGAACAAAAGCCAAACTCTATAAGTCGCTCATAATTTCCGTACTGCTATATGGTGGAGAGGCTTGGACGATGACAACAACCGATGAGTTGGCGCTACGAGTTTTCAAGAGAAAGGTTCTGCGAAAGATTTATGGTCCTTTGCGCATTGCCAATCACACTTAACTCTTGCGCATCGCATTTTTTACGCGAATTCAACAGACAACCCCACCAGCTTATAACGAAACATATGCAACCGACGACAAAAGGAGGACACAACTAATCGTAATTTAGAAATTTTTATAGCAACAAACCCATTACAGAAAGGAAAGGAGCAGCCGACACACATAAGTGCACAAATGTCATGAACAAGCATTTTGTAGTTAAAACAAAAGAGTTCCCCGCATATGCAGAAACACCTGCAAAGTTCCATATATATGTATATATTTGTATGTACCATATACGAGCACCACACAGCTCTAGCCAAAAAGTGGTCGGTATTCATGCAACAAATGAGCGCTTGCAACACCTGCCACTATTAAAGTCAACTTCAAGCAACACAATTTACGCTTCGATGGATTACTTTGTGCTACAGCGCTCACCTGTATTTAGAGTGAGCTCAAGGGTGAGCAGCTGAGATTTTGGGAAATTATGCATATGTTGCATATATGTATGTATGTATGAGCATTCACACTGCTTTTGCTTTCATGGCATGCATTTAAGTTGCACTCAGCGTGCTGTTGTTGCAAGTTGGGGGAGTACCACAAAACCACAAGAGTAGCTATTGTTAAGCAGCAACACATTGGTTAATGCTTCTAAAGCCACCAGACATACACATACATATGTTGTTTTTTGGGAAGATTTGTGTGCATACAGGCGCTTTTGTTCAAAGTGTTGCCTTATGTTTGCACTTTTTTTGGCGTAAGTGCGTACACTTTTCATGTATTTTTTGGTAATATATTTTTGGAGTTGATAATGTGGTGTAGTTAGGGTTGGAAGCTAATTTTATGTTTTAAAGTCACTATGGCGCATGTACTTATATACACAAAACATGAAAAAATGCTAAATTCTGTTGCATCAAAGCTAGAATATCCTTCAGTTTGTATGACAGCTATATGTTATAGTGATCCGTTCTCAGCAATTTCTTCGGAGATTATATTGTGACCTTGTAAAACAACTGATGCCAAATTTCGTGAATATATCTCGCAAAATGCAAAAGTTTTTCATACAAGCTCTTAATTTCGAACATTCAGTTTGTATGGCAACTATATGCTATAGTGGTTCGATTTGAACAATTTCTTCGGAGCTTATGTTGTTGCCTTGCGTAAGAATTTGTACCAAATTTGGTTAGAATATCTCGTCAATTGAAAAAGTTTTTCATACAAGCACATGGTTCCGAACGTTCAGTTTGTATGACAGCTATAAGTTATTTTGCTCCAATATAAACAATTTCTTCAGAGATTATATTATTACTTTGCATAACAACTCATGCCAAATTTCGTCAAGATATCTCGTTAAATACAAAAGTTTTCCTTACAAGCTCTTGATTCTGAACGTTCAGTTTGTATGACAGCTATATGATATAGTGGCGCGTTATTAGTGATTCCTAAACATGAGCAGCTTTTTGTAGAGAAAAGGATGTCGGCAAAATATCAGGGTGATATCTCAAAAACTGAGGGAATAATTCGCTTATCTAGACACAAAGCGACAGACGTTTCCTTCTGAGTGTTAAAAACTTCGTGGCAAACTTGATAAGCCCTGCTCATGCTATGAAAAGTAAGAAAGTAATATTTCGGTTACACTTTGAAACCTCTGACAAAGATAAACAACTCTACAAACCCTCGATTACTTCAACATTTATTCACTTGCAACAAATTGCAATTTTCGTGTTACTTCAGAAAAACGATTAGCTTGCTTATGTGTATACATATATGTTTACATGTAAATATACATATACACATATTCAAACTTTTGTGTTTACTTCTGAAATAACTGCATGCTGTACGAATACGCTTGAACTTCCTACAAGTAGTCGCATAAATTGCAGCTGCTTAATTTGCAAGCAACATATACATATATATACATATATCCATTATGTAACCATGTGTACAGTTGTGTAAAGTAGCGTTATTTGATAGCTGCAACTTCTCATAAACTTCTAGCTAAACGCCAACTAATTAGTAGTGAAGCAGTTTTTCAAGTTTCAGGTAACTCATACGCCATGGTATACGGGTGCTCAGCTGGGGAGATGCAATTGCCGAAGGTCACATGTGTGTTTTATGGTAATAAAAGCGATTTCTCAATTATGAACAGCCACTTTATTCAAAAGTTTATTGCAGTGATATTTTATTAGACGGAAAATAAAGCAACAAGCTATTGTAGTTCCATAGAAAGAAGCGATATAAAAGATTTCTTTTTATTAGCCAGCTGCTCTTTTTCCTTATACATTAAAAAAAATTGAGCTTTTCTTGAGATTATTTCTAAATCGTAATGACAGTATAATATCCTTATCAGCCAAAGAATCCCTAAAATTATACTACGCATTTACAGGAAAGATATAAATGTTAGGACAAAAATTATAGAAAAGTATAAATTATAGGAACAAATTTTATTCGAAAAAATAACTACATAAAAATTACTCAAGAAAAAAATTATAGGAACAAAAAATTTTATAGGAAAAATTAATGATATGAAATTACTATATTTTTATTGGCGAAAATGTATATGAAAAATAATATGCTATTGGGAAAATATTATACGAAAGTCAATAATTATAGGAAAATTTTATAGAAAAACCGTTTATTGAAATATTCCACAATATTAAAGAAAAATTGATTTCAAATAAAAAAAAATGTATTTCAAACACAGTCGTTAAGCACTTCTTAAAAATTTGATATGAAAGGACAACTTCAAAAATTTTAAAAATATACATACATTTTCGCAAAAGTTTACTTAGCAAAAATATAAAACTTTAAAGAAAAAAACTTTATCAGAATTTTTTATTTTAAAAAAACTTTTATAGAACATTTTTATAAAAAAAAAATTTAGGAAAATTTCTTTACAAAAACAATTGTTCAAAATTTATTATAGTAATATCCTTCCTTTTTATAGGAAATGGTATAAAGAACAACAAATTCTATAACCAAAATAAAAAAATGCAAAAATTAGGCGACAATCTTAAGTAATAAAATATGTAAGCAAACATTCAAAGAGAAAATTATATTTTTATAGAAAAAAAAATCACAAAAAATTTTATAGGATTTTATAAGAAAATCCATTTACAGAAAATTTTAAAGTGAAAACAAAATTTAAGAAAAAAGCTCTTTTCTATAACTTTTTTTATAAATATTGCTTTTTTTTGTAAAAACATTTACTTTTCCATATTGTTTTTTTTTTTGTAAGAAAATTTTTTGATTGAGTTTTCTTATACAATTTTTTCTCAAAATTTGTTTTGAAAGTAGAAATTTTTTCACATGAAAAAACAGTTTTCTTAAAAAAAATTTATAACCAAAAACAAATAAAACAAATTTTAGTTTTTCAATTAAAAAAAAAATAATAGAAAATGCCCGTCACCTATAAAATTTGTTTTTTTTTTTCATAAAAAAATTTCAATTAAAATTTGGTAATGAGTTGATTGAAAAAAAAGAGTTAACAATTATTGAAAAGTTATGAGAAAAAGTGAGATAATAAATAATATGTATATAAAATTTTAAAGAAGAATTTTGTAGGAAAAAAGTGTTGATGAAATGATTTTTTAAGTGCGTATTGTTCTTTTATAAAGAATTTATAAGTTAAACGTTTTTGTTGGAAAATATTTTATAGGAAAGTTTTTATAGCAAAACATATTTATAGGAAAACTAAAATTGTACCATAGGTGTTCTAAAAGACAACGGTTTGTTAAGAATTACAATTTTTGTTAATAAACACAGTATTTTTCATAACACGAAGTTCTCCATAATTAGAACTCCATAATTTGCTACAAAAGTCAAATTTAATACAAATTTGTTTCCAATAGAATTTTTGTAGGTTAAAGTTTGAGAAAGCAACCTTTATAGGTGCCTGTTGCACTTTTATACAAAAAATTACAGATTAAGTACTTTTATAGGAAACTTTCCATAGAAAAAAATTTTATAAGAAAACTAAAATTGTAGAATAGGTGACTTAAAAGACAATGTTTTGTCAAGAAAATTATATTTTTTTTGTAAATACAGTGAACTTCCATTACAAGAATTTCTGTAACTCGAAATTTTCCATAACCCGAACTCTTGAATTAGCTATAGACATCAAATTTCATACACATTTTCTTCCGTGGATCGAAGTTTCGAAACTTGAGGTTTTTTTGTGGATTATGATGATTCGAGTTAGGAAAGTTCAATTGTACTTTAGAAAAAAAAAAATAAATGTTTAAAGTAAAAAAAAAATTTATGCGCGCTTATTGCTATTAAAGAACAAAATTATAGGAAAACATTTTATAGCAAACAAGTTTTTATGGACAAGTTTTTTATTAAAATGTTTTTATAGGAACATTAAAATTGTATAATGAAAAGAAAGTGGTTTAAAAACATTTAGATCATTGGAAATACTTTATAGGAGAAAATAAATATCTAAAGAAAGTATTTAAGGAACATCGAAACATTATAGAACTAAAATTAGTACAATACATAGCACTAGATGAAAGCACGCGTACTTTCAGCACTAACAAAATTCATGTAACCATATAACGAATCACCAAGCAACGTAAGAGCTTGACAGCTTCAAATAACCACAATAGTTTTAGTAAGCACATAACGGCACATACGCACAAATGCAGCGCTGAAGTTCACGCACATGAGCAAATTTATGAAACCCACAAAGCTCGACAAATTACAGCTATTCAGTGCATGCACTGGGGTATGTGTGTCTGTGCATGGCTGCGTGCAAGCATTTAATCTACGAAGTAAACGCACACCACGGCATGCCCGCACGCGCCGCGAATGGCTGCAGCCTCGTTATTATGACTTTGGGTTCATTTGAGCGCAAGAGAATTCCTGTTGCATTGCAACAATGTACCGACGCTGAAAAAAACGACGCACCAAACGTGAAAGGAAACCAAACAATGACAGTGGGTGTTTCGGAAATGAGCGGAAAGCGGGCAACTAAGCAGCTGGGGAGCCAAACAGGTAGCCAGGCAGCCGGCGGAGAACAAAAGGCAATGAAGAAGAGAAGAAAATGTTGCATAGTTAACGGTAGGTGCTGCGGCAGCTACTGCGAACATGCACCCAACAACAACAAAGAGCTTACCTACCGGCGCGCACTCACTCACAGCAACATAATTTCATATCTCTTCGCACTCAATTTGCTTTGCAATGAACTTGCAACGTTAGCGCAAAACAATGGCGAAAAAATAGAGAAATGAATGCAAACAATAGCAAATGCTCGAATGAGAAGAAGGAATAAAAAAATGTAAGCGCGAGGAAAGGAAAAAAATTAAAATGCGAGGTATGGAAAAAGGAAAATCCAAGAGAAAATATGAAAAAATGCAAAATATCTCGGCTAATGCACGCTCGCTGCCGGCGCATAGTGGCATCTATTGTACGGGCAAGGCGCTGCAAGGCAAACAACAAATTCAGGAATGAAAAGCTCTGCGTTCTATTGAATTTTGCGTAGATTTATGCCGACAGCCAGTTGATTGCTCGCATTGTTGTTACACCTGTTGCTTATGCTTTCAGTAACTAGAGTTTGCTAAGCACGCCGCTGTGCACTTAAGTATTAATCACTTATTAACACTATTTCGTGTTGCATGCCGCAGATTAAATGTAACACTTGCATGCAAATAGAATATCGAACAAATGAGAGGATTTTCATTAAGAAGTTGGCAATTTGGAGGCAAAAAATCAAGTACAATCAAGAAAAAACATGAATTTCGCTTGCGCTGAGGCAATAAGCCCCTTCATGAGTGCATTTTCAAAAGCTTAAAAGGCATGAAATGTTATTTTTCTAGCTTTTAATTGGTCGGTTTATATAACAGCTATGTGCTATAGTGGTCCGATCTATATAATTTGTGCTGAAATTGAGGTTTTGCTCTGGAAAATAATCTCAACTGAATTTTGTAAGATTATCTTGGCGAAGCAAAAAGTTTTCCATAAAAGGACTTTATTCTCCTCGATCAGTTTGTTTGGTAGCTATATGTTATAGTGATCCGTTATAAAAAAATTTTATCGGAAACTTTACCGTTACTACACACAATAATCTGTGCCGAATTTCGTACAGATATGTCGTCAAATAAAAAAGTTTTCCATACGAGGACAATCAGTTTAGTGGAAGCTATAGGATGTCATCATATGTGACCTGGTCTACGAAAAGGGGGCTTAGGTGTTAAAATTTTTTTTTTTTTTTTTTCAATTTCTTTTTTTTTATAATTTTTTTTTTTTTTTTTTTTGTGACACCTAAACCCACTTTTCGTAGACCAGGTCACATATGTTGACGGATCCGCTAACTGACCAAGTTTTTAGGAAAAAATGACGTCCGCAAAATTCGGTATCAATATCTTGGAAACTTAGGGTCTAACTCACGCACATATACATACAGACGGACGAATGAACATCGCAATATCTTATCAACTCGTCACCTTAATCACTGATATATACATATATACTATACTAAGAGCTTCAAATAAAACAAATATATATATATATTAAGAACTTTAAATAAACTATTTAGGCTACACAATGAGAAAAATAAAAGAAAATTTTATCAAAAATCTACACTTTGATTTTTTTCTTATCTTTGGAGTGTATCTTGACTAAACAGGGTGGTATACAAACCGAAGACTGAAGGAAAGACTTCTAGAGCTTATATTTTCTTCAAATTGAACCAGTTTCAATAGTAAATTATGAAGTGTAGTAACAACAAAATATCATGTTTAATATGCGTTTAATATCATGTATAAAGTGCGGTGTGTGTCTCGGCTAAATAATTAATATACTAAATTTGGTAAAGAAATCTTTCAAGTGCATTAAAATGTTAGTTTCTGATTAATTTTTTGACGAACTACACTATTAATGCGTATCATTTATTATGTGTGGTGTATGTCTCGACTAGACGATTAATTTATTAAATTTGGTATAAATGGGCCTTAGTGCAGGAAAACATTTCTCATGAATTTTTTGAAAAGCTATTATTAATATATTATATTAATGTTTATCATTTTTAACCCTTCAAAATTTAACTTATAATTCTAGAAAAGTTCTAGAAAAGAAGTACAAAGTGATTCAGAAAAATTATTTTACTTAAAATCACCTTCTCAACTAACAAGTTGTATCAAAATGCTATCTTTCAAGTATTTGTGCAAAATACGACTCCATGATTCTAAGTCCTGGTTAAAAAATGTTGTTTATAATAGCTCCGAATGAGCAAGCACTTTTCTCAAAGAAATTTATAATCTTTTTTGGATGGTACTTTTTTATCCTCTGACTGTACTTTTTTAAAGGCCGTAAGGAATATTTAAATTGCCTTCGCAAAATTTAGAACTCGTCATGGTTTGTATGTGATGTATCCATTTCTAGCATGGATTTTTGCCCCGAGACCTCTTTCGCTTTACTTCAAGACAAGGTTTCTTAGATTGAACTTTTACAGGATAGTTTCTGCTCTCCTTTAGTGCAGGCGTGCCTACGTTTATGTAGCTTGCATCAAGTGGATTGACTTTCTTTCATTAGGGCCGGGGACTCTGCGTCCATCTCTTTTTTTAGTACATAGTACATATATGTGGAATAAACGCGGTAATTTGCTGTGAGTTTTCATCGCTGATTATCATTGTTTATACTGTATTTTCTGAACTGAGTTTTCAAAGCATTCTTTCTAATGTCATCCGTGCTTCTTTTCATCAGCGGCACTTAAAAAAGTATGGTTTGCGTAATATAGTTGTTTGCCTCCGTAAATATTTATCTCTTCCTTTCTATTTTCATTTCTGAAATCCACTACCAATAATACTTCACTTCCTCAAATACACACTCCCAACTAAACATGCCTTTGCAATAGAAATACTTCGGAAACAATCAATAAAGTTACACCTAACCAAAAGACCTAACCCAAACTAACCACAAAGCCAATTAAAGAAAACTCGAATAGCTTTCAGCTTAAGAAAACTAACCCTAAGGGAACGTAATTTACAATATCTTAACACTTAAAAGCTGCTACATAAATATTAGTCAATTATTATCACTTCCCGCATACAATATCACTACCTTACTGCGTGTATTTTTCAAGCCGGTCTTATTCGAATTTCCAAAAACCGAAATCCCACACCTTTGAACGCCAATTTTAAAAAGAAACGCGTGTCTTTAAACCTCCCTTTTATCGCACCATTATTCGCCACAAGTCGCACCGCATGAAAATTGAATTCAAATAACCGCGGGCGCTTAAAGCCCCACAGGTGGTGATAAATAAATTAATTAATTAAAATTTAAGCGCAAAGGAAAAAATAACAATTCGCAGCAAATTGAAAATGCAAAGGAAGCACACACCCATACATACATACATGCACCACGTAGCACAAATTGAGAAAAAACGTGTTGATGCGCTTTTAAGTTTCGCCATTGCATTGGAGACAGGGCGTATGAGTAACGCCAACAGCGCGTGAAACTGGAGTAAAGTGGTAATGACTCGAGTTGAGTTTGCACTATCAGCGATTTCTCATGCAAGTTTGAAAGCTGAGAAATGAAAGGCAATAAGTATAAGCGTAAGTTGAGGATGGCGTTGACATGTGTTAAATGTAGTGATATCTGTCATACACCAAGCGGAAAATTGCACTTGATAAATTTCAGTTAATTTTAAATATTTAAAATTGAATTTAGATAATGACTTTAAATATTTAAAATTGAATTTTAGAAAATTATGAAAATGAAAAAAATTGAAAATTATCAAAACATTTAAGAAAATTAATAATTTTTAAATTTATAATTTTCAACTGCCCAATTTTATAAAGAATTAATTTATTTAACAGTTTTTTTTTTGGAAAAAGTAAAATTTTATAACCAGCTAATTAATGAAGCTGGTTATAAAATTTTACTTTTTCCAAAAAAAAATCCTTTATATATGAGTTTAAATTTCTACATTTAAAATATTTTTAACTAATGTATTTTTTTTTAATTTTTCTTTATATCGGTTTTAAAAGTATGTGTTTTATCATTTATTTCGAAATTTTAAATGTTATAAATATTAAAAATATTTATATTTTCAAAATTTTAAACAAAAACTTCTTCAAAGATTTAAATATTAATCAATATTAGATTTTTTAATTTCTTGGGCTTACATTTCTTTTAACTTCCAATTTAATGCCGCTTTAAGAAATTTGCATTGAAATTATTACTTAAAAATTTTAAATTTAAATAAATATTTTTTAAAAGTTATTATTTTTTCTCAAATTTAAAAAAAATTAAAGCTTCAAAGTTTAAGAAGTTCTTGAAAAAAAAAAATTCGTTTTTTTTCTTAATCTGGACTTAAGTTTGATTTATTTTTAATAACGGGTGATTTTTTTGAGGTTAGGATTTTCATGCAGTAGTATTTGACAGATCACGTGGGATGTCAGACATGGTGTCAAAGAGAAAGATGCTCAGTATGCTTTGACATTTCATCATGAATAGACTTACTAACGAGCAACGCTTGCAAATCATTGAATTTTATTACCAAAATCAGTGTTCGGTTCGAAATGTGTTTCGCGTCCGTGTCCGATGAGCGATGAGGCTCATTTCTGGTTGAATGGCTACGTAAATAAGCAAAATTGCCGCATTTGGGGTGAAGAGCAACCAGAAGCCGTTCAAGAACTGCCCATGCATCCCGAAAAATGCACTGTTTGGTGTGGTTTGTACGCTGGTGGAATCATTGGACCGTATTTTTTCAAAGATGCTGTTGGACGCAACGTTACGGTGAATGGCGATCGCTATCGTTCGATGCTAACAAACTTTTTGTTGCCAAAAATGGAAGAACTGAACTTGGTTGACATGTGGTTTCAACAAGATGGCGCTACATGCCACACAGCTCGCGATTCTATGGCCATTTTGAGGGAAAACTTCGGACAACAATTCATCTCAAGAAATGGACCCGTAAGTTGGCCACCAAGATCATGCGATTTAACGCCTTTAGACTATTTTTTGTGGGGCTACGTCAAGTCTAAAGTCTACAGAAATAAGCCAGCAACTATTCCAGCTTTGGAAGACAACATTTCCGAAGAAATTCGGGCTATTCCGGCCGAAATGCTCGAAAAAGTTGCCCAAAATTGGACTTTCCGAATGGACCACCTAAGACGCAGCCGCGGTCAACATTTAAATGAAATTATCTTCAAAAAGTAAATGTCATGAACCAATCTAACGTTTCAAATAAAGAACCGATGAGATTTTGCAAATTTTATGCGTTTTTTTTTTTTAAAAAGTTATCAAGCTCTTAAAAAATCACCCGTTATTAATTATTTTAAAATTTTTTATTAAACTTCAAAATTTTATTTTTTAATCTTAAAATTTATTGAATAAAAAATATTTTAAAATTTTTCATTTCAAATTCTAACTTAAAATTTTTTAAAATAAATAAATTTTGTTTTTGAAAAATATTTTTTTGTTTTTAAGAATTTAAAATTTTAAAACTTTTACGAGCGTTAATTATTTTAAATTTCTTTCAATAATTTTTTTGCCAGCAATTTAAAAAGTCAAAAGAAATTTCCTTAAGATATTTAAAAATTTTTCATTTCAAATACTAAATAAAGATTTTTTAAAATATATAAATTTTGTTTTTGAAAAATATTTTTTTTTTTTTAATTTTTAAAACTTTGACGAGCGTTAATTACTTCAAATTTCTTTTAATAATTTTTTTGCCAACAATTTAAAAAGTCAAATTTCCTTAAAATTTTTTTTAATTCATTCTTCCAAAAAAAATTTAAATTATTATTTTTTAAATATTAAAAGTTAAATAATTGTTTTAAATTTTTAATGAATATTTATTTAACTTTAATTTTAATGAATATAAGATATGTTAAATATTTCGCATATTTTTAAAATATTCATAAACTAAATTTTTTTTATATAATTAATAAATTTTTTTAATATAATTATTTTTAATTCTTATTTCATACATTAAATTTTTTTAAGAATTTTTTTAAAAGTCATGGAATTCTTATTTTACCAAATTGTTTTATTTGATTATTTAAAATTCTAAAGCTTTGGAGATGATTAATTATTAATTATTAATTTTCAAGTTTTTTTTTTTACTTAGAGTTGAAATATTGTAATAAAACAAAAATTTTGCCTTTTGAGTATTAATTATTTATAGTTCAAAGAAACTAAAAAATAGTGCAAAACCAAAATTCAAAAGTTATGTTATAATATTTAACATAGAACTAATTAATTAAAATTAAAAAAGTTAATTAATTTTAATTAAATTAATTTATTTATTTTAAATTTTTAAAATTGCGCAAAAAAAATTTTTGAAATTGATATAAAAAAAAATTATTTATTTATTTATTTTAAATTTTAAACAATTCAATTTATTAATTAATATAAAAAAAAAATAATTTATTTATTTATTTTAAATTTTAAATAATTTAATTTGTTAATGTAATTAAATAAATAAATATTTTTTTTTTATATCAATTTCAAAATTTTTTTTGCACAATTCTAAAAATTTAAATTTATTAATTTAATTAAATTTAAAATTTTAATTGATTAATTTAAGTTCTAAAAATTCTCCACTTATGCCAGCGACCTGTCAAATTTCATTACGCGCGAATTACTAATGCAAATCTTTTATGACCTAAAAGTATTTTAATCAACACATGAAAATTGTTTCATCACAACTTTTTTTATAGCAATTTATTTGCCGTCGCACTTTTATTAACGCTCACGCATACGAAAAGAAAACAATCACATGTCACTCATACGCCATGTCACACCCAGCTCAATACACACTGCACTCCACTAAGCGCAAATGTACACACATACGCAGCGACGTACTGTTGCTCATTGCAGCGAACCGCACGGGATCCTTTTGTTAAACATTAGCTCTTCTAATACAATGACTTGACACGTATTCTTGCTCCATTTCAAAACAGAGCCAATATGACACTCCGCTACACTCAACCAGGCATTGTAAAGCTTTTGTGCTAATATCTTTTTTTTTGCCTTTTGCTGTTGTTTTGTGTGCGTGTGTGTGTACGTGTGAGAGCTCATGCATATTTTCCTTGCAATTTAATTTCGTAATCAATCATTTTGTTTGTGGTGTTAAAACTGTCATAGCCTTTATCAATGTGGCAGACAAACATATATAGATATACGTATACATGCACACAAACAAACATACAGTAAACATATGCATGTGCGCTTGTAAGTCTGCTTGGCAGTTACATCGGTGGACAAAGAGGGCAATATGTTTGCATTTATTGTAAAGTTGTTTGTCTGTGCACACAAACATTTACATATGCGTATCTATATACATATATACCTCACATATAATTTGTATATCCATACTCATCCTCATCTACTTTCTTTAAAGGAAGCTCTCCTTCCAATGCTCACACACACATTTGCAAATATCGCTTTGCATATGTGTTTGTAATCCTTCCGCTATGTGTAAGTGTGTTTGTGCTTAACGTCATTTCACATCCTTGTTTGTGTTTGTGCAGACAATGTGTGCGTTTGTCAACGGCATTACCTTTAATTGAACGGACGTTGTTGACAGCAATGACGCTGGTGAATAATGAAAATGTCAGGAAATTTGTGAGTGAGGCGAGCGAAAACAACAATAAAGCAATATCTTCATAATGCGCGAAGGTAGCAGGGAAGCGCGGAAATATGGACTTTAATAATTTTCATTTAACTTTTTAGTATTAAAGTAATTAAAAAAGACAATAAAAGGCAAGTTAATTATGAAAAAATGGTGATGTGAAGAGGTTTAACTAGAATGTGAGTTGCATTATATTTCACAGAAGTGCTGTTACCACACAAGCTGGGCTTTAAATAGAAACAGTGAGCTAAAAATATACTTTTTAACAATACTGCGGGATACTGACAAAATAATGAGAACAGAACTATTGTTCTCTTTTCTGAGAAGAATTTACTATGCAGTCTAAAAAAGGCTAAAAAAATATGTTAAAAAAGATTTTTCCAGTCCTCGAAACATAATCAATTTTTAGAATGGCCTTAGCTTCTTCAACGAGTTTGGTTTCGTCACTTCGGTTAACTGAAAAACGGGTTCCACAGAGCCACAATTCCAGTTAAAGAGCAAGTAAAAATCACACGCAGCCAAATATGGTAAATACGGTGGTTAACCGATGGTACTAATTACGTTTTCGGCTTTAAATTCGGTCACAATCATGGCTCGATGCGATGGTGCATTATCATCGTGTAAAATTCATGCATTGTTCTTCCGGCCCTTTTTGACGGATGTTCTCACGCAAACACCTCAATATGGCCAAACAGAACTACTTATTGACCGTCTGTCTCTCCGGGACAAAATCAAAAAGAACGCATATTAAAGAAAACAATGAGCATCACCTTGATTTTGAGCGACTTTGGCGTGGTATTTTGACCTTCTTCTTCGGATGATTGCTGACCAAGCACCATTTCCGTCATTTATTCAATATTTTCATCAATTTAAGAAAACGAAAGTCGTTCATGACGAGGCATGTCTTCAACTCTTCAACCATCTCCAGACCGTCTTTGAAGTCTTTGTACCACTCGCGGCTGCAGAAGCGTTGGGATGCCATGCTTGGTTAGATAGCTGTTCACAAGAAAGGCGGTGTGAGCCGGGGCGTTGTGCAACTTCCAATCGGCTGCGATGTTTTGTCGAACCCGATTGACCCTTCGTTTAAGTCTCTTGAGGACTTCCACGTTACACTTAGCGTTGACTATAAATATATCTACTATAGAATTCATGTTATTGTTGGTGGATGAATTTTTCACTTCCAAACTCGTTAAGCTGACTGCTACAGCAGGTGGATTTCTAGATACAGGCTTACCGCTTGGAGACTTTTCCATTTTGATACTTCGATGCATGTTAAAACTAACTCTCATACGAATTGGCACATTTCTCGCACTAGTTATACGCACAAAGCCAGAAATTAGAAGAAACTGCAATCCTTTGATGACTAGACAGATAATAGTAGGGGACTTTTGAAATCAGCGGACAAAGTCGTGGAATAAGTGGGCTTACCAACTCATGAAACATATAATATTACCATGAATGATTACTGAATGGCGCCAATATACTTGTCATCACGTTTGAGAGATCATAGGCACTCAGGATTTATAAAGAATTCATTGAAAACCCGAAGCCTCACTGAAACTCTCCCCTCTATATTATCATTTGACAAAATATTATCTCACAGTAGCATAATTCATAGCCAATCCTCGAAATTTAAGAGTTCAAATGATATGAAAATGTATGTATCCAGTCGAAAGTTTATCAGCTGTTGACACTTTAAATAATTACTCAGTAATGTCCTTAATATCGAAAACAGCGCCAAAGCGGATTAAAAATAACAAAGTCTAATGACTAAATGGACTACATTGAGCTATTTAAAGCCGACGGTGAGGAACTGGATATTCCAGCACTCATGATTTTTCGCAGGATCAGCACTGTTAACATTGCATATAATGGTTCGTTTTAAAAAACTGACCTTTCGGTGTGAATATAGACCTAGTAAATCCGCCGTAGACCAGTTTTTCAAAATACCTCAAATCCTGGAGAAGATCATTGGCAAACACGGCCGACACGAAACGACGCATTAGACTGGGTAAATCTCTCTCCTGCGTCTTTTTCAATATAGTGTTAGAATAAGTGATAAGTGATGCTAATGTTAACTGTACTGTCAGTGTCTGTGTCTACTCTAAAAGCACAATGCTGCTAACGTATACAGACGATATTGACATGGTGGGTGCTAACAACAGAACCGGCCAGTCTAGAAAAAGAAGCGAATGAAGAGCGAGGAAATCTTGAGGCGAACACCCATCCTATCATACGGCGCAGAAACATGGACGTTGACGCCCGAGCTGGGTTAGAACTTGGTCATTTGGAAAAACTGTTTTATGCAAGATCTTTGAAGCAGTCCGCGTATTCAATGAATATCGTAGAAGATGGTACCACGTACTGTTTGAGCTGTACGACGGCATGGATATAGTTAGGCTCACAAAAATCCAATGAGTGTGATGCTTTAACCATGAAACTACTCTAGCCAGAATTTTGTGCTCTCGACCCGGATCCACCCATGGTTGTAGTGTCATAGACGATGGAAAATTCATTTCTTTTCTATTACACCAGCATTTGTTTACTCCAGTGAGCGACCTACTTTTGTAAGCTAATCAAAATGAAGCGCCAACTCACACTTTCCGAAGTTACAAAAAATCACCTAAGGACAAGACAAGCACAATTAAATGATAACATAATCTGCTAAATGCCTTTGAAGTCACTCTCCGACTACTACAAAGCGCGCCACTCAACTCTACCCACAGCAAACTGAACTCCTCTCCAAATAACCGTCTCTGCTTCCCCCATGATTGCCGAACTTCTTAGAAGCTCACAAAATCAATTGAAGTTAATTAGACAATTAAACAATTTTCACTAAGCCAAACGATTGATAGCTATCAACAAGTTAGGAAATTTACTTAACATACTACTCATTAAGGAGAACCGAACAATATAGCTGAAGGCTGGGCAACAGTGGGTGTGAGAAGCGCTCAATATAAGCTAGTAAGTGAAAAACGAGCTGAAATGAGCTGAGTGTGAGCGCCGCAAATGACGATAAGCCAGTTGACGACCAGAAAGGTGATAATGTGTATGTGTGTGTGTATGCTTAGTTAGTGTATGTGTGCGGCTGTGTCAATGTATATGTTTTTATAGTAAAATTTCAATACCTTTTTCCATTAAATGTCAAAGTAAACAAAGACTAGCGCGCTAAGCCAAAGAAAGTAGACAAACAAAAGCGCTGGCGCGACAACAAAAACAAGTGGCAAGCTGACAAGACGCGCACAGCGCACCAAAAGGCTGAAAGCATGAATTACACGATTATATATGTGTGTGCGCGTTTGGCTTTCATATCCTGCACAGGACTTCAAAGTGCGCTGAAAGCAGGCAACAAAAGCGCGAAGAGAATTGATAGGGAAGAAAGCATTCATATTACAATTGCAAAGGATATTTCGAGCAGCAGCAGCAACAACAAAAACAATAGCAGTAATAACAACAAAAACAATAGCAGCAAGCAACAACCATGGGATTGCGGCCAACACGGCTGACAATAGTCGAAGCGCACTAGGCGAATGACAGGAGTGCCCAAGTGGCGGCAGCAGCTGTCGGATTAAATGGCATCAATTGATTGACACACAGAGATAAGCCAATTGCCAGTGCGGCGCTGTCTGTCAACGTAGGTACGACGAAAGACGATAACCAGAGCAACGACGACGACGTTGACGACGACGAGGACTAAAGTTGTTGAGCGACCACTAACGATGTTTGGTAAGCGGATGGAGGTGTGCGTCTGCATTCCTCGCAGTTGGCGTGACGACGGCAGGACTTAAGTGCAAAAGCATATATGTGTGTCTGTAAATATTGGATAAAGGCATTGCGTAGTGTCTGCAACAAAGTAAAGAGTGTGGGCAGTTGAAGTAAGGCCGCTGCTGTGACAAAAGTCACAAGGGCTTTGCTTGTGAAAATAAAGCGATTTTATTATGACAGCAGCCGCACACAATGCGCAACAGGATGTTGCCGGCCAAAAGAGAACCATAGAAGATTATTTTACTTTTATACTTCCGTCGCCGCAGCGCGCTGCCTTTATATTCTACTGAAATTCTAGCAAGACTGCGCCAAGTAAATTAGCATAACGAAAGCGGCAGATAATGCTAAGTAAAAGTATTCAATTCTGAGAAAGTGCAAAGAAGCAGAAAAGTATGGTATATCGTCACCTAAAATGCAAAACAACGTATCATAAAAAAAAAAATAAAATCGGTGTCAGATATAATAACCACTATATAACCATTGTATAAGGAATTTTTATTCAATATGAGTGTGTGGTAACCAATATATAACCAATATATAACCATTTTATAACCAAAAAAACATATTGTAAAAAATTTTAAAATCGTTTTCAGATTTAATAACCAACATATAACCCTTTTATAACGTATTGATAACCAATTTTGATTCAATATTAGTGTACGATAACCATTTTCTAACGAAAAAATATAATAAAAAAAAACTGAAAACCCTTGTCAGATATAATAACCAATATATAACCATTTTATAACGCATTGGTAACCAATATATAACCATTTTATAACCAAAAAATTGTATAGTAAAAAAATCGTTGTCAGATATAATAACCAATATATAACCCTTTTATAACGTATGGATAACCAATATATAACCATTTATAACCAAGTTTGATTCAATAGTAGTGTACGATAACCATTTTATAACCAATATTATTTCAATATTAGTGTACGATAATCATTTTCTAACCAAAACATATTACAAAAAACTGAAAATAGTTGTCAGATATAATAACCAATAGATAACCATTTTATAACTCATTGGTAACCAATATATAACCATTTTATAACCAAAACATATTACAAAAAATTTAAAATCGTTGACAGTTATAATAACCACTATATAACCATTTATAACGTATTGATAACCAACATATAACCATTTTATAACCAATTTTGATTCAATAATAGTGTACGATAACCATTTTCTACCCGAAACATGTAATAAAAAAATGAAAATCGTTATCAGATATAATAATCAATAAATAACCATTTCATTAACGAATTGATAAATAATATTTAACCACTTTATAACCAAAACAACGTATTTTCAAAAAAATATTTAAATTGAATTGTCAGATATAATAACCGAAATTTAACCATTTTATGACCAAAATAAAAATTATGTTTCAGTATTGGTGGTTTCTAATATACTTGTATCGTTTTTCCTTCGCCTTTAAACTTTCGGAAAGTGATGTTACGTTATTTTGCATTTAATGCAACGCTATATATCTGTGTTAGTGGGTGTAAGACAGTATTGTGGTCAAAAAGCATTGTCTTTCCGTTGACTGCATGAGTGAATAAGCGCCGCGCAGGCATTGCATTAAAGGATGAAAGCAAAGATGAAAAGGAAATACGCGAAATGCGAGAATAGAGTATCAGGATGGAAGTGGGAAAATACATAACAAAAAGAAAAAACTAAAAAAAATATAATATATAAAAAAATTAGAAAAAAAATAACGAAAAAGCTGAAAAGCAAAATTAGAAAACTACTAGTAGGACACTTACTTTGGCTTACCTACTACTACAAAGACTTTATTATAAACTTAATTACAGTACTTTAGCTATGAAAAAAACTTTTTTTTAAATACGGACATAATATTCGTTTTAACCAACTACTTATTCTTAGCACAGTCAGCTTTTTAATATAAGTTTGTAGGATATATCCTTCCAAGAATGATAAACAAAAGAGTGATAATGGCTTTCACTGAAGAACGAAGGTGGAAGAACACAAATTTCTGATGATATATGAACTTCAATTTTAGAGAAAATTTTAGAGAATATATGAGTCATGCTCCCATGCATGTAAAGAAGCATGAAAATCTATAATGTAATTTAATTACCAAAGAGTCACAGGGAACTAAAATAAAATATCGCTCAGCTTCAACAAGCAATCTAGGGAATATCAAAAAATTCTAATCAACAAAAAAGTCTACAAATTTTATAATACAAGAAAAAATACGCTTCACAGATGCAATATTATAGCATAAAAGGGTATAAAAACTATTTTAGCCTAATTTGAATTGACTACTTTGTAAGGCTACTATATACTATATGGTCTGATCTGAACCATATGTTCGAAGATTATAGCGATGTCTTGAACAACAATCTGTGCCAAATTTCATAAAAATATATTTTCAACTAAAAAATGTTTCCGCACAAGAACTTGGTTTCAATAGATCAGTTTGTAGGGCAGCTCTGTAACACAGTGGTCCGATGTGAGCCAAATATGCGAATATTTTAGCATTGCTTAGCTTATAATTCAATTTTTTCTAAGGATAGACTGAAAAACAAAAGAATTCTTCATACAAGTGCTTGACTTCAACCGTTCAAAGATCGTAGCATGGCCTTCATGAATACGTTGAGCCAGATTTTCTGAGGAAACTATTTCAAAAAAAAAAGTTTTCCACGCAGGGATATGGGTTTTTTTATATAAATAGACTGCTACTGATGAATATATTTCTTACAGAAATGTATATCATACATTTTCAAAAATCTCTATTAGTCCAAAAGCCCACAAATAATAATTTAACTCCCTTTCTGCTACAAATACCTCATATCAATAACATGAAATCCTTATCAAAATCTATGACATGAATTCCCTATCAATCGTTTACCAATAAAGATTCGGTACACCATGTGGTATGAGTAACTATTTATATATAACCGCTTGCTTTGAGTCGTCACTTAATTACAATTTCGCTTGCAGACAATTAAGTTCACCTGTACTCTTATAAGCAGATAATCTTCTCACTCCCTATGAACTTATAACCCGCTCTTCTTTGCTCTCTTCCGCCAATTAAACATTTACTTTTAAGCTTTTCTATCCGCTTACAAAAGAGTGGCGCTGGGTTAATCTTATTATTAAGCGGAATGGTGTTGTCTTTGTTGTTATTTAGTGCTCAAAATTATTTCCTTATTCTTCGCTGTAAATAATTGTATGTGATTGACAAGTTCTTGGAATTAGTATTTATTATTACTTTTATGAAATAATGTTTGCTTTGAATGAGTAAGAAATACAATACATGAAGTTTTATACTCAATAATGGTTACTAATTGTAACAGACCCCAACAAAAGTATTAAAAAATGCTAAATTATTATTTTATTACTATAAAATTAGGTCTTAGTCTATCTATTGTTAAACTCCAACAAAGCCACTGTAATTCCAAAATGCTTGAGAAATTTATAAACAAATTTTAAGAGAATTATTTGCGAATAGTTTAAGTATATACTTTATCAAAGCATATAAAGGAAGTAATTTAAAAATTAATTTTTTAATCAATAAAAAATATTTTTTATATTTTTCAATGATTTAATAAAAAATTGTTTGCTTTCTCTTTCTATATCTTTACAGAGTCATACAATCATCACATCCTGTATGTAATACCATTATGCTCTTTGGAGTCATCATATGCCTGGCATCAGTCATACTCTTGGGTATGGATGGGCGATTTGTCAGTCCACAAGAGTATCCAAAAGTAAGTGTTGAAATATTGAAAATATACTTGTACGTATATAGAACTTAAATATATAGAATATCATGAAGTTAAGATGTAGGCCCTTCGATCAATGTTTCCAAATAGGGATAATATCGCTTCGCTAGCACCCAGAACTTTATCAATATTCTAAAGCTAGGAGAGTCTTTGTGATTTTGGCAAAGGCATAATAGACCTAAGGTCACAGCGCATTCCTTGTCTATTTAATTTAAGCTATCAAGAGCTTTTACTGGCGATTAATTACTTGACGGTTAGGGTTCTATAAATTCCAGTAGTAATTTTCCAAAGAATGTCACGAAAACTTCTATAAAAAAAAATCATACAATTTTAAAAATAAAAATAGATTTCTTCAGCATGTACTATTGTATATTTATATTTTTTTATAACCATTCTATATATTTTCTCTCTCTCTCTCTCGCTCTCTTGTGCTTCTTTGCAGATATGTCAAGCGCGCGCTTGGCTTCTAACCACCGGTTTTACATTAGCCTATGGTGCTATGTTCAGCAAAGTCTGGCGTGTGCATCGTTTTACAACAAAAGCAAAAACAGATCCCAAAGTAAGTAATGCAGCAAATATACGCAATGATTTATCCAAAAAATTTTAAAATACAAATGGGTATTATTTTTAATATCAAAAAAGTTGATAAAAATTTCTACGATGAATCGCAAATTTTTTAAGAAGTTACCACTCCATGCACAACACCAAAATAATAATATAAATATAATAAAATTTTATATTGAAGTTAAAATTTATTATTTAAAAATTCGACAATTTTTTTTTCATAAAATACATATGTAATAATTGTAGAGTTTTTTATCATTTTTTATCATTTTTTGTTAATAAAAATTTCCCAATCACATTTCATAGATTTTAAAATGTAGTTTCAACCATAACTTCCTGCTGCCGCTCTTATTCAAAATATATTTATCGTCAACAAGTATTGCCCAAATACCTTTCCTTTTCTACCAATGTTTGGTTTTCTAAACAGCTGGCAACTCTTTCAAAAAATTTTCAACAAAATAATTTAATCGTGTTTAGTTTGATGTCTCTGTTCGTGGGGTTTCATTAAAAATAATAATTGAACTGTTAAAAATTTCTAAGCAAGTGGCAACCTCTTCTCCAAAAAATATCACTAGGCATATTTAGTTTATTTCCACTAAAACACATAGTGCGGTCTTTTATTATTTTACGAATATATAAGCATTATTTTATTCATAATTTTCGTGCAGGTGGCAACCACTTTCAAAAATGTTTCCAACAAAATACTTTAATGCTGTTTAGTTTGATGCCTCTGTTTGTCATTTTTCATTAAAAATAATAATTTAACTATTAAAAATTTCTAAGCAAGTGGCAACCTCTTCTCTATAAAAATATCGTAATACATTTCTAACTTATTTCCACTAATACACATAGTGCATTATTTTATTGTTTTGCGCATATATATGTATGTATATAAGCATTCTTTATTCATAATTTTCATGCAGGTGGCAACTCTTTCAAAAAATGTTCAACAAAATAATTTAATCGTGTTTAGTTTAATCTCTGTTTGAGGGTTATCATTAAAAATAATAATTTAACTGTTAAAAATTTCTAAGCAAGTGGCAACCTCTTCTCCAAAAAAATATCGCAATGCATATTCAGTTTATTTCCACTAATATACATAGTGCAGTCTTTTATTATTTTACGCATATATAAACATTCTTTTATTCTTAATTTTCGTGCAGGTGGCAACCATTTCCAAAAATGTTTCCAAGTGTTTTTTTTTATAAACATTTAATGTTATGTCTTTATTGTCATTTTTTATAAAAATAATAATTTCATTCATAAACATGTCAACAATGTCAAGAAGGTGGCAACCACTCCTGCTAAAAAATGTTGTCAAATACTTTTATTTTCTTAAGCGATTCACATTTTGCAGCGTTTCTTTTTCTAAGATGTATATTTCATATACAATTTTATTAATTCAAATTTTCATGCAGGTGGCAACTCTTCACAAAAATACAACCAGCGTAATATTTTAAGTTCAATTTGATGTTCACAACATTACAAGGTTGCATTCAAAATATTTTTTCATTAATAATTTAACTGATGACAAAATGCCGAATTGGTGGCAACCTCTTTTATTAAAAAAATTTTGCCACGAAATTTTATTTTATTTTAACCGACACTCGTCCATATGTATATTGAAGGATTTCTTGATATCATATACATATATGCATTTATGTATGTATTTTTTTAATCAGAATTACCACGCAGGTGGCCAACCATCTCAAAAATATTTCCAATTTAATCCGCTATAATATGATATTCTTATTTTGAATAAAATATACCTGTTTAATTGGTTAAAAAAATTAAAAAAAAAAATATTTTTTATAAATAATTTGTTTATAAGCAATAATATTTTTTTTAATATTTATTTAACCAAAAATAAATATACCACATTAGCAACATACAACCTTAAATATAAAAACAGTTTTTCTATTCCCAAATTTAGCAAAATGAACATGAAATTAGCAAATTACTGTTCACTTACTTCACATATGTATAAAAATGTTTATTTACATATACATACATATGTACATTCGAGAGCAAATTTATTTAAATACTATAACACCAAATATATCACACGCATGTCACTCGATTAAATCGCATTAATGCAACTCCAGTCTGACCAATATAAACGCTTTATTCCATATTAATTAATTCACGCAGTTGTGGCCAAGTGCTTAACCAACCAATCAATTCAATATAGCGAAACGCAATGCAGCAATAACAAGCAAAATACATTGCCCAATAATCTCACATGTGATTCGCCTATAAAGCGTAGATCACTCATTTAATTTCGAGCGCTTAATTAGTTTAAATTGATTTCAAATGAAAGCACTTAACGCCGAGAGCGGCGCACGTGGTAGAAAATATTCTGAGAACTATTGCAACAACGAATACCGAAACTGTTTTTTTGGCCGTTAAGCTATTTTTCCTCACAATAATAGCCACGATTCTATGTCACTTCAAAAAAACATCAACACTCGGAAACCTTTGCTTTCTATAAATCAGAAAATATTATTAATAATGGTTAAAAATTGATCTGATCTTAGATTTTTTTATAATAAGGCTTTATTCAAAGCCTTCGCAATTAAACTTGAGATTATGAGACATTCTTGAAACATATCGAGGACTAAGGCTTCCTCATACCTATATTTTTACAATGAAGATTCCCTTACCTCTAAGTATAAGTATAAGTATAAGTATAAGTATAAGTATAAGTATAAGTATAAGTATAAGTATAAGTATAAGTATAAGTATAAGTATAAGTATAAGTATAAGTATAAGTATAGTATAAGTATAAGTATAAGTATAAGTATAAGTATAAGTATAAGTATAAGTATAAGTATAAGTATAAGTATAAGTATAAGTATAAGTATAAGTATAAGTATAAGTATAAGTATAAGTATAAGTATAAGTATAAGTATAAGTATAAGTATAAGTATAAGTATAAGTATAAGTATAAGTATAAGTATAAGTATAAGTATAAGTATAAGTATAAGTATAAGTATAAGTATAAGTATAAGTATAAGTATAAGTATAAGTATAAGTATAAGTATAAGTATAAGTATAAGTATAAGTATAAGTATAAGTATAAGTATAAGTATAAGTATAAGTATAAGTATAAGTATAAGTATAAGTATAAGTATAAGTATAAGTATAAGTATAAGTATAAGTATAAGTATAAGTATAAGTATAAGTATAAGTATAAGTATAAGTATAAAGTATAAGTATAAGTATAAGTATAAGTATAAGTATAAGTATAAGTATAAGTATAAGTATAATAAGTATAAGTATAAGTATAAGTATTAAGTATAAGTATAAGATAAGTATAAGTATAAGTATAAGTATAAGTATAAGTATAAGTATAAGTATAAGTATAAGTATAAGTATAAGTATAAGTATAAGTATAAGTATAAGTATAAGTATAAGTATAAGTATAAGTATAAGTATAAGTATAAGTATAAGTATAAGTATAAGTATAAGTATAAGTATAAGTAATATTATAATTTATTAATTTCCAAACAAAATTTGAGTTTTGGTTACAAAATGGTTATCATGAATGGTTATATACATATATTAGATATTGGTTATATATCAGTTATAATTGAAGCCGAAGCCTAAAATTTTATGTATGCATATACAAAATGATGTAGTGATTGGTAAGAAACAAAAAACTCAATTTCGATTTTTTTGTTGACACGTTGTTTTGCAATTTAGGTGACGATATATTACGAATTTTTAATAATTTTACAAAATGAATCCTTTTGAACAAAATTCTAACGATAAGTCGAATCGATAGGTTTCCATTGAGCTTTTATTTGAAGTTTGCTCCTACTACCTTATTTAATACATGTTCGGGTTATATTTTTGCCAAGAGAAGCGTAAATAAAAATGTGTCCAACAGATGGCGCTGGTAAAAATTCTAATTTATTGCAATTTCCTACAACATTTTCGAAAACTAAACGATAATAACTGATGCATATCTCTTAAAGTCATATAATATCGATTTTATGCGGACACAATTGCAAGATATCATTACTTTTTCAACCAAAGTTCGACCAAAAATTATTTTGAAGCTTGACAGACACCATGAAATTTGAAAGCTCTCTCGCAATTATCATAATTTCATTGTTTGTTAAAATTATTTTCCTTTCAATGGCACAGACGAGATTTCGAATTCAGCTATACACTAATTTCATTGTCATTGCAACAAAGCAGCTGTCATTGAAATGAGATCGCTAATGAGCACTCACAATTGAAATCGGCAACGAACAGAGCTGTAGGAGCATTGAGGCAATCAATGCGAATACAAATGAAGAATTGCGTCAAATTCATTTCAAACAAATTGTTATACAATTGAGCAATAACGGCACTACTAAATATACATACTAGTATTTATGTATGTATGTATGAGTGTGCTGAAACAAAGCAACTGCGATGATAGGCTCAATTGAGTCCATAGAATACCGCAATGGCAGGCAGCATAATATACTCGCAGGCAAACCGCAATTAGAGGTCATAAATATGCACAGGGGCCACCGGTACAAAGCCACACACACACACGCACACATATACACTATGCTGCATTAATGCCGCACTAATGCTCAGCTGTGGCACTTAAGCACACACATATAATCATTTAGTATTCCCTAATGCGCATTATGATTGTTAGCAAACCAGGGAGCTATGTACTCGTATAACTGTGCTTCACACATACACAAATACACATATATATATATATATGTATAGGTAAACCCTCACAGCTATACATGTGTATGTACGTGTGTTGCACCTGCAGTCTGTGGCACATGACTGATGCTTGACTGCCTGCCAGTTGGTTAAACATTATGCGTAGTCAAACAGACAATCAGCCTTGCATTAGTATGTGTAACATGCGTGTGAACTACAATTACATAGCACTGCATTACATTACCTGGTTATAGCTGGTTGGAAATTCGAGCGTGTTAGGGGCCCCGCAGACAATGCTGCTGATGATGATGACTCTGTAAACTAATTAATCAGCGCGCATTACAAAAGGGGCGTGCAAGCGGCAAGCCAGTCGAGCTAATTACAAACAGGTGCACCGCCTGGCACATATGACATTTCATATGCACACACATTTTGCGCTTTGCAAGGTGTGCTTAACCTTTAGGGGTTGCCAACGAAGAAAAAACAAAAAAGCAAGGCCGATTGTGCCAATCGGGCCTTGGTGATGCCAACCGAGAAAAAAAAAACAAAAAAAGCAAGGTCAGGTGTTCGAAAGAGCTTTGAAATTTTTTCAAGAAAATTAAAAAAAAGAAAAAAAAATTGGTTCAAAGAAAAAATTGGCAACACCACTCAAAAATAATGTTAATATACATTTAAAAATATTACTATAATAATAAAATATACGAAATATTGAAATCTTAAAAAAAAGCAGATTCTTAAAATAGGTGGCAAGGCTAAAAAAATTTAACGATATATCAAATTACGGCCTGATTTAATTTAATGCAATTTATATTAAAGAAACATGTATAGTTTTAATTTTTTTTTAATATATGGCAACAATCACCGGCAAATATCTTGCTTGCTAGTTAAATTATTTAATTTATATGAAAAACTAACGAAATATTGAATTTGGTAAAAAAAAGATTCATAACAGTAGGTGGCAACGCCAAAAAATTTAATGTTATATTACATTAATGCTTGATTTAATTTAATGCAGTTTATATAAAAAAAAACCTGTTTAATTTCAAAAGTTTTTTTTAACACATATGTATATGGCAACACTCACCGACATAAATATCTGTAATTATATTTTGATTGCTTAAAAACTTGCAAATTAAATAATAACACAAAGCAACAACATTTAAAAAAATGTGTAACTAATATTATTATTTGTGATAAAATTATAAATCAACCTAACTTTAAAAAAAAAAATGATAACACTTGTAATAAAATTTTATGGCAACCCTGTTAGAAAAAAAATATATTCGTCATTTTAACCACCAGATCTGTATTAAAATTAAATTTGCATTAATAAAAACACTTGCATCTAACGAAAAATCGCCATGTTTTATCTTTATATGGCAACCATGAGCAGGATTTTGCATCAGCCATTATTTTTTAATGTGCCAAAAAGATCCTTATATAATATTTAATTTACTTAAAAATTTATTTAACAAATTTAGCGACACACATACTTGTGATAAAATCATATGGCAACCCTGTTTAAAAAATATTAAATCTTCGTTTTAAACTGCAGATTTTTACTAAAATTTTCACTAAAAACATTTATTTCTAACCAAAAAAATTTTGTGTTTTAGCACTATATGGCAACCTTGTTGCGGTATTTATCATCAGTTATTATTTTTTAATACGAGTATATCTTAAAGGTTATAGATCTTAAAATAATATTTAATTTACTAAAAAATTTATTTAACAAATTTGGCGACAAATATTATAAACTATAATTTATTAATGATAAAATTGTTTGGCCACCCTGTTTTTTCAAAATACATATTTTTTATCATTCGATCTAATTGCTATCTGCGCTAAAATAAACTTGCATCACTACAAATTTTTATTTCTTACAAAAAATTTTAACTTATAATAATATGGCAACACTCACCGACAATAAACATGAGTTATGAGATTTTTATTTTATTAAGCTTATTTTTTTATTTAAAATTATATATTAAATAATGATATTTACCAAAATTTAACAAAGTGTATTATTGATATTGAAGAAAAAGGGTTGCCACTATTTTTAAAAATATTTTTTCATAATTTTTTCAGGCAGATTTTGTTATGTTTTTATTATTCAGAATAAAATAATTATAATATAAAGCTCCACGGTCTGAAGCAAGACTTTTATAGTTATATGGCAACACTGTTTAAACAAGAATTTCAGCTGATCGTTTACGCGCACTACGCAAATTATATATGTATGTACATATACATGTATATTTATGCATATTATAAATCATTTTAACCATTTTATGTGCTTTATCAACTAAGCCACAAAAGAATTAAATGGCAACTCTGCAGAAAAAATTACTTGTTCTATAAGTTATTAAGAATCGCTGTAAGAGCACTTTCAGCAGCGTATTTTAAAACTTTTTTTATAAAATATTTTCTTATTTGAAATACATGGCAGCACTTTTTTAGATTTTTAATAATTAAAGGCTGCCCTAAAAAGTAAACGAATATTTAAAAAAAAATTGCATTAAAATGTTATTTTTACTATTTACATATTACTTCGTTTTTACTATGACGCTATGTGGCAACCCTATTACACAATAATGCAAAACTATTTTTTAGTCGCAACATTACTATTTTTTTATTATGTAAATATAATTTTTTATGCATAATCTCTAATAATACTTTGATTCGTTATTTTTCGAAATAGATGGCAACGCCACTAAAATTTTTGTCTTAGCAAATTAAAAAAAATATATTTTTTTTTATTTTCGAACACTTTTATATTCATTATATTAAAGTATTATTTGACTCGCTTCAAATATATGGCAACCCTTTACAAAATTTTTGGTTACAATTTACCCCAAAAATGTTTTTAAAAAACTACAAAAATTAAATTTTTTTAATTATTTACATATTACTAAACTTGTCTTCACTTTGAAGTTATGTGGCAACCTTTTTTACAAAAAATTACAAAAACTCCATTTTTAAATTGCAATGTGATTTTTATTCGTATCAATACAATTTCTTTACACAAAATAATAATATTAATAAGATTAATTTATTTTTCGATACAGATGACAACGTCACAAAAATTATTTTCATAGCAAATTAAAAAAAAAAAAATAGATATAATTTAACTAATTCCAAACAATTTTATATTCATTATGTTAAAGTATTGTTTGATCTGTTTCGAATATGTGGCAACTCTTTATAATCAATTTAGTAACAGAAATGTACGCTAAAAATGAAGAAACATTTCTTTTAATTTTATCAGTAATAATATTGCTTTTATTTTTTATAATTACTAAATTTGTCTTCACTTTGAAGTTATGTGGCAACCATTTTTACAAAAAGTTGCAAAAAATAAATTTTTTAATCACAACATGGTTATTTTTGTTAGTGTCAATGAAATTGCTTAGTCTCTAATAATACAGATTCATTTAATTTTTGCGATAGATGGCAACGCCACTAATTAAAAATTATTTATTAAGCTACTTTAAATAAAAATATTTTTTCTTTTCAATATTTTTTTGTTAATATATGCTCTTTTTCATTTTCAGAAAAAAGTCGAACCATGGAAGCTTTACACCATGGTCTCCGGCCTGTTGTCTGTAGATTTAGTTATATTATTCGCCTGGCAGATTTTTGATCCGTTACAGCGTATACTTGAAACATTCCCACTCGAAGACCCTGTATTAACATCCGATGATATAAAAATTCGTCCAGAACTGGAGCATTGTGAAAGTCATCACAATTCAATGTGGTTAGGTGAGTAAAAATATTTGAGTAGCAGAAAATATATTTCATCAAAACTGACAAACTCAAACTCATACTCATATCCATTCCACCACCTCGTTTTAGGACTCGTTTACGGCTTCAAGGGGCTAATACTCGTGTTTGGCCTCTTTCTGGCCTATGAAACGCGTTCGATTAAGGTGAAGCAAATCAATGATTCCCGCTATGTAGGCATGAGCATTTACAATGTGGTTGTGCTGTGCTTAATCACAGCGCCTGTGGGCATGGTCATCGCATCGCAACAGGATGCCTCATTTGCATTTGTTGCATTGGCTGTGATATTTTGTTGTTTCCTAAGTATGTTGCTGATATTTGTGCCAAAGGTGAGTGTGGAGTGTTGCATAAAGCGTTTGTGTCGAAAAATATAATGCCGTAGATGGCGCTAGCATCTATACAGCGAAAATCGTATTATTCTCTCAACTTATTATGGATGTTTATAGTAAACTCTATTTCCCATTTTAAACACATTTTTATTTAATTATCCTCCGCACAGGTCATTGAAGTGATACGCCATCCAAAGGACAAAGCTGAATCAAAGTACAATCCCGACTCTGGTATATCGAAAGAGGATGAGGAGCGTTATCAGAAATTGGTTACTGAAAACGAGGAACTGCAACGACTGATATCACAGGTAAGTAAAAGAAACAAAGTTTAGAAACAGACAGAAGAGATAAAGCTCTCTCAATGAGGAATACTCAAGAAGGTAGACTTTTGGGAAGACTCTTTTTGACAACCTGTAGCCAATAACTGGCTAATAGTCTAAATAAGCATAGCTAATGTAAAATAACCGATGTCTGTTTCTTTCTTTAAGAGAAGACACGACTTCAACTGGTTTAGATATCTCAATTTCAGCAAATATCCTCTACATCTAGACGTTTTTTGAGACAATTGTAGAGTTCTGAAGTACTTTGTCAATTTTAAGTATCTTTTTAATAGGGAAAGTCTTGAAATCAGTCTTGTGTGGATGTAGTCAAGAGTAATTGGGGTTTGTACTGTCACCACATATAATATTTTTTGGGAGAACGCGATAAAAATCACAAAAATTAAGATGACCTTTCAAAAACCGCAGAGGAAACACTCTAGATACATATATATTTTACGTATTTGGCAGTTATCCAGATCTCATATAAAGACGAACCCTTCGAAAACATATAGACTAAAATAACATAAAAAATTTTACGAATCCTATAAGTGAAACTCTGCCATCTCAAAGCTCAAAGAATATCGAGACCACATCGAAAATAGGGCTTCCAAAGCATTTCGATTTAGAACTGCTGTAGAAAACTATTGCTCCACATGGTTTACTGCAGCTATACAAGTGTCATCCGCCATATAGCCCTTATGGTGCGTCTGATGGATGGCACTATCGAAAAATTACGTATTAGACATCCGGAATTGCGCCTGGGAATGATTGCTGGGGATTACAGAAGAAATGAAAATTATTTCAACAAGAGGTCTGGAGGGTATTCTCGATGTCCAGGCAATAGATATTGAACTGAAGTATGATGCAATTATTTCGGCTAGTTCTGATTTTAGTCCGTTGGAACTAGGCAGTGAGCCACTGTGAGCATGGTCCAAGTATTATGCTCGATCTTGTTACTGAATCCGGGCTAGTTTGCAATTTGATTGAGCAATGGAAATCCCTGGGTAATAAACTCAACGATTTCATTCGAGGAGAAGGAACCAATGTTTCAATGATCGTCAGTTCCAATCTAGCGAAATCTATGTATTAACCGTTGAAAAGACTGAAATAGAAAAAAGAGTGGCCTATTTCTGTAGTAATCCATACGGAGAAGGTAACTTCATACTAAACCATTACAGTTCAGTCTTTTAGGCTTAAATTGTTGGCATGTTTTTGTTGTCACGGGTGCCTAGTCCCCGTTAAGATAGTAAAAATTAGATAAGCTCTCATCGTTATTCAACGATAGGCACAAGAAACCTGCTGTTTCGGCGGGGTAGGACCAAAGAGAGAGGGGTGTCAGATGAGTAGGACTAGTGGGTCATGCGAAGAAGTGGACAGTGCGGAGAGTCATTGCAAGCAGGACATATATTGGATATGTTGGGGTCTATTCTGGATAAGTATATAAGTATAGCCCGCTACAGTAATCAGAACGAAGCTGCGCAAGAGTCACTCTCGTTTCTCGCGACAACTCGAGCTCTTCGTCTGCAATGGGTGACAGTTTAACTCCAAGTACGCCATTCACTGAGAGGGAGTCGGTGAAGGTGTTGTTGGCAGAAGACATCAAATGGGCTTTGCTTTATGCTTTTGCATGTCCATTAATCTTCTGGTGAACATTCAAGCGTCAATTAGCCTATCCGTTTAATTAATACTAAGTCTCACTGTGTTAGGTTATGCAAGTAGAAAATAACTAACCTCTCAGTGGAAAGGTCGGTAAAAATTATCATGTCAAGCAGCAACACATTGCGTACCACAGAGGTAACGAGGTAAAGGTCACCACAAGCCATCTACCCAAGGCAACCCACCTTCAAACAGTTGGTAAAGCGGATTGCGCAGAAAGGAGGGTCGCTCGTCCGAGCCTGCTGATTCGTTTTCGTTGGAGGCGTTTTTTATGTGACGGGTCCCAAACCGAGCGCACAACAGTAGGGATGGTTCGCCTTCTCACTTTAGTCCGCCTTCAAACTTATGTTCTTTGGCTAGGCTATTTAGTCATGAGCTGCTTTAGCCATATGCAAAATAATCGTTTCTGACCACTTCCAAGTGAATTGCACTCGGAGAACTTTCCTCATTTGCATGAACTTCTACACATGACTCCATCTTCCTAATATCGCATTCGATGGAGCGTTGAGCTGTCTAAGATATACGAAGCCATTGGCAAAGTTCAGCTAATGAAGAGATATGCGGCTACGCTGAACGATCATTTCGTCCGAAAGAACGAAAACAATTCAGCTCGGAAATTATTCGACGCAGTAGCCGCCAGAAAAAGCAGACTACGCTCCGTTGGAAAAACCAGTTGGAGAAGAACTTGATTACACTTGTTGTAAACTCGTCAATAACCGGGTGAGCGTTATCTACGCTAATAAATAAGAAGAAGAATTGGACATAATCCAAAGCATGCTCGAAGGATGATGATACACTAAAATATTGCCTTTCCGACTGCCCAGTCTTCTGCTAGTTGAGAAAGCATATATTCCACGGCTTCCATTATTCCAGAGTTCCGTCAGCATATAGTCAGTGGATAGAATGGAATTCCGTGGCTGTGTACTTTTTGTTTTCCTCTCCAATTTTCTATGTCTCTTTTGCTCTCTCGCTACTTGTGTTGTACAATACGTAACCAAAGCGCGCTTAATCTACTTTCTTGAGGACCTACGCAGAGCTCTCTTTAAATTCATACTTTTTCACCACTCGAAATGACTTAATATTAATTTATTACACTCAAACAAGTTCAATCACGATTTCATGTTCGACAATTAAATCTCTTTCGCACATTAAATGAGTTTAATGCTTCCTCAAAAGTTATTAAATTAAATCAATGCGCCTCAGTGCCGCAGTGCAGGCAAGCGCATTTAATTCAATTGTCCGAAGATGGAAGAGAATTACGAAAAATATTCGACTTTATACGTGAAACTACAAACGAGCAACATTAAGAGATCAATTTTTGGCCGCGCGCACTGAGCGCCAGATGAATGCACGAGTCAATCAATAAATTCTTATCACAGCAGCGATGATATACCAATATGTACCGTTACGGTTGCGTACGTGTGTATATTTTTTTTGGCTGAAGAATTTTCGCTGATTACATTCGGACAACAACAGCGCCGCGCAAAAGAAGGCAAAGTTGCAAAAGAGAAATATGGCAAGAGAGGGGTGAAATGTGGCAACATTGCTTGCAACGGCAATTCGTATACAAGTGTGCGCATATGTGCGGATGGGGGTAGTGTGTGCAACGCATACAATCAATATTTTTAGTGCTCATCAGGGTGCGAATTGACAAATATGGATTACACCATGTCATCATGTCAGACGCACAACTGCAACGGCGCACACACCCCCACACTCGCCATTGCAAATACATACATACTGACATATGTGCTTACTGCACACAATAGCGATTGTTGCGCTGTGCAAAAGAGAGGCAGATGAATTGCTGTGTGCGTTCGCGGCAACGCACCATTGATGCTAGCGTGGTTGGCAACGCGACAACAACGTTCGCAATAGCAATTACATGCCACAATGGATAGTTGTGAGATCGGTTTGTAGTCGGAAGCAGGGTGGGACGCCAGATAATGCGGCCTATGAGGAGGTGAAATCACTACCAGCCGGCAACGGTGCACCGTGCAACTCGTATGTCCGGTGCAGCAGCTGGCAGTGAACTGTAGCGTCGCGGAACTCTGGCAGCGTGGGCAAAAGCCGGCTGCAATAAGGAACCAACAAAAAGTATATATATGTGTATGTGAGTTTGCGTGTGCAACGGGGAAAAGTTGTTACCAATAAAACGGGAGAAATCTCTTGTAAACTTGTAAACTGGCGTAGTTATATATTAGTGTTTATATAAGCTCGTATGCGCTTAGGACCAACAAGTCAAGATTAACTACAGCAGCTCTCAGATTTTCCACATTCACGCACATACATATGTATATACGAAAGGCGATTGGTTTGCTGAAAGGGATACATAAGTTCCATAGTATATTGCGGAATTAAATATGTGGACATAAAAAAGTATCGGGTTGTGTATTACATATGACTTCTTGCCTTTGGACTCCTCTCCAGTTTGACTTATTTGCACTTCTTGACGGTTGGCTATTTTCACTTCCTTTCTTGATCTCGAACAAACAGCTGGAAATTGAGATCTTGACGTTATTTCTTCTTTTTCTTTTTCTTTTTCTTTTTCTTCTTCTTCTTCTTCTTCTTCTTCTTTGTTACTGGTGTTGACACCGCCGAGTTAACATCAGCGCGCCAGTCGTTTATTTTTTGCTATTTGACGGCAATTCGAGATACCAAGTACAGCCAGGTCTCTACCTGATCTCTCTTTCAAGGCTGATATTGTTGTTGGTGTTGATGCTAATTCTAAGATAGACGAAATTATCTACGACTTCGTAGTTGTGACTGTCAACAGTGGCATACCAAGTCGCGAATGTGATGACTGTTTTTGCGGGTCGGAGAGGTCCTTCCCAACCAGAGATGGAGATGCGAAGAATGTCTCGATCGACCATGAAGCATGCATGAATAGGATATACCGAAAATCGGAAATATTTAGCTAAAAGCAAGTTAAACTTTTTTTTGTTTGAGCGCTCCTGGTGAGGGGGTGCGAAAGTCACTAAAAACCCCGCACCTAAGTAAGCCTCAACTACAGTGGAACCACGTTTGTATTATATTATTTTAGGGCGGTGTTCCATTTCTCTCGTTGAAAGATTTCTATCGCATAACAAATTTGCTGCGAAGTTTTGGATACTTCCCCAATTTGTTTCCGCGCTGATTGGGACCAACCAGACCTTCTACTTAAATGCTTAGCACAGCATGTGTATGCAGCCTCGTCGTCTGTCAGGCCATTGGTATGAAGACGATTCGCTCTGCTTCTTATAAGGGGACTCTGATAGTTGCCAAAAATAAGAGTTTTCTCTTTTCTTGGTTGGGCCCCCATAAGTAGTGTTTGTCGAAAAAGTCTTGCGGTATTATTATTGAATTTTCAATTGTTCATAAAATTGGTTACAATAATGCGGTTCAAGTCAAATATGCGCCGTTTTGTTCGACGACGCGTTCCCAATGAGATGCCAACTTCATAATGCCCCTCTCATAGAAGCTCGCTTCCCTAATGGCAAAAAACTCGGAGAGCCAATTTTCACAGGACTCTCTTGCGGCCAACTTCAGACTACCAAGCGCGTTCGCCATGGACAGAAACAGGTGGTAATCACTTGGTGCGAGATCCGGACTATACGGTGGATGCAAAAGAATCTGCCATCCGAGCTCCCGGAGCTTCTGGCCTGGCGTTGTCCTGATGGAAGACAATTCGGCCTCTGTTGATCAAAGATGGCCTCTTCTTTCTTGAGTGCTGCCTTCAAGCGGTCCAGTTGCTGGCAGTACAGGTCCAAACTGGATCCTTGTGCTGCACGTAACGCAACCGCTATCTGTCGTGATCCCTTTCTGGTTTGGTACAGCAGTTTTCTATTACTAAGTTAGCTGCACACCATAGCTTTGAAGTAGTCGAATTCCCGACTATGTATCAAAACTTTTTTTAGATCATCGATCATGTCTTGCCATCTAGCGCTGTTAAAAAGGGTTTTGGGATCTAAACAGTTTTACAAAAAAGTACTTAGTTTTGACTGTCAGTTTATATAGCAGCTTAATGCTATAGTGGTTGGACATTGATGCTTCCGTCAATAAGAAGGAAAGAACGTGTGAATAGTTCCAAGTTGATGTCTGAAAAATTGAAAGGCTTGTTCACGATAATCAGACAGACGGAGAAGCAAACGGACATGTCTAAAACAACTCGACTCATCACACTGATCATTTTTATATAAACTTTAAAGAGCCTCAAATGTTTCTTTCTTTGAAAAATAATGATAAAAGAAACTATAACGAAATTCCAATAATTTCTTTTAAAAGACTTATAGAACACATTAGGGCCAAATTTTCTAGACAATCAAGTTTACTTTAGCAACCATAAAGACTTAATTAAAATTAAAATTAATTAATTATTATTAAATATTTTTCATTCTCTCTTTTCCTCATCCACCCATACACAGAAAGAGGAGAAGATCCGCATACTCAAGCAACGCCTAGTCGATTTTGAGGCCACGCACAAGGGCGGCGAGCTGAACGGCAGCAACGGCACAAACGGCATTTCCATGGGCGGTATTGCCACACATCATCAGCCCGTGACGAGCGTCAATTCCTTAAGCGGTGGCATGAGCGCAACGCTAATGGGTTGTGGCGGTGGCGGCGGCAATGCTGGCTCCGGCTCGGGTTCCACCAACAATTCACTCAATCTACAAGCAACGACGTCCTCCTCACAGCACAACACACCTGCCGCCACATTAGCGATAACACAAGGTAATTGCCAACACAAGTCAATCGCACATAGTGCGAGCAGTAGCTGTCAATTTGGTAAATATAACAACAACAAAAACAACAACAACAATAATAGCATGAGTAATAAAAATCGCATGTTGCTAAACACATCAATGTCGGAAATGAATTTCATAGCTTTCAATTGCAAAGCTATCAAGCGCGACTCACTGGTATGGCTGGCCGCCGATGTCGGTACGACGAACTCGACGCCGTTAAGCAAGCACGATGATGCCATAGGCTTGTGCGCCAGCGGTAATTACACACAGCTGCGACGCTCAACGCGTAAGAGCCCAACCATGGCTTTGAAGTCCTGCGATAATTATCTTTGAGTGTGGGTCGTGCAGGCCGGTCTATTGATATAGCCATGGGCGGCCCAAGTGTGTGTTTGAGAATTTTGGTACGCATACTTTTGGTAGCGTAACGCACTAAAACGCGTATATATGACTAGGTGTGCGCTTTAATTGTTTTTGACTATTGTTGTTGCTGCTTTTAGCTGTGGGCGTGTACATAGGCTGCGCTTTAGCATCACATAGCGTGTTGATGCAGAAAGTTTTGTGCTAAATATATGAAAATATTTTAGAATTTCTATGGTGTGCTTCTTTTTTTTTAATAAAAAATTTAACTTCTTTTATTTTTTCTAGAAATACTTGCAATTTTCTGCGGAATTGGTAAATTTTTTCAAAAATATTCTAACACTGAAAAAGCACAATGTCCTTATGTCAGTCCTTGTCAGTTGAATTGCAAGTACGCTCGCTTAATCCATGTTTTAATGTGTGGCGTTGATTTTGTTGTCGGGACACATGCAACTGTATTCGAAAATATTGAAAAAAAATAATCAAAGTAATAGAATTTTCGCACTTTTTTGAAATACTTGGCATTTTGTTTGAATATTTCACAAATTTCAATCATATTTCACCATAATAGTGGTTTTCAATAAAATTTAATTCACATTTTATTTGGTTTTCACAACAAATAAATCACTTAACAATAATTTTGAAGATTGCAAACACTTATGATTACATCGCTTGACATCACATCACATAGCCGAGTATTAAACAAGAAATAATCTCCTCACATCATGTTCACAATTTTAAAAAGGACTTAAATTAATTCTGATCACATGATCACATCATGTGATATCTCTCTGATCACATGATCACATAAAAAAAAACTTAAATTAATTCTGATCACATCAAATCATGATCACATAAAAAGTACTTAAATTAATTCTTATCACATGATCACATCAAATCATGATCACTTAAAAAAAACTTAAATTAATCCCGATCACATGATCACATGAAATCATGATCACATAAAAAGTACTTAAGTTAATTCTCATCACATGATCACATCAAATCATGATCACATAAAAAGTACTTAAATAAATTCTCATCACATGCTCACATCAAATGAGATCACATAAAAAGTACTTAAATTAATTCTCATCACATGATCACATCATGTGATATCGCATCAAATGTCACATTAATAAACAAAAAATATTCATTCCACATCATTTTCGCAATATTGGCAATTTTCGATTTAATTTTGATATTTCACGTGACATCGCATTACATACATGATTATTACGTTGATGTTTTGATTGAGTGATTTAATTATATTTGATTAATTTATATTTGATTTCATGACGTTACATCACATAAACAATTAGTAAACAAGAAATATTCACATATCTTTTTGCATTTTTTCATTGACTTTTGATCATATGATTACTTCACGTGACATCAAATCACATATCACATAAATTTACTACACACCATATTTACAACATTTGCAAGGACTTCATTTAATTTTGATCATATGATCACATGATCACATGATCACATCAACCGATATCACACGATAGATTTGTTAAAAAAACAAATCCGGTCACAACTTGCTACCGATTTGATTAATTTTCCTCATAACAGCATACCACATCACTTCATTATATTTATCATATTTTCAATATTTGCGATGATTTGATTTTGGTCATAACATCATATTTTGTTGTTGTCAAACTTCACTAAATGATAGAATTACACCATATTGTCAATATTTGCGAAAATTCGACTTAATATTCATATGTTTATATGATCATACCATATGACATCACATCGCTTATCCCAACTTTTTTTATTAATTTCCATATTTTCGATATTTGCCATAATTAGATTTATTTTGAGCAAAGGTCAAATCACATGACATCACACAGCAATTCATATCACAACGTACTATTGATTAGTAGTATTAGCTTATGTACATATCACATCACTTCAATAAATCATAAACCACATTACCAAATTTTTATGAGCTAATCACTCTTTGTATTACATCACAAAAAAAAGTTTTGACATGTTGAAAAATAAAATCACATCACCTGGAGACTTAATTTAATGTGTTAACCCGACGTTAAGATTTGTTAACATGTTATATTAGTAATCCGCTATACTCCACATCTTAATGATATGACCGATTTCCTTTCTAATCTAATCCAACTCATATGTTTAGTATATGTACTTCTCAGGCAACTAAATTATCAGCAAAAATCAGCAATTTCTTTAGAAGCTGAAATATGAGATACTTCGAATCTCCTCTGACGAGGAGGAAGAATGTGTAGATATCAAGTACATATGTTTCCTTTGACAACTAGTTTGACAGTTGTCCTACAGAAAATTTTGTACAATTCCAACTGCCTTGTGGCATTTTTGACAATAAATTGACAATTTGACTAAATCAGGGAAAATATAGGTACATACTATATGTATATAACTGGTTGTTTGGGAACTTGAGAAAAATACAATGCTCCTAGATTCCTTATTACACATTTGAAGGTCTTCCGGTTTAATTTTATGAGAGCACATTATTCTCCTTAAGCAACTAAAAGCTCAGCAATCGCTTTAGTACCTTAATTAAATATCCACTGCTTCGAAACTACACAGACAAAGAACAACACGTAAAACCCACATTTGGACTTCCAACCAAATTGTAACATTTCTGTCAATAAATAAAGGATATTCTATATAATACGGAGGTTTGAACCAAGAGTTGAGGTATGTTAGGTGACTTGTTTTTGCGGTCTTTAGCCAAATAAAATGTTCCGAAATATTACTATAAAAAATTGACAAAAGCGTGTTTACTTTGACAACTAATGTGACAGCTATGCATCTCGTCAATTTTTTACTCTCAACGTCCTCTTAACATTACTGCTGCTCAATTAAGGGTGTTATAATGTATTACAGAGCACTGAATGAAGAGTTAAGATATGAGTTGGTAACTGTTTTCTAAGTTTTTGAAGAAAGTAAAATGTTACTGAATGAAATTATGGCATTGATAAGCATGAATTTACTTTGACAACTAATATGACAGCTATGCATCTCGTCAATTTTATACTCTCAACGTCCTCTTAACATTACTGCTGCTCAATTAAGGGTGTTTTATTACGGAGCACTGAATGAAGAGTTAAGATATGAGTTGAAAACTGTTTTTTTAGGATTTGAAGAAAATAAAATGTTACTGAATGAAATTATGGCATTGATAAGCATGAATTTACTTTGACAACTGATATGACAAGTATCCCTCTAAAAAACAGCAGTATTTTTTCAACCAACTTATCTCATTTCTGTCGCATTTAGAACTTGAATTTGAATACATATTTATATGTATGTGACTATTTTTTTGAGAACTCGGGATAGTAAAATTTTCTTTGACAACAGATATGATAAGTATCCCGCTAAAAAACGTTGTACTTCCAACCGACCACCAGCATTTTTATTAATATTGAAATACATGTTTTTGACTGTTTTTTTGAGAACTTGAGGGGAATAAAATACTCTTTGATTAAACTATGAAACAGCGATAAAAATGTGTGTTACTTTGACAACTAACTTGACAGCCATCCCTACAGGAAAATTTGTACTTTCATTCGAAAAATTGCATTTCTGTTCAATTAAGTATTGAAATATATAAGCGATTAGTTTTTTGAGGACTTGGAGGGAATAACATTTTCTTGTTGGAAAAAAAAACAAAATTTTCTTAGATGAAACAAAACAGCAAAAATGGTAAAACCAACTCAGGAAGGTAAAAACGGAAGATAAGAAATAGAATGAGTTATGCAGTATAGAGACTTTTATAGACACGAATTGTATTGCAGGATTGTATTTTAGGGTTTTTTTGACAAGGAATTAGGAATATGTTTCTGAATCTGATCCGGTTAAAATAAGTATTTGGTATAATTTTTGATAATTTTGGCGTACATTAAACCTAAGGTCGTGGTACATTCCTAGTCTATCAATAATTTTTTAAACCAATGCTTAACAAGCTTATAAATGTTTATTAAAGCGTTACTAGCGTTTAAAATCTGTCTTTATCAATGTGTTTTTGACTAGATCACACTATTATTGGTCCCTGACTAAGGCACATCGTCGATCAAGGCACATTTTTTATTGTTTTGTGAAAAGTTTTATATATATTTAACTGTGTACTGTTCTATGAGAATTTAACTGCAAACATATTAATGATTCAATTTTTTTTTCTCCCACCCGTCTGCTATCTCTTTCAGATACCCATGATCATCATACATGAAAAAACGTGTCAATTTCCTTCTCGTGATAGGTAAAATATATGTAAATTGAAGAAATATGCAAGTGAAACGAAAGAAAAAGTTTATTGAAACTAGTTATTACTACGTTATTGTACAAATTCTAATTGCAATTAGTAAAATGTAAAGTTAAATGTAAGTCTAGTAGTAAGTAGCAATTATATGTGTGTATGTAATTGATATTGATGTAGCGGTAAATTTAAGTACTCTAACTAACTATATGAATATGCGAGTTAAAACTAAACTAAATGATGCGAATGTAAGTTTTTGAAGTGAGAGCAAAGCAGGAAAAAAACAGAAACAGAAAACTCGAAAAATAGAAACAGAAAAACACAAAGTGTTAAGCTAAAAAATATAGTTAAATTAATTTTAAAAATTAAAAAAAAAAATATATTAAAAACTAAAAAAAATTACTCAAAATTACTACAACTAAGCATGAAAGTTTGTAAAAAATGCGTGAAAAGTTCAGAATTTTAATTTGAAGCTGGAAAGCAGAAAAGTATTTGTGTGTTTTCAAAAAAAATTGTTTATGTATTTATGTATATATATATATATTATTTATATTAGTTGGTAATTAGCTAAATATGAAGATAAATTAACGAAATTGTTGTAAGCAATTCTGCAATTGTTAGTGTTAGTCTGTATTAGTGTTAGTGTTGCTGGGCAATAGTTTTAGGTAAATTTTAGGCAAATGTAGATGCATGCTATAGTGTACTAGCAGAGTTGTATGTAATAGTAGCGTTATTAACGGAAATTGCGTCGCTAGTTGTTAAGCAAATGAAATCGTGCGTTTTCTCTTTTCTAAACAAAACTTTCTACCACCAAATACTAAAGAAACTATACAAAAAAAAAATTAACACAAAAATGCCATAACTTAATGTTCTAAACATTTGTAAGACAATGAAAACTAAGTAGACTAACTAAAAATAATAAATAAATAAATTTAAGCTGTTTCTAAGCTAAATGTGTCTAAATATTAGATATATGAAGTCATACTATTATAAACTTTTTTATTATATGTGATCTGGTCTACGAAAAGGGGGCTTAGGTGTCAAAAAAAACATTTTTTTTTTTTTTTTTTTTTTTTTTTTTTTTTTTTTTTTTTTTGACACTTAAGCTTTTCGTAGACCAGGTCACATATATATCTTTTTTTTTTTTGTTTTATAATTTTTATTTTTTAATAAAATTAATATAAACATTAGATATATGAATTCATACTATTATTACTTGTGTAATATTCTTTTTTTTTTTTTCTTTTTTTTTTTTTACTGAAATAAGAAAAATTTATTATTTTACATGGCTCAACATGGCCCATTTCAAAGCAACTGCATGCCCTTCGAATGTTTCACAAAGAAGGAACTCGTGTTCCTTATGACCTTAACAGCAGAAGAGGCACGAAAAAGTGTTTCTGCTGCATGACAACGCTAGGTTTAAACCAGTTAAAACTATCCAAATATTATTTGTTTCATTCGATGGTATAAGGTCTGATTCAAAAGTAGTGCCACTCAGAAGACGACATAGAAAAATGGCTTGATTCTTGAATAGCACCACAAGATGATCAATTTTAAAATTATAATCGACTTTTGTAGACTGGTACGTACTCGCAGGGACCGGTTGGTTATTGATTTCAACTATAGACTGCAGTTTCTTCTTGAACATCATCCAGTTGTTTCAGTAACTGTGAATAATATTGAAGAGCTCTTCAAACTGCGCGGTTTTTACGTTGAGGCTTACGTTTTTCTGCTTCTGTTTTCTGCTTCTGTTTTCTGTTTTACCATGGCCTCTTCCATTTTTTGAAAGATGGCTCTCCACATTTTTAGAAGGACTCCTCTTCTGCTAGTTGAATTTTATGCCCAAACTTTTATCTCAGTAACTTCTGTGGGGTGGAGGTGGTTTTGGTCAATGTTGGAGTGTGTGTTCGTCAAGAGTCTTGCCAGGTTTGTTAAAAGATCGTCGATGTGTATTCAGTCGATGCGATGTTATCTTTGCAGATGTTTACGCTCTGTTGTGCTGTGGATGTTACTTATAACAGTAGTGATCTCAGAACCCTGCTACTTCTGCGATGAACATTGATGGATTCTTTACTTTGATTCTCTTCTTGCTCTCAATCTCAATCCTATTGAGCGCGAGCGGTGTTTTTATCTTGGTTTCCGTTGTAGCATGCCATGCAGCTATGTTGCCTCCCTCACATAGGTAGGTATGGTATTCTCTCGAGGCAGCGCTTTAGCGCTATGGATGCCTATTCCAAAGCGGTATCTATTCAACTCGTTACCCGAGATGCATTTGATGTTTTAGGTTTTTTAAGCCAAACTCTCCTTTTCTGTCGCGTTTGGTCAAGACCTACTTATTAGGTATTCAAAACTAACGTAAGACTTAAGCTGTCTACAGTTCGCCAATCTATAAGCCTAAATGGCAGGAGCTCAGTCAAATATATTCCAATTTGTTTTATATTATTATTCTTTATTTTATATTCTTATTAAACATTTTCCAATTTTCTTATTTCCCACATATTTTGTTTACACCCTAAGTTGAAGATACAAAAAATTTGTGTTGAATATCAATGAAAAGAAAAATTTAGTTCCCAAGAAGTAAGGCTAAGTACACAGTGAATCGGGACCGTTGCTACAAGCATGCCTAAAGGAATGATTTAAGGATTTCATTGAAACAATTTGAAAATAAAATAAAATTTTAAAACTTTTTGTTTGTGACACAACCTAATGTATGTTCGTATTACACAATAAGGCTCTTATTTGTCTAGTTGCTGAAATGCGCATTATAGAGTCATGTTTTTATATTTTAATTTTATTTAAATTTATTTTATCACTTTTTTTTAATTTATTTTTTGTTATTTATTTTTTATTATTATTTTTTTTCTTGCTTAAAATTTTTATTTTAATTTTAATTTTTTTACATTTTACATTTAACTTTTTTATGTATTAATATTATTACAATTTTTTTATTAATTTTTTTAATTTTAATTTATTATTTATTTATCGTTTTTAAGAGAGTGCAATATTTCATAGCCGTTTTCTCTTATTTCATGGTAAATTATTTATTTTTTTTTTAGTTTTCGAATTTTTAAAGTTTTATTTATTTTTTTTAAAGTTACACTACATGTCAACATATTTTTTTTTTCTATTATTTATATTGTCATTTTTTTATTATTTGGTTTATTTTTGTTTTTATATTTTAATTTTATTTAAATTTATTTTATCACTTTTTCAATTTATTATTTATTTTTTATTATTATTTTTTTTTCTTGCTTAAAATTTTTATTTTAATTTTAAATTTTTTTATATTTTACATTTAATTTTTTTAAATTTTAATATTATTACCATTTTTTTTTTATTTATTTATTAGTTTCTTATTTCTTGCTTAAAATTTTACTCTTTAACTATACTAATAAACAACTTTCGCCAAAAACTGTCATATAACTAAACATGTACCATAAAAATAGCAAGTAAAAGGAGAAACTTTCCAAAAACTTTACGCTAATACTCATGAGACACAAAATACTGCGACTTTTATACCACAGACTAAAAAACATTTAACACGAAAAAATATGTAAATACTTCAGCAACTCGCTAAACTTCAGCATTTAAATTCGAAACTCACGAACCAACAAACAAAAACAACAATAGCAATAACAAGAAAAGCGAATTATGAAAATATAAAAATTCCTATGAAATGAAAGACTTTGAGTAAATACAAAAATAAAAACAAACAAAAAAACATAAACCCAAAAACAAAAAGTATATGCATATATACATATAAGCACACTTACATATGTATGTCTGAAAATTGCTAAGTAAATAAAGCAGAAAATGTTACAAAACAATTTTAAAACAAAAAATGCAAATGTGTGCGTTAAACAACACTCACGCTAAAAATAAATGCATTTTGAATTGCAAACAATTATGAATGCAAGAAGTAAACGAAAACTCTTGGACATGCATGTAAATTAGAAAAAGTTACGAAAACAAAAACAATAAAAAATATAAATAAATTTCGAGTATGTGTATTTATAGCATAAAGAATATTAAGAGAAAATAGCAAATAACTGAAAAAGAACAAAAAGGAGTAGATGGAGGAGAATTGTAATTTTAGACCAAACGATAAACGCGACTTCACGGGTACTACAATGTTGTAAATAACCAAATACAGTTAATAAAAATTTAGGTCATAATTATACATATAATATAAACACTGTGGCAACTTAAGAACTAGAATATACCATAATGATAAGAATAGCGCTGGTGAAAAAATGTTAGTAGATTTAATAGTTACATTAGTCCTAAGCCTAGCCTAAAGTTTGAGTAAATAGTTTGTGTAGTTAAATTAAAATTTTAATTAGTATAGTTAAATGTTGAATTGAATTGTGAATATAATTAGGCAAATATATGCAAGAGTGAACAAATATTAGATAAAAAATTAAAAAATAAGGTAAATTAAATTTTTCATACTTAAAGTACTACAATAATTAATTGATTTTAACAAGGCTCTTTCGCAGACTATTTTGTTATTTTTTCATTATTATTATTATTTTCATATTTTGAGTAATTTTTATAATAATTATTGATTAATTTTATAGTTTTTTAAATTTAATATTTTTTTATTTTAAATTTAAATTTAAGTTACTGTTTTTTGGGCATAAGTAAAAAAATGCCTCCACATCATTACTGTGTTTTGTTTAGAGGCTTTTATGATAATAATAGATTTATTTATATTTTATAAGTTTTTAAATAAAATAAAACTTCTTTTAATATAAATGAATATTTTGTTTCGATTTTTGTTTTTTGCATACGACATTAAAAATTTATAGTTTTAACATTTCTTTAATGAAAATTTTTTTCAGTTATAACAAATATATAAATTTTTATAAAAAATTAAAAAAAATTTCTTATAATAAAAAATGTCTTCAATTTTTTGTTTTTCTTTTGTAATAATTTTCTTGTAAATATCTTAATTTTTTTTTTAACGAATCTTTTTTTAATTTCTTGTTTTTTTTTTTAATTTTCTTAATTTTCTGTTTTTTAACATTTTATTTTTCCATATTTTTTAACATATTTGTAGTGTTATTTATATAAACAACATTTTCACTTTTAACAAAAATTCAAAATTTTTCTAAAATTCAAAAAAAGTTACTTATGCTTTTTGATTTTTTTTTATGTTTTTTCGAAAAAAATTTTTAAATCTTTTTTAACTATCTTTTTTTAATTTCTTGGTTTTTTATTAATTTTTTTTTTTTGTTTCTAAATATTCTTGTTTTCCATTTTTCTTAACATATTTATAGTTTTAAGTATTTTTTATATGAAAAACTTTTTCACTAAACTTTTGCTAAAATTCAAAAAAAAAGTTCTTAAAATTAAAAGCAAATTCCTTAACTTTTTGTTCTTTTTTTTAAATTTTTTAACTTTTTTAATGATTTCTTTAATTTTTTTTTATTTTAATTCTTAATTTTTTTTATTTTAATTCTTAATTTTTTTTTTTCTTTAGTTTTCCAATTATTTTATGAAATTTTAACAAATATTTTAGAAATACTATATTGTTTTCTTTAAAATGGTAATAAGGCATATATAAAAATTTTGGATTCGGATATTAGCTTAGTTCAAAACCGATTCCTTTGGAAAGTGGTTCAGGATTCTGCTCATTGGAACATTCAAATATTATGTTTTTGCTTTGCGTTCTTGCGATTATCAGTCACTTTCTTTAGCTCCCCAGCTTTTATCTTTCGTACACTAGAAAGTCAATGGGGGAATACCGCTTATGACTAATATTGACACAGTTTGGTAAGCTGATGGAACTGTGCGGATGCGTTGCTGCCTGGCCAGTAACTTAATGCCGGCTTTGTTTTTTTAGCACATCTACCCAAATCTTTTCTACATATAGCAAGACGCTGGTGGTTTTTAACAATAAGAGCTTTCTTCTTCTACTGTCGGCTCTTCTATGTTGGCAGTCTGCTAAGTTGGGAGGTGATTTTCGCTGCCTTTCCTGCGGCGTGCTGAATTAGTACCCAGAAAGTAAATCTGGTTTCCAGTCTTACGCCTAGATAATTTACTGCTTTTTGTGTTCTTAGAATATATAGTCGCTTGCATGCTTATTTTAAGAGGTATGTGCTTATTCGTCAGCATAAGTAGCTCTGGAAGTAGAGGTTGTGTGAGTCAATTGCGCCCGTATCTCGATAATTTTTCAGGCTTCCTCTTTTACTTAAGCTGTGATTACTGCGCCGATGTCGTCCGCGTAACTGATTAAATAAAATTCTTCTGGCATTTCAATGAACCCTTGAGCTGCTCCTGGCGTCTCTTTTATTTTTCTGAATCCTTCTCTAATCTCATACAACAGTTTTCTGTTACTATGATAGATCCGCAGCCCAGCATTGAAGTAATGGGGGATTGTATTTTTTTTTTAGAGTGGAGATCATGTCCGCCAAGAAACCTCAATATTTACGGCATCTACGCTGTGTGTTTTCTACTCTTTCAATGACGCTTCGCATAGCTTTTAGAGATGACCTGCCGGATCTAAAACCAGGCTGTCTGGGGAAGAGTCCGCCAGTTTCATAGCCGTTTCCAATTTAGTTCCAAGTAGCCTTTAATTCAAGTAAAGGGTTATACATTTCGAGGTTCCCTACGTTTTAAAGAAAAAACACTGAAACACCATTGAGTCTCATCGCTGAACAAAATTTGGCTCGAAACTGTCGGATCTTCTTGGAACTGGATGATGATGAAATGTCAAGCATTACTGAAAAAAATATCCTGGTAACCTGACGACTCACGTGTGATCTGTAAAAAAAGGTTATTGAAAAATACCTACTTGGATCACTCGAAAAAACTTTAGTTTTTTATTGCCTCATTCGAAAATTTATATAGAATCAAACGTTTTCATTTTATTAAGAAACATTAAATATTTAAGAAAATATGGCTTTAGTTATCATTTTCTAGTAATTATTTCACTAAAAATTATTATCAAAAAAATATTTTTATATAACTAGTTTAAATCAATGTTTTTAAACCCACTTTTCTTTCAAAGAAATAAAAGTATTTAAAAAAGATTAACCCAAATATTGAGTGCGTTAGAGTTAGAACCAAAAACTAAAACCATTAGCATAGCTAATTATTGTATTATAGTAAATGGAAACTAGACTAAATTAACATAAATAAAAAAGAACATAAATTATATTAAAAATTAAACTAAATTATGTTTGAAAACATTAACATAAAACTTAGGCTACTCATAAATTATCAGTGAAAACTGAAAATTGAAGACAAAAATATGAAAAAATTCGAATACTATAAACTGCGAGAAAACTTATGAATCCACAGCAAATTGAAGAAACGAATTATGTAATTAAATGAACTATTAGATTGCCACAAAAACAGACCAAAAAACAGAAGGAAAATAGTAAGGAGAAACTACAAGAATACTGAAACTAATCAACAGAGAATAATCGCACATTTTATTGAATTGAAAACAAAAACCAAACAGACAACAAAAACAATGTTAGAATAAGAAAACAAAGAAAACAAACTTTGCAATAAAATAAAAATAAATTATTAAACGAAAAATGAAAGCAAAAAATATAAATAAAAGAAATTAAATTAAATATGAAATTAGTAAGCTGTAGTTTCAATATGTGTGGATAAGGATAACTATTGTAGAGGAACTAATTGAAATGTGAACAATTAGACAATAAGGCTGAGATCATATTGAATGTAAGAGAAAATTAAAGAGGTAGAGAAGATGAGATAGACGGGCCGATTGCACTAACATAAACATTTTTTATAAGAACGCTTATATCTACGAAACTCTTTTCCGAATCAGCATTAATTTTTCGAAGACTAGTCTCATATACATATACTTCTTATTCCACTTTATAGGCGTAGACACCGCTTACGCGGTTATAGAAGAATTTACAACAGCGCTCTGTTTAACGCCAATTGGAGATTCCAAGTGTAGATCGATCCTTATCCACCTAGACTTTCCAACGTAGTGGTGATCTTCCTCTTCTTCTATTCCCCCGGTGGGTTCAAAGTCGAACACCCTCAGAGCGGAAGTGTTTTCATCTATATAACCTGGCCAGCGTAGCCACTATCTCTTAATTTACTGAACCATGTCAATGTTGCCGTATATCTCGTACAACTCATTGTACCATCGACTGCGGTATTCGCCGTGGTCAATGTGCAATGAATCTACCGCAGATATTTTCACGTTAGATTTTAAGGCTGAAGCTGTTTTTGTTGTTAATTTAGTTTCTAAGATAGACGAAATTATCTACGACTTCGTATTATGATTGTCAACAGTGACGTGAGAGCCAAGTCGCGATTGCGACGACTGTTTGTTTGATGATAGCAGATATTTCGTCTAACCCTCGTTCACTAGAAGGCAGAACCAAAGATGTTAAGGCCAATGATATCAATATGATCGGCGTATGCCAGCCGCTCTGGGCATTAGTCACTAGGTCACCTATGGAGGCTTTACAAGAACATGATCCGGTCTTGAAATCTTCCATTCTCGCCGCATATTTTCGTAGAATTTTCGAGCATGTTTTCTGTTTTATCTCCACTGCGACACGGCACTTCTCATGGTACCAGCTGTTCTTTAATTTTTTCCGAAAACCAATGGTTTTGTTTGCACCTGTGCGCTGTATGGGATTCCATCCCATTAATCCCTTATACCGAGTTGTTGATGAGTGCTCTCAGAGAGGAGCAACGCAAGTCGAGTAGAAAATTGTTCGGCTGTCAGTTGTGAGTTTCTGGACATCGAACCTTCCTCGTTTTGTTGACGTGCATTTCTTGCAGCAACTAGACAGTCGTCCGCGTCAATGCTAGAACCTCGGAGCATACGCAAGTCTAAAACATTGCAAATGTGTCTTCCGTCTATCACAACATGATAGATCTGGTTAGTGGTTTTTCGATCGGGAGGTAGCCAGATAGCTTGATGAGTTTTCCTATGCTGGAATCTAGTACTGCAGAAAATCAATCAGACCGAAGTCAATCAACCTCAACCCATATGGAGATGTTTCATTGTGGAGGCTGAATTTACCGTTGGTTGTGTTAAATATACCTTCTTGGCGTGGCGAGGGGAAGCTCTCATAGATGCGCTTTAAGTGCTCTTGGAAACATCTTTGGTCATATCGTTCCTCTCTTCCATCGTGGTATGATGAAGAACTTCGCTTTTATGCAGATTGTGGACGTTCATGCACCGGAATGAATGCCAGGACTCAGTGACGGAGTCTCTACTCGACTTTCTATATTCATTACCATTGATTTTTTTTTTTTTTTAATTTAAAAGTCAATAGGACCCTTTAAAATAGTCTGAATCCAAATTGCATATAAATCGCAAGTCCTACTTGCCATGAAGCACGCGCTGCAACTTAACTAAAAAATCAATTTCCTTTGCAATTTTCGAAAGCAGCATTAAAAACAGACGAGACCCAATAACAACTTCAACTGAAAACACACAACTCGACTTCGCCCAACCATCGTTGACAACGAAGTTAAGCCCGAAAAAATGCACCGCTGCTTTCTCTCGAATAACTGCTGAGAATCACTAAAAGTTAATTTTCAACGCGTTTCCGGCTGAAGGGACTACGTATAAGGGCACACGCACACACCCATTACACGCCGACAATTTCGCAGAAAATCATTGGAAAATGGCGAAGAATAATATGGAAATTGGAAAATTTATTTCGAGCGCCAAAATTAACTTTTACGCATAAGTAAGATGCTCGTGCGCACCGCTTCACTTGCTGACGAAGCTCAAGCATACGCGCGCCGAAATGGCATTTTCCGCTATTTTGTTTACACAGTTGCCAGCGAGCAGAGCGCTGACTCTCTGTGCAGGCAACGTTGAAAGTGTTTGCAGCTTTACGGTAAGGATGGACGCACGCGAGTCGTTGCGTTAAGACGCTTTGCGGCGACAAAGTCACGTCGCGTACGCACATCGTTTAAACTTCATTAATCACATGCGCAGCGCACAAATTTCCGTTTCCGCCAGATGCTGAACGATACTCCGCAGCGGATGTGCGGAGTGAAAATGAAGCTGCGCACATACGCACATATACATATATACACACATACATATATGCACACATACATATATACACACATACATATATAAACATAAGCAAATATATATACAAAACGGAATACATGTGTGCCTATTGCTGTGCTCAGCGCTGTCGCTGCTGCTTGTCTGCCATTTGCTTGCTGTTATTACGGCGAATTAAAAACTTTTAAAGCGCAAACAAATAACCGTTACGGATGAGGGTGCGGGGAAAGCACAGCCGCCATTTAAGTGCTCGACGAAAATAAATGCGAAAATTACGTTTTCTTACTTTTTTTGCGCTGGAAAGCTGAACTATGAATACATTCACATATATACTACAACTATATATAAGTGTGTATGTGTGCGTGAGTTCAACATATACAAATTAAAAGCAAAAATCTGCAACAGAAATAAATTGCTATTGAGCATCTATGTGTATGTATGTGTGCGTGTGCATGGAAATGAGTGTTCATAAATAAGCGAGAGCGAGCGTACGTGTGGCTTCAGCTCGCAAGCGCTAAGCACAGAAATTAATAAAGCTCGAACTTGCGACACGGTAAGACAGCTAGTTTGTTGCAGAGATGCAAGCAAGTTAAAAATGTGTGAAGAAGATAAATAAAGTGACAAGCAACTGAACGCAGTTAGCTTAGCAAATTACCAAGCGAGACTTAAAGATTAATAAAGAACAATGAGAAAAAAAATTCTCAAAAAATATCTCAACTATATATGGCATATGACTCGAAAACCAAATTTTCTAAAAAACGCGAACAATACGTTTTAAAAAATATTTTCAATAATTTAGCAGAAATCGGAGTTTTTTTTAATATATAAAAATTTCTAACTCGATTTTAATTTTATATAATTTGTTTTATTCTTAAAGGCCGCAAATAATACAGAAGCCACAAAGCCATGAAAATTATAAAATGTGCTTCTTATGAAATCACATCTCCACTAGGCCAGAAGGTACTGTCGGAAAACTCTGGCTTTTCTCGGCCTGTAAGTCGCATGATTACGAAGTGGCCTACCTGTGAGTCTGAGAAAAGCTCTCGCACAGATCAGACGCAACTGCTCGGTTGCCAACTCCAGACACACCGTTTAGGGAAGCTCGGACACAATGGCGAGAGGTCGCTTTTTGATTTTATATACAGTGAAACCTCTTCTCTATGCGATAGAAGAAACTGTCCAACTCTTTTCACTACTAGCAGGACAGAGATCCTTGACGTTACGCTAGTTTGTAGCATATTACTCTCTTGATCCCAGAATAGAGAAATCTAGACAATCGTTCCTTCTCTGAACACGGATAGATTATTTTGAACTTGGACGTTTCGAGCCTAAATTTCAGTTCCTATAGAAATTTCAGGAATACATATTGGGACATGCATTTGAGGAAACTTCGATCAACCCTTCCAAACACGCCGGTGCTATACATGAGCTCATCGCGGTCTTTAGCTGCGTGTAGGATTACTCTTGAAAGTTCTTGTCCACAGAAAAGTGAATGGAAACCAATTTGGTGAGCATTTTGCCCTAAACTTTTTTTAGTCCTCACATGTTTTAATGATATATTTATATCTAAATGTATTATTTTCACCATCTTGTTGAAACTAAATATCGCCAAGATCACGAGCTTTGATTACAGGCACCACACAGTCGTTTATCATGGAGCGATAAAGGTCGCCATTGACGGTTACGTTTTCACCGGCATCATTTTTGAAGAAATATGCGCCGATGATTCTACGGGCTCTCCAATCACACCAAAATTGTTTCTTCTGAATGAAATGGCCGCTCTTGAATTTCTTCAAGTGGCTGTTCGCACCAAATGCGGCAATTTTGTTTCTCTACATACCCATTGAGCCAGAAATGAGTCTCATCGCTGAACAAATTCTGGCACGAAAACATCAAATCTGCTTGGAACTTTTCAAGAGCCCATAGAGCTAATTGATATCTTGCCTTGGAAAGGTCTATGGGCTTCAGTTCTTGCACAAGATGCATTTTGTATGCTTTCAATTTAAGATCTCGACGTAAAGTGTGCCATGTCGTTCCATATGACAGTCAGTACCATGTCGGTACTTGCCAGTTGTGAGCGTATAAAATGTTTGGTTACAACCGAACTCAGGCCTTCCTTACTTGTTTTGAAATATTATTATTATTATTATTCTCAACCTTTATGCCTCAAAACTTGAGGAAGTCGCAGATAAAGAAGTTATTAACGCAAAAGTTTCTTTGAAGACTCTATCACTATTACAAAAAATAAATCAAGGCAAGACTGACCAATAAAGATACGAAAAAAAAATTTACGAAGCGGAAGAGCCAAGCGTGCAAACATAATATCATACTTATTTTTTGTTAAGGGGATATTTGCGAATTTCAATAAATTTAATTTATTTTTGCATAAATATCAAATATACATATATCACAGAATATGCCTTTTAAGTTCACCCGCAAATACTTTTGGAGACATGAGCGGATTCGTAAGATTTCTTTAACTTAGGGCAATCGCATTTCAAGATTTTGAAGACGCTTTTCTCGAAATGATGAGTTGGTGGCAACTATTTCTGCGAAACAGTTTGAAATTTTCACCTCATCTTCTTAGATATATTTGACAGGCAATTATCGAAAAAATAAGATCTTTGAAAATAATTTCAATTTTTATGTTACAGTGAAATAAACTTTTTTCACAAAAATCTACTAATTTTTAGGTAAACCTTATGACTAGACCTTCGATGTTTATTTATATTCATCTCTAATAATAATATTTTTTATTTTTGTCTTTAAGTTAATTTTTGGCAAAAAAAAATGTTTTTTCTCGAAAGACCTTTTCGCGGAGATCCTGCTGGAGATTGGCAACGGTATCAAGGGTATCAAAAATTTTTCCAAATAAATCACCGATTTTTAAAGTACATTAAATTGTACATTTATACAATTTTATTATTTATTTATTAAATAAACTTTCTCTTCGAAAAATAAACCAAGTGTTTTTCTGACTTGCAAGTGGATATAACCCCTTATTGAATCCATTTAGCTGGCAGCGCCGACGGAACGAATTCAGATTCTTCTGCAGTCATTTGTATGCGTATATCTCAACATATGTTTGTGTAGGTGTAGAATAAGCTGACAAGGTAATATTAAGAAACATGTAATCCAGTTGCCACAAACGCGCATACATTTTGCATATACATATGTAAGAATAAAAAAATAAACACATGCAAATACATGCATAAATGTGTTATTGGTGCGTACGCCGACTTAATTAGGCCGCTGCAGATCTGGCAATACTGGCAGGTGGATAATCGAATGTCAGCATGGCAAGGAAGGCAACGAAACGAATATTGCAGAGAGCGCACACACACACATACGAGTATATACAAACAAATACAAAACAAAACATGCATAATAACAACAATGTTGCATAAAACACTCGCCGAAGCAGCACAAGTTAACTGTAAGGAAATACAAGCGCAACGGTAATGCGATGATATTGTAAATGCGGCTGCAGGGAAGGCGGTGGCTTCACAGAAAGTAAAATCAGCAAAAGAAATGCACGCCGGCAAGGTAAAATTTCAGCAAGCAAGCAAGGGATACGCTTGAAATGGCAATTGCGTATGAAATGAGATAACAATGCGCAACTGTATGTATGCCAATAAATGTCGGATAATTTGCAGTCACAAATATACACACACACACACACACACACACACACACATGAAAAAAGAAATGTGATGTTAAGACGACAGCAATACATGACAGGCTACGCGATATTAATTTAAAATTATTGCTTGTTCAAGAAATTTCTTTTTTTCTTGATTTCAACAGATAGAATGAAGCGTAAAGAGTGCATAGAGAGCGACAATAAATGTGAGAATGAAACATGCTTCATTCGCTGCTTTATCACATTATATTTAAATTTTGCTGCAATTTTTTTCACACACTTCACTTTTACTCAGCTCTTTTTGGTTAATGAAAAAGATGAAAAAAAACTGAGATTTAAAGAAAAATATAAAAAAAAACAACAAATGTGTTTTATTATAAAAAAATATTATTTCTAAATTGTTTTTATGCATAAGAGTGCAATCTTTCGGTGGTGAACAATTTTTTTTAGAAAATATTGCTAAAAGTAGTTACTCATACGCACGGGTGGCATCGACATTATATGAGGACACATAGGCAATGCTATTAAAAAGAACAATTCTGAGCGACTTTGCGCATTTTACGTCGCGATCTTGAATAGAAAGCGTACAAAATACAGCTTGTGTAAGAAGTGAAGCCGCTCTTCCCGCCCAAACAACATAGCTTCGCTTTATGAGCACTTGAAAAGTGCCAAGAAGATCCGACGTTTTGGAGGCAAATTTTGTTCAGCGATGAGACCCACTTCTGGATAAGTGGGTATGTAAACAATCACAATTGCCACTTTAGGACGAAAAACAACCTGGAGAGGCTCGAAAGCTATAATTTCATACAGAAAAAATAACGGTTTGGTGTGATTTGTAGGTCGGTGGAGTCATCGGTTCATATTTCTTCAAAAATAATGCCGGTGAGAACGTAACGGTCGAGAGCGACCGCTATCGCATCATAATAACCCACTAGTTGATGCCTGAAATTGAAGCTCGTGATCTCGACCAAGGTCATTTTCCACACATCACATCATTCAAAGGATTTATTGAGAGATAACTTTGGTGAGCAGATAATTTCATATTTTGCGCCGGTCAATTGGCCACCAAGATCATGTGATATTACTGGTATCATTCGCCAGTTACCAATCAAAATGTTCGAACGAATCATCGAATATTGGACTCAACGGATGGGCCATCTGAAACCAACATTTGAAGAGATCAGCTGCTAAAAATAAATGCTAAGGAATGTTCTTTTAAATGGTAATAAACATTCCCCATTGAATTTGAAGTTTCTGTATTTTTTTTCTTAAAAAAAGTAAGGAACCTCGAAATGCATGCACTGGAAAGCATTAATTGAACTTTATTCAATATTATTATTTTTTTGCAAACTATGAGTTTTGACTGTACTCGTATATAGTAGAATGTCAAAACGCAGCTGCTGCACCACAGAATCGCGTAAATAAAATATGAAAATGTCGGCAAAAACTATTCGTCAGTTAAGTAAATAGAAATTTGCAAAGTAAATGTGACGCAAATAAAGCTTAAAACGTGAAAGTTAAAACTGAAAACTATTTTCAGTTGAATTGCAAATGAGCGGCAATGCAGCGTAACGAAGGCAGGTGTGCGACTTGACTAAAAACGCAGTAAGTGAATTGACAGTAATGATGATGGTGGGAATGAAGGTTGAGGGTAGCGGTGAATAAAGATAAAGATAGATGTTGAAGAGTGGGGCGGAGTTACTTTTAGAGTGACTAAAATGTAGATATTTTATTATGGAATAAACTCGTATTTCATATCTTTAATTCCATGCTAAAACTCCTTGACTGATTTAATGAACAAGTTAATATATGAGAAAAAAAAATCAATCAAATAATTTTAAAATATATTAATACATCTTATATATTGTATATTATATTATGAGACATTTTAAGAACTCATTAAAATTAAACTTTATTCAAAAATATTTATTAATGCCACTAAAGCAAATTTTCGTGATTTAATACCATAAGCAAACAAAACAAAAATTGGCAGGCAGTCAATAAATGGCTTCTCTGCGTTTACACTATTACAAAAATCAAATGCTAAATTTAGCCTTAAGTAAACCCAATATATGAAACAAAAGTCGAAAATATTTGCAAATTCTAACAAGCTGCCACTAAAAGCCTTTAAGCACAAATTCAACAACTGCCAATATAAATTTGATAAAAGAAATGCTTGGAAAATGTAAAATAGTTTGACAACTACAAAACTACTTCATTTATTGGCAAACAGTGCAGTTGTATGAGCTTAAGGCCATTTATTTGGCATTTGGCCAGTATTTGTTTGTGTCGTGCTCTTACAGAAAATAACCTTTTCGCTATAATTTCTAAGTAATGAGTTCACTGACTCTAATGGGGATTATATTTGATAACTACGAAGGAAATTTATTTAACAGAAAACTTTTTTGAAATGCAAATAGACTTCAAAATGATTTAAATATTTTTTTTTTAATTTCCTGGAGTTTTTTTTAAGTATTGGTGGAATTGTGTACAAATAGAAAGTATAATCACTTAAATGAATTTCCAAAGCTGCTACAAGCTACTTTTTCTTCTCAAGTGATAAAAATTTTAGTGACTAAAAAACGAAGACAATTATTTTTATTTAATTATTTTTATTTAACTTAATACTTATATAAGAAAGAACCTTAATTTTGACTGCACCGAAGTAACTTTCACAACAGCATATTTTATAACAAAAAAGTGTAAATAAATATCGTTATCTTGATTTTGATCGGAGTAATGTTCTTTGAGCACTAAAGTGTGCTTTAACCCTAATACTTATAACCAACTGGCAGTGATCCTAGACTGTCGCAACGTCTATAAAAAATTAATTTCTCATTCAATGCAGTCCAGAATTGGGCATTGCAAATGGTTCTGGGGTTGAACCCGGAGAAAACGGATCTGCCTGTTTTCTTAAGTAAGCACTAAGTTCCTCTATGAAGGGTCCCTTCCATAAAACGGACCCTCACCCTACTCTCTCAAAGACCGCCCAAGTACCTTAAGGTAGTCTTGGACAGCAAACTATTGTAGAAGCACAACGTGGAAGAAAGAGTAAGGAAAGCCTTTATATGCGTGTAGGCAGATGTTCGGCACAACCTGGGGGCTCTCATGCACTGGTGCTACCCAGCTATTGTGGTCAGGGGTATGAAAGCCAAGGGAAAGGATTCGAAGGCTCGCGGCGCTGTGCATAACGGGAGCTTTAAGAACAACTCCAACGGCGACTCTTGAACTGATACTAAATCTGCCACCTATAGACCTCTTCGCTGAAAACCGTGCAACAAAATCAGTGGATGGACGACTGCTATCTCAGAGGGTAATGGCGGAATGGTGGTTTGGCAAATACCGACTACATTATCCAATATGATAATAAGACCTAGCCGATTTTAAAAAAATTATTGAACCAATCGTTACAAATCTTTAAAAAATAGGTTCCTTCTGCGTCGATGCAGAGCTACCAGCGCGACTTCTAAGCATTGAAGACGTCACGGAAGGCATTCTTGGGAATAGTTTTGAGACCCGAAGTGCTGCTTGAATCCCCTCTGTCGTCTCAAAATGCTTGCCTTTCATCGCCAAGGAAACAAAAAAGTCAGAAAGACCAAATCTGGGCTGTACGGCGGCTGCGGAAGTATTGGGATGGCAGATTTGGTTAGGTAGCTGTTCACAAGAAAAGCGTTGTGAGCCGGAGCGTTGTCGTGGTGCAACTTCCAAATGGCTGCGATGTCTTGTTGGACCCGATTTACCCTTCGTTTGAGTCTCTTGAGGTCTTCCACGTAATACTTGGCGTTGACGGTTTGTCCAGGAGGAACAAATTCATGGTAATTGGAGGTCAAAAAAGACAATGAGCATCGTTTTCACTTTGGATTTGCTAATTCTTCCCTTTTTTAAGCGAGAAATAGCCGGCGTGTGCCACTCGGAAGATTACCTCTTATGATCATACTCAAAGATCCATGACTCCTCACCTGTGATTATGATCATATCAAACGTCTCTGTCGCAGATTTATCGAGTTTCTTACAGAATTTCATCGCGTACCCCAGCTCTAATGAACGCTGCATTTTCGGCTTGCACCACTCACCGAAACACGTCGTCAATCCTATTACTTTCCGAATAAAGCTTGTAAGCATTTATACGGATGGTGGGAATATACTATCTAGAGTTAGCTTAAGGCAGCCTTTTAAGTTGCCGAACGACATCTACGTAGACAGCCAAGCAAAGCGGAAAGTGTTGCCAGAAGCAAATAATCTCACTTCTAGTGGACGAGATTCCCAAGAATGTTGTACGGAAAACACTCAAAAATGTGATCAACATTGGGTCGATCTGGACAGAAGCATGGCAAAGAAAATCAAAAACCGATATAACAAGAGAGCAGAGCACCAGTAAAAAAATTGGGAATCTCTTGTGTACTTGTCCCACATTGGCAAGATTACGCTGTAAGCATCTATGGTCCTCACAGTATGATACACTGAGGGAGGTATCAGGTATCGATAGTAAAGCCACAGAGTCTGTTAAAATTCCATCAAGCACATACATGCCAAAGGATGACTACTCCTTATGGAACTAGTAACTAAACTCATTTGTTATCGCCAAGAACCAAAACTGGTCCATGCGTGGCTCATTGGTCTGCCAGATTAATCAAATCTCACTTAACCTATATTTTTCCTTAAGAGGATATTGTAGTCTAGAAGTCCGAATTTCGAAAATTTTTGGCAATTGATGAGAAGAAAATCTATAGATACTTTTACTCTTAATTCTTTTTTCGTTTGTCTATTCACTTGAAACATGTACAAACAATGTATTTAAAACAAAAAAAATTCATAAAGTTATGCAGTCTTAGTATCCTATTGTATAAGACCAAGGTAGATAATTTAAGAAAAATCATGATAGGATCAAACCCATCAAAAATGAAAAAAAGCAACCAGAACTAAGGGAAAAATAATTTAAGGGCGATCTGTGGACGAGGAAACGAAGAAGAGGGGCGTGGCTGTATTTTTATACCCTGAACAGGGTATATTAAGTTTGTCACGATGTTTGTAACACCCAGAAGGAATGGTCGGAGACCCTGTAAAGTATATATATAAATGATCAGTATGTTGAGCTGAGTCGATTTAGCCATGTCCGTCTGTCTGTCCGTCTGTCTGTATATATACGAACTAGTCCCTCAGTTTTTAAGATATCCTTTTGAAATTTTGCAAACGTCATTTTCTTTTCAAGAAGCTTCTCATTTGTCTGAACGGCCGATATCGGACCACTATAACATATAGCTGCCATATAAACTGAACGATCGGAATCAAGTTCTTGAATGGACAACTTTCACATTTGCAAGATATATTCACGAAATTTGGTATAGATTATTTTCTAAGGCAACAATGTAATCTCCGGAAAAATTGTTCTGATCGGCTCACTATAGCATATAGCTGCCATAAAAACTGAACGATCGGAATCAAGTTCTTGTATGGAAAACTTTCACATTTGACAAGATATATTCACGAAATTTGGTATAGATTATTTTCTAAGGCAACAATGTAAACTCCGGAAAAATTGTTCAGATCGGTTAACTATAACATATAGCTGCCATAAAAACTGAACGATCGGAATCTAGTCCTTGTATGGAAAACTTTCACATTTGACAAGATATATTCACGAAATTTGGTATATATTATTTTATAAGGCAAAAATGTAATCTCCGAAGAAATTGTTCAGATCGGTTAACTATAGCATATAGCTGCCATACAAACTGAACGATCGGAATCAAGTTCTTGTATGGAAAACTTTCACATTTGACAAGATATATTCACGAAATTTGGTATATATTATTTTCTAAGGCAACGATGTAATCTCCGAAGAAATTGTTCAGATCGGTTAACTATACCATATAGCTGCCATACAAACTGAACGATCGGAATCAAGTTCTTGTATGGAAAACTTTCACATTTGACAAGATATATTCACGAAATTTGGTATATATTATTTTCTAAGGCAACGATGTAATCTCCGAAGAAATTGTTCAGATCGGTTAACTATAACATATAGCTGCCATACAAACTGAACGATCGGAATCAAGTTCTTGTATGGAAAACTTTCACATTTGACAAGATATATTCACGAAATTTGGTATATATTATTTTCTAAGGCAACAATGTAAACTCCGCAGAAATTGTTCAGATCGGTTAACTATAGCATATAGCTGCCATACAAACTGAACGATCGAAATCAAGTTCTTGAATGGAAAACTTTCACATTTGACAAGATATATTCACGAAATTTGGTATATATTATTATATAAGGCAAAAATGTAATCTCCGCAGAAATTGTTCAGATCGGTTAACTATAGCATATAGCTGCCATACAAACTGAACGATCGGAATCAAGTTCTTGTATGGAAAACTTTCACATTTGACAAGATATATTCACGAAATTTGGTATATATTATTTTATAAGGCAAAAATGTAATCTCCGCAGAAATTGTTCAGATCGGTTAACTATAGCATATAGCTGCCATACAAACTGAACGATCGAAATCAAGTTCTTGAATGGAAAACTTTCACATTTGACAAGATATATTCACGAAATTTGGTATATATTATTATATAAGGCAAAAATGTAATCTCCGCAGAAATTGTTCAGATCGGTTAACTATAGCATATAGCTGCCATACAAACTGAACGATCGAAATCAAGTTCTTGAATGGAAAACTTTCACATTTGACAAGATATATTCACGAAATTTGGTATATATTATTTTCTAAGGCAACGATGTAATCTCCGAAGAAATTGTTCAGATCGGTTAACTATAACATATAGCTGCCATACAAACTGAACGATCGGAATCAAGTTCTTGATGAAAACTTTCACATTTGACAAGATATATTCACGAAATTTGGTATAATTATTTTTAAGGCAAAATGTAATCTCCGGAAAAATTGTTCGATCGGTACTATAGCATATAGCTGCCATAAACTGAACGATCGGAATCAAGTTCTTGATGGAAAACTTTCACATTTGACAAGATATATTCACGAAATTTGGTATAATTATTTTCTAAGGCAACAATGTAATCTCCGAAAAATTGTTCGATCGGTACTATACATATAGCTGCCATAAAAACTGAACGATCGAATCAAGTTCTTGTATGGAAAACTTTCACATTTGACAAGATATATTCACGAAATTTGGTATAGATTATTTTCTAAGGCAACAATGTAAACTCCGGAAAAATTGTTCGATCGGTTAACTATACATATAGCTGCCATAAAAACTGAACGATCGGAATCAGTTCTTGTATGGAAAACTTTCACATTTGACAAGATATATTCACGAAATTTGGTATAATTATTTTTAAGGCAAAATGTAATCTCCGAAAAATTGTTCGATCGGTTAACTATAGCATATAGCTGCCATAAAACTGAACGATCGGAATCAAGTTCTTGTATGGAAAACTTTCACATTTGACAAGATATATTCACGAAATTTGGTATAATTATTTTCTAAGGCAACATGTAACTCCGAAAAATTGTTCAGATCGGTTAACTATACCATATAGCTGCCATAAAACTGAACGATCGGAATCAAGTTCTTGTATGGAAAACTTTCACATTTGACAAGATATATTCACGAAATTTGGTATATATTATTTTATAAGGCAAAATGTAATCTCGCAGAAATTGTTCAGATCGGTTAACTATAGCATATAGCTGCCATACAAACTGAACGATCGAAATCAAGTTCTTGAATGGAAAACTTTCACATTTGACAAGATATATTCACGAAATTTGGTATATATTATTATATAAGGCAAAAATGTAATCTCCGCAGAAATTGTTCAGATCGGTTAACTATAGCATATAGCTGCCATACAAACTGAACGATCGAAATCAAGTTCTTGAATGGAAAACTTTCACATTTGACAAGATATATTCACGAAATTTGGTATATATTATTATATAAGGCAAAAATGTAATCTCCGCAGAAATTGTTCAGATCGGTTAACTATAGCATATAGCTGCCATACAAACTGAACGATCGGAATCAAGTTCTTGTATGGAAAACTTTCACATTTGACAAGATATATTCACGAAATTTGGTATATATTATTTTATAAGGCAAAAATGTAATCTCCGCAGAAATTGTTCAGATCGGTTAACTATAGCATATAGCTGCCATACAAACTGAACGATCGAAATCAAGTTCTTGAATGGAAAACTTTCACATTTGACAAGATATATTCACGAAATTTGGTATATATTATTATATAAGGCAAAAATGTAATCTCCGCAGAAATTGTTCAGATCGGTTAACTATAGCATATAGCTGCCATACAAACTGAACGATCGGAATCAAGTTCTTGTATGGAAAACTTTCACATTTGACAAGATATATTCACGAAATTTGGTATATATTATTTTCTAAGGCAACGATGTAATCTCCGAAGAAATTGTTCAGATCGGTTAACTATACCATATAGCTGCCATACAAACTGAACGATCGGAATCAAGTTCTTGTATGGAAAACTTTCACATTTGACAAGATATATTCACGAAATTTGGTATATATTATTTTATAAGGCAAAAATGTAATCTCCGCAGAAATTGTTCAGATCGGTTAACTATAGCATATAGCTGCCATACAAACTGAACGATCGAAATCAAGTTCTTGAATGGAAAACTTTCACATTTGACAAGATATATTCACGAAATTTGGTATATATTATTATATAAGGCAAAAATGTAATCTCCGCAGAAATTGTTCAGATCGGTTAACTATAGCATATAGCTGCCATACAAACTGAACGATCGGAATCAAGTTCTTGTATGAAAAACTTTCACATTTGACAAGATATATTCACGAAATTTGGTATATATTATTTTCTAAGGCAACGATGTAATCTCCGAAGAAATTGTTCAGATCGGTTAACTATACCATATAGCTGCCATACAAACTGAACGATCGGAATCAAGTTCTTGTATGGAAAACTTTCACATTTGACAAGATATATTCACGAAATTTGGTATATATTATTTTATAAGGCAAAAATGTAATCTCCGCAGAAATTGTTCAGATCGGTTAACTATAGCATATAGCTGCCATACAAACTGAACGATCGAAATCAAGTTCTTGAATGGAAAACTTTCACATTTGACAAGATATATTCACGAAATTTGGTATATATTATTATATAAGGCAAAAATGTAATCTCCGCAGAAATTGTTCAGATCGGTTAACTATAGCATATAGCTGCCATACAAACTGAACGATCGGAATCAAGTTCTTGTATGGAAAACTTTCACATTTGACAAGATATATTCACGAAATTTGGTATAGATTATTTTCTAAGGCAACAATGTAAACTCCGGAAAAATTGTTCAGATCGGTTAACTATAACATATAGCTGCCATAAAAACTGAACGATCGGAATCTAGTCCTTGTATGGAAAACTTTCACATTTGACAAGATATATTCACGAAATTTGGTATATATTATTTTCTAAGGCAACGATGTAATCTCCGAAGAAATTGTTCAGATCGGTTAACTATACCATATAGCTGCCATACAAACTGAACGATCGGAATCAAGTTCTTGTATGGAAAACTTTCACATTTGACAAGATATATTCACGAAATTTGGTATATATTATTATATAAGGCAAAAATGTAATCTCCGCAGAAATTGTTCAGATCGGTTAACTATAGCATATAGCTGCCATACAAACTGAACGATCGGAATCAAGTTCTTGTATGGAAAACTTTCACATTTGACAAGATATATTCACGAAATTTGGTATATATTATTTTATAAGGCAAAAATGTAATCTCCGAAGAAATTGTTCAGATCGGTTAACTATAACATATAGCTGCCATACAAACTGAACGATCGGAATCAAGTTCTTGTATGGAAAACTTTCACATTTGACAAGATATATTCACGAAATTTGGTATATATCATTTTCTAAGGCAACGATGTAATCTCCGAAGAAATTGTTCAGATCGGTTAACTATAACATATAGCTGCCATACAAACTGAACGATCGGAATCAAGTTCTTGTATGGAAAACTTTCACATTTGACAAGATATATTCACGAAATTTGGTATATATTATTATATAAGGCAAAAATGTAATCTCCGCAGAAATTGTTCAGATCGGTTAACTATAGCATATAGCTGCCATACAAACTGAACGATCGGAATCAAGTTCTTGTATGGAAAACTTTCACATTTGACAAGATATATTCACGAAATTTGGTATATATCATTTTCTAAGGCAACGATGTAATCTCCGAAGAAATTGTTCAGATCGGTTAACTATAACATATAGCTGCCATACAAACTGAACGATCGGAATCAAGTTCTTGTATGGAAAACTTTCACATTTGACAAGATATATTCACGAAATTTGGTATATATTATTTTATAAGGCAAAAATGTAATCTCCAAAGAAATTGTTCAGATCGGTTAACTATAGCATATAGCTGCCATACAAACTGAACGATCGGGATCAAGTTCTTGTATGGAAAACTTTTACATTTGACAAGATATATTCACGAAAGTTGGTATAGATTATTTTTTAAGCTAACAATGTAATCTCTAAAAAACTTGTTCAGAACGGGTTACTATAGCATATAGCTTCCATACAAACTGGACACATAGTTACTAACAGAAAAGTTAACGTTTTTTCTTGTTAATGATTAAGAAAGGTTTATCATGATTTCCGGAAAAACTAGAGTGCTATACAAAAAAGTTATATGGCAATGTTGTAGGCAATAACATGTTTTATAAATTTTTGGCAATGACATTTTATATGACCCTAAAATGTATGTATGTGAAAAATTCAAACAAACAGGATTTTGGGTTTCTTATATGTAACAATCTTATACATGGAATTTGTTTATAAACTTAGTTTCTTATGTCCCAAACACACAAAATTTTGTTATTTTATCTTATTTTAATTAAAAAATATATTAAAAATATTAATTTTCTCCTCTTATATTGACCTAATATCAAAAAAAGGAACTTAATTTTCAATCAAAATATATCAACTCAATATTACCGGCCAAATTGTCATGTCACGTAAACGGCTGTAACTTCGAAAATAATTTCAATTTTGAAAAAAAACTAAAAAAAAAAAAACAATTTTTTGGGTATCAAAACTATTAAAAATTAAATTTTGGATTTTATTTTTATTTGCAAGAACAGAATACGTTTTAATAGGATTATACATATGTTAATTAAAAACAAAAGCATACCTGCAAATTTCCGCCCGACGACTCTTACGCACTCCAATACTTCAAATATGATTTCCTTATATGAAAACATGCGATTTTCAAAATTATTTCAATTCACCACACGTACATAGTTTTGTTTGCAGACCGCTTTGAGCTGATTGCTTCTAGCGCATTGTCCCTACGCCCAGGCACTTACACACTCACACAACACTAACCGACCAATAATCGTGTGCGTACGCTGTAAGCGTGTATGCTGGCAACTCACAAAATATTCATGCTTATGTAAATATGTTAATGCGCACAACTGCGTGCTCATCCGCAACACAAACAACACAAACAGAATGTCAAAGTAAGTAAATTGCATTATTGTACGGCGCAACGACGTGTGCTCGCTGCTGTGTGTTTTGTTTGCCTAAAGTGCGACGAAAGGTGAAGAAACTTTGCGCAGCGCTGCTAATTTGCTCTGGCCCCATTTCACTTACTCACGCAGTCGCCAAAATTGCAGGTTCCTAAGCAAATAAACAGATTGGTGCTTTGAACTTTTAGTTATGTTGATAATATTTCCGACGGTTTGCGGCAAATTTTCGTACTCCTTCTTAGTTAACTTCATTTGCGATGTTTATGTTAAATACCGTTATTTGTAGTGGTAACATAGTTGCGAAAATTTAAATAGTTAGTTGCGAATGTATATAAAACTATGACACGTGGTTGACGAGAACGTGATTACTACTCAATGGTTTGTGGGTTCACATCGCTGCAAAGGACGCCTTACTTTTTCCCGCTCTTTTGAAATTCTTCTTCAATGAAGCCATTTTATCATGGAAAGATATACGATCCAAAAACTTATCGAAATTATTAAAATTTACTACAGAAATTCGGTGTCAGTGGCCTAAACTTTATGAGCGCTACGTCCCCAATTTATGGTTCATAATCGTCCTGTCAGGTAAACAATTGAGTGTCTAGTAGAAAAATTCGAATCCACAGGCATAGTTTAAAATGTTCTCGTGTCAGTGTGTCAAAGATGTGCCCGAAATGTCGGGTATATTGCGGCCGTTATTGTATCAATTGCGGAAGACCCAAATCAGTCTCTCACACATTTTTCTCAAACGTTGGGCATCTCTGTGACGTCATTGTGGCGAATTTTGCGAAAATATCTTGGCCTACATCCTTACAAGAACAAATTGACGCAAGAACTGAAACGTTTGACCACCAGAATCGTCGTAGGTTCGTGAATTGGGCTGATTGATCCGAATTTTAATCGAAAAATCATATTCAGCGATGAGACTCATTTCTGGTGGAATGGCTTCGTCAATAAGCCAAATATGCATTATTGGTCAGGCAGCAACCCACACGCACTCCATGAGTCACCATTGCATCCCGAAAAAATTACGGTCTGGTGCATTTTATGAGCGGTTGGCGTCACTAGGCGGTACTTCTTTCGTGATGATCAAGCTCGGCACGTTACTGTGAATGAGAATCTCTACCACTCAATGATAACCAAATATTTTTGACCCGCATTGAATGATATGGACTAAGACAATATGCGGTTCCAACAGGACGGCGTCACAAGCCACACAGCGAATGTCACAATCGGTTTATTCAAAACCAAGTTTGGTAAACGTGTTATCTCACGAAACGGCTCAGTCAATTGGCCGCCTCAGTCGTGCGATTTGACGCTGTTAGTTTATTTCCTGTGGGGCTACGTCAAGTCTAAAGTGGTCTATGTCAACAAATCAGCGACGATTGTTGAACTTTGTACGAATATCGAACGAGAACAAGCTGCAGTATCAGACAATTTATGCTTGAAAATCGTCGAATATTGGGTTCAGCGTTGCCCTGGTGGCCATTCAAAAGAAAAAAAAACGAGTTCCATACATAATGGCATCGAATGTAATTTCACCGGAATAAAGATCTCAGGTTTATTACGCTTCAATATCTCCAAACACTGCTCCAAATCATCATCGTTGTATTTAGGCAAAGCGAGCTCGCGCGGCACCTACTTTGCTCAGACCTTTCTCATACTCAAATATTGATGCATGATATGATGTTCACCCTTAGTTAATATCTTTAGACTGCCTGCTATCTCGAAGAACTTCACTTTACGATCATCCAAAAATATTTCATAGCCTTTTTTGATATTTTCTTCGGTAACAACCGCTTTTGGGCTCCCAATTCGTTCACCGTCTTCGGTGCTTATTTCACCTAGTCTACGCTTAGACTGGGATAGAGTCCGGAAACTCCTCAGCAAGCCAAGTTTTTGTCTTAACTTCTTTTTTGTCCCTTCAAAAAGCAATATATTGCAACAGGTGAAATTCCCCCTTATCCATTTTTTCACAATAACAAAAGTTGCTTCACTCAAAATGACATAACTGGCAAATTAGTGATACGATAGCTCAAGTTTATAATTTGAAGGTTAGGGCAAACTAAAAATCATATGAATTTAATTCCAGTAGAGCCATCTATGTATCAGACCGGGAACTTTTCAGGTGACCTGTTGCAAAAGTGTCTTTAACAGTAGCTTTTTACCGAAAATATCGGTCAATCCGTGAGATATACGAGGTGTGTTCAAAAAGTATCGCGAATCGTAATTGACAGTTTTCTTCGATTGCAAGGGCGTGGTGCATCATGAGTTCTTGCCACAGGGAAGAACGGTCAATAAGGAATATTACCTGCAAGTTATGCGCAATTTGCGTGAAGCAATCTGCCAGAAACGCCCGGATTTGTGGAAGAACAAAAACTGGCTTTTGCACCACGATAACGCCCCCGCTCACACACATCGTTGCTGTGCGCGACCTTTTGCCAAAAACAACACACTAATGATGCCACACCCACCGTATTCCTCAGATCTGGCCCCCTGTGACTTTTTCTTGTTCCCTAAACTGAAGAGGCCCATGAAAGGACGACGTTACGCTTCTCTTGACGAGATAAAGACGGCATCGAAGGAAAAGCTGAAGAAGATAAAAAAAAATGTTTTTCTGTAGTGCTTCGAAGATTGGAAAAACCTTTGGCACAAGTATATAATATCTCATGGGGATTACTTTGAAGGGGACAAAATAGATATTAATAAATAAATAAATAATTTTTGAAAAAATAATAAAATTCGCGATACTTTTTGAATACACCTCGTATTTTTTAAATATATATCTCTGACTAAATTTTGGCCAAAACTTCCCATAACTCCCAGATATCTAATATTATATACAGATTTTAAAACATCCGAATCATGAAAATAATAGGTTTTGAAACCAAAAATGTATGAAATTGAATTATTACTTTTCTAGTCTTCTATATAGTCTACGTACTAATTTCTATTCATTGTAACTTTCGAATAGAGTATAAAAGAGTGGAAATAATATGAAATTTTCAGATAAGATTTTAGCAACACCTAGAGGTATTTCTTCATCTAAGATCCTATCAAATTGCGAATATACAAAAGTACGGTTAAACTTGAACTTTAATCTTTCTTATTTGTTAAATTATAGATATGAAGTCACTATCTGTATTTTTGACATAATAGACTCCTATATTTAGATTCATAAAATCCATTCAAACATTGTAAGTTATTAAACAGATCGTGCTTCCCACTAGCTTAAAGCATGAGCAACCACCAGGTGTGCAACTATGATGAAATTAAAATAATGCGCCCAAATGTAGGCAACGTATTTTGGCTTTATTGTAGTTTTGCAATAAAACAAGATTTAACTTAATGTTTAAGAGAGCGAAAATAACAAGAATAAGGGGGCTAAAATATATAAATAATAAATAAATAAATGTTTAGCACATTAGTTATTTAAGCCAAATAAAAATTCAAATTTCACTCAAAAACAACCCTCCATTTACAGCGAATTTCGGATATGAAATGTTAAGAATGCTTTGTACTAAAACAAATGATGCAAAACGAAGCAGCGCACTGATGTACGTGAAGCAGTACGCGAAATTAGACGAGGTCAACCAAACTACCAGCTGGCAACCCCTTTTCGGTTCTTCAACCAAAGTTAGTTCGTGTGTGTTGGAGTGTGTTTTGTGGAGTTTTTTTTTATCTCGTATGACGCAGATAGCAGCGCGTGAAAAAATGCTTTGCATATGCAAGTGGCCAACACTTAGCATTTAGTTGCGTCGGCTAACGGCAAATCAACGTGTTGAAATATTGAAGTGCGCCAAAGTCAAAACAAAGAGCAAAATGAAATAATAGCACAACGCTTTTACGTGCAAACGAGAAGGTGCATACGATGCATTTCGTGTAGTATGTATGTGTGTGAGTATATGGGTGTTCCTTATTTCACAAGTTGAACTATTTAAAAAAAAAACTGAAATTTCGTTTTTTTGCCCAGAAAAAATTTTTCACGTGATTGTCTATTTTCAATCTAAATCGCATTAAATAAAGTTGTCATTCGATTTCATTAAATTTTCTTTAATACATGGAGAATGCAAAAAGGGAAATTAGCTCCCCATAAAATCACATCTTTAAAAGTTATAGGTATTATTAAAGGCACTGAGCATTCATGCGAGTGCCTTGAACATTTTGTGTTGCTCATACGACATGGTGTACTGTAAGCATGCTCAATATGTATGTATAATTTTATACTATGTATAACTGTTAAAGAAGTGGCTTTATGGAAAAATTTATTAAATCATTTTAAAACGCGGAAATTTTTGTATCAGAATATTAGATTTTCTAAGTGTGTAGATTCGCTATTGGAGAATGGAGTCATATGTAGAAATTGTGTAACGTGGGAGTGGCCAGAAATGATTCTTTTACATATGGCTCAAGCAGCACCCGACATCCGGTATTAAACCAATTATCCTCTGGGTAGCCAAAGAACATCCGTTTGAAGGCAAACAATCCCCTCCACAATGTTTTGCGCTGGATTTGGGACCCGCCCCGTAAAAATACTAGTTACTAATGAAAACTAATCGACAGCCTCGGATGAGAGACCCCCTTTGATGACGACCATGGCATGCGAATTAAGGATTACTATTTGAGGGCACAAACTTGGAATATCCGGTCTCTTATTTGGGAAGGTGCCGCTTCCTAGCTGGTTGATGTCCTCTTGTGGGATCGGATTCCGTCGCCGAGTAATACATCATATGGTTATCTTTAGTACTAGATTCCAGCATAGAAAATCTCACCTAGCTACATGGCTGTCTTCGGATAGAAAAGCTACCAACCAGATCGATCATGTTATGAAAGATGGAAGACACGTCTTCAGTATTTTAGACGTGCGTACGCTCCGAGACTAACTAACATCGACTCGGACCTGGTTGCAGCCAAGATTCGCACCCGCCTCTGTGCAATAAAACGCACTCAACAAACACAGGAAAGGAACGATTTTCTACTCTGCTTGCCCTCCTGCTTTCTGAGAGCACTCGTCAACAACTCAGTGTAAGGGAACTGTGGGACGGCATTTGAACCTCCTTACCTACAGCTGCAACCAAAACCATTGCTTTTTGGAAAATGCAAAAGAACAGCTGGTACGACGAGGAGTGCCGTGTCGCAGCGGAGAGAAAACTGACTGTCTACCTCGCAACGTTACAATCAACCATAACAATAAAGTATGGTATAGGTACTGAGAGCTGAAGAGGGAAGCGAGACGAATTTGCAGACAAAAAAAGAGAAAGGCCGAAATTCGTGAGTACGAAGAAGTTGGCAAGCTGGCCGACAAAGATAAGGCTCGAAAATTCAAAGAAAATCGTGGGGACTAACAGAAGGTTTCAAGACCGGAGCATACTATTGTCGAACCCCCAGAGGTGATCTAGCAACTAAAAAGGGATACCCCACTATCTGCGCTAACTAACGTGGGACAGGTCTCCTTAATATCGCATATAGGATCTTATCGAGTTTACGTATAACGTATAAAGGACTGAACGCCACCGTCAACAAACTGATGGGATCTTATCATAGTGGCTTTAGACCTGGAAAATCAACAACTTACCATATATTCATCATGCACCAGATCTTGGAAAAGACGCTTGAAAGGAGGATCGACTCACCACCTCTTCGTCGATTTAAAGCCGCCTTCAACAGGAAAAGGAACGGCCTCTATGCCGCTATATCTGAACAATATAATCCCGCAAAGATAATACTGCTGTACAAGTGACATTGAGCAACACCAAAAGCTTCGTCAAGATCGGGAAGGATCTCCGAGACAAACAAGGTTTCAGACAAGGCGACTTCCTTTCGTGCGACTTCTTCAATCTACTCTTGGAAAAAACAATTTCAGCTGCAGAACTAAAAGAAGAAGGTACCATCTTCTATAAACGTGTACAGCTGCCGGTGTACGCCGATGATATTGATATCATTGACCTCAAGAACCGCGTCGTTAGTTCTGCTTTCTCTAGCACAGATAAGACAGCGAAGGAAATGGGTCTGTTGGTGAACGAGGGCAAGACGAAATATCTTCTATCATCAAAAACTCAGTAGGCTGCCACGTCACTGTTGAGAGTCATAACTTCGAAATCGTAGATAAGTTAATCTGTCTTGGAACCAGTATCAACACCAACAACAATATCAGCTTTAAAATACAGAATCACTCTTGCCAATAGGTTCTACTTCGGACTGAGTAGATAATCGAAAATAAAAGTCCTTTCGCGACGAACAAAACTATACAAGTCCCTCATCATTCCCGTCCTCATGCAGGTGCGGAGGCATGGACAATGACATCAACTGATGAGTCGGCTTCAGGAATGTTCGAGTGAAAGGTTTTGTGGTAGATTTATGGTTCTTTGCGCATTAACCACGACGGATACCGCATAGAACGATGAGCAATTTGAGATATATGTACGACGACATTGACAGAGTTCAACGAGCCAAGAGACAGCTGCTGCGCTGGCTAGGTCATGTTATTCGTACGAAGGAGAACACTCCAGCTTTGAAGATTTACGGTCCCGTACCCTCTGGTGGAATTAGAAGAAGATGAAAACTTCCACTCCGTAGGAAAGATTAGGTGGAAAAGGATCTAGCTGGACTTGGTATCTCGAATTGGCGCCAAATAGCCAAAGAATAAGACGATATATTCTGCAAAGTCTCCGACGTTACATACTGGGTATTACAAACTTCTAGGCAAACTTAATATACCCTCATCACGGTATAAAAAATCAACTTGCAACATAACGCACACCCTAATGCGTATGTGTGTGCAGCAGCACATACTTTCGCTTCAAATTCTACACACTGTAGTGTTTCAATGTGTTTTGTTTGCCAACAACACTTTCTACCTGACCAAAATTAATATCCTGCTGAAGGTGTACAGATGCATACATACAGTAAATATATGTACATGCAATACATATATACATAGTATATAGCTACACAAAACGCATTCACTTTCCATTGCTTGCGCTTTCGCATTCACATTCGCCGCGTGCTGTGTTGTGCCATGCCATTCCATGCGCTGCTGTGCCAAATAAATGAATGCGCATCGCCACTCGCCATTCGCCTTCGCTTCGTCTAACTCACTTTGCTCGCTTTGCTTTGCTGGTCAGACGAACACATGGACGCTGCAACGGAAATGAAAAACGGACTTCTGACGCATTGAAAATGCAAAAGCAATCCACACTCTGGTTGCTTTACTGTTGTTGTTGTCATGTTGTTTTTGTTGTTACAGGAATTTCTCGCAACTAAATCACGATTGCACTTTCATGCTAACGGATTTTCTATGCAAATAATATGTGTGTGCGTGTGAAGCACACTTTCTATGTTAAGAAGTACGAGTATGTATGTGTGTGTGTGTCTCGGTATATAAAATGCAACAAAACAAAATGTTTACGAATGTGCTGCAACAAAAAAGGTACGTGCAAAGTGGCAACTCAAATATGTGTGCTTGCATATGAAATGGAAAAGAGCAGGAAAAGTTTTCCAAACCAACATTCTTGAATTCGCACTGCAAGCAAACGCACACATACACAAGTAAATGCTTACATACACTCGTACAGCCATACAAATGCACATTCTTGTGCTGGTGTAGGTGAGGTATTGTAGCTATGTGTCAACACTTGAGAAATGCGCTGGCAAAAGGTTAAGGATAAATGGGAGAGCGGAAAATGTATGCGACAGCGATAACGGATGGAACGAGCGGAACGGATGGGAAGGAACTCACATACAAATTTAATGGAGTCGCTGTGGAAATAAGCGAGAATTTTCGGGTTTATATGGAGTTTGGAATTTTATGAGAAGACTGTATATTGTAAATAAGTGATATCAAAAAATAAAATAAAAATTACTTGTAACTAAAAAGCACCCGAAATCTATTGCAGTCAAATACTCCTCGATTTCACCGTACCTTTATTAATAAATTTTTTCTATAATCTCAAAATTTTGCGAGGCTTTTCGAAAATTGTTTTTTAACATCTGATCAAAATTGACCCGGACTTCGAAAAAAATACGTATTTTCACGTATTTTAATATAATGCTTTAACATCAATACAAGCATGTCAAAACTTTATCTAATTTTCCATACACTTATTACAACGCTCGGCTTTGATGGCCTTCAGTGCCTACAGCAACTGACTGTCTTCAATGAACCATTCTAAAATTTTTGAGTTTTCAAAACAGCAGCAAAGAATGCCAAATTCTCCAAATACGATGACTTCCAATTCATATTTGACCAAATGGTTCGTCACAATCATGCTGAAAAACAACAACGAACTTTTGTGATCAAAATATGTTAATTTCCTGGCCGCAAATGCGGCTGTGCGGTCGTCTGCTTGACGTTAACGCCTCACAACTATATTTCGCAGTAATAGAAACAAGTTGCGTCATCCACAGTCTTTAGCTTCACCGCGTGAGTGAAATGTGACAGTGTGCTGTTAGGCCATCTAACCCGCTAAGGGATAGTAGTTCCTTAGACCTTTTGCGATCCCCTCTTGATCAGGAGGCTTTTGCAATTCCACAAGTGCTGGTAGCTTTACTGAGTTCGCGCGTGGCCCATTGATCCAGCATCCGAGTGCGCGAAGATAGCGAACTCATCCGCTTTACAAAGTCCGACGATTCCGCTGGAGACAGACACCCTCCCTGAAAAGCGTCTCCGCCCTACCCACATACCCCTCGAAGGTACATATATTCGCAAAAAAATATTCCACTTGGAATAGGTACCACGGTGCAGTAGTCCAAATTATCAGGGATGCGGTCGAAGTGGAAGAGGATCTCGGAATATCCCACTCTGGAACTCATAATGTGTCCGCCTTCCCGGAGTCTGATAGCAACATTCATTGATGTAGAATGAAATTATGTGCTATCGTTCGTTTTGTACGCAGAGCACCACATATATATGCCAATTAGAGCCCGCTTTTTAGCTTTTAACATACCGAACGCCCTCCACCAGTCAAATAAAACATGTTGGCTTAACTGCGGTTTCGTAAGGCCAAAGCACAACTCTTATTGGGCGTTCCTACCGCTTCCCATTAGCATCTTTACAACAATTTAAGGCAACCAACGCCTTCCTCACGCTCTTCTCAACATTAGGCTTGCTGGTTTGCACTCTATCAAGGATGAGAACTAAGAATTTCACTTCGACAGAGTAAGTCGTTAGCCCTCCAAAGACGGAAGGGGTGCATCTGGAAATTTCCAACATCATCTGCATAAGCTATCACCCGACAGCCTCGTCCCTCGAATTCTTTCAGTAGATCACTTACCACTACCCTTGCAGGGGCCCGTAATAGATCTCTCGTATAACACGCGCATTGCCGACTGTTCTGTCGCAGCGAATGAGAATGTATGAGATGCTTGAGGTTCGTTTCAACCTCAAATCGATCTAAAGCATCAATGACCGCTTCCGGCCTCACATTGTCAAATGTCGAGAAATGTTCAACAAAAATGATGAGAGGCCAATAGGTCCAAAATCCTTGGCAGTCAATACCAGTCTCCAGGGCCAAGGAATATGGTCTTTTCTAACACAGCTCTCGTAGAAGAAGCCAATCAGCTAAATGAAATCTTTACCATGCGTTGAAGTTGTACAGATATGATGCTATCAGACCCCGGAGACTAGAATGTTTATACGAATTTAACACTCATGTGAGGCTATACCGCCTCTCTGAAGCCTTCTGAGCGGCGCTTCATCAGTGCATTTGTTCCTTGGAAAGTGAGAATAAAGAATTAGTTTTAACGATAGTCCGCTGTTCGAAGTTCAATAGCTATCTTCATTTCAAGGGTGACCTTTAAAAGTAGGAATCTTTGCAAGAATGCGTCTAAGCCTTGGGAATTCATGACACACTGTAAACTTTCGTAGAAGGAGCTCCATGAAACTCTGTTGCCCTTCTTTATTCTCCACTTGTAACACTAATCGAGATAGATTTAGGGTTTTATATACATTAATGGTCAAGGTAATGAAACGATTTGAAATCCGGTGGACTGTCTGTCTGTCCGTTCTTCCCGTCATGCAAGCTGTAACTCGAACCAAATTCAAATGTCTTGGTTTACAGGTTCTCTAGTACAAAAGAAATCCGAGTTCGTAGATGGGCGTAATCGGACCACTAACCAAATTCGGTATATGAAATTAGACTGACATTCCTATGTCACAACGTAAAAATTAGTGAAATCGGACCACAAGAACGCGTACTTCCCACATAGCACAACTTTAAATTCGATTTGATTCTTTCACTTTCCGGTACACTTATCAAGAGGAAATTAATATAACGGCGTAAACCTAGCACGAATAATTCTTTTACTCTGCCACGTTGGGACAAAAAATTGTACAAAACGAAAAAAAAAACATTGTTCAAGCCCCTAGCTACCAAAAATTGGGACTCCAGTACCTATAGTTGATCGAAAATGTCGGTCAATGTGTGAGATACGTAATTGAAGTTAAGGGATAATCCTTCTTTTATAATGGTATGTCTGTATGTCAAAAATGGGTTGAATCGGACAAATACTTCTCTTGGCCACCATATGTATACCTTCCATAAGCTTGCGCTCGTGCAAATACAATAATAATAATATGAAAATCAAAAGACATATTGTGTTAAATTTCACTTTTATGAGTATAAATAAGTAGATTTTCAATAAAAAATTTGCAGCCATAATCGGTGTGCACGTGTGATCAAAAGCAGTTACATACTTTGACCGGCACACAAATCCATTTTGGTTTATTTAAATATGTTTTTTATATATGCTCTTTATATATTATATTTTTTATATATTTATTTGAGTTTTTACATATTTATTTCCATATTTTATGTTCTCCTACCTTTTTGACTTCGCTCAGTGACGCTTTCAATATGGTAGCTATTGAATTATGAAAAAGCACACGCCGCCAAGCGGTACTAAATTGAAAGAGCAACACCACCGACTACAAGCCGGTTTTCATGTGTTCTTTATGGAAGCATATTTGTGGCACAAAAGTGATAAAAACCGCCGAAAATGCGAAAGCTACACAATTTGACTTGCAATTACACGGCGCGTATATGTATAAATACATATTTTTGTGTGTAAGTGTATGTGTATGTATATGTGTTGGCAACGAGTTTAAATTGAAAAGTATTAAATCGAAAGGGAAAACCAGTAAACAGCGAAATGTTTGAATTCGTGTCTTTTACGCAATTTCAAGTTATTTTCAATTTTTGTAGCATACATTTGTGCGCATATGAGGTTAGGGAGCGCGCAAGTAAAGTGCGCTACGCACACGAGTAAGCACGGTAAATATAGCGATGTTTAGACATTTACAAATGTAGTATATATATATATACATTATGTATTTGGTAAGTATGTTTGTGTGCGTATAAGTATGTGTGTGAGTGTGTGTATTTGGCGAAACTTTCATGCCTACAGACGCTTTGCAATCACATCAAAACCAAGGCAAATGTTATTTCGGGATTTTCGCTTCATTTCAATCAAGCAGGCAACGGCGTGAAGAAGGCAAACGAGCGTAAACCACAACAACAACAACAAAAACGACAAGGAAAGCAGTAAGCAAGTTCACAGCGTATATATGCAAATGCGTAAAGTCTGCTTTTAGGCGTCACCGCAAACCGCCACGCCAAGTCGAGCGCAGAAAATATTATTGCGGTTGTCTACTGTCAACACTTTCACGCCACCGACTTTAACACACGTCTGTATACACAAACAAAGCATGCAATGAAATATGCAAATATGTAAATTTGTGTTTGGATAAAATATATTTTATATAAAATCTTTGGCAATCGTGAAATTTGTATTTTTTCCTGCATTTAAATGCTTTTTGAGGTTTCATAATGTCGCAATTGTCGTTTGTGTAAGTGTGTTGGTGTGTGTGTGGCATGAGTTCTTCAAGTGCTTATTAAGTTTACAGAATTTCTTAAATTGAATTATGAAAATTTTTCTCATTTTGCGATTTGACTTTCAAGTGTTGCCAGCATTTGGTGACAATGGCAGCTAATTCAAGAAGGTACTTTGGAAAAACTTAATTGAGGACAACTTAGTTTACTGAAAGAGCAAATAACTGCATATTGGACTTGACGAAAATTTGTTTGGCTAAGGTTCTTATGTAAATTTAGTCCTGATGCAATTTAAGAGAAAGAGTTGCAAGAAATTAAAGTTTGATTTTTCAATTATCGCTTTAGTTATAGAATCTAGTCTTAAAAATCATTTTATCGATAAATTATGAATTTTTTTTTTGTGTACGAGAATATGGACATCTAATGACTTGTCATTCCAGATGTGAAAAAAATATCGATTACTCGATAAATATTTTTTATCGATTTTCAATTATTTTGAATCACGTTGTTAAAAATGGTAAGACAAATTAGTTAACTCATTTCTATCGATAACAAAAATTTTTCCAAAAAAAGTCGGTCTGAATACTGGCTTCTACTGAAATAAATTTAAACCTAAGTGATAGGTTACGTCTTAGAATCAAGTAAAAAAAAAATATTTTTATCGATAATTTATGAATATATTTTTTGTACGATATCGTCATATGACTTATCATTCATGATGTAAAGAAAAATTATAGATTGAAATGTTGTTTGAAACTTTCGATTACTCAATGAATATTTCAATCGATTTATCGACTCTCAATTATTTTGAATCACTTTGTTAAAAATGAAAAGACAAATTAGTAAAACTTAACTCTTTCGAAAATAAGAATTTGAGTCGTTCTGCCGATTGGTTTCTACTCAAATAAATTGAACCAATCACTTTAACATTAGAATCAAGTGAAAAAAAAATCGCTTTATCGATAACTTGTGAAAACAAATTTTTCAACGAGAATATGAACATCTTATGACTTATCATTCCAGATGTAAAGAAAAAATATCGTTTGATTTTGAAAATTTCGATTACTCGACGAATATTTTTATCGTTTTATCGATTTTCTCTCTCAAAAAATCTTATGATATGCATTTTACAAAAGCAAGCAATACTTTATGACCTCACTTTTATAAATATATTAAAATCTCTATTTTAGTACCTACTAAAATATTATTAGATAAATATTTTGAGCACATTTCGATAAATTTTAGTCTATAAATATCACTATTAAAATGAATCAAAATAAACATAAACACATGACGGTATTTATATAGAGGCATTAACTTTGGTAACTCTCGATAATAATAAAATATTGCTATTTTTCTTAGTAGCGAGATATTATTTGATTAATGCTTTCAGCAGATATTTCGATAAATTCTAATTAACAAATATTTCCAATAGTATTTATCAAGGTAAAAAATGGCAAACTGTATAAATCGCATTCAAAGTATCGTTAGTACCATATTATTAATGTCGATATATAGATATATTACCATAAATTACCATCGATACAATTATTATTCTATGAAAAATTCATAACTGATTAATATTTCATTAATTATCGATAAAAATTCTATCGTTTCTATATCGATATGAAAATTATTATAAATAAATACTATCGATAACATTGTGTTTTGATGAAAAATTCTTAATTTACAAATATTCCATTGATTATCGATGAAAATCCTATCGTTCATATATCGATATGAAAAATTATACTAAATAATCACTATCGATAACATTGTGTTCCGATGAAAAATTCTTAATTTATAAATATTCCATTGATTATCGATAAAAAACGTTCCTCAAGAAACAGTTCGACTTAAATTGTGTAAACAATTTCAGCATTCTTCGCAAGAATTTTTATAAAATATTTATATTAACTATTTAAATTTCAAAATCTATTAATAGGAAGATCTCTTATACACCAATATTTCCACATATTTTTGAAATAACTGTAATTTATCGAAACTGATATGAAAGTATTAAACTATCGATATGTTAGAATAAAAAGTTATTGACTTCACTTATATCATTTATTATACTATAAAGTCTTGAAATCGATATATTGTCGATAATATTATATATAACAAAATGAATTAAACGTTGATATTTTGAATTTTTTAGTACGATAACAGTCGATCACTGTCGAAAACAATATATTACGCTCAATAGTTATCGATTCAATAGTCCTTCAAATAATTTTTACTTAAATAATTATCGATAATAAAATAAATTTTATTCGATAAATATCGATAAATAGCACAAAATACTTAAGATCAAATATGATGTACCAGTTGATAGTTCGCTATACAACGTTCAATATTTTCGATAATACCTTTTATCGAATTAAAAAAAAAAAACAACGTTTCTCGCTTTTTTTCCAAAATACGGTGTAAAAGTTTATACATAGTTCGATATGCAAATATTTTTTTTTTAATATTTTAACAAATTTTTTTTTTCGATTTTTTTTCAAAATAATTTTTCTCGCCTTTTTTTCAAAATTTCAACACTTTTATCCACATCCATATAATAATCAACTACTTTTCTCAATCAGGAGAACTAAAGGGAATTTCGAGCGACCACAAACTAAGCACAAACTTTATTTAAGAAAAAATTTAAGTTTTTCAACAAATTCCTTTCACAAAACGGATAATTTATATCTCTAACTATAGCTTTAGTTCATTGACCTCAAGCTTTAAGAAAACAAGTACGTGTTTTATAAGTCACTTATGTATGTATATCTACATAAGCCTATTCCAATCCAAGTAGGCGGTTTATGACCAATGAGTCTGTTGCGAAAAGTTTTGCTAATAAAAGTTTATAATTTCTTTTGACAGAAACGAATATGATTGTGTGTGTGAATATAGTTGAGGCGTAAACTTTTGTTATTTCACATTTGACAACAAAAGCTGTGAGAATAGCATCCCGAACATGCATTTGCTTAAGGCAGCACTCACAAAAAGTTCTCAATTTAGTTATACGCCGACATTGTGTCTTTAAGACCTGCTACAATGTATGCACGTGGGCATATGCACAAGTGTAAATAAAAATGTTTCGGGGATTATGAATGTGGATTTAGATGAGCGGCAAAAAATATAAACAAACAGTGAATTTAGCTGACAAAATATGGGGACAGAAAGTAGAAGAGAGCAGCAGCAAATATGAGCAGGGAAATATTTTTTGGAAATATGTACAGGGGTTTTCAGTAAGGGTGATATAATTTCTGTTAAAAAAACTTGTTGTTAAGTTAAGTTGTGCATTCTTTAATGTAGAGTGCCATCGATACAATAAAGAGCTGAATTTAACATCTTGCAAATGGCCTCCACGACTTCTTTTGCAGCAGCGAATTCGATGAACCCAATTTTCGAGTACTTTTTCCACTAAATCAAGTCGTTTGTCATGAATAGCATGTCTAGTATTGACTTGAAGATAGTCTGTTCTCATGTAGTCCCCTCCTGTTAGAATCAGATGTTGTCAAGATCAACTTCTTCAGATGTGGACATTAAAAGTTGGTTATCATCGATCTGTACCGCTCTCCATTGACGGTAGAAATAATGCTGTCACCAGCTTCATTTCGAAAAAAGTACGAACCGCTGATTCTGTTCATGAATAATTTGTGGGTTTTCTTCGCATTAGAATCGACAATTTTGTTTCTTTACCGCACCACTCTGCTAAAAGCGAGCCTCAACGGAAAAGATAGTTTCAAGGCAAATTTAGCAAATTCACGACGTTTCCGATGGTCTAATGACTTCTGTTCTTGTATGAGAAAAATTGTATACCGATACAAGCCCAAATCTATTCTCAAAATCCGCCAAGTTCTGGTTTGAGACGGTCCCAATTCTTGAGAGCATCTTCTAATCAACAAGTCTGCGGTCTTCAGCAATAAAAATAGCCGAGATGAGACTTAGAAATGATACCAATCCTATTGGAAAACCCTGTATTTTACATGAATATATAAGTGCCTAGATATATGTGCATGTCGCGATACACAATTTTGTACTTATTTCCTTAGAGAGATAAGAAAATTTACACGTGTACCTGGAAGTAGCTTAAAATACCAGCATACAGGTACACATGCAGTTACATACAAGTGTATGAGTACTTACATACATATTAGAAATTTGTATATTTTTTGCTTTCCCGTATTAAATTTTGATGAATGCTTTCATTTAATGTGTTTTATATGTTTTTGTGCTTTTAAAGTGACATATGAAATTTGGATAATATTCTAACTCACATTTCTGGTAGTTTATGATATTTATAAAGAAGTAACATATTAAAGTAAGGAAAGTAGCGAATATACCAGTATAAATAAGTCTAACTTAATGTCTTATGATTTACCGAGACTGTTATTTTTTAATTCAACACAAAGATTTCAAAAACTAAAACAATTTTTTCATAATCTCCCAACACATTTCTCGGAGTATATTATACGGACTTTACCATATGCTAAGATGTGATCGGCTTCACAAAACATTACACAGAACACTATGGGCAAAAACTAGTAAAACTTTTTTCATCCTTTTCTTAATTTATTCTTTGAAATTTATGTCGTCCCCCTCAAAGTCGTCTCCCTTGTCCCAAATACACTTGTGCGAACGTGTTTTCCAATCCTCGAAAAAGTGGTTAAAGTCAATTTCCAAAATAGCTTTTCACGTTTAATGTCTTCAATTGACTCAAAACGGTTTACCTGGAGCGGTCGTTTGAGTTTTCTGAATAGCAAGAAGTTAAACGGAGCTAAATCAAGGGAATACAGTGGTTTCGACAAAAATATCTTTAAATTTAAATTTAAATTTAGATTGAAAATTTGTCGAACGAAGCATCGTTTCACACACTTCAACGCGACGCCTTTTCTCCAAAAAATTCAATTTTTTCGGTACGAGTCGAGATTTGACGCGCTTGAGGCCCAAAACATACTTCAAAATGGTATTGGCTGAGCCTTTCGATATATCACCTTCATCAGCAAGGTCTCTTATTTTTAATCGACGGTTTTTCAACACCAAATCTTATATTTTTGAACGTGAGCTTCGTCGGTTAAGGTCGCCCTGGACGCTCTTCGTCTTCGACACGTTCACGACCGGCTTGGAACTCACTATACCACTTGTAAACATTTGTTTTAGACATAGCCTCATCACCAAAGGCTTTCTGCACCATCCTCAACGTATCCGCAGCAGAAAATAGATTCCGTATTTCGACATCACAAAAAACGAAAAACTCACTTTTAGCAGCTCACAAAACGACACGTAGTATATTGATCAATCTGTAAGGCTATTCGAAGCCCAATTCATGGATTTATGCCTTCGTTTTCAATTCAATTTCTTGTGTTGCGGTGCCTTATCTTGGTGAAACACCGCTTTCTTTTTCTTCAAATACCGCTGTTTTTCGGCAATTTCGTTCTTTAAAGATCCAATTGCGCTATGTTATAGTCGCTGTTGATGATCCTGCCTTTTTCAAAGTAGTAAAAAAAATATTCCAAGCACATTCCAAAATACAGGGTCCATAATACTGCCAGCTGACTATTGTCCTTTTCACGCTTTGGAGCGAGTTCGTCGTGTGCAGTCCACTTGGCTTTCTGTCGATTAGATATTGATGCAAAAATTCATTTTACTACGCTTGAACATCCCCAAGCACTGCTCCGAATAATCAACTCCCTTCGTTGTTTTTGGTTAAAAGTGAGCTCGCGGTGCAGCCAACTTGGATAAAGCTTTCTTATACCCAAATATTCCAGAATGATAAGATGGACACGTTTGGTTGATACATTTAGAGTGCCTGCTATCTCGAGCAACTCTCACCCAAAATGGTATAATTCACAAAGGATTGATCCGACAGCAGTCGGCTTTTGAAGTTTGGGAACTAACTAAAAATCATATGAATTTAATTCTAGTAGCGCCATCTATGTGTCAGGCCGAATACTTTTCAATAGCTCTGCAAGAAAAAGTACATTAAAACACATACACACGTGTTTTAGCAACATTTTTCTATGCATGCGGTTTATTTTTATATTGAAAAGTTTGAGAGTTTTTTTTTAATAAGCCACTAAGCTTAATGTAAGTCAGCTGAGGCATAACTTAGCACACTTTTAAGTATTTTCTAAAAGGCGAAAAAGGGATTGTTTTAAATGTTTGCCGCACTTAACAAATAACCACCGCAAGGAAAGGAAGGAAACAATAAAAAACGCATAAGAATGAGTGAGCTAACTTTCAACGAGCCACACACATAAACACACACGCCCAAGTGCTTGAGAATTTACCACACATTCATTTGCAACTTTTTATTTTAATCTTTTGCTATTTGTTGTAAAGCCTTGAAGCGCCCACATGAAGGATATTAATATTTTTTTTTTTACTTTACTTTTCTTTTACTTTCACGCACACAAAGTCAGTCAGTAGTCTATTTATCTGCCACAACAATAGCCGCTGCTAATTTTTCGCACACTTGCTAAAGACAAGTTGTGGTCGCTGAGTGGCGCCGAGAAAGCGCGTAGGTTGTGGCATGCTAAATATATGTAACTATATGCCGTTAGTTTTGCTAGCAAAGTGCTGCTGTTAGAAAAAGTTTTTCTCATCCAAGGTTTTTGCTTTGAAGCGAAATCTTTTTTCTTCACGGAAAATCTTTGCAAAAGGGAGCTTTGCAAGTTTTGCCGCTTTTAAGTGTTATATTTGTGTGATAATTATTTTTTACGCTCACACTTTATTTATAAGCACTAAAAGGCGTTGAAAAGGGGAAAGTGTTGAATAAAAATTTTATATTTTTGAAAAACATCGTGTTTGCATATATTTTTAAGGCGCTTAATGCGAGCGCTAAAAGCTGCTTACATGAGTCGAAGTGGTTAGCAGCAAAATAAATAATATGAGTTATAAAAATATGGGCTTATGCATACTAGGGTGGGTTAAAAGTAGCTAGACGCCGAATAAAATTGAATATTTTCACTTAATTTTATGGAGTGAGCAGAACAGAAATAGAAATAACTGATATTAGCATAATTTAAGTTAATTTTTAAGGTGCTTGTTTAATTTAAAGCAATTAAGGGGGATGTGCTGTGATTTTAGTCATGAAATTTTGTAACAATTTTCATTAAAACGCATTTTATTTAAAAGCACAATTGCAATTAAACTGAGTATTAATGAAAAATATTACAAAATCTCATGGATAAAATCACGGCACAGCTACTTTTATGGCTTTAAATTAATCAACGCTTTTTAATTGGTAAAATGAGCATTAAAATCAGCGTGTATATTTAAGTACTGTCGCACGTTTTCTCACACTAGAGGAATTTCCGCTCTCAAGCGCCTATATTAGGTAGATACATAGCTGTATCTCCAACCGCACTAGGCGCTCTCGCTTAGCAGTCACGTCACGTTTTATTGCTTCGTGTAAAATAAAAGGTGCATATATTTATATTTGTGCCTCGAAAATTATATGTTTTCCAAGTAAACATTGCCAGAGGTAAAACAAAAAATCAAAAATTAAATACCTATATGTGACCTGGTCTACGGAAAGGTGGCTTAGGTGTCAAAAAATCAATTTTTTTTATTTTAGTTTTTTTTTTTTCAATTTTTTTTTATTTTTTATTTTTATTTTATTTCTTTATTTTTATTATTTATTTTTTGTTGTTTTTTTTTTTTACACCTAAGTCCTCTTTTCGTAGACCAGGTCACATATACTAATGTTAAAGGTTGCTTTTAAAGGAATCGTTTTTTTCCTGTTCAGAGAGAAAATATAATATATATTTCAAAAAGTACTTCAAGCTGAATTTTTCTCTAAAAAATCATTATAATTTCAATTCTGAACCACACTTTATTGAATTCGCAATTACTACTAATAAGCCTTTCAGATATGAAACCAACTTGGAATTTACTATTGTGGGCAAGAAATAGTAAGGCTTTTTAACTTAAATTTCGCACCTAAACCCATTTGTCGAAATATTTTTTTTCTGGTTTGGTATGACTGTGAGGGACATCTGTGTTAAATTCCATATAAAATAATCATTAAAGAAAAAGGAAGACCTCCACTTCGTTGGAAAGACCAGGTGGCGGAGGACCTGGCTTCGCTTGAAATCTCCAATACGCGCCATATGGCGAAAAAAGAAACGAGCGGATTGTTGTTAACTTAGCTATAAACGCGTAGGGAGTGTCTACGCCAGTAAAGAAGAAGAAATTTTATATACGTTTGTCTTTCTGAAATACATAAAATGCATTCCGTGATTTTAACGAAGAGTGAAATCATTCAACAAAGAGACTACGTTAAACATTGTACGGCATAAAAATTCTGGTGCCCAAACAGTCAGAATGTTGGAAAAGAGCTTCAATGATAACTGTTCGTCGTGAACAAGTGTTTTTGTTTGGTAGAAATATTCTAATTGTGTCGAGAGCGCGTTGACGATAAACGACGAACCTAGTCTAGGACGGCCATCAACATCAACTGATGATCAATACGTCAATAAAATAAAGGAACTAGTGCTGGAGATCTCACTGGCTTCCTCGAAATATCGTAAAGATCAGTGAAAGCGATTTTTAAAGATTATTTGGGCCTAAAAAAGATAAAAGGCGGTTGGTTTCAAATCACTAAATTTTTTCGAAAAACAGCGTCGCTTAAACGACTGTTAAACAATGTTTTTCCGACTACCAGAATGTCATGAAACGTACTAACGGGTTTCTCAATACGAACGATACAAAAGTGGACCGCGTTTTTGAGATTTCTCTTCAGTAAGGTTTACCATTTCATCATGGAAAGATATACGAACCAACAACGAGTCGAAATTATTAAAATTTACTACCGAAATTCGGATTCATAGGACTTAACTTCAATAGCTATTACTAGCGATGACTTTTTCCTCTATGCTCACGTTCTAGAAACAAGTGATTAATCCACCGAATATCGTGGCAAAACTGAGCGGAAGCCAAAAAACCCACATCAAAGAAGGTCAAAAATCAAGGTTACGTTGACAGTTTTCTTCGATTATCGAGGTGTGGTGCACTCCGAATTCCTTCCGAACGTCCAAACTGCCAACAAAGAATAGTATTTGAGTGTTTTGCGACGTTGCGCGAAGCTATTCGTAAAAATAGGCCGGAATTATAGTCCGAAAACTCTAAATTCAACTCGTCATGACGATTATTTATATATATGTATACTATATGTTATAGCATTTCTGGTGATTTCATATTTGTGTTACAAACATCGTGGCAAACTTAATGTACCCTCCTCAGAAAATAAGTCTCGAATCGTATTGCTAAAGTGAATTCATTTATTAAAAGTAAACTCTTTATTTATTCTTTACATGTTATCCCCTTCAAAGTAATTACCGACCGATAAAACGTACTTTCCTTAACGCTTTTTCCAGTCCTCAAAACGGTCGGACTAATATTTTTCGGGTATAGCTTTCAAAACCTTCTTCGATTCAGTTTTCAACTTCTCAATCGTGGTAAAACGCCGGCTTCGCATTGACCTTTTGAGCTTCACAAATAGACAACAGTCGCATGGAGCCAAAAAAAGTGAATACGGTGTTTGATGAACGATATTAGTCGAGCTTTACAGTATGACTTCGTGCGTTATTCTAATGAAGGAACCATTCGAGTCATGGCGCGTTTGAGTCACGAAACGTAGTTTGAGCTGAGCCAAGGGATATTCCAACACTACGAGCGAGCGACAATCAGTCTAAAAATTTAATTTTCTTCAATAATTTTCATGCTGTTTTTAACAAATTTTCTGTTTTCAATTCGCATGAACTTGAGAGGGATGAATCGAACAGCTAAGTGGTATAGTCAACATACCTAGTTAATACATTAAAATCGGGTTTCTGGTTCGGTAGTTTAGCTTAAGAGTTCGATTCGTTTTGTTACCTTCGGTTAGTTACCTTTGATTAGTTTCGGTTAAGTCTGCTGGTTCATCGAAGGAAAGACTGCTAAGATGTTTCAACCTCGGTAGTTCAGAAGATCTGCTGCGATCTGCTCTAAGCCAACAGAGTCTTCCAGTCGCTCAGGAGCGGCTGCTAAGCGCAAGTGAGATCTATTGGTCCAGTGCTAGAAAGCAAGATACCAATAGAGATTCAACATGTTCCTATTCCGATGTGAGCGAGGCAAGGGTGCCTTTCTAACTAGCTCATCGGCTTTACAATTGCCGGCGATTTCGCTACCAAAAGATTCTGATAATGAAATACCTTTATGCAATATCTAGCGGGGACAGGCACTCCTTGACTAGCCTAGGACGCACAGCTAACGGGTTTACCGTTGCCTCTGTTTTCGAAGCGAAAGCTCAACTCCTTAATATTGTCTCTCTGCTGTCGGAGTAAACGCTCCCTCCTTGAAAGTGGCTGTAACAGTATATGTACCGCCTATCGCCACCCTTATAGCAGCCACTTCTGCCTGAAAGACATTGCAGTAGTTCAACAGGCTAAACACCGTAGAGCTCCTTACTGAAAACTCCCCATCAAACATTCCCTCCTAGTTTCGACCCATCCGTGAAAAAACTCACTGCACCTCAGCGACTGCTTTCCATATCCAGATACCTGTATCTCTCGTCGAATATAGACTGAGAAAAAACCGTCACTAATAGCCTCTGCAACGCAGTAATTCAAGTTTTCATGAATGCGGCGAAGGAGGCGGGAATTTTTAGGTATTATCGCTCAGACCTCTTCATATGCCCAGCTTCCCTGAACCTTGGCGCGTACTGTGCTCGATTGTACTTGGCTTCAAACTACTTGTATGGCTAGAGAAAGAAAACTGCGTTTGTTCAGTGAATTTCTACACATTATATTCATCTGAATGTCTTTGCTACTCGTATTGTTTTTATTTATATATTATTTTTTTTTACATGAAAATGAAACCCAGAGCTCATTTAAGACACCTTTGAAGTGCTGTTATTTCAAACAAGAAGCTTTTTCATGATTGAAATACACTGAGAGCTTTAACATTGCCGTTGTAAGGCCTCTGATATTCGTCAAAGAGATTTTTATTACGAACGCGTTCTTAAAATACAACAAGCGGACTTTCCCTGTAATATTAACGCTACCTGGAATACTAAGTATCGCATTTGTATAATATTACATTTGAATGGAAATTCTTCAAGTAGTGCTGATTCGGCTTTTTATTGCATACAACGCTAGGGTGCGGGTGACATCCGCACACCCATAAATGTAGTTAGTTAGAACACTAAGTTAGTAACGAGTTTTTATTGCTTTCCTTGCTTGCTTTCTTTCCCAAAGAGTCGACTCACGGCACAAGCAATTACCATAAAATTATATTTCCATAAAACGAGTACATATATTTATATATCTGTAATGATATGTAGTTATATATAGTTTATATATGTATATATGGTATACATATAATATGTATGTTTTATATATATATATATATATATATGATATATTTATTAAATGATCAACTTGCGACTTTGGCAATAACAGTTGAAAGCTTCTTCATAGTATGTACCATGTAGCGAAATATGAAGCCAGTCAGAGCAAATACTAGTTTAGAACTAGAACTTCCGGAGGGAAATCCTACTAGTCCGAAAAAGTTTAGATGATGTGTGTTTGATATTAGAAAAAAATTTTCTCGTACAAGATTTTTGCATTGAAGCGAAATATTTTTTCTGCCTGGAAAATCTGGGAGGAGAATATACTATACATATATGACTAATACGACGGGATTTTCCTACAGATTTTAGTTCCAACCCAGTCAAATGGCCCTTTCAACTAAATTTCTTGAACGCTTTGTGAATCTGAATGAAATCTGTCAGTTGTCATCTAGTTACACTTTACCTTCACTGAGTTTGCGAATCGTTAGTACCAGTTCCAAAATACTGTCACTACTGTTCCCTTGACAGCGGAGTAATTCCTGAACTATCAAAGTACAAGTATACATACAATACAGGTAATTTGTTGTAATCGAAACACGTGCGAAAATCAAAACTACCGAATTACATTCGCCATGTACACAGGTGTTAATTAAGTGATGTCAGCGAGTGCATTCGGCAAATAAATGAAAAAGAGTGGATCGTGACATGCAAAGTACGATTTAACTTTTTGTGTACAATATTGAAAAGAAAACTGTGTACTACAGTTTCTTCGACAACTTGTAAAGTGAGTGTTAATGTCATGCGAAAAATAATGAAAGAAGACAAGAAAGAATGATAGAAGTGTCGAAATAGGTTCGAAGTTAGGGTGAAGAGTGTTACGTATCAAGTGACACCAATAGTTTAAGGTTTTGCTGCGATTAAGTATCAGTCTGAAATGGTTATGGGCTCCATTGGTAATGATTTGGCGCAGATTATGACAAAACTGAGAAGCCAACCTTAGCTTTATGGTTCCTATTTTAAACTCTAGACTGCCTTAAAGGATTTAATCGACTTGTGAAGTTCAAAAAATCGATTATTTTATCGAACATTTATATATTTGAGAATATTCTTCGAAAATTTGGAATTGTAAAAACAGCGCGAAAGCTCTGTTAAAAGTACACTTCCATATCTCTCTCCCTGAGGAACAAGTAATTCTTATGCTATATTAATCTATTATAAACCAGGTCCGGCGGACTGGAAAGTGGCTATGGGTAACTTCACCAGCAACTTGGTAAGATGGACTATCAGCACGTTCACCAAGCTTAAAGCACCAGGTGCCGATGGAGTTTTTCAGCGCTACTCTAGAAGGAATAGCAGATTCGATTTCTTTATAAAATTGATTAACGGCCTTACACTGGGATATATTTCACAAAGGTGGATAAATGAGAGACTATTATCTTGACAAAACTTACAGGCCGATTAGTTTTACTTCCTTTATACACAACGGCATAGAGAAGCTAGTTGGTGTCTTCATCAGAACAACTGCGTTTAAAAAAAAGACACCTGCTTGCGAACCGGCACCCGTAGAGAGCTGGTACATCCACGGACACTGCTCTGTATAATATGGTTACCAACATTGAGGATTCTTTTGTAAAAGGGGAGTGATACCATCTCTATCTTGACATAGAAGAAGCATTTAGGATGGGTGGACGCAGTCTTCAGATCAATGGTCTGATAAACACCATGATAGTCATTCCAATGGTGACATATGGAAAGAAACAGCTGACGAAGGTGCAGAGTCTGACATGCATTTATATCACCGGTGCCATGTGCACGTGCCCAACCGCCACACTAGAGGTGATTCTTGACCTCAGTTCGCTCCACAGCGTTGTGAAGACCCTCTCTAAGCGCTCAAAACCAGAGTGTCATTGGAGAGAGTATATTTTCCAGAGACGACATCTTCACTTTACGAGGGTTCTATGGATAGAGGAAAGTACTATTAAGAAAAGTTGCTGGAATTAAGTACCCGAGCTCCGACAGGCGAGGCTGTTTCTAGAAGAGTTCGATATAAAACGCTTTCCACTTTACGAGAAGTGCTATGGAAAGAGGAAAGGACCAGTCAGAAACGTCACTGGAATCAAGAGTGAGAGAAACAGGCGGATTTCCCGGAAACAAACTAGGACAGCTTGTGTGATTTCATATAGGTCACCTCAGGCTCCGGTATCTGTATCGCTTATATTACTAAATAAGAGAGACAACAGAGAATGTGGTCCCCGCAATGGCAAGAAGGTGTCAGGCTATGGAGCGAGTAAAACCGTTGAGAAAACGCATTTTAACCATTAACACTAATGTTTTACTAAGCCCTTTCTTAAGAATATATAAAAAAGTTGCCAAAGAGTTTTTGTTTTTGGATTTGAGTTCATTTCTAGCAGGAAAAAGATCCAACCACCAGACACATTTTTCAAAAGTGCTCCAGGAGATCAGCTATTGGATCACGGAAATCCAAGATTTCTCAAATTAAATTGCCTATTATTCAAGGACATTGTCTACCATTACAGATTATTTCTGAGTCCAGGAGTTCATCTACGGGACCACGGTAATCCAAATATTTTTTTTTTTAAATTAATCGCCGGTGATCCAAGAACATTATCTACCATACAGATTTCTGACTCACAAGTGGATATAATTCCTTAATAATCTTTATATTGATCATTGAAAACAAGTCCAAGCAACGTCGTCGCTATAGTTCCCAATAGAGCATCCATTTAATGCCTGTGTGCTTCTTAGGCTCAAATAGCTCTTCAGCTTATGTACTGTTGTAAAGGAGAAATTTCTCTGGATGAATTAATTGATGATTATGGAGCTTTGTGTGCTTTTTTAAAGCACCAAAAAAACATCGAACAGCATTATTAAGCTTCTGCGTATATTTCTGGGTCAAAACAAACTACCAAAGGTAGGAAGGAAGGACTATTCACTGGCAAAATCCTCACAAAAATATATAAGTAATTTTTAGACAGCTTAAAGGATTAAAAGACCTACATTCCTTGGATAAAATGGGTATGAAATTTAATTTGAAGCGCATAAAAATGGAAATAGTTTGCATCGTTCAGCGTCTGACGTCTCTCCGCGATTATTTTGCCAAAAGCTACTACAAATTCATGGGAATTAGCTAACTTCATGGCAAGCGAGGGCAATGCTACCAAATTAAATGGTAATTTATTTTTATTTTATGCCACAACCACATACGGCAACAACAACATTTATCTTCTCCTTTTCCTTTTAATCCCACAGAGAGAACCAACGCCATAACATTTATGTATGTAAGGGTTCTGTAGCAGCCAAGTCAGAAGCTGCTAAGCAGCCATCATTTGCGAGCATATACTCTGACTATAGTGTTGGTGGATGTGTTGTTGTTGTGTCTGCATATGTCGTTTTTGATATTCGTGCCCTTAGAGACTCATACAAACTTACTTAATCGATGCTATAACTAAAATTTATTTTCATACTTCGAAGTTCATGTTTCGTGTTTAAGAGGAGGAAGAATGCTCATAATATACTTGGTAGTGGAAGGAGTATTTGTATATATGTATACTATAAACTGGTACTGGTGGTTGGTTAATATTCTGCCAATATCCAAAATTTTCCTACAAAAGCAAAAGTGGTATCGTGCGCTGCAATACAATCTGCATGCCGCTGGTGGAAAAAAGTACAGTTATATGAATAGCATCTTCAAGCGCAGCAAAATGGGGGAAATCATGTGTATGAGCACATATTAATTTGCTTGCTAATATACGTTTTTTTTTAATGGCCATTGTTAGAGATAGTGAGGAAAGCATATTTGAGCTGAAGGGATTCAAAAACAGGCAGTCGAGCGCTCGTGTAAGTTTGTGTGTATTTGTGGACCCTCAGGCAATATGGGGTTCGAAATATGGTTGTACAAAGTTTCCACAGCGTCGACGAGTATGAGCGGGAAACAATTTGTATGTGGAACTTGTTTGAGGGAAGCAACTTTTCTTAATTATACTAACATATGTGTCTGTGAGGGGTAAAATTTTCCGCAATTGACTTAATAATCCTTACTACGATAAGGCAACTAAATCGTTTCGCATTTCAGATTTTTTACAAACGGCTGTTAATTTGAGCTTAAAGCTTGGTTTTGTTGGCTTTGACCTTGAGCTCTCTTACGTGATTTGCTCTGAGCGCGTTGTGAAAAGTGAATTTGTGAACTGGATTTGAACTTTCTAGAAAATTGTCGCAAAAATTCCTGCGGATTCAATCAAGTGGACTGTGGTTTCATTCGCGAAATTCAAGTTTCGGGGTACTTTTCTTCTTTTCGGCGGTAGCTTTCCAACACTCTTACAACAGGGAAAATTCCCGGGTGATGAGGGATAACCTCGCACTGGCCTATATCCCTGAAATATGGAGTACCGCGAAGGTGATCTTTATATCAAAGTTAGGAAGGAAGGACTATTCACTGACAAAATCCTTGAAGCCAATTAGTCTAACTTCGTTTTTTTAAAAAACTATGGAAAATATCGTGGATCATGAAATAAGGCGCTGAAAATTGCAGATCAACTAATAGTGATCTGTACCATTGATCTTCAGAGATATAGAGTCCGCTAGAAGGAGGCGAAGTAATTTAATGCACCTACCTCAACATCGAAGGTGCTTTTGAATACTGACGGATGGCCAGTGGCTTATTCGAGGACACTCTCTGCGACTTAATCAAAGGGGTTTAAGCTAAAGCATGGTGCAGTGGTATTGAGTTGAATATTAACCCTTCTTAGAAGACCATCGCCCGTTTACGAAACGTAGCCCTGCCTTGGTGACAGAGAGGTAGAGCTGACCAACATGGTCAAATATCTTGTTCTTATACTGGATTCATCTTTACGATGGAAGCAGCATGTTGACCTGATCATGATACATGATGAACTAAGGCACTAATGGCGTGAAATTGGTTGTACTCCATGATCGTGTGACTAATAATCACGTATGGGGCGGCGGCTTGGGCCTCAAAAGCTTTCAGGTTCGACGGCAGCACTTGACGTCTTGCTTGAGTTCACACCACTTCACCTAGTAATCGGTCAGGTACCACACTGCTTCAAATGATATCAGAGGCGTGTGGCAAGGGTAAGGTAATCTCATACAAGTGAAAGGATTAAGTTATGTAATATTGGCTCTTCTCCCAAGTGACAACATTATCAAAAGGGTAAACTTCAACTAGAAGGCTGAATGATTCCTCTCTCGAGGTACTGCAATCAAGTTGTAGTCCAGCGGCCCTTACAGCACACCTACTTATGAGGTCAATTCGCTACTGGTACAGGAGTGTAGAGAAGTCTGCGCCATGCCAACTTGCTAATGGGCAGTTATAATCTCAACATGTTAAAATATGCAGTCTTCAGACGCAGGATAAATGCTTTGGGATCCATGTTTCCAAATAGGGATCACATCGCCTGACTAGCACCTAATAGTTTATTGGACTTTATCAGTATGAGCTAAGGTGCAATCCTCGATCGAGATGTGATCAGTAGTGGGAAATCTGTAAACTGCGGTTGGGAAGTTTTGTCCCACTCACCTAATGCCCTTACTGACTCCTATTCTCTCTCTCTTTGTAACGATCTATGGGGCGGACGTAAGAGGATAAATATCTTTGGTAGATAGTTAAAAATTATTTATGGTGTTGATCTTGATAACAGTGCCAACAAAGGTTTTAAGCGCAATGAAATGGGAGAGTTTCATAGAAAGTATTATTACTGAAGTTCCGAACCCTAACTTTCAATACATAGACAGTTTTAATGCCTATGTTCTGAACCATCGTTCAGATCGGATCTACATTTTTCGCAACCTCTTTCCACCCAACCAAAAGTCTGCAATTTCATTCTCGATAACTTTTCGCCACCACTCAGATACAAAGCCCGCGGAACAAACATACGAGGTTTGACAATTAAGTAATGAGACTGATTTTATTGCCGCGCTTGTGGTAAACCTCTGACCTTGAAATTCCCTTTCTCTTTTTTCGGCATCCCTTCCCTCTCCATTGATATATGTGCTATCGCTCTAGCTTGTTTAGTTCGCCTGCTGCGTCAAGTTGAATAGATGTGTGTTTGTAGTGCTCGTCACGAAAATGGAAAAACGAAATCAAGAACAACGCGTCGCGGTAAAATTTTGCGCCAGATTGGGCAAAACAGCTTCGGAAACGTACGCTAAAATTGTAAGAGTGTATGCTGAAAAAAGGTCGCATGAGCAACTTTAGGGTGAAAACGATGATTATTGCCTTTTGTGATAGCCGTAGAATCGTCCACAAAAAATTCATTCCACCGGGGAAAACTGTGAATCAAGTCTACTATTGCCAAGTACTCGAAAGATTGCGAAAACGAGTCAACAGGGTGCGCCCAGACATCGCTCGTAACTGGATCCTTCATCATGACAACGCGCCGTGCCACACCGCCCTCAGCATGTCCCAGTATTTGGCCTCTAAAGGGATCGCCGTGTTGCAACAGTCGCCTTATTCGCCCGACATGTCACCCTGTGACTTCTTTTTGTTTCCTAAAACAAAATCGGTGGTCAAAGGAACCCATTCTGAGTCGATTACAGACATCCAGACCGTAACAAGAGTACTCGCGGACATCCCAGTCGAAGCGTTCCAGAAATGTTACGAAGCATGGAAAACGTGCTGGAATCGCTGCGTAGCTGTCCAAGGGGACTACTTTGAAGGGGATGGCAGAGTTGTAGAATAATTTTCAAATATACGGTTTTTATGGAATCAGTCTCATTACTTAATTGTCATACCTCGTAAATTTAAGACGTTTATTCAAAGCTACTTCCTCACAAGCAAGTTCACGCGCCAATCGATTTTATTTCACAAAAAAATAAAACCAAAAATATCTTAAGTTTGCAATTCAAAAGCAGCTGGCACTCTCAAAACCTTCTATAATCCGCTTGCTGTCAAAAGCAATGCGCTTTCGCAACACAACCAATCAACACGAAGAGTTGTAAATTTCAAAAGAAGAAGAACAAGCAATGAATTATTCAAATTTCTTTGCAAGCAGCAAAGCATTGACCAAACACCAATCAATGTCAACTACTATTTTGCATTGTGTCAAGTTAAACAAATTGGTGCGATCATAAATTTCCCAACTGTCACAGCGAGTACACCTTCGCACGAGAGCGAGAATCACTGAGTTGGCAAACGTGAAGGACGACAATTAAATTTAACACCCGAACGAATGGCACAATTTGCAAGAAATGCATACAAATTTCCGAACCGTAATGGCAAATGGAAAAATGCAAATGACACGAGTGAACATGACCAAAAGCAAATTCAAAACCAAAAACAAAAAACACAATAACAAAGTAAAGAAGGCAAAAGCAATAAAAAAAACGGAGCAGACAAATGCTACAACAAGAGAACAAAATGAATAGAGGGCAGCATATCAAATCAAATTCAATTAACATCATTACCGGAGAGAGACGAAATTTTTAATGAATGTCATTGCCGGAAAAAAGTGGCAACATGGGAGAAGCGCAATTGGATTTACAAAAGCATTGTTAAGCGCAGCAACACATGGCAAAACAAGCGACAAGTGGAAGAGCAATACCAAACCCGGAACAAGTGCAAGAACACCAAACTGCTTGTAACTCACCAAAGTGGCACTAAGCAACCGAACAACAGCAACAGCAGCAACAAACAACCGGAACAATAAAAGAAAAACCGACTGACTGGACGGCTGGGCGACCGATGCAAATCACTACCATGACAGCGGCAACAAAATAACTAAAACAACGACAGCAACAGCAACAGCCACAGTGACAAAGCAATCGGTGAAATAATCGGTGAAGGCGATGACGGCAAGTGCAGCATTAAGGCGATGGTAGTGAAAAGTGCCATTAAAATCGTATGCAAATATGTTAACGACTGCTCAGTGCTGAGTGCTGGCCGACAAGCGCTGCGGGTTTCAACTCTGAAGCTGGGAAAAAGTGGTGTACGACGGTTGCAAATTAAAAGTAGTATTGGAGAGAGTTTTGTTGGTTGTTTATTGGAGGAGCAGGTCGATGTGACAAATGCATATCGGTAGCAAATATTTCGGCAGCAACAATGGAGTGTGTTCTGTTCTAAAGTGAAACAACGTCGTCGGAGGCTAAGTAAAAGAACACTGACAATTTGCGCATTTGGGACATCAAATTGTCAGGAATAATTACTATTTCAAGGAGTAGTGACAGAACTGGTAGAGAAAATTCAGCAGAAAGTGAAAGGTTCCAGCGAATATTATCAATTCACGCCAGAATACTAAAAATGAAACATTCAAATTATTGTTAAACCGTGATCTAAAGTAATGAAGTCGAGATTTTGAAAGATTAACTCAGGTGATATCGTATATCTCAGAAACTACTCCGCAGAGTTCAACAAAACTTAAGGGATAATTTAAGACTTACGTCCTTAACTCAGAGCATGAAGGTGAGCGAAATCAGACTACAACCAAGTTTACCTTTCACACGTCACAAATTTCAAGTTTTATGGATAAAATTTCGCATTACTATCGGAATCGAACCAAATTTTTCAAGCCAGAGGTCTTCATGCTTATGACCGACTTTTTTACCAAAAATATATGTAAAGCTGTAAGAAATGAAATATTGGTCAGCACCCAGCAGTTTCTTCTTTTCGCAATTTTGCACCAATTCGAGATACCATGTTCCTTCTCCACCTGATCTCTCCAAGGAAGTGGAGGTTTTCCTCTTGCTCTGCCTCCCTCGGTGAGTACTGCATCGAATACTTTCATAGTAGGAGGGTTTTCATTCAAACGAACGACATGTCCTAGCCAGCGCAGCCGCTGTCTCTGAACTGTTTAAATATCGTCGTATCACTCATACAGCTCATCATTTCTTCGACTGCCGATACCAAAGAGCAAAGGACGAGATGTACATCTTCCATAGAACCTTTCTCTGGAAAACTCGTAACTCATCAGATGATGTCATTGTCCAGTCTTCCGCACCACATAGCAGGAATGATGAGGTACTTGTAACGTTTAGTCTTTCTTCGTCGAGTGAGGACTTTACTTTTCAGTTTCCTACTCAGTCGTAAGAAGCACCTATTGGCAAGAGCAATTCTGTGCTAAATTGCTATTGTGATATTGTTACTGGTGTTGATGCTGGTTCCAATGTAGACGAAAT